>CM054061.1:98563426-99763426 GCA_028641055.1 Alopecurus myosuroides
TCCTGGCATTTATGTTTTGCTCCACTCTTAAGGACTAGCGAACTATCACTTTGACATGTTTTCTCTATACTTGAAACAAACGTATATATTTTGTTGCATTGTTATTCATGATCTTTTATTTGTGTTACTTCTCATGATGCAAGGTGATTGCTATGCTTTATTATTAAAGTTCTATTTATCATGCTTGTGTTTAAGTTCTATGATCTCAGCTTACTTATGCTTTTATGTTATTGACGATCAAGTTTATGTTGGTAGCATGTCACCTCAGAAACTATGTGTTTTTATTGTTTACCTACTCGAGGACGAGTAGGAACTAAGCTTGGGGATGTTGATACGACATAAATAGGGCGGCGTGCCCCCTGGCCGCGCCATGGGGTGGTGTGGGGCCCCCCGGCCTCCACCGCATTTTCTCTGTCGCTTATTTATACCCCCCGAGACGTAAACCCTAAACATATACCACTTCGTCCCCAAAAACACCCGAGGCCGCCGTCATCGTCATCCCGAGATTGGGAGGGTTCTCGAGCTTGCCCCGGCACCCTGCCGGGAGGGGAATTCATCACCGGAGAGGTCTACACCACCATGCCCTCCTCCAAAGTGATGCGTGAGTAGTTCATCCCTAGACTACGGGTCCATAGCAGTAGCTAGATGGTTGGTCTCTCCACTTTGTACCTCATGTTTAGATCTCGTGAGCTGCCTCACATGATCGAGATCATCTTTATGTAATGCTACATGTTGTGTTTGCTGGGAGCTGATGAATGTTGAATGCTATGTCTTCTGATTATCAAACCATCATGTTATCTTCATGCATATGTTATTTATGATCTTGCATGCTCTCCGTTACTAGTAGATTCTTTGGCCAAGTAGATGCTAGTAACTCAAAGAGGGAGTATTTATGCTCGATAGTGGGTTCATGCCTCCTTTGCATCTGTGCTCGAGTGACAGAAATGTACAGATGGAGGATGTGTTGTTTCCGTTAGGGAGAAAACGACGATGTTTACTTAGTTTACATTGTTTACATTACACACATTGCTTACTATGATAATCTGTTGCTTGCAACTTAATACCCAATGTTTATTCGGATGATATTTGGAGGGTGGATTATTAGACATAGATGCAGCTGGATGACGGTCTATGTATTTTGTTGTAATGCCGGCATGAATCACATAGTAATATTTATGTCTTGCATATGCACTACGGTGTATCCTTCATTTTTTTCAATTGCCCAGCTGTAATTTGCTCACCACACATGTTATTTATCTTTCACGGAGAGACACCACTAGTGAAATGTGGACCCCGGTCCATTTTCCTCATACTGATAAAACACCTACTGCTTTCATACCGCTGCTACTGTTTTCCACACCATACGTTTAACCTCTTTGTGTTCAGCAAAACCGGTGAGATTGAAAACCTCACTGCTACGGTTGGGCAAAGTGATTTGATTGTGTTGTGTAGGTTCCACGTTCGTGCTGAACCGGTAGTGCGCCCTGCCACCTCAGCTGCATCTACCTTCAGATATTGCTTGTCCTCCTACTGGTCGATTCAAGCTTGGTTTCTTTTCTGAGGGAAAACTTGCCGCTTCACTCTTCACAACCTTCCACTTGGGTTTTACAAACGTTTGCATCACGTCACAATAAGGACATAACCGAGGCTCCATCAAGCAAGAAGGCCAAGAAGCCAAGGCATCCAGATGACTTTCCACATCATCCCACACATGAAGAGCGGGAACTCCGCAAGCTTCATCATCAACAAACTTCAACCTCCAAGTTAACTCCCACACAAGCTACAATATGACAACACAAGAAGAGAACATCTACACCAACACTCCAAGTGAGCGTTGACTTCTCCGCACACAATATGGCGGCGAGCGCACATCACAAGGTGTATCCTTCAAGTGCTACCACAACATTGCCAACACATATGCAAGGCATGAAGGATCTATCCATGTCCATGGATAAGACCTTCGACAAGTCCGAGCATGCTACGTCTCAACGGGTACAAGATATCAAGACCTTCATCGACAAGATCTCCAAGCGTCTAGCAAGTTCAAGATGGAGACACAAGAAACAAGATCACACATTCAAGGCCAAGACCACCATGGCGCCCTCAACAAGTATACAACATGTGGTACGTACATCAAGTGCCACCACCACAAGGGCTCTCACATGGCAAGATGAAGAACTACACCAAGATGGAGTAAGAGAAGGCCCTCCCATGTATGAGCTACGAGCCTACTTTCCCCTCTACTTCAAGATGAAGACCTCATATGCCCCATTTGCAAGGGCTATGGTCACATAATGTGGGATTTCCAAGGAGGCAACCAAGATTGTGCGTCAAGTGGAGAAGCCGAGCATGGGAGTTTCCCTTCGGCAATGGAGGCAAGTGTTGATGCCAATATTATGGCTCACACATTTGGAGGCGATACAGTTGATGAGGTTGAGCATGGGATTTTCCGTTCATCCAAGGAGGCGTATGGAATTGAGGATGTCGAGTGTACCCCTATGTGCATGTGTTATGAGATGGTACCAATCCCATGTGAGCATGAGAGCCACTTAGCCCACATGAGTGAGAGTGCATGTGAGATGAGTGACTCCACCATATGTGATATTCAGTGCATCCACTTGGAGGGCATTAGTGATACACCACATGAGTTGAGAGAGGTAGTTGATAGGTCATGTGAGGACATGTTTAATTCTAACAACTTACTCTCTATCTCTCGTGTGTTTTCCCATGATGTGCTAGGTTCCATGGATGATGAGGCGCCACTCCTAAAGATGGTGCGTCCTATGGAGAAGAAGATGTACATGGTGGATGAAGGTGATGCCACCCCATGTCCACATCAAGATGGACAAGTCGGCCACCTGAAGGCCCCTACTACCACAAAACCTACTTCATATGAGAAGGACGACAACGTTATGGGTGTTGATGTGACCATGTTCCCACTAGTGGACATGATGAGTGATGATTGCTTGCATGCTATGGATGATGCTATTTGTGATGGTATTGCCAGTGATATGTTTTTCCCCAAGTGCTTAAATTTGTCTTCCATTGTTGCAACCAAAATGTTGAACAATTGTTCTTTCAAATCCTTGGTTCGCAACAATATCGCTATGATTTAAAATGAGTTTGCCCCCATAGCATCCTCACTTTATGGAGATTTTTCGCTTTCGCTTGTTGAGATTTCTCAACCCTTCATCTTGCATTTTGACCATCCACGCATTTCATACTTCATATTTGATTTTGATGTTTTTTGTCATGTGCGAGTGAAGAGACATGTCATGATGGATGATGTGTTCATTTACCACAAACAATATTTATTTATTTTGTCTTTTGTCTGTTTGAGTACCCGCATGCTAATGTCAACCTCAATTGAACATGAGTTGACAAAACAAGCTCTTGAGAGCATAACAAAATGGTGGTTGCAGATGGAACCGGCTTTAATACCTTTCTCATGTTTTGCATCAAACACACTGAAAAAATGCTCTTCCCTTTGGTTTGTTTGCAAACATTTTTGTGATGTTGTTCTCCTTTGTGCCAAGAATGCTTCCTTGATCTATCATATAGATGATTTGTGTGTTGCAACAAGTATGATGAACACTTGCACCCTTGATGATAATATTTGGGACATCATCCATCTTGTGTTTTTACCAATGTCTCCTCTTATTGCACCAATGATTTTGACAAACTTCCATTGCCAATGCTTTGTGTGCAACCCCTCAAAGTTTCATGAAGATTTTGTGTTCTCACATTTTGGAGATGTTTCAATGAATTGCATGCACATTGACCTTGCATATGCAATAGATTCCATATATTTGTGTTGTGCTAACGGTTCTATGAACATGAGCGGACATGTCATCAATGATGTGCTCCAGTTTCTCGAACACACATGGTTTGCTTGGTTTTTGGTCTGCAGGTTCTACCTTTGGATGAGATGGCATGCGTGGCTACATCACCAATTTCTATGACAGGAGATCTTACAATACAACCACATCGACATCTTGCTAAGGTGACTTCCCTCTACTTAAAAACCCATGCTATGAACTTCAAGAATTGGCTACTCTTTGAGTGTTATTTTCTCTTTCTTGTGAGCTTGGTAGGTTACATGAAGGCCAAAGGAACATTGAAGAGCTGCAATTCCCTTTCCATCAAGAACAACCACATTGTGACTTTGACTTCTACGAAAATCCATCAACCTCCTCTACACGTTGATGACGAGTTAGCGTTGAGGACGACTCTTTTTCCAGTAGGGGGAGATAATGCATCACGAGCCATTCCACTAGGCATGTCTCACACTCCATCATATGTTAAGTCACCACAGATTCAAAAGGTGAACTCATTCCTCTTCGAGAACCCATTTCGTACCCCTTTGGACATTATACTACTTGACCATCTACCCCCGTACATTGCTAGGTATGAGTCAACGAGTAAGGGTGCGAGGGGAGATGCCGAGGAAGCCCAAGACTCAAGGCCGTCCAAGGTGTATGCATGGAAGAGGAGGAACAAGCGAGAAGAAGTATGAGAAGAAGGAGGGAGGATAAGTGTAGGAAACCCAGCCTGGAACCCCGGCCAGGCCGGAACCCCTCTAGAGGCAGCAGGCCTCCACCCCATCCTCGGGCCGGGCTCCCTGCGTCTCAGGCCGGGTGGGCACTCGAACGGTCCGGCCTCCACCCGGACCCAGGTCGGCTCCCCTGCGACGCCAGGCCGTGCGCCCTGCACCCACCCCAGCCTCACTGGCCGGCCAGGCCGGCCTCCTAGGCCGGTTCTACAGCTGCGGGATTTTGGGGCTTTCTCCCCCTTCTCCACCCCACCTACCCCTTTGCTATAAATATGTACCCCTTGGATATATATAAAAGTCCCCAAACGAAATTCATATTGTTTGGAAAATATTGAGAAAACTTAAACATGGACCCAAAACGTTTTAAATTTTAACAATTTTTAAAAAGAATAGGAATATCAATCAACTTATTTAATTAATTTAACATCCAATTTTAAAAAAATATATATGGATGTTACACGCTTTCTGATGAGTAATAAAATGTTTATCATAGGTTTGTTGCATTGGGTCATAGCTTCTCGATACTAATATGAGGACAACCTATGTAAATGGTATGTATATCTATATCTAAAACAATAAATACTACGTATCTTCCGTATGATAAATGCTCTATCAATAAGATCAAATTTTGATCTAGCATATCTAATACATTAATTATCACATATCTTTCCAGATATGCAATAAATTATCTTTAGAACAATATTCTTTGTATTTTCATATATAGAAGAGTGTTCCTTATATGCACTTTGAACATGTAAAACTTTCTTAGAATCTATTGGAACCATTCTCAAAAAGCAAAAAAAAGCGCAATTTGTGTTGCTGAATTATATATATAAGCTATGCACCTTCCACAAATTTTAATTTTATTTTTAATCGTATTTTCATACCAAGTTGGTGCAGTGTCATGGTTGCAGAATCAATATCGTGGGAGTATATTTCCATTTGTAAAAAAAATCATACGTAAATCGAAACTCATTACTCGGAAAGAGTGGATCGGAGAGTATGGTCAACCATGTAAGTTGATGGTTTGATGATTTCATTACAGTATTCGAGTAATCATATGTTGCTCATGTTGTGTTAATTACCTATGGACTTGTCTTAACTTTTAACAGTTTGCATGCTATGACTCAAACACATTCCCTGAATCTGTGCTCACCGGTGGCATGGCATCATTTGATGTCTATAATTTTACAAACTTAAAGGACAACCAACTGATTGGATCGGCAATATGGGTAGAAAATGAGCCAGCGGATGACCCTCGTCACACCAATGCCGTAGTTGCCGGATGGGAAGTAAGTTAGTTTCTCTTTATTATTTCCTTCTTTGGAACATGGAAATTTCATATATCCCATATACGATGCAGTGATTTTATATCTAGGACTTTTCTCAGTTGTTTTAAATTTAATGCAGGTCAACCCATCTGAGTATGGTGATAGAAAAACACATTTCTTTTACAGAATGGACGGTAATTAGCTTACCTCCTATATGGCCTAGTCAAAAATCACATTTTCATGGTTTTGTGACATTTTGTTCTATATTAATAAGTTGATCGGTCTAGAGGATGTGGGAACTTGAAATGTGATGGTTTTGTGCCAGTAAATTATGCTCCTATTACTCCAGGAGACACTATAGAGGAAAATGTTGGAAAAACCAAGGTCACCATCAAGATATTTAAGGTAAATACAAACCAATGTTTTATTGATACTGACATTTTCCTGTTGACTTATTTCAAGGGTCTACATTTTCTCCATAGAGTATTGTTGTTTGGATTGTTTATGTATAAATTCGTACAATTTTGGGTACCGTATTTGGAGCATTTTACTATAGAAAAGAATTCTTTTAGTACCTAAGTTATGTTTCATTGTATTTATGTAGAGTAAGGATGGCGGTGACCGGTGGCTGCACTTTGGCTATAGTAATAAAAACCTTAGCCGTGTGGGATATTGGCCCAAAAGTATTTTTACTAATATGGCGGACCATGCCAACTACATAACTTGGGGTGGTTACACTCTATCAACTGTTGGGGATGCTAGTCCTGCAATGGGTAATGGCAAATGGCCCGGAGAAACAGGGGCATTTATTCGGGATATCAAATATGTGAACACTGATGGCCAAGGCGACTCTGAACCTGCTCCAGGTCACATGGGCCTTCGTGCTTACGTAACTCATGATAAATGCTATGGATTAGGCCCATTTATCAATGATTAGTTCTCTTATGGAGGACCTGGAGGTTGTACTAAGTAATTTTATATGTTTTTTAGGGAACAGTGGTTTAATATGGTTTATGAGATATGAATGATTGAATAAATATTAGTGCTTAATTCGACTGGGGCCAAATATGCAAAGAAAACTAAAATACCGTGCATACATCAATGCAAATGGGTCATAAGACTTTATTAAATCACATAAGGCACTTTCTATCTTTATTTTGACTAATTAGCCAAGGCACTACGAAGTAGTTTCAAAGCTTGCCAAGGCGTGTCACTACCTTGTTTGAGGCATTGATGACCCACAAGTATAGGCGGTGTATGGTAGTAATTTCGATAAATAAGAATGTCGATCCCAACGAGGAGCAGAACGTGTTGACAAGTAGTTTGGATAAATGATTCACTGCAAATACTAGCAAACAATTTTCTGAGGGTTTTTTATATAGCAGATAAATAAAGTGCGAGTAAATAAAAGACAGTAATAAAAATTGCAGCAAGTGGCCCAATCCTTTCTAGAGCAAAGGACAAGTCGGTTGGTTTACTTATTATGACTAAACGTTCTTGAGGACACATGGGAATATCGTCAAGTGCTTTCGCTTCATACAGTTGATTAATATTTAGTGTTTTAATAGGTGTTGTGTGGGTGAACCTATGGTAATGGACTGTCCTAACTTGGACTAATACATAATTGTGATTATACCCCTTGCAAGAATCCGCAACTACAAGAAAGTAATTAAGATAAATCTAACCACATCCTTAAACTCTCGGATCCTACACTCCCTCGTGCATCGGTTTTCTAACGGGGGTTTAGGTTTCTGTCACTCCGGCAACCCCACAATTAGTAGTCAAATACACAATGTATCCCTCTAGGCCCATAAAGATGAATTTTCATGTAGTCAACGTTCACATGACACCACTAGAAGAATAGCACCACAACTTAAATATCAAACCATTGAATATTACTAACCATAATTCCACCACTAACATCTTGACTTATCTCATGTCCTCAAGAACTAAACGAACTAGTCACAAGACATCATATGGATCATGATCAAAGGTGATATAATGATGAATAACAATCTGGTCATAAAGTGCAAACGTCGATAAATCTCGTAAGCATCAACTACAAACAATTAACTCACACCGGGAGAGAGATCTAGTGGAAAAGAACGATATAGAACCCTAATTGTTACAGCGGGATGGAGGTGGATGGTGAGGATGATGGTGCTGATGGTGATGACGATGACGGTGATGATCTTGATGATGCCCGGTGCGATGACGGTGACGATGGCGATGGTTTCCCCCTCCGGGAAGCAATTTCCCCGGCAGATTTCTCCCTGCCAGAGAGCTTTTCTCTCTCTCGTTTTTTCCGCCTCGTGGAGGCGGCGGAATATTTCCTCGAAAAATTTGTATGTCTTAGGGTTTCGGGGGGATGAAGTACGCGAAGGGGGGCTTCTAGTGGTGGGCCAGGGCAGCCACAGCACGTGGCGGCGCGACCATTGGGCCACCCACACAATGGCATGGTGTGGGCCCCTGGTGGCCCACCTTTGCCCCCTTTTTACCGGCTCTGGCATCTGGTGAAATAGGAACTCTCCGATGTTTTCACTGAACTTCTGATCTTCAAAAATATGGTATCTCGATGGTGCTTTTTCTAGCAGAATTCTGGTTCCGGCAGTCAATTCTCCAATAATCATCAAACATGCAAAATAGATGAAATAACATAAGTATCATCTCTAAATATGAAATATATCAATGAATATCAGTAAATTATGATATAAAATAGTGATGCAAAATGGATGTATCAACTCCCCCAAGCTTAGACCTCGCTTGTTCCCAAGCGAAACTGAACTCAGTAAACAAGACCACATGTTTATGGAGTGAAGTGTCGATAAATAAAATACCGAAAAGAAGCATCACATTTATCAATACACAAGTCATTCTAGACAGCAGCTTTCTCTCATATAATTTAACTTTAAACAAGTAGAGGGAGTCACAATAAAGGTGCAAAGAGAAAATCGTAATTGGTGATGGCAAACTTTGTTCTTGGTCAGTGAACGATTAACAGATTGTGCTTATCTTTCGATCATAGTCTTTATATTAGAGCTTATATTGCAAAGTTTACATGCTCAATCATAACAGTCTCCTTACATTCATTGATAACTTTCAAAGGTATATTCATTCAGATAAAATTATTGTGCTAAACAAGGAAGGACAAAAGACATGATTGAATAAATCAACATATAGTTGGTTGGATTGCAACAACTCAAATGCTTGCTTGATATAGAAAGGAATAGGTTTAATTACTCAACATAAAAGTAAAAGATAGGCCCTTCATAGAGGGAAGCAGGGACCACTCATGTGCTAGAGATTTTTATTTTAAATAAATCAGAGGTATTGAAAACAATTTTTAAGAGAGGTGTATGTCTATGTCAACGAATCAGCAAATATACAATACATTAATCACATGCTAACTAGACTTTACAAGAGAGGCTCCCATTGAAGGACGTCCTTTCTAGTGGGGTCAGTAGATCATCCCTCTTATCTTTTTTATACACTTATGAACTTTGCTTAACTGATAAATCAGGGGCAAAAAGAGTGAAGAGAATTTGTAGTAACCAAGTTTCTGGCTGGGCACCCCGTTGCCAGCTCTTCTAGCGAATTGGATAAGCGGATGTGCCACTAGTCCAGATGCGTAAAGTCTAATATACAAGTGAAATAAAGATCATCTACCTGCGTCCTCGTGAGCTAAAACAGAGCACAAAACAGGTATAATTTTGAAGGTTTTAAAGGTAGCACACAAGTACTTGCAGTGGCGGTGAAATACCACATATAGGTAGATATGGTGGACACAAATGGCATGGTTTGGGCTCAAGGTTTGGATGCATGAGAAGCATTCCCTCTCAGTACAGGTTTTTGGCTAGCAAGGCTGAGTAGCAAGCATAAGAGTTGAGGGAAATAAAAAAATATACATGTGATAGAAAACAATCATGCAATCTTCCTTGGAAGTACAAACGATCTTAACTTGAGAATACTAAGCTTATGAGCCAACAAGAAAGAGAGATAATGGAATAATGTATCTACATGCACCTCCCTCTTTTCCTTAAGCCTCAAAGTATTGTTGCTACTGACCAATGCTAAGTTTGCCAAACCCAAATAGATTAACTTGATGCTCCCAAAGTGATACCAGTACTAACAAAAAGATCAATCATATAACAGAAGTTGCAAAATAAAATAAGATGTGCATAAAGTAAAAGATAAAACTTCTCATTAATATTCCATAACGGCAACTCACACCAAGGGATACATAGATAACCAACTAAAGTAGAGATACTTGTACACTGCAAACCATCCTATATGATAACTTCTCTACTCATGATATGACTCTACTAAAAAGTAAAAAGGTGAAAGATAAAGGTGTGATACCGTGGCACTCCCCCAAGCTTGGAACAAGCCAAGGGGAGGCCAATACCAATGATGAATTACTCCATCGGTGGCGGTGGTGAATTCATGATTGAGGTAAGGAAACACTCCAGCATCTCACGAAGTCTATTGTTCTCGTCTTGAAGTATCTCCACCTTCATACTTAGACCTCGATACCTATCACAAAACACATATGTGACTCGAAGAGCTTCCTATACTGCAGGGAAAGGGCCGAGGCCTGGAACTGATGGTATTGGTCCTTGCGTATTATGAGAAAAAGCTCATCCAGCATTAATTGATCCCACAAAAGTAGGTTTCCTTGATCCTACTGCAATCTGTCCCTCGTTGCTTGATGATATCTTCTTTACTTCCTCCTTGGGCTTAAGACCTTGAGATCGTTTTCGAAGGCTCCTTCCCCTTTTCGTTGTTGGCAAAGACCATGGTGCCTCTAAGAAAGAGAACAATTCCTGACAGAAACATATCGAAACGAAAACATGACAAGAAAATGGTATATGGACCTCGGGGGATCCGGGGGATTATATATCTAAAAGTTTCATAACAAAAGGAAGGTGCAGGGTGAAAACGGGTCGGATACGGGCTCTGATGGTGCAGATCTTGCACTCATTGGGAGACCCCAAGAGGAGGGTGTGATGAGCACAGCGGTCGGAGTTTTCACCTTAGTTAAGAACCAAGGTTATCAATTCAGTAGGAGATAGAGGATCTTCGGAAGGTTTATGCCACTGACGGTGGTGATGGCGCCTCACCGGTGTCAGCAACAATGCGGAACCTCCACACAACACAACCAAAATACTTTGTCCCAACGGTACAGTGAGGTTGTCAATCTCACCGGTCTTGCTGAAAACAAAGATTAGACGTATAGTGTGGAAAATTGTGTATGCTTGCAGTAAGTAAAGAAAGCAGGAAATTGTAGTGGTTTATTTAACAGTGTAAGAAAATGGACCAGGGTTCATAGGTTCACTAGTGGTGTCTCTCCATAAAAGATAGCATGCTGGGTGAACAAATTACAGCTGGGCAATTGACAAATAAAGGTTGGACCGTAGTGCACATTCATGACATGAAGACTACTATGATATTTAGTGCGGGCATTACAACAGTATACATAGACCGTAATCCAACTGCATCTATGACTAATAATCCACCCTCAGGTTATCATCTGAACCCCCTTAGGTATTAAGCTACAAGCAATAGATAACTGCATTAAACAAAGTGTGTAATGTAAGGAATGATTGTACATGCGGGCACTCACGTCGCTGTTTTCTCCCTAGTGGCAACAACACATCCTCCCCTATCACGTTTCTGTCAATCGAGCACAGGCGAAAAGGAGGCATGTACCCACTATCGAGCATAAATACTCCCTCTTGGAGTCGCTAGCAACTACTTGGCCAGAGCAACCACTAGCAACGAAAAGCATGCAAGATCACAAATAGCATATGCAAGAAAGAATATAATCAACTTGGCATAAGTTCAATATTCATCAGATCCCAGCAAACACAACACAGAGAATTACATAAGAACAATCTCGATCATGTTAGGCAGCTCACGCGATCTAAACATGGAGGCATATGAGGAGGAGACAACCATCTAGATACTGCTATGGACCCGTAGTCCAAGGATGAACTACTCACGCATCACTCCGGAGGCAGGCATGGTGATGCAGAAGCCTCCGGTGATGATCTCCTCTCCGGCATGGTGCCGGGAGATAGCTTCAGAACCCCCCTGATCTAGGGTTGACGATGACGACGGCTGTGAAACTTTTCGGGGATTTTTTATCAGGTATCTAGGGTTTTCCATCCGGGGGGATAAATAGGCGAAAGGGCAGATGCGGTGGAGCCCTGGGGGGCCCACACCACCCCCTGGCGCGGCCAGGGGGCGCGCCACCCCATGGTGTGGGCCCCCTGGTGCCCCTCTTCGACTCCTCTTCGATCTTCTGGATGCTTCCGGGGAAAATAGGCACTTCGGGCTTTGTGGGGTCCAATTCCGAGAATATTTCCAGAACAATATTTCTGAAATAAAAAACAGCAGAAAACAGGGAATTGGCACTTGGTATCTTGTTAATAGGTTAGTCCCGGAAAACATGTAAAAATGACACAAAGAAGGGAGAAAACATGTAGCAATTGGCATAATATTATCATGGAGCATCAGAAATTATAGATACGTTGGAGACGTATCAAGCATCCCCAAGCTTAGTTCCTACTCGTCCTCGAATAGGTAAACAATAAAACAATAATTTCTGAGGTGACATGCTACTAAGATAAACTTTATCATTATAAATGTAAAAGCATATGTAAGCTGAGATCATAGAACTTTTAACACAAACATGATAAATAGAACTTTAATAATAAAGTATAACAATTACTTTTCATCATGAAGAGTATCTCAAATAAAGGATCATGAATAATAATGCAAAAAAAGATAAATGTTTGTTATAGGTATAGAGAAAGCATGGCAAAGTGATATTTCGCTAGTCCTTAAGAGTGGGGCAAAACATAAATGCCAGGACACATTCAAAGTTCATGAGGAAGACTAGAGAAAATAATTTAAGAACAAACAATATCACATCATGAAGCAATTATTGATGTTTATGGGACAAATGCACATAGAACTCAGAATGGCAAAAATGCTCTCTCAACTGTGCATAAAGTTAGAAGATGGAGACTCAACAATAAAAGTAAAAGAAAGGCCCTTCGATAAGGGAAGCAGGGATCACTCATGTGCTAGAGCTTTTTATTTTATTAAACAGATGTATTATAAGTTTGACACTCCTCCCATCCATCTTACACAAACCATGGCTAACCGAATCATCGCGTGCCTGCCAACAATCACATACCGTGGAGGAGTGTCTATATTTTGGGAGATGTATGCTAATGTCAACGAATGGTAAACAGAAAATACAGTACGTTACAAGCCAATTCACAAGAGCGGCTCCCATGTGAAGGACACATCCGGGTAGAAGGTCATCCCTCTTTCTCTTTTGTTTACACAATTAAGCTTTGACTGATAAATCAGGGGAAAAAATAGTGAAGAAAATTTGTTTGCATTAATTTGGGGCTGGGCACCCCGTTGCTAGCTCTTCTATCATTTGGATAAGCGGATGAAGCCACTAGTCCAGGGTGTGAAAACCAATCAACAAGTGAGATAAAGATTCTCTATTTACGTCCTCATGAGCAAAAACAGGAACATAAAGCTGGAGTAGTTTTGAAAGTTTTAAAGGTAACACATGAGCAATTTACTTTGGAGTGGCAGTTAAATACCACATGTAGGTAGGTATGGTGGACACAATGGGAAAAACTTTGGTTTAAGAGAGTTGGATGCACGAGTAGAGCTCATACTCAGTACAGGTGGAGACTAGCAAAAGACTGGGAACAAAAAATCAAGATAGCATAAGAGCCATAATCATGCATAGCGACATAAACATCATTAATTAAAGAATAAGAGGTATCATAAGTTCAAAAACTAAGTGGTCATGGAGGCTATTCGTGACTGGTTCATAGTCATAAACATGGTGTGATCATGCACCAAGTCAACCAAATAAAACATTCGAAAGAGAATACCATAAATTTATGCTTTACTATGACAACAACAACTCATGAATCTTTCAATGGCATATTAAACACTCTCAGATATTTGAGGCTATTCATGCTACTCAATATCCACAAGGATTTAAAACTAAAATAACATTTAGCATGGCATGAAAAAGTTCTAGCCACATTCGATACAAGCTTCTACTTGCACTGTTATAAATTCTACTTCAAGCAGCAATTTCTTTTCCCAACAAGCACCATACAAGATATGTTTTAACAAAAATATTCTTTATGATACAGAAAGAAAACATGAGAGTACTCACATAACACTACTAAAACTAACAGCTCTGATAAGAGATGCATGCAAAATAGAAGCTAAATAAATGCAACAGCCAGACAAAGATTAAGAATACAAAGTATTCCCATGAAAAAGCGGAGTGTGTCACTCTCCAATAAAAGAATGCTGGGGTCCAAACAAGATTATTGCAAAAAAAAAAACTGAAAGCAAAAATAAAAACAAACTGAAAGCAAAAAAAATTAAAGACGCTCCAAGCAAAGCACATAAGATGTGACCGAATAAAAATATAGTTTCACTAGAAGTGACATGATCATTTGTCGATGAAGAAGGGGATGCCTTGGGCATCCCCAAGCTTAGACGGTTGAGTCTTCTTGGAATTTTCTGGGATGTACCACCGGGGAATCCTCAAGCTTAGGATCTTCACTTTTCTTGATCACGTCATATCATCCTCTTCTCTTGACCCTTGAAAACTTCCTTCACACCAAACTTCTCACAATCTTCATTAGCAACGTTAGTGCAATCGAAATAATAAATTCACATGGTTCAGTTTCAACACATGCCTAACACTCAAAAACACATTAGCTACTGTCACAGCTTCTTTTAAAACTCTTTTTCTCAAAAGAACACCAAAAGAAAGCGATTGAGATACAAATGCAATTATTGGCAGAAATCTATCAAAACAGGATAGAAGGTAAAGATGATTTTTTTTTTGAAAATCTTCTATTTATCAAATCAAAAAGTAGTCAACTAAGGAAAGTTGCGTATACACCCCAGGATTGCGCGCAAAAAAACTTAGGTCATTTTGAATTTTCTGTGATTTTATACGGAATAAACAGTGGACAGCAGAAATTTGTTTCCTGCGCAGAAATCCAAAATATAGCCTCAACTTTCCACTAGAGGATTTACTTGGCTCAACAAAAACACAAAATAAAAGACACAACAGGGTTTTTAAGGAAATAGACAAAACCCAGCTGCAAAGAAAAGAAAAAAAACCAAGGAAAACAGGTTGAAAGCAGAGAAATAAAACGGGTTGTCTCCCGGTAGCGCTTTTCTTTAACGCCTTTCAGCTAGGCATAGAAAGCAACTCAAGTATTTTCAAGTAAAGAAGCATCAAAATCAATAACTTCCTTTAAATCATTATTTGCAGCATTCGGCAGTCTAGGTGTTTCTGAAGATTCAACATGAAGGTCACTCTTAGTTTCATTAATTGTTTTAGCAATTTTCAGCACATATTGAGATTTAGGTTTAGTTGTCTTGGGAACATACATGAATCTTTGCCCCTTTCCCACAAAGGCTTTCTCCTTTTTGAATTTAAGAGATGAAAAATTTGAGCTTAAAGTTCCCATAGCCTCCTCTGGTTTACCAATCCTAAAATTTTGATCACCATGAGTGTTGCTAGCTTCTAAAGCAGTGATTCTTTTATCAATAGTAATTATTGATTCATTAACTTTGCTAGCATTATCAAGGAAAATTGGTAAGTTCATTTTCAAAGAGTTTAGTTTATTAATAACATCCTCCAAAGTGGTCTCGGTTTTAACAATTGTAGTGGGGTGCTCCTACTAAACTTTCAATCAAATTGCAGGCTTCCAAGGCAGGAGTTCCTAGAAAATTTCCACCCGTAAGAGTATCTAACACATGCCTATACCAGCCAGAAATACCAACATAAAAAATTCCTCAGGAGTATCAAGGTAGAATATTTTTTTGTGCACCTATTATGAGCATCATTTATTCTATACCAAGCATCTTTTAAACTCTCTCCCACTTGTTGCCTAAAAGAACGAACCTCGACTTCAGGAATATTCATTCTAGCGAAATAAAAGCAAGCAAATAAATAATCTCTATAAAGTAAACTATTTTTGTGTGTTTTCGATACAGAGAAGCAAAACAAGATAAAAATAAAAACAAGACAATAAAAAAATAAAAAGGTTGAGAGTGAGAGGCTCCCCTTGCCAGAAGACTTCTTTCTCCCCGGCAACAGCGCCAGAAAAAGTCCTTGATGGTGCAGATCTAGCACTCGTTGGGAGACCCCAAGAGGAGGGTGTG
The DNA here is from genome assembly GCA_028641055.1 of Alopecurus myosuroides. NCBI lineage: Eukaryota > Viridiplantae > Streptophyta > Magnoliopsida > Poales > Poaceae > Alopecurus > Alopecurus myosuroides. The sequence goes on from CM054061.1 coordinate 98,579,489, forward strand.
ATGAGCACAACGGTAGGAGTTTTCCCCTTAGTTAAGAACCAAGGTTATCAATCCAGTAGGAGAATGGGGATCTTCGGAAGGTTGATGCAACTGAAGGTGGTAATGGCGCCTCACCGGTGTCAGCAACAACGCGGAACCTCCACACAACACAACCAAAATACTTTGTCCCAACGGTACAGTGAGGTTGTCAATCTCACCGGTCTTGCTGAAAACAAAGATTAAACGTATAGTGTGAAAAATGGTGTATGCTTGCAGTAAGTAAAAAAAGCACTAAATTGTAGTGGTTTGTTTAACAGTGTAAGAAAATGGACCGGGGTTCATAGGTTCATTAGTGGTGTCTCTCCATAAAAGATAGCATGCTGGGTGAACAAATTACAGCTGGGCAATTGACAAATAAAGGTTGCACCGTAGTGCACATTCATGACATGAAGACTACTATGATATTTAGTGCGGGCATTACAACAATATACATAGACCGTAATCCAATGCATGTATGACTAATAATCCACCCTCAGGTTATCATCTGAACCCCCTTAGGTATTAAGCTACAAGCAACAGATAACTGCATTAAACAAAGTGTGTAATGTAAGCAATGATTGTACACGCGGGCACTCACACCGTTGTTTTCTCCCTAGTGGCAACAACACATCCTCCCCTGTCAAGTTTCTATCACTCGAGCACAGGCGAAAAGGAGGCATGAACCCACTATCGAGCATAAATACTCCCTCTTGGAGTCACTAGCAACTACTTGGCCAGAGCAACCACTAGCAACGGAAAACTTGCAAGATCACAAATAGCATATGCAATAAAGACTATAATCAACTTGGCATAAGGTCAATATTCATCGGATCCCAGCAAACACAGCACAAAGAATTACATAAGAACAATCTCGATCATGTTAGGCAGCTCACGAGATCTAAACATGGAGGCATATGAGGAGGAGACAACCATCTAGCTACTGCTATGGACCCGTAGTCCAAGGATGAACTACTCACGCATCACTCCGGAGGCAGGCATGGTGATAGAGAAGCATCCGGTGATGATATCCTCTCCGACAGGGTGCCGGGAGACAGCTTCAAAACCCCTCTGATCTAGGGTTGACGATGATGGGGGCTGTGGAACTTTTCGGGGATTTTTTATCAGGTATCTAGGGTTTTCCATCCGGGGGAATATGCGAAAGGGCAGAGGCGGTGGATCCCTGGGGGCCCCACACCACCCCCTGGCGCGGCCAAGGAGGGCGCGCTACCCCATGGTGTGGGCCCCCTGGTGCCCCTCTTTGACTCATCTTCGGTCTTCTGGATGCTTCCGGGGAAAATAGGCACTTCGAGCTTTGTGGGGTCCAATTCCGAGAATATTTCCAGATAAACTTTTCTGAAATAAAAAATAGCAGAAAACATGGAACTGGCACTTGGCATCTTGTTAATAGGTTAGTCCCGGAAAACGTGTAAAAATGACATAAAGAAGGGAGAAAACATGTAGCAATTGGCATAATATTATCATGGAGAATCAGAAATTATAGATACGTTGGAGACGTATCAGGCTCCGAGGCGCACACACCATGTGGTGGCGCGGCTAGGGGTGGGCCCGCGCCGTGGCCTGGTGTGGTGCCCTCAGGCACCGTTTTCTACCATTTTTAATCTCGTAATTTTCCATATTTAATAAAAACAGTAAAAATATGTGTTGGAAAGTTAAACGCGAACTTTTTCTTACCAAAATTGTTACTATTCAAAAACGGAATCTGCAGTTTCTGAAAATTGCTCTTTAATGAAAACTTCTGTAGTCACCACTTGAATAATATCTACCTCTTCATTACAAGAATCTCCAGAGATATAATGTTTGAGTCTCCGCCCATTCACCACTTGTGTAGTGTTATCTTTAAGTGAAACAATTTTGATTGCCCCCGAACGATACACCTCTTCAATAACAAAAGGTCCCTCCCATCTCGAGAGTAATTTTCCTGCAAACAATTTGAGACGAGACCTATACAATAGAACTTTCTCACCAACATGGAACTCTCTCTTAAGAATTCTCCTATCATGCCATATTTTTACTTTCTCTTTAAATAGTCTAGCATTTTCGTAAGCTTCACTGCTCCATTCATCCAAAGAATTCAAGTCAAGCAATCTTTTCTTACCAGCAAGTTTGAAATATCTATTAAGTTCTTTCACTTCCCAATAAGCCTTGTGTTCTATTTCGAAAGGAAAGTGACAAGATTTTCCATAAACCATTTTATAAGGAGACATACCATAGGATTTTTATAAGTAGTTCTATAAGCCCATAAAGCATCATTTAGCTTACTATCCCAATTTTTCCTAGATTTATTAACAGTCTTTTGCGAGATAGATTTAATTTCTCTATTTGATAATTCTGCTTGCCCACTCGTTTGGGGATGATAAGTTGAGGCAATTTATGATTAACATCATATTTAGCAAGGGTTTTTCTAAAACCACCATGAATAAAGTGAGAACCTCCATCAGTCATAAGATACCCAGGCACACCAAACCTAGGAAAGATAACATCTTTAAGCATTTTTAATGAGGTTTGACCATCAACACTCTTTGTAGGCATAGCCTCTACCCGCTTAGTAACATAACCAACAATAACAAGTATATGAGTATAACCATTCGAAGGAGGAAACAGACCCCTAAAGTCAAATCCCCAACAGTCAAACGGTTAAATTACAAAAGAATAATTCATAGGCATTTCATTGCGTCTAGAAATATTACCAACTCTTTGACAATCATCACAAGATAAAATAAACTTTCCTGCATCTTTAAAAAGAGTAGGCCAATAGAAACATGATTGTACTTTTATGCAGTCCTATCTCCAGCGTGATGTCCTCCATAAGCACTACTATGACATTTTCTCAATATCTCTCGTTGTTCATGTTCTGGCACACATATTCGCATAATACCATCTACTCATTTTTATGTAGGTGCGGCTCATGCCTCAAGTCATGAAAGAATTTCCTGCTTTGCTGAGCTGTAAAGGTTGGAGGCAAGTACTTGGAAAAAATTAAGTTAGCATAATCCGCATACCAAGGACTATCTCACGAGCTTATTTTATTGTAGCCAACTATTCAATCTAGAAAAATTATCAGCAACAGGATGATCAACACCCTTTCTATCTACAATATGCAAGTAAAACTCTTGTAAAAGCAGCACCCATCTAATAAACCTAGGCTTAGCATCTTTCTTTTCCATAAGGTACTTAATAGCAGCATGATCAGTATGAATAGTAACTTTTGGATCAACTATATAAGGTCTAAACTTATCACAAGCAAAAACTACAGTTATGAACTCTTTTTTAGTGGTAGTATAATTCTTTTGAGCAGGATCAAGAGTCTTACTAGCATAATGAATAACATTCAACTTCTTATCTATACGCTGTCCAAGAATAGAACCTACAACAAAATCACTAGCATCACACATAATTTCAAAGAGTAAATTCCAATAAGGTGGTTGAACAATAGGAGCAGAAATTAAAGCCTTCTTTAGAATTTCGAAAGGTGCTTTACAATTATCATAAAAAACAAAAGGTACATCTTTTTGAAGAAGATTAGTAAGAGGATTTGATATTTTAGAGAAATCTTTAATAAACCTCCTATAGAAACTAGCATGACCAAGAATACCATGAATACCTTTGACATCCCTGGGACAGGGCATTTTCTCAATTGCTTCAACTTTAGCTCTATCATCTTCAATACCTCTTTCAGAAATTTTATGTCCAAGAACAATTCCTTCATTAACCATAAAGTGGCATTTCTCCCAATTAAGAACAAGATTAGTTTCCTCACATCTCTTCAAAACTTTATCAGGATTGTGCAAGCAGTTATCAAAAGAAGTTCCATAGACGGAGAAATCGTCCATGAATACTTCCACAATTTCCTCACAAAAACCATGAAAGATAGCAGACATGCATCTTTGAAACATAGCAGGAGCATTACAAAAACCAAAATTCATATGTCTATAAGCATAAGTTCCATAAGGACAAGTAAAACTTGTTTTTTCTTGATCTTTCTTTTTAACAGCAATTTAAGAAAACCCAGAATAACCATCAAGAAAGCAAAATTGAGTTTTCTTAGACAACCTTTCTAACATTTGATCAATAAAAGGCAAAGGATAATGATCTTTCTTAGTAACGTTGTTAACTTTTCTAAAATCAATGCACATTCTATAACCAACTACTACTCTTTGAGGAATAAGCTCATCATTTTTATTTGGCACAACAGTAATCGCTCCTTTTCTTAGGAACACAATGCATATGACTTACCCATCTACTATCAGCAATAGGATAAATAAAACCAGCATCAAGGAGTTTCAATACCTCATTTCTTCCCACTTCCTTCATCTTAGGAATTAAACAGCGTTGATGTTCAACAATTGGCTTTGCATCAGGTTCCATATTAACAGAATGATGACATATAGCAGGGGAAATCACTTTCAAATCATCAAGAGTATATCCAATAGCTCCTCGGTGTTCCTTCAATACTTCAAATAACTTTTTCTCTTCCTTACCTGAAATTTTAGAGCTAATAATAAAAGGATATGTTTTCTTATCATCAACATGAGCATATTTAAGAGTATCATGTAAAGTTTTTTAATCAAAACGGGATCCTCCTTGGGTGGTAGTGTGGTACCCAAGTCTTCCACCAGTAAATTATGTTTACCATCTATGGTTGACGAAGAAGAATCTCGTCAATCTCATTTCGTTCTTCCATAGATACCTCACTTGTGTGGTCCACCATGTATTGCTGCAAAGCATTGTTAGGAGAAAGAGCAATAGAGGCAATATGTTCAACTTTAAAATCTTCATTAGGCAATTCAGTTTCATAAGGAGCTTTAGCAAATTTAGAAAAATTGAATTCATAAGATTCTCCATCAAATTTAGTTAATATTTTCTCCTTCTTACAATCGATAACAACACCACAAGTGTTCAAGAAAGGTCTAACAAAAATGATATGACAACTTTTACTAGAATCTGCACCAAGTACTATAAAATCAAAGGGATATTTAGTTTTATCACATAAACTTCCACATCTATAACAATACCAATTGGAGAGATAGTTTCTCTATTAGCAAGTTGAATAACCACATCAATTTTCAAGTTCACAAGAACCAATTTCATGCATGATTTCTCTATAAATCTCATAAGGAATAACACTTGAATCTGCACCAATATCACATAAACCATAATAGCAACTATCCTGACAGAAAAAGCACAAGAACACTAGTTGTCCTAGATTTCAACAATTATTTACTACTGCTACAGAACGTTCAACAGTTATTTGTTCTTCAGGTTCTATAGATTTCTTTGTACTTTTGTTGACCACACTAGCTATAATAGAATGTTCCTTTACCTTAACGCGGAAAGACATTTTCTGAATATAAGGTTCAGGCACAATAGTATTAACAGTACGCATTTCTATATTTCTAGCAGGAACACAATTAATAATATCTTTATAAGGTGCATGGTCCTTTTTCAACTCCTTTTTGGGAATATCAAAATAGGAGGCAAAAGCCTTAAAACAGTTTTCAAAGATTTGAGAGTCAAGACCACAAACAACACTAATATTATAAACATCATCAGTTCCCATAAAATAATTAATGCATTCATAATCAAAATTTATACATGACTTTCTACCTTTTTCATTCTCCCATCCTTCAGTATTCCTGAATACGGTCAAGAAGGTCCCATTTAGCTTCTCCTTTCATACGTGTAAATGATCCAGAACAAGAAGTATCCAATAAATCCTTATCATGAAGAGAAAGCTTTGCATAGAAATTATTAATGACAATATTACTGGGGAGCTCATGAATGGGGCATTTGAGCATTAGTAACTTCAATCCCTCCCACTCTTGGGAAATACTCTCTCCATCATGAGGCCAGAAATTATATATTTGATTCTGATCCTTATGAATCTCAATGGGAGGATATAATTTAGAATAAAAGAGAGGTACAAGTTCCTCCCATCCAATAGATCGGCCATTCTTCAGCATTTTATACCATTCCGCGGTTCTTCCCTTCAGTGATAAAGAGAATAGTTTCCTCTTAACTTGGTCCATTGAAATGCATGCACACTTGAACAACTCGCATAATTCATGTATAAAGAGTAAAGGATCACCAGGATGGACAGTTCCATCTCCAAAATAGCAGTTATCTATAACACGTTCAATAATTTTCGCAGGTATTTTAAAAGGATCCAATTCAGCAGACGATGGGTCATCTACTACCTTAGCAGTGGCAGCATTACTTCCAAATAGGGAATCAAATGGATATCCCTCCATAGTAAAATAAAGTAGCTGACAGAAATAAAAACATCACTCACAGTAAAAGTTTCCCTTACCAATTACACTTACCAATAGTGCTTCACTCCCCGGCAATAGCGCCAGAAAATAGACTTGATGACCCACAAGTATAGGGGTTGTATTGTAGTACTTTCGATAAATAAGAATGTCGATCCCAACGAGGAGCAGAAGGTGTTGACAAGTAGTTCGGATAAAGGATTCACTGCAAATACTAGCAAATAGGTTTTCGAGGTTTTTGATATAGCAGATAAATAAAGTGCAACTAAATAAAAGACAGTAATAATAATTGCAGCAAGTGGCCCAATCCTTTCTATAGCAAAGGACAAGCCGGTTGGTTTACTTATGACGACTAAACGTTTTTGAGGACACATGCAATTTTGTCAAGTGCTTTCGCTTCATACAGTTGAATAATCTTTAATGTTTTGATAGGTGTTTTGTGGGTGAACCTATGCTAATGCACTTCCCTAACTTGGACTAATACATACTTGTGATTAAGATAAATCTAACCACAACCTTATACTCTGTGATCCTACACTCCCTCGTGCATCGGTTTCCTAACGGGGGTTCAGGTTTCTGTCACTCCGGCAACCCCACAATTAGTATCCAAATACACAATGCATCCCTCTAGGCCCATAAAGGTGAAGTGTCATGTAGTCAGGGTTCACATGACACCATTAGAAGAATAGCACCACAACTTAAATATCAAACCATTCAACATAATTCCACTACTAACATCTTGACTTCTCTCATTTCCTCAAGAACTAAACGAACTACTCACAAGACATCATATGGATCATGATCAGAGGTGATATAATGATGAATACAATCTGGTCATAAAGTGCAAACACAAATAATTCTCGTAAGCATCAACTACAAACAAGTAATTCACAGGGAGAGATCTAGTGGCGGGACGGAGGTGGATGATGGTGATGACGACGGAGATCTTGATGATGCCCGGTGCGATGATGGTGACGATGACGATGATTTCCCCCCTTCGGGGAGGAATTTCCCCAGCTGATTTCTCCCTACTTGAGAGCTTTTGTCTTTGTTGTTTTTTGCCTCGTGAAGGCGGTGGAATATTTCCTCGACGACTCTATGTGTCTTAGGGTTTTGGGTGGATGAAGTATGCTAAGGGGACTGCCAGTGGTGGGCCAGGGCAGCCACACCACGTGGCAGCGCGGCCAGGGGGCACCCCAGCATGGCATGGTGTGGGCCCATGGTGGCCCACCTTTGGCTCCCTTCTAGCTGGCTCCAGCATCTGGTGAAAAAGGAACTCTCCAATGTTTTCTCCGAACTTCTGATCTTCAGAAATATGGTATCTCGATGATGCTTTTCCAGCTGAATTTTGGTTCCGGCAGTCAATTCTCCAATAATCATCTAACATGCAAAATAGATGAAATAACATAAGTATCATCTCTAAATATGAAATATATCAATGGATAGCAGTAAATTATGATATAAAATAGTGATGCAAAATGGACGTATCAGGCGTCTCCTTGGATTTATTGGCTCTCTCGTTGTGACCGGCTTCACGGCGGATGGGTAGGATGGTTCCTTAGTCGGAGAAGCGGGCTAGGGTGGCGGCCCCGATGGTAGCGGTACATTGAGACGACAACCTCACTCTCCCACGCAGAAACTACCCTATGCGGTAGGGGAATATCGTTGTGTGGTTCTGGGTGTCGACCATCCCGACCCGTCTGTTTCGCCTTTAGGCAATGCGAAGGTCAATCTGGTTGCTTCGTCGGGGCGATGGGTCTGGATTTTGTGATGTGTTCGAGGATGCAGTCGTCTGGGTAGCTAGGATTACGAGATGGTTGTGACACATGGCACTGCGGGTTGCATGAGGCTTTAATGTCGAGTGGTGTAAGTTGGGGCAGTGGCTTCGGAGTGGATGTGTGTTTCGTCGAAGTTGGGGGGACAACAAAGCTCAACTTTCAACTTATTCACCTTGATGGTAATGTCAACTGCAATAAGAGTGTCATGTGAACGACGGGTCTCGTCACTTGTGCGATTGTTAGCATGGTTTTTTCTTATAAGGAGGGCAATGTACGTTTTTTATACCTTGTTTCCCTTACAAACTGGGTCAATTCGATTCTATCTAATCGAGCGGCAGAACTCGACGGTCTTGTCGTAAAAAGAGATGTGCATGTCTACCGGTGCTATTCATGACTCAAACTTTGGTGCGTAAAGGTAAATGCAAATTAAACAAAACAATGTGCTTCTTTTTCTATGAAGTGTGGCGTGGTGCTTCTTTGTAGATGACCCTGCAGACTATTTGTAATGACATTGTGAATTATTAATTTTTGCTAGGAAAACATTATAATTTGTTGATCAATGAATCGCACATTTCCATGAAAAAACATAATTTAGAGGCGATGATGTGGATCAATCAACAAGTCCCAATAGAATAACGTGTCCAAATATGTAATCAAGAACCTTATTATGCTTTCAATAGAATAACATGTTTATTCTTGTTTTAAATGTCTCTGGAATTGGAATGATCAAAATAAAAACAAGTTAGGATATGTACAAAATTCCCCCAAAAAAAGTCATATTGTTTTGAAAAAAAAGGTTACAAAATTTAAACATGACCCCAAGAAGTTATAAATTTTACAATTTTTGTAACAAAGACTAGTAAAACCAATCAACTCATTTCATTAATTTAACATCCCAAAATTTAAAAATATTTGGATGTTACATGCTTCCCGATGAGCCATGGAATGTTTGCATAGGATTGTTGTGTTGGGTTGTTGCTGCTCGAGACTAAGGCGAGGACCACCACCGATGTAAATGGTCCTTATATCTATATGTGAGACGTTAATTACTACATATCTTCCGTATGAGAAATGCTCTCTATTTGAATCAATGTAATCGAATTTTCATCTAGTAGAATATCTTATACATTGATTACTACATATATTTCTAGGTATGCAATAAATTATTTCTTTATGTTTAGACATATAAGAGTGTTCCTTATATGCACTCTGAACATGTAAAACCTTTTTAGAATCTGTTGGAACCCTCCTCGAAAATAGAAGTCTGCTGAAATATACATATAAGCTATGCACCTTACACATCTTTAGTTTTATTGTTCATCGTATTTGCATACAAAGTTGGTGCAGTATCATGGTTGCAGAATCGGTATCCTCAGAGTATAAATGCATTCTAAAAACAATCGTACAAAAATATTAGCTCACTACTCGCTAAGAGTGGCTTGAAGAGTATGGTTAACCATGCAAGTTGAAGGTTTGATGATTTGATTGCAATATTTGAGTAATCATATGTTTCTCATGTTATGTTATTTACCTCTGGACTTGTATTAATTTGAACAGTTCGCGTACTATGACTCGAACACATTCCCTGAATCTGTGCTTACCGGTGGCATGACAACATTTAATGTCTATAACTTTACAAATTTAAATGACAGCCAAATAATCGCATCAGCAATATGAGTACAAAATGAGCCAACACATGACTGTAGTAGCACCAATGTCGCAGATGCCGGATGGGAAGTAAGTTAGTTTCTCTTCATTATTTCCTTCTTTGGAGCACGAAAGTTTCATGCATCCCAAGGATGCCATGATTTTACGTCTTAGATTTTTCTTAGTTGTTTTAAATTCAATGCAGGTTAACACATCTAGGTATGGTGATAGGAAAACATATTTTCAATATGGAATGGATAGTAATTCGCTTATCCCGGGTATGGATCTGTCAAAAATCATATTGTCATGGTTTTGTGACATTTCCTTGCATATAAATAGGCCGATGGGTATATATTTGTTGGATGCGAGAACTTGGAATGTGATGGTTTTGTGCCAGTAAATTATGCTCCTATCACTCCAAGAGGCACTATAGAGGTAAATGGTGGACAAACTAAGGTCACCATCAAGATATTTAAGGTAAATAATCAAAGTATTTAATTTCAAACAGATTTTCTCTTGACATGGACATTCTCTTGATGAGTTATTTCAAGGGTCCACATTTTCTCCATGGAGTACTGCCGTGTTGGATTTTCTTATAAATTCGTACCATGTTGGGTATCATATTTTGAGTATTTGAATATAGACAAGCATTTTATTAGAACCTAAGTTATGTTTAACTATATTTATGTAGAGTAAAAATGAGAGTGACTGGTGGCTGCACTTTGGCTATGATAATCAAAACCTTAGTCGTATGGGATATTGGCCAGAAAGTATTTTTACTAATCCGGCGGACCATGCCAAATACATAATTTGGGGTGGTTACACTGGATCAATTGTTGGGGATGCTAGTCCTGCAATGGGTAATGATGGGCAATGGCCTAAAAAACATCGACATTTGTTCGAGAAATGAAATACGTGAACATTGATGGCCAAGGCGACTCTGAAGCTACTTTGGGTCACATGGGCCTTCGTGCTTACGTATCTCATGATAAATGCTATGGATTAGGCCAATCTGTAAATGATAAGTTCTCTTAGGTTGGTCACAATGGGGAGTAACATAGGGTAGTAACATACACATTTTTCTAGACTATGTTACTACATCCACAATGGGCAGTAACTAAGAAGTGGTGTCGTGCAAAGCTGCATTTATTAGCTTGTAGACTCATATTGCATAGGAAAGTGTGATGTTATGGTGCTCCCTCCGTCCTAGTTTATAGGGCACATATAGAAAATCTCTTGGACCAAGGTGCTAATTGATTGTGGTTAATATCTTGCATGCATTGGTGGAGAGGGATGGAGTGAGACAACCACCCACTAATTAGAAAAGAATTCATGCAAATGTGGCTAGTAAGTGGGACTACATGGTTTTGAGATTGTGTCCTATAAACCAGGACGGAGGGAGTAACTAGCTACGTTACCACACACCTCTCTCACCTTATTAAATACTTGCCAAGTCATCTTTTTTGCCTATGTGGCATCAATGTTACTACTCAAGTTACTCCCACTGTGACCAGGCTTAGACTGGTCACAGTGGGAGTAACATAGATAGTAACATCAGTGCCACGTAGACAAAAAAGATGATGTTGCACATGTTTAATGAGGTGAGAGCTGAGTGTGGTAACTAGCTATGTTACCATAACATCACACATTCCAATACACAATGAGTCTATACCTTAATAAATATGACACTACCTCTATATTACTTCTCACTATGGAGGTAGTAACATAGTCTAGAAAAACGTATATGTTACTTGTGTATGTTACTCCCCATTGTGACTAGGCTTAGGCCTGTCTCAATGGGGGGGTTTCTTAGCGCGAGTTCATAGGCGTTTTGCTTATGTGGCACACTACTTAATGATGAGAGAGAGTGAGATTGTATCTTAGGCTAGTCACAATGGGGAGTAACATTGAGTAGTAACATACACGTTATCCTATCCTATGTTACCAGTGCCACAGTGGGTAGTAACATCATGCAAACCTCCATTTATTAGCTTATAGACTCATACTGTCTTGAAATATGTGATGTTCCGGTAACTACCTATGTTACCACTACCCTCTCTTTCCTCATTAAATGCTTGCCACATCAGCTTTTTGTCCTACGTGGCGTTGATGTTACTATTAAGTTCCACCCCACTGTGACCAGCCTTAGCTAAGATACAACATTGGCACGCTATCATAGGTACAAATGGTTAATTGCCCAATCACATCCATGCATGGGCACCAAATCATTAAATTTAGAGACAAGCTCTAAGACTAGTCACAATGGGGAGTGTCATACGCTAATATCATGCATATGATACTAGTCTATGTTACTACTCCCACAATGGGTAGTAACATATTTGTAGTATCATATACTGGTATATTTATTAGGCTATAGACACATCTTGTCTTGGAATCCGTTATGTTACGGTATCTATCTATGATACCACTAGCACCTCTCTCCTCATTAAATGAGTGCCACATCATCTTTTTTGCCTACGTGGCATTTATGTTATCACCTATGTTACTCCCATTGTGAGCCGTCTAAGAAACAATACATTGGAGTAGTAGTCTCTTAAATTATTAATGCACATATGGTAACGTGCTAAGAAACGATGCATTGGGACAGGCCTTAAGGAGAACCAGGTTGTACTGGGTAATTTTATATGTTATTAGGGAAGCGTGATTTAATATGGTTTATGAGATATGAATGATTGAATAAATACTACTGCTTAATTTTGACTTAGGCCAAATATGTAAATAAAACACATATACCGTGCATATATCAGCGCAAATGGGTCATAAGCCTCTATTGGAAATCATAAGGCACTTTCGATCTTTATTTCGACGAATTAGTCAGGGTACTACAAACTAGTCTCGCGGCTTGCCAAGGCGCGTCGCTACCTTGTTGGAGGCGTCGCCTTGGAGTTATTGGCTCTCGCGTTGTAACCGGCTTCACGGCGGATGGGTATGATTGCTCCTTAGTCGGGGGTGGCGGGGCATAATGGCAGCTCCGGACGGTGGCAACGCGGCGACCTTATTCTAACATCGTCTTCAGGCAATGCGAAGGTCAATCTGGTTGCTACATCAGGGCGGTGAGTCCGGATTTCGCGTTGTGTTCGAGGACGCAGTGGTCTGGGCGGCTAGGGTTACGAGACGGTTGTGGCGTGTGGCGTTGCGGCTCGCATGCGGGTTTGGTGTAAGTGGTGCTAGTCGGGGTGGTGGCTTCGGAGTAGAGGTGTGTTTTGTCGCATTTTGAAGACAAGCGTCATGTGGACGACGGGTCTCCTCAGTTGTGTGATTTTTCAGCCCGTTTTTCCTTAGGGGCAATGTATGGTTTTTAGACCTTGCATCAGCACTAATCGAGCGGCGGAAATCGATTGGGAAACGCTGATAAACAGCCGGGGGATCGCACGCCTGCGTCCCCCGCCTCGCGCGCTTGACGCGTGTCCCCTCGCCCACCCACGAAACGTTATCCCATCGTCCTCCACTCATCCCGCATAGAACCTTATCCCGTCGTCTTCTTTCTCCCACATCGTCTCCCGTCTCCCAACTAGCACTGCCATTTTTTCTGGACCACCTCGTGAGCGCGCCGCCGCCTTGCCGCTCATCTCCCTTGCAAGGGCCTACCTCCCGCACCGGTGCTGGACCCACCCACCTAGACCACCTGCACCGGCGGCTACTCTCGGAGTCCCTTTTCACCACCATCCACGAACCGCGCATCCTCGGACTTCCCCGCGCCGCCCTCAGCCTTCCTCCTCACCGGCGACGGTGCTGCCGAAGGGAGCACATAGGTGCTCCCCATGGGAGCAGGGCGATGCTCCACAAGGAGCTGCCACAGACGGCGTGCCACGCCACGGATGCTCCCGACGGCACGCCGCGTGCTCCTCACGACGGACGGCGATGTTCCCGATGGCGCACCACGTTGCTCCCGACGGCGTGCCACGTTGCTCCCCACAGAGGACGGCGATGCTCTCATCGGAGCACCGTGCTGCTCCCGCAGGCGGCCGGAGTTGCTCCCTTAGGTGCGCGGTCGTGCTCCTGTAGGCGAGCAGAGGTGCTCCGCGGTGGTGCGTTTTCGTGGGTGAGCGGTGGGCGGCGATGCTCCCGACGGCACGCCGCGTGCTCCTCCCGACGGACGGCGATGCTCCCGACGGCGCGCCACGTTGCTCACCACGGAGGACGGTGATTCTCTCATCGGAGCATCGCGCTGCTCTCGCAGGCGGCCGGAGTTGCTCCCTTAGGCGCGCGGTCGTGCTCCTGTAGGCGAGCAGCGATGCTCCCTAGGCGGGGCAGTGATGCTCCCCTAGGCGTGCGGTGGTGCTCCCTTAGGTGTGAGGCGGTGCTCCCTTAGGTCTGATGTGGTGCTCCCGCAGGTGTGAGGCGGTGCTACGGACGGTGCTACAAAGGAAGCTTCTTCTCCGGCAACGCTTGCAGCTCCGGCGATGGGCGGGGTAGTGATTTGGCAGCGACAACCATGATCCACCCCCTCCAGTCACGCGCGATGCCTACGGTGGGGGAGGGGAGGTAGCTCCAGCGATAGTCGCTCCGAGTTTTCTTCTCCGGCGACGGCAGTGTCTCCGACGACTTCTTCTTCTCCGGCGACACGGCGACGGATATACGGGGGGGCGACAGAGATAGCGAAGGGAAGGCTCTGCGAGGAACGTCGAAGACGAAAAGGGCCTTTTTACTTGCGTTTTCGTTGTATTAATTCGTTGACCAGTAAAAGGACACGTGTCAGGCTGTCGACCCGGGGGATCGGAGGAAATTATCCCCCGGGGGACGCCCAGCACTACCCAAATCGATTGCCTTGTCCTAAAAGAGACGCATGTCTATCAGGGTGATTCATAAGAGGGGCTTTGGTGCATAAAGGCAAATGCAAATCAACAAAAGCTTCCTTTTTCCAGTGAAACGTGTCGTGGTGCTTCTCTGTAGATGATACTTTTTGTAATGACATGATGATTTGTTGATCAATATATAAAGCATACAATTCCCTAGAGAACATAATTAAGAGGTGATGATATGGATCAATCAGCAAGTCCCAACAGAATCAGCCCACAATCACACCGTCATAAGCTTTAAGCTATAACAAGTCATGTAAACAATAATATTATAGAAGAGATCGTGATCAACACCTACAAACAAAAACACTAGCTAGGCAGCTTTCTTTCTTTTGACACACACTCGACAGGTTCGGAGACTACATGATTATTACAGAACATGAAGGACCTTTCACGGCTTCTCAGACAGTACGTAGTACTTCTAGCCGACTGCTACCCTAAAACATCCGAAATTTCAGGTGGATCTAGCTGGCTGGCTAGCTAGCAAACGCATCGGAAAAGACGTAACGGAGGAAAAAGCAGCACTCGAGTGGGTATTTGGCACGAGGAAATGACGCTGCCGCGCGCACATCTAGCTATGGTGCTAGCAAAACACATTTCTTTACGGAATGGACGGTAATCCGCTTATCTCATGTATGGGCATGTAAAAAATCATATTGTCATGGTTTTGTGACATTTTCTTCCTTATAAATAGGCCAATGGGAATAAATCTGGTGGATTCGAGAACTTGGAATGCGATGATTTTGTGCCAGTAAATTATGCTCCTATCACTCTAGGAGACACTACAGAGGTAAATGGTGGACACACTAAGGTTGCCATCAAGATATTTAAGGTAAATAATCAATGTATTTAATTTCAAACCTTGATAAGGACATTTTCTTGATGAGTTATTTCAAGGGTCTACATTTTCTCCATGGAGTATTGTTGTTTTGAATTTTACATATAAATTCGTACCATTTTGGGTATCGTATTTTGATTATTTGAATATAGACAAGTATTTTTAGAACCTAAGTTATGTCTAACTATATTTATGTAGAGTAAAGACGGCGGTGAATGGTGGCTGCACTTTGGCTATGACAATTAAAACCTTAGCCGTGTGGGATATTGGCCCAAAAGTATTTTTTTTCTAATCTAGCGGACCATGCCAACTACATAATTTGGGGTGATTACACTGGATCAATTGTTGGGGATGCTAGTCCTGCAATGGGTAATGGGCAATGGCCCAGAAAAACACCGGCATTTGTTCGGGAAATCAAATACGAGAACACTCATGGCCAATTCGACTCTGAACCTCCTCAAGGTCACATGGGCCTTCATGCCAGGGAGGAGCTCGGGTGGTGCTAACGGTGCTGTAGCACCTGCCCATCTGTTGCAATACAACGAGCTCAAGGATATAAATCTGAAAATCCTAGATAATTAACACTATCACACTAGTAATATCATCAGTTCTAGGTTGTTTCCGGCTCTGCCCCTGCTTCATGATAAATGCTATGGATTAGCCCCATTTATGAATGACAAGTTCTCTTATGGAGGACCTGGAGGTTGGGCTGGGTAATTTTATATGTTTTAGGGAAGCGTAATTTAATATGGTTTATGAGATATGAATGATTGAATAATTACTAATGCTTAATTTCGACTTAGGAAAAATATGTAAAGACAACACAAATATCATGCACACACCAATGCAAATGGGTCATAAGCCTCTATTGGAAATCTCATAAGGCATTTTCGATCTTTATTTTGACGAATTAGCCAGGCTACTACAAACTAGTCCCAAGGCACGTCACTACCTTGTTGGAGGCGTCGCCTTGGAGTTATTGGCTCTCGCGTTGTAACCGTCTTCGTGGCGGAAGGGTACGATGGTTCCCTTGTCAAAGGACGCAGGCCGGGGCGGCGGCCCCGGACGGTGGCGGTACGTCGAGGTGGCGACCTCACTCTACCATGTGCGACGATCCTATGAGGTAGGGGGATAACTTTATGTGGTTGTGGGTGTCAACCATCCCGACCCGTCTATTTCGTCTTCAGGCAATGTGAAGGTCAATCTGGTTGCTACATCGAGGGGTCGGGTCCGGATTTTGCGCCGTGTTCGAGGACGCAGTGGTCTGGGCGGCTAGGGTTACGAGAAGGTTGTAGCGTGTGGCATTGCGGGCCGCATGCGGGTTTGGTGTCTAGTGGGGTTATTCCGGATGGTGGCTTCGGAGTGGAGGTGTGTTTGGTCGCATTTGGGGGATACGTGTCATGTGGACGACGGGTCTCCTCGGTTGTGCGATTTTTCAGCTCGGTTTTCCTTATAAGGAGGGTAATGTACTGTTCTCAAACCTTGATCGCTTATAAACTAGGTCAATTGGATTCTAGCTACTTAATCGAGCTGCGGCATCGACCGCCTTGTCCTAAAAGAGACGTGCATGTCTATGAGTGCGATTCATAACGGGGGCTTTGGTGCATAAAGGTAAATTCAAATCAACAAAACAATTCGCTTCTTTGTAATGACATGATGATTTGTTGGTCAGACGATTCCCTAGAAAGCATAATTAAGAGATGATGATGTGGATCAACCAGCAAGTCCCAAGAGAATCAGCCCACAATCACACCGTCATCTTCTAAGAGATCTAAGCGTGGGGCTATTTGAGCTCTCTGGTTGCTCCTTGACTTTTGTCCCCACCTGGCGGTGAGAGTACAGCCGCTGCTCTCTCACGTGCCCACAGCCCACCACGCGCCCTAAGTGCCCTGCTAGCTAAGCAAGCTACAAACAATCTCATATACATGGACGGATGCATTTGCTTGCTTAGCTCCATGTACGAGCATGTACTTGCTCGCAAAAATTTGTATATACATGTGTACTAGATGCTATCGCTTGTTAAAAAATAGAAAAACCCTGCTTGTACTGAGCTGCTATTTTGGAAATTCTTTCTCCTGTGCTCACATGCTCTGGTCCGAATAATAAAACCTAAAAACAGTAAAAATGTTCTAGAAATAATTTGTGATAGACATATACAAGTGTTGTATATATGCGCCAAATTTCGCGGTGAAATGATATGTGTGGTGCTCTGTGTAAGAAAAAAAACAGTGGCCAAACTAGGATTTAGAAGAAAAAAATACTGCACTGATTTTATTTATTCATAGATAGCACCACACATATCGTTTTATCACGAAAAGTACCGCGTATTTGGAATACTTGTGTATGTTCATTACCATTTGTTTTAAATTTTGTATTGTTTCACTTTTTTTTTTAAATTTCGTAATCACGCGAGATCACGAGATCAGATGTGCTCGGTGCCAAAAGAACCCTCCCATGCTACCTTGCATATGCTAACTGTTGTGCTTACTGGTGTAGCTAGCTCATGTTATGTGATATCTGCTCCATGTGCACGACCTAGCTAGCGGTCGGCCTGCTAAGATCAAAATGTCATCCCCAGTCGTCACACTCGATGTCGCGTTGATTTACCCAGTTTCGTTGCTTGTCGCTGACCATCTCGATAGGCTGCACCGCGACCAAGACGTTGGCCTACACGGTTCATCTCAACTACTGTTTGAGACCATCTCTACAACGATCCGCTTCCGCAACCGATATGTGCACGTCATAACGCGCACACCAATGGAGTCATGCCCCGTAAACCGAGGCACTGCTTCATCATATACGTCGTCGGGCTGCTACCGCTATAATGACTATGTTGGGAGAGCACTTGAAGGGATAATCCTGCCACAGCTATGAGGGCATTATGCTGTGAGTATTCGTCGACCCGAACAATATAGGTAACTATCGCTACCCTCCCCTCCCCCAATTGTATTGACGAAAGAGCACATTGTTAGAAGGTCGGCTGATACCGTCGACCAGCATCTTCCATCTAAGGGTCTAATTTTCCAAAATCTACTCGTGTGGGACCAAGAGTAAGTGAAACCCGACTTGTAGAAAAGGAAGGAGTGCTCTAACTCCTTATCTGAACCAACCGATATAACTCTGATTTTGTCTAGTGATCTACCTCCCGGGCAACCACAGACCATACTGTTGAATATATTAGCAATTTAGCACATGATTTAATGCGAAATAGCAGCAGATGAATTGCGACAGTAGCAAATACAGTAATCATGCAAATATCTAGATCTAGTACAGTAGACAAACTGATCCAATCTATAGCTAGAACTAGACATAAGAATTTCAGGAGTATCTCATACAGATGGAATAGAATTACGTACGATGGAGCGGTAGCGGCACCGCCGTTGTTGTTGTCCACGTCGGCCATGTCGTCGATGAAGAGGTTGCCGATGTCGGGGAAGAAATCGTCGTTGGGGAAGTGGTCGCCGTCAGCAGTCGCGCTCATGCGCTCCCCAAAAACCTGATCGCCCCTCTCCCGTACAGGATCACAAGAGGCGGGGTTCCGGAGGCCTGCTGTCCCTTCTCGCGGTGCACGCCGGAAGGAGGGATGGAGAAGACTTGAATTGGCGGCGCAGTGTTTTGGAACGGTATGACGAAGTGGCGGCTAGGGTTTACCGTATGCGCGTATTTATATGCGGGCTGGGAGAGACGTGGGCGTAACTCCACGTCTGAGTCGGTTCGGATCCACGATCCAGAAAGGAAACGGAAACGGTTTTGGAATTAACGCGTCCGTCAATTACCAAATTAAATGACTCATTAAATTTTCCCAATCGACAAAATAAACGCTCTCAGCTCGGCTCATTCCCGCAACCCACGGCGCGTCGTGACGTGTCGTGACGAGGCGAGGCGTGGCGAGGTGGGCGGCGGAGGAGGAGGAGCGCGCGTGTGGCACACCTCTCCTCTTGCCTTGCCTACTCATACATGAGCTAGAATGGCTCACCTTATAAGGTGCTTCCACTCTCTTCAAACTAGCAATGTGGGACTAAACTTTAGTCCCACTCACTCCACTTATTATTCATGAATGGGCCATGACAATTTCAGGATTTTTTGTGGGCTTAATGGGCTAGCCAAGTGAGCCCATATGATGGAGCCCATGTAAAATTCCAACAATCCCCCACAAAGTGTCATTAGCACATTTCATAAACTCTGTTCCAAAACATTGTTTATATACCGGTGTTAGTGGAGACTGTTAAGTTGAACTTCCACTTAGAACATCATGCTACACTAGTTCACAACTTGAATAGTGGACTACGCCTTGAACTACAAGTTTGCTGTGATACCCGTTTCACACAACGTCTGAACCGATACTAGGCTGCCGCAAGGCTTCCCCGCGGTTTGGAGCGTATGCGTCATACTCCGAAGGCCTTTCATGAGTTTATTAGAGAGCACCCGATTCTCATAGACTGCGACGTTTAACAGTCAGACTCATATAGGTGAGTTCCTCAGGAGATGTTCTGTAGGACACATCTCTGCTTGTATAAATAAGCCACTTGGAACACATTAAGACAAATGTCAACCTACCGTACAGATCAGGAGAGTATTGCATCTTTTATGGAGTGGAATAAAATATAAGGATACTCTCCTCTCAGCCGACCAACAGCTTGTCTCCCACTTCTAATTCACGGGATCTCCGATCACATAGAGTGGGTTATCACTGTGGGCAACTCATAACGTGGGTCTCAAACCCATCTCCCTTGATGCATTATCTATCACATTCCGTGATAAACCCTTTGTGAAGGGATCTTCCAAGTTCATGGACGTTTGGATATAATCCAACGCAATAACTCCGGAGTTCTTCAATTTCCTGACAGATTTTAATCTCCTCTTCACATGTCTTGATGACTTTGCATTATCCTTAGAACTGTTCACTTTGACGATCACAGTTTGATTATCACAGTTCATTAGGATTGCGGGTATTGGTTTTTCAACCATAGGCAAGTCCATCAAGAGCTCACGAAGCCACTCTGCCTCAACAGTGGCTGTGTCTAATGCTGCGAGTTCTGCTTCCATAGTTGACCTCGTTAAGATGGTCTGCTTGCAAGACTTCCAGGAAACAGCGCCACCACCAAGTGTAAAAACATAACCACTAGTGGCCTTAAGCTCATCAGCATCAGATATCCAATTAGAATCACTATATCCTTCCAGAACCCTCGGGTTTCCGGTATAGTGAATTCCATAGCTCGCAGTGCCTTTTAAATAGCGCATAACTCTCTCAAGCGCACGCCAATGATCATCTCCCGGATTGGAAACAAACCAGCTCAATTTGCTCACAGCAAAAGAGATGTCAGGCCTCGTGGCACTCGCCAAATACATAAGCGAGCCTATAATCTGAGAATATCTCAGTTGATCTCTAGTAATCCGTTGATTCTTTCGAAGCAACAAACTAGCATCATATGGAGTTGAAGAAGGCTTGCAGTCACTATACCCAAAGCGACTCAAGACCTTTTCCACATAGTGAGATTGAAGCAGTGTGATCCCACCATTATCATCTCTCAACAGCTTGATGTTCAAGATAACATCAGCTACTCCTAGATCCTTCATCTCAAAGCAGCGAGATAAGAAATCCTTAACTTCCTTGATTAAATCAAGATTGGTCCCAAAGATCAATATGTCATCAACGTATAGACATAGAATAACTCCCTCGCCCCCACCATGGCGATAGTACACACACTTGTCAGCTTCGTTTACAACAAAGCCTTCAGCAGTCAAAGTCCTTTCGAACTTTTCATGCCATTGCTTAGGTGCTTGCTTGAGGCCGTATAATGACTTCAATAACTTGCACACCTTGCCTTCCTGACCGGGTACTACGGAACCATCTGGCTGATCCATGTAAATTTCCTCGTCCAACTCTCCATTAAGGAAAGCCGTCTTAACGTCCATTTGATGAACGAGAAGACCGTGTGAGGCAGCCAGTGATAGTAGCACACGAATAGTGGTCAGTCTAGCAACAGGTGAGTAAGTATCAAAGAAGTCTTCACCTTCTTTCTGGGTATAACCTTTGGCCACAAGCCTTGCCTTGTACTTTTCAATTGTACCATCAGGCCTAAGCTTTTTCTTGAACACCCACTTACATCCTACAGGTTTACACCCATAAGGACGATCAGTGATTTCCCAGGTTCCGTTAGCCAAGATGGAATCCATCTCGCAACGGACAACCTCCTTCCAGTAGTCAGCATCAAGAGACGCATAGGCTTCTGAAATAGTCTTGGGTGTTTCATCCACGAGGTACACAATGAAATCATTACCAAAGGACTTTGCAGTCCTCTGTCTCTTGCTCCTTAAAGGAACTTCATTGTCATCCTCCTCGGGATTCTCAACGTGTTCTATCGGAATGGTGGATTCAGGAATCTCAGCTAATTCCTGACTAGATGAAACAGGTTTCTTCTGATTTGATGAGCTAGACATATCCTTCATAGGAAATATGTTCTCAAAGAAAGTCGCATCATTCGACTCCATAATCGTACCAATATGCATGTCGGATACCTCAGATTTTACTACCAAGAATCTATAACCAATGCTATTAAAAGCATAGCCCAGAAGAACACAATCTACGGTTTTAGGTCCAAGCTTGCGCTTCTTGGGAATTGGTATATTGACTTTCGCCAAACAACCCCAAGTACGTAGGTAGGAGAGTTTCAATCTTTTCCTTTCCCATTCCTCAAACGGAGTAATGGTTTTATTCTTTGTGGGAACTCGGTTTAGGACATGACATGCAGTCATTAGTGCCTCCCCCCACCATGCCTTGGAGAGACCCGAAGTGTCTAACATGGCGTTAACCAAATCAGACAACGTTCGGTTCTTTCTTTCAGCCACCCCATTTGACTGGGGTGAGTAGGGAGGCGTCCTCTCATGAATAATACCGTGTTCAGCACAAAAAGAATTAAACTCGTTGGAAAAATACTCTCCACCACGATCAGACCTAAGCCGTTTAATTTTACGATCAAGTTGGTTCTCAGCTTCGGCCTTATAGTTCTTGAAATAAGTTAAAGCTTCATCTTTAGATTTCAGAAGATACACATAACAATATCTAGTGGAGTCATCAATAAGTGTCATAAAATATTTCTTTCCACCTTTTGTCAATACGCCATTCATCTCACAAAGATCAGAATGTATAAGTTCTAGTGGTGCCAAGTCTCTCGCCTCCGCAGTCTTATGAGATTTGCGAGGTTGCTTAGCTTGAACACACACTTGACATTTGGAACCTTTAACAGTACTGAATTTCGGAATTAAACTCATATTTGCTAACCGCGTCATGCAACCAAAATTAATATGACATAGTCGTGAATGCCAAACATCACAATCATTATCGTGGCAAACATTATTAATAACTTTGGTGCAAATATCTGACAAGGATAAGCGGAACAAGCCTCCGACCTCATAGCCTTTACCAATAAATTGTCCATACTTGGAAATTACAACTTTATTAGACTCGAAAACCAACTTAAAACCATCTCGACATAAACGTGAGCCGCTGACGAGATTTTTATTGATGGAGGGCACATGATGAACGTTCTTCAGCCGCACGATCTTCCCCGAAGTAAACTTCAGATCGACCGTACCAACACCACGAACAGTAGCATGTGACCCGTTCCCCATCAGCATGGGGGAAGTCCCTGTGACCTGATAAGAAGAGAACATGGAAGCATCAGCACAAACATGTACATTGGCACCTGTGTCAACTAACCATTCAGGTGAATGACAAACTGAAAGAATAGTGGGAACTATACCGTACCCAGAATCCTTCATCTCAGTGTCAGCCATGACAACATTAGCGGTCTTGCCGCTGTTCTCCTGCTGCTGCTGCTCATAACGCTTAGGGCACTTTGGAGCCCAATAGGTCAGTTCACCGCAAACGTGACATGACCCCTTTCTCTTCTTGAAGTTGGTAGAGTGCGACGGCTTAAACTTGCCATCGGGCTTGTCTTTACCCTCGGATTTCTTCTTGTTATATTTAGACTTGTTGGGCGGGTAATGTTTCTTCTGTACCACATGAGCAGAAGAACCTACCTCAGCAACCCGAGCACGTGTATCCTTTGCTCTCGCCTTCTCTTCCACATCAAGAGATCCGATGAGGTCCATTACGGAAAACTCCTGTCTCTTGTGTTTTAGAGAAGTAGCAAAGGTGCTCCATGAAGATGGAAGCTTGGCAATAATGCCTCCGGCCACAAACTTGTCCGGTAACATACACTTGAAGTGCTCAAGTTCTTTAGCGAGTGACTGTATCTCATGAGCCTGTTGAACAACAGAGCGCTCATCAGTCATCCTGTAGTCATAGAATTGCTCCATGACATACAGCTCGCTGCCAGCATCCGAGGCCCCAAATTTGGCCTCGAGTGCAGCCCACATATCCTTGCCGTTATCAAACGACATATACGGATCGACGATGGAATCATCGATAATACCGAGGAGGGCACTTTTAAACATAGTGTCCATATTCTCAAAGGCCTCCAGCTGTGCTGGATTGAGATCGCCCTCAGGCTTGCCCTTGGTGGCCGCATAGCAGCGCAAGGTTTGAAACCATAACACTGCTCTCGTGCGCCACCTCTTATAGTCCACACCCTTGAAAGGGATTGGCCTTGTCGCCGCAATGACAGACGGCGCAGGTGCAAGAAATTGCCTATAATCAGGTTTTTGGATTGTTGAATATATTAGCAATTTAGCACATGATTTAATGCGAAATAGCAGCAGATGAATTGCGACAGTAGCAAATACAGTAATCATGCAAATATCTAGATCTAGTACAGTAGACAAACTGATCCAATCTATAGCTAGAACTAGACATAAGAATTTCAGGAGTATCTCATACAGATGGAATAGAATTACGTACGATGGAGCGGTAGCGGCACCGCCGTTGTTGTTGTCCACGTCGGCCATGTCGTCGATGAAGAGGTTGCCGATGTCGGGGAAGAAATCATCGTTGGGGAAGTGGTCGCCGTCAGCAGTCGCGCTCATGCGCTCCCCAAAAACCTGATCGCCCCTCTCCCGTACAGGATCACAAGAGGCGGGGTTCCGGAGGCCTGCTGTCCCTTCTCGCGGTGCACGCCGGAAGGAGGGATGGAGAAGACTTGAATTGGCGGCGCAGTGTTTTGGAACGGTATGACGAAGTGGCGGCTAGGGTTTACCGTATGCGCGTATTTATATGCGGGCTGGGAGAGACGTGGGCGTAACTCCGCGTCTGAGTCAGTTCGGATCCACGATCCAGAAAGGAAACGGAAACGGTTTTGGAATTAACGCGTCCGTCAATTACCAAATTAAATGACTCATTAAATTTTCCCAATCGACAAAATAAACGCTCTCAGCTCGGCTCATTCCCGCAACCCGCGGCGCGTCGTGACGTGTCGTGACGAGGCGAGGCGTGGCGAGGTGGGCGGCGGAGGAGGAGCGCGCGTGTGGCACACCTCTCCTCTTGCCTTGCCTACTCATACATGAGCTAGAATGGCTCACCTTATAAGGTGCTTCCACTCTCTTCAAACTAGCAATGTGGGACTAAACTTTAGTCCCACTCACTCCACTTATTATTCATGAATGGGCCATGACAATTTCAGGATTTTTAGTGGGCTTAATGGGCTAGCCAAGTGAGCCCATATGATGGAGCCCATGTAAAATTCCAACACATACTAGGCGCATGTTTAACCCACCCGGACGCTAAATGGCGACCCACCGAATGCGTCTAAACGATGTATCTAGAAGAAAAGCTCCCGCATTGCCACTTACAATCAAACCCATACAAACCCACGAAACACAGTATGATGAAAAATAAATCGACATTAGGGGAAAAAAGCGCGCAGCGAAGCGCGCATGGTCCTTCTAGTAAGCTCTAACAAGTCATGGAAACAAGAATACTATAGATATAGAAGAGATCGCGATCAACACCTACAAACAAAAACACTAGGCAACTTTCTTTCTTTCTTTTCACACACGCTCGACAGGTTCGGAGAGACTACATGATTATTACATAACATAACATGAAAGGACCTTTCACGGCTTCTCACAGAGTACTACTAGCCGACTGCTACCCTAAAACATCCGAAATTTCAGGTGGATCTAGCTGGCTGGGTAGCTAGCAAACGCATCGGAAAAGACGTAACGGAGAGAAAAGCAGCACTCGAGTGGGTGTTTGGCACGGGGAAATGACGCTGCCGCGCGCACATCACGTCGCCGTGGTCGAGAGAGGGGAGGTTTGGACGACATGATCGTGTTGTGACAGCATCATGGCCACCTCCCTTTGCAAGTCGCACGCACAACAAGGAGGAGAGTCTTTGCCGGCGCGGATCCCAAGGCTATGCGACGCAGCTGAGACCTAGGCACCCGCCGATCCACAGGCTTTTCGCCAGCCTCTTCTGCAAGCCACGGAATAAACGCTCTCGTCAGTAAGATAAGACCACTGTCATTGAACAGTTATTAGCACGGTGGCATTAGTACACCATCAGATTTCGGGGCCCATGCACCAGTTAGTAAGTATAGAGGTAGGCAGATAGGTGGGTGTACCCTTGGCTTGTGGCAGAGCATGTCGGGCGGGATCACGTAGAGGTCCTCGTCCACGGCTTTGACCGCCCTGCGCGTCTGGGTGAAGTTTGCGGCCCCGGCGTCAGACACCCTGCAGCTCTGCTTCTTCGTCCCGTGCTCGCGCAGACCCACCACCACCTTCTGCCTCTGCACCACCTCCTCCTCCATCTCCAGTGTAGCGCTGCTCCACGTTACCGCCTGGTAACAAAGTAACGAGCATTAGCGCGGCACGATTCTTACGGCGAGTGTACTGCCTGCCTGTGTAAACTTTTCAAAAGTTGGAAGGCACTACATTCTTATTCTGCGAGTGATCACTACATTTCGTACATGGGTTTTTTCTAGCTCAAAAAACTGGTGCACTTTCATGTTTGTGTAAGGAGCAGGTTGTGCTTTTGTTATTTTCCTCGAAACAGGAGCTTACGTTCCTCCTAAGTTGCTCCAAAACAGTTAGTTACACGCAGCTAGCTACCTTTCTAATGAAATGGATCATTCAAACCAAGTACGAAAATAGTATTAGTGCCACTTTAGTACTCTACAAAAGTACAACAGAGGAGTGTCTAGAGAAAAAGTACAATCAGTGGTGGTAACTCCATAGACAAACTTTTGATCTACTGCCTTGACAAAACAGTTTATGCTGTCAGTATGCTCACAACTGCAAATATCCATAGATCATCAGATAGCATTACTCACCTTTTTGGCTGGCTTTGGCGAAGCCGGCAGAGCAATGACCATGCCGGCGGCCTGCATGGCGGACTCGAAGTAGTGGGTGACGGGCCAGTCGCCGTCGGCGTACCCGTATCCGCCGTGGTCGTAGTAGTTCCACTCCCCGAACGCCGGGATCCGCCGCGGTCTCGCCCTCACAGTCTGCAGAGAACGACACACACTAGCAAGGCATTAAGAGGAAGAAAGGACCAAGATGCGGGCAAGATAGATATGCAGAAGAGGTAGATGCATAGCATCGCTGCGATGATTTTCGTGAGCTCGGGGGATACTCGCGACATACCTTCATGGCAGGCAGCAGGGCTGTGGCGGGGCTGAGCTCTCTGCTCGCTACCTTGAGCTTCAGGCTGAGGAGGCGAAGGAGACTAGCAGGCGAGGGTGGTACTGGTGGTGGTGGGTGTGTGCGGGACATGCATGGTCCACGTATTTGTAGGCCGGTGCGGGAGGCGGAATGTTTTGCGTGGTGGCTCGCTCGGACGGGAGTAGTAGTAGTAGGTGGTCGCAGGTGCACTGACTGCGGTGCAAATGGCCGGTGGGGCCCACCTCCCTCTGTGAGAAAGGCTAAAGTAGTCTCGCACGGCAATTGTACAAGTCAAACAGCTGAGGATGTGGTCTGTGGCTGACTCGCGGACGTCTAGTGCTGACCGCGACGTACGTCTACTGCCGGCCGGGCTCGCGTCACGTACGTACGTATACCGGGCGTGACCGCGTGAGCCTTTGCGCCGTTTAGTCTACGTCGCCTCCTGACGTGGCTGATGGGCAATTGCGCAGACGGAGCAGACGTGTACAGCGGGGCTGCTGTACAGTGCATGGTACGCGCGTAGTGTGCAGTGCATCTGCTCAACACGAGCAAATTGCACATAATACCAACTATTGGGGCATGTGTTGCATCAAACCACAAGCCTAACATTTTTTGCACAAAACATCAATGTTTGGGGTAATTACTTGCACATAACACAAAATGCGTTTTGAGAGGTAATTAACTGTCTGGTTATTATCATGATTATTTTTCGAAGATAATTAACTAACTTGGCACCAACCAGGTTAGACCCCCGGATAGAGAGCATAATTATTTTCATATACATAACTTTTGACAGCTTATTTTTCTTGACCAAATGGGACACCACCGTAGCCCCTTGGCCTTTAGACAGAAAATTGTTTTTGCTAGAAATTTGCAAAAGACATCGTAAAACATCTTATACAAAGATAGAGCATTTAGAACATACTTATCTATGTATATATTTTGGTGTCCTGTTTGGGCCCAGATAGTTAATTACCTCTCAAAACACGTATTTTGTGTTCTGTGCAAGTAATTACCCCAAACATTGATGTTTTGTGCAAGTTGTGGTTTCCTGCAACAAAAGCTCCAATAGTAGGTGTTATGTGCAATTTCCTCGCTCAACACCGATCATCCATGGGCACTCCGGTCCTACGGACCTTTTTTCTCTTTCCATCTCCCGCGGTATACGCTGTATGATTGGTTTCAGTTACAGTGGGTCAACACAATCTCCGTCCGCTGCAGTGGCCAAGCCAGGAATTCAACTCCCTATAGTCAATGTGAAGCTGTGTAGTCAAATACTCCCTCCGATGACTTCTGTTTGTGCAAACATACACGTATCTATACATGTTTTAATATCTACATACTACATACATGCATGTTTGGACAAATGGAAGCCGAAATAGATGATTTCCATTTGTCCAAACATGCATGTATCTGGACACTAAAACATGTCTACATACATATATGTATAGACAAATAAAAGCCATCTATTTTGAAACTGAGGGAATATATGTATTTATATTATTTTTTAAAAAATATTTTTGCATTATTTATGCATGTATTAGCCAAAAACGTGTGTAGTCAGCTGACTACACAGCTCATGTGTCGCTCCGCAACTTGTCCGGTGCATAAAGGACGGCGAGCAACGAGGAGAGCACTCCCGACGGAGTGTTCCCTATACACAAAGTACTACTCATTCAACTGGAGCACAATCAAACTAGTTTGGGTTCACGTTCATCACTTGTATTCAAGGGTCAACGTGTTTTTATTATTGGTACGCGAGTATCAAGCTGGTCCATGTTGCTCACATATATCCAAGGGTCAGCATGTCATCACTTGACACAGCAGGATCAGTTGGTTGTCCTGTCGTTCATGCATGATAATCATGAGCTTCGAGCACATATATCAAAATATGGAACGGAAATCATGGTGGGCGTGATTGGTAAGTTGGCCTAACCATTCTAAGATTATGATCCTTGATATGTATCCATCATTTGGTTATAAGTTGAAACTGGATTCCGCATACACTAAGTATGATCGCGAGGAATATCAGTTTTGGTTGGTTTTGGTTGGAGCACAACGTCAACAATTTTAACAAGTGCTAGTTTATAGTTATTAACATGTCTAACTAAACTATTCAATTGTTGTAGATCAATGGCTTATAACGCATCCGTCATTAACCTTGGTTCACTAGTTAAGAATAAACCACTTGTTGTCAATGGAAGTAAACTATGCGTATTGGGTCCATGCCCTCAGAATTTTTCCCGCGGGGGTCAACAAAGAGTATGTCCTCGATGCTCCTCCTTCAGGGGAACTTGATGACAATGATAATAATGCTGAGAAATAATCTCACACCCGTAATAGTGATGATGCAATCTCCGTTCAATATCTCAGGTTGACATATATGGATCCTGAGTTGCAAAAGGTGTTTGATCACACATCTGCTCACGATGTGATCGTTGCACTCACGACCATGTACCATACTAATGGCAAGACTGAACATTATGAGATAACGAAATCACTATGGTCATGTCACATGGAAGAAGGAGGCTTCGTGAGCGAGCATGTAATCAAGATGTTCGGTTATGCTACAAGGCTTCATACTCTACGGTTTCCAATCCCAGCTGAACTAAGTACAAATTTCATGTTGGCCTCACTCCCCATGTCTTATAACGGTTTTATCATGGATTATAACATGATTGGGATGGAGAAAACACCAAATGGGCTCCTCGCTATGCTAAAAGTTGCTGAAACTGGTCTGAAGAGGGATAATAATGAAGTATTTATGGTTTCCAACCAACACAGTTCAAGAGAAAGAAGAACTGGAAGGGCAAAGATGCTAATGCACATGATGAGCCCAAAAATTCAGCGCAGGGGAAATCTGAAGTTTTTTCTTTAAAACAAAAGGGCAATGGAAGTGGAACTGTAGGAAG
This sequence comes from Alopecurus myosuroides, assembly GCA_028641055.1. Taxonomy (NCBI): domain Eukaryota; kingdom Viridiplantae; phylum Streptophyta; class Magnoliopsida; order Poales; family Poaceae; genus Alopecurus; species Alopecurus myosuroides. The sequence continues at coordinate 98,609,352 of CM054061.1, forward strand.
TTCCTTGAGAAAAGGGAAAAACTCACTAAGAGTGAAAAAGGAAAAAGTTATAAGATTTATGCCTAAATGACATTTGTCATTCTTACCGGTATCTATGAATTATCGATTGCTGAAGTATTTTATGCATTCGATATAGGAGCTACAAAAAGTAAGATGTCAAAAGAACAAAATGTGTTGATGTGTGTCAATCTCGACGCTTGAAGATTCATCCAAGGATGAAGAAATCTCCACTTTTATTCTGATAAGTTTAAAATATTTGTGAGCTTAGGCTCAAGTTATTGTAATAAGGTCGCATGCTTGGCGATGTAATACTCTTGTGGATTCATGGGAAAGTTTTTCTTGGTTATCTTATGAGAATATTATGGATCACTTCCTTCGTGGATGATCAAGTTACAAATATTTTGAATTGGTAAAATATCATTTGTTCTAAAATATTTTGTTATTGTGTTGACACCACCATCGTGTGGCACTATTATCTCAGACACATCATATGCATGATGGAAGGAAGTATGAGATATCAAGACTAATTAGATTACACACTTCTTTGAAGTTTGAATTAATTAAGTATTCAAGCTGATGGTGGAGTCAAAAAAGGATGGATTAATAGATTATTACTAATACTATCATGAAATAAGGGAAAACCCACAATAATATTTTCACAGTTGGTAATTGGACTGACAATTCCCGCAACAGTGTGGCCACTCCCCTATCCCAATTATCTTATGATCACATACCCATTAAGATCCAGGTTGGCACCTACATACCTAAATGCAGACTATTTAGATTTGAAGAATACTGGATGCAATTTGATTGTTTTTTGGATGTGATCAACAAGCATTGGTTTAATAGGGAGTTTATAGGAACCCTGCTCAAGATATTACTGCTAGATTTAAGACCATGCACCAGGGACTTAAAAAATGGAGGAAAAACTTCTCACAACTAAACAAGATGATTGACTCATGTAATTGTGTATTGTCTATGATTGATGGTTTGGAAGATCAAAGACTATTATCCACACAAGAAACCAATTTCAGGGTGGCACTTAAAAACATCTCATTCACCTACTTGAAGCAAAAAGACTATTCTGGGGGAGTCGTGCCAAGATTAGATGGGCCCAACTTCTTCCATACTATTTCCACCAAGAGTTATAGATGCAGTTATATTGCATCCCTAACTATTGATACAGACAATATTGTGTGTGATCATGATGAAAAAGTTGTTGCATTATGGAGTAGTTACAAGGATAGAATTGGGATCTTTGATAATTGTCCAATATTGATTTCTCATCCATCGAGGCTCCATTTACAAATAAAGAAATTGATGACATTGTTGCTAATATGCCTTCAGACAAATCTCCAGGACCAGATGGATTCAATGGTGCATTCATGAAAAAGTGTTGGCCCATTATAAAATAATAGTTCTACAAGCTATGCCTGGACTTTCAAAGTGGTATACTTGATTTGAGAAGTATCAACACTGCATTCATTGCCCTTATACCTAAATGCCATGATCCAGAGAGTGTTAATGATTATAGACATATTTCACTGGGCAGTACACCACTCTCAATCATTACAAAGATTCTTGCCAATAGACTACAAGATATCATTATCCCTATCATTCACAAAAATCAATATGGATTTATCAAAAAGAGAACTATCCAAGATTGTCTTGCATGGTCATTTTAATACATCATATGTGTCACAAATCCAAGAAAGAAACCATTATTGTCAAGATTGACTTTGAGAAAGCATTTGAGAAAGTTGAGTACTCTGCTATCATTCATATGCTTACTGGATTGGGCGTTGGCAACAAATGGATTGGTTGGATTAATAGCATATTACACTCTGCTTCCACTTATATATTAATTAATGGGATACCAGGAAAGCCTATTCACTGTAAAAGGGGTGTTAGACAGGGAGACCCTCTGTCCCCTCTATTATTTGTAGCTCCATCTGAACTACTACAATATGCAGTTAATAATGCTTGGCAATAAGGATTTCTCTCAACACCTCTAGATCATAATTATAATATGGATTATCCTATCATTCAATATGTTGATGATACTTTGATTATCATGCCAGCTGATGCCACCCAGCTATTACATCTCAAAAGTTTACTGGATAAATTTTCCACATCTACTGGACTCGGGGTGAATTATCATAAAACATCTATTTCCCCTATCAATATCACCAATGAACAATGTACCATGCTTGCTAATACTATTAGTTGCAAGATTGAATCCATGCCATTCACATATCTTGGACTGCCTATGGGTACTACTAAACCCTGAATTGATGAGTTTATTGGCATTATTGAGAGAACTGACAGAAGATTGATTGGTATTGCTGACACTTTATCGTATGATAGAAGACTGATTGTTGTTAGATCCATTATCTCAGCTATACCCAACTTTGCATTGTGTACACTGAAAATTCCCATTGGAATCATTGAGCACATTGAGAAATCATCCAAGGGATTTTTATGGGCTAGCAAAGATATCGAAAAAAGGGTAAATGTCTTGTTAAATGGGACAATGTATGTAAAACAAAGAAGTCGGGTAGATTGGGTGTTCTGGATCTCAGAACCCAGAATAATGCCCTCCTGATGAAATACCTATACAAATTTATCAATAAACATGATATCCCTTGGGTCAATCTAATTTGGCAGGCTCACTATCAAGATGGCAAATTACCACAACACTCTGGACCATGTGGATCCTTTTGGTGGAAAGACTGTCATTCTCTTCTGGATAAGTTTATGGATCACATCAAATGCAAACCTTGAATTGGAGACACTGTTGGTTTATGGAGGGGCTCATGGGAAGATTCTACCTTTGTCAGACAATTCCCTCAGCTATGCTCCTATGCTAGACATGACAATATCTCACTGAAAACTGCTATTGAGTGCAACATTAATGGTGATATTTATGACTTATTTCATACTCCTTTATCTGATATTGCTATGCAACAATACAACACCTTCAAAGATAAACTATCCAATCTAGCCAGCAATCATGAGAAGGACAGATGGTAATGTACCAGGTACCAATACCATTTACAGAAACAGAAAAACATATAAAATGCTCAGGCCTTTTCCCATGGCACCTAAGCCCTTCTTCTGGATTTGGAGATCATGTACCTTACCCAAGCATAAATTCTTCTTCTGGCTTCTTCTGCATGATAGATTGAACACTAGAGACTTACTCAGCAGGAAACAATTCCAGATACCAACCAAAACATGTATTCTATGTGAAGATGATCATGATGAAGATCTTCATCATCTTTTTTTCGGATGTTCATTCAGTAAATATTTATGGGAGTATATTGGATTCCGATGGGAGGACACACAAGACCATATGACATTGATGCAATTGGGCATAATCAGATACAAAACTGTTTATTTCAAGGAAATCCTCATCATTGGCTCATGGACCATTTGGAATCACAGAAACAAAATCATCTTTGATGGAATCAAAAAAGATATCACACTGTGTATTAATTTCTTTAAGGAAAATTTCTCTCTAGCTAGACACAAAGCGAAACCATCTCTTAAAGATGGCATGTTAGAATGGATTGACACTTTATGAACTTGTATGAACTTCCATATGTAAATATATCATATATTAATGGAAAATTTTGACATAGTGGGGGTTTTGTTGGGACGCGTAGAGATAAACAAAAAATTTTCCTACGCGGTACTCCCAAGATCTAGCCGAGGTAGAAGGCCACGAGTATTACCACTAGACGCGCAGGTGCGGATTATCGATGCAGCGCGTCGGGGCAGTGCAGTCCCATGATCCGGTCCGGCCGATCCAATCCCTCGAACGTCGAAGTGCTGAACGTACAGCACCTCTGCCGGTATCCACACGTACGAGGAGGAGCTTCGACGGCAGACTGCTAGGTCTGGTGCGACGGCTGGACTGAGTGGGGCTAGGGTTCCCAACGCATGGGAGAGTGGACTAACGTGCCCGTTGGGCAACCTGCGCCCCTCTTTATATAGCGTATGGTAATGGGCTGCACAACACTTGTGGCCCATTCCCTCTGTGAGTCCGACTCACTAACTCAGTCCATTTCCGGTTCGGGTCCAACCCAACCAATATTTGCTCCCGCTCTTAAGTGTGTGACCCTGCAGGCTCATGGCGACTTGGACACGATTAGAGTCCGACTCTCAATCGATCAATCGGTAGCGGCTCCTAGCAGAACGTGCCGACTCCCAAGTTCCATTGAGTCATGACGACATACCTTTCAATGTGATATTCATCTTAGTCCTTTTTGCCTCACGATATACCTTGTCAAACTATAGGCGATTTATCGTCATCCCTTAAATAGTTCAACTCTCTTCTCGATCCGTGATATGCGATTCATCTGACTAACTCTTAGTCAACCGACACAGTTAACACTTAACTGAGTCGCGCATGGCCATGCTTCCTGAATCATATCACTCGAGAGGGCCCAGAGAATATCTCTCCATTCGGAGGGGCAAAATCCCATCTTGATTATCCACATCACGCAGCTTGCTTCTCATTCGACCCGAACTCTGCCTTTATAGTTGCCTTGTCACAGAACAACGTTTGACAGAACCTAAGTCGATGATCCACAACTCGGATTGTGCGACAACCTCAGGTCTAAGGATTACATTGATTGAGACATGCAAATGACGACTTGATCGTTGCATCTCAATGTGGGTCAGTCCGACTTGCTAAACTCTTTAGCCAAGTCCGTGAACGTTGGAATGGCATCACCATGCCCATGACAAGTGGAACCGTGTCATCAGCCAACACTCACATTAGTCTAGGATGTGTGTCCAGCACAACCTTAACGACCAAGGACAATTAGTATGAACAACATGAATATATAGTTCCACAATCGAATCACATATTCAATGACGTATATCAGATGTTCAATACAAGGACAACTTAATAACTTTATGAATACAGTGGGAATAACATCATACATGATTGCCTCTAGGGCATATTCCCAACAGGTTTTCCCCACTGTAACGTGTCAAAAAAAGTTCCTTTTGCAAAGTACTTGATATTACCTAGTATAGTGTATAGTAGCTTAAATTTTAGCAAAAATTTATTGTCTTTACTTTGTGTCATTGTTTTTGAAGATAAAATATTGTGGGACACATTGATTTTAGAATCTAAAAGTTTCTAAGAGATTGAAACTTGATCCTAAGAAATAATACAAAGTAATACTTTGTTGGTTGTTCCAATATCATATTGTAAGTCCTCGTATAAAACCACCACTTGAGTATCCATGTTTTGTCGATAAGAGATATGTGATTCTTAAGGAAATCACTCCTTTCTCAATTCAATGGGAGGATATTAATTTTTTAAGAGACTGTTGAATCTCCAAAATAGTTATCAGAGTTATGCAGACGGAAGAAATTCCGGTTGACAATTCTTTTAGACTAATACGGAAAACCATTGTGGACCAGGCATGGCTGCTTATCAATAAAATCACTTAACCAAGGATTCACATAAGGGTTTTCAGACAACTTTAATAAATAATGCGCATAGAACAAGTAAATATAATAAAGTGCTAAAACATTCAAAGCTCATGGTTTAGAGTTAAAGTATTTTATACCATCAATTTCAAGTTAAAAATTTGAAAGAAATCCTGTTGGGATAAGAAGGTCATAAAGCATGTTTTGTCATAAATAGTTTTCTGAAAATTAAAGAGTTGACCACCAAAGATCTTTTGATATGTAGCAAAGATTTATCGATCCAAATAATAAGTATGTATGAGAGATTAACAAAACAAATTCTATCAAGGAAAATTGATCAAGGAAGTGTACTAAGTATATCTCGCCGGTTTTGTTAAATATAGTATTAATTACAAAGGAGCTGATTAATTTATAAGAATAAATGTTGTTCGGTGTAAAATTCTGGATTGGCAATGTAATCAATGAAGTATGACAAGTGTTACTTCAATTTCATGGAAAATTACACATGTATTGTTTTCAGAAAAGTAAGTGGGAGCTAATTAACGGTATGTATTGATTAGAAATCATTAGAAGATTTATTTGAAGGAATAAGTGTACCATTGAAAAGGTGTTTTCTAGAATTCATGTGATAGAAAACTATTAATTTAATGGATAAAATCCTAGATGTGAATCAATATGGTGCTATCATAAGTTTTGAATAAAATTTGAAACTTGAGAGAACTAGGTTGTCATATATAAGGAATTTGGAATTCAAGTGCAAGATCCAAAGTTGAAAGAAATTTGTGAGCATGATCAAATGGTTTATCATTATGATCATTGTGGAAACTTCCATGACAGTGCATTATGTCGAATAATAATTGTTGGTAAACTGAATTTGTGACAAAAGTTCAATTGACTCAAATAAAAAATAATTTTCTCCATAAAGGTACTTCGAAGATGTTTCTTTAAAAGGATAATGGATCATAATGTAAGAGTTACGTTATGAGACATAACTTATGAGATAAGTATTAAAGAAAAAGGGATACTTATGAGATAAGTATAAGCCAAGGATAAAACGTGATCTTATGATTTTGTGGACATCAGTCTTTAATGTGCTTGATTAATTTTAAGTGTTGACATAAGTTACAAACAATACGCCAATAGTAGTAAAATATAGGAGTTTAAATACTTCAAGTAATGGCTACCGGTTAATTGGATGAACTAGGTGTGGTCTTTCACGAAGTATGCAGAAGGAGATGTGATAAGTGACGAAATTGTATTCTTAGTTGGAACATCAAGGTTATGCCTCGACTGGCCCAAACTGCAGATGATTGAATGATCAACGGTATTATGATAGAAACAATTTCTTCATAATATAGTTAGTTCATACAGCCTCAAAAGGGCTTGATGACAAATGACTCTAACACAATGTTTGCATGAGAGTTCACCTACATCATCAAGATATTTGAGGGACTTATACAAATAGTTTATTTCCAGTTATGCAAGTAGTATAGTGTTGGATAATAATATTTACACATCTTCTTCATAATTACGATCCATGTTATTATGCTACAACTAACGTGGATCTTGAATGTGAGATTTAGAGGAAAATTCACGACCACGTGTAGTAAGATGGACAAGTATTTCATACCCTAGTATTGACTTTCATACTAATTTGTTGTTGGTTTGCCGACCGTATTTTTATTGTTCATGGACATAGTTTATGTAAGCATCAATGAATATCATATTGTTGGTAGGGATCAATATGGCTAGATAGACTCAAGTAGTTAGCATGCTAAGAGATTTCAACGTGATGTATTTTTGCTTAGTGACATATCAGATCAAGATTATAATATGACATATCCTTATATCATGAGGTTCTTGAGGTTGTGTATTCTGTATGTTTTATTTTGGTACTATAAAGTGTCACCATGCAAACTAGGTGAACAAAAAGGTAGCCACTAGGTAATTTTAGGGGTGTGTATTGACCTCGGTGTTCTGAAATCAGAACCACCCCTCTGTGAAAACAGAGATAGAAGATGTCCCCACTCAATATGAATGATATCTATTTGTTCTGCAGAGAATGCATGATGATGATACATCATGTGGGATATCATAATACGTGAACGAGTAAAAGGGAGGTTACCAGTTATCGAGATAGACAAAGGTATAGTGAACCAAATGATTGTTTCAAGGTAATACCGGAATACTTAATCTTGGGTAAGTTTGATATCGCTAGTAATGGGAATATGGTAGAACACCAAACAAGTTCAATAGAGTGTCTTTCGCATAATGAGTGGGAGTCAATATGGGCTTCCATGGCCCCGCTATTGACCATTGATCCAGAAAGATACAATGTTTCCAGGTGTTAGATATTATATCTATATATATCCATATCTGAGAGAAATTATAAAGATGGCATTAGATGTCTCGGGGTAATAGAAATAATTTCTATTTCTATCAAAATTTATTCTGTGGTATTTATGAGAGAGAAAATAATGTTGCGAACTTTTTAGAGCATTTCCATGTGGGCATGAGATGTCTCGGGATGTAAACATCATTTTATAGAGCTGATGATTTTATCTATAGGTTATATAGGGTTCCGAAAGAGTTTTGGAGAAAACCTAAGTGGGGGGGAGTGCCAAAGGGGTGCATGAATGACCCAGGGCTGCACTCCAATATTGGGTGGCTGTCTAGTGGGCCCAAGATCCACAAACAACATGCATCAACTCCCCAGAAAACTTCCATGTTTGATTTTTTGGTAAAATAAAATATTGTAAAAAATTAAGGGAAGAAATAAGGAAAGAAAAAGTGGGAAGGGAGACGACTTCCCAATTTGGAAGTCCAATATAAATTGAGGAGCCTTGGGGCCAACCCTTCCCCCCAAGGCAGGTACCCCTCGGCTCCCACTATATATACCCACCCCCTCCCTCATTAATGGCACAACAATTGGTCTCGTGCTTGGTCTCTCTCTAAATAGAGCTTATAATTGAATGAACGCTTCTTATAATTGGTTTTTGAGGTATCCTCTCCCATTCGATTTAGATCTAATCTCTCTCTCTCTCTCTCTCTCTCTCTCAGGTGTTGTGAAATCTATATTCTTATACACATAATAGCTCTGGAAAGTGAAGCTCTACAGAACTGGATATGACGTATGTGTGCGAGCCCTTAGAGGGGTAACACGTGAGACACTCACTCTATTGGATCACGAAGCTGGATACGGGGAGTCGGCAACATTCTCACTCACATACTTGTGTGTGAGAATATTTCGCGGGCATCATTGACATCTCTTCCATTTCAACAGTGTTGGTAAACGATCTCAAGCTATATCTTTGAATTGGTATTCACTTGTATCTTCATAGATAGATCTTGGTCGTTGCGTAGCATGCATGATAAAATTTTAAAATCACCGTATGCGCAACCCAGTAAAGAGAAATAGTAAGGTCATGGTTGGTGAGTCAAATGTGATACTTGAAATTGTGGGATCACACAATATCTAGATTTGGCCCTCTTTTTCTGCATGCTAGGGTCTTACAATGACATTGACGTGCTTAAACGATCTCTGTTTTTTGCAAGACTTGCTAAAGGAAACACTCTCGAGTGAAACTTTGAAACAAATAGTCACAACTACTATAAGGGGAACTACCTTATTAATTGTATCCATCCTTAAAGGATGACATTTATGTATAAATATCCAAGCCCCAAGGAAAAAAATATACCTATTTGAACAACAACAAAAAGGTGCATGGAATGGATGTGTGGAGAAGATATTGGAGTGCTCCAAACTTGTTGGGATATAGTCTGTCACCTGGATTGAATATAGGAAAAGATCAAATATATGACGTAGTGACTGTTTGTGTCATCATGCACAACATGATCGTGGAAGATGAGTGTGACCAAATACATAATATTGTGTTTGATTTATCGGACATCTAGTCAAAGGCAGATGCCAAACTCAAATAATTTCTAAAGAGGCATCGGAAATTTTGAGACTGTGGCGTACATTGGTAATTTGAGGATGGTCTATTTGATCACTTGTGGGTACATCACATAAAATCTTAGTTTCATGTTCATAGGGGTGTAGTGCACATTGACACGTCCCAAACATATCGAATTTCCCAAACACTTTTGCTACTATTGTGCCTATAATTTTCATGGAACTAATACGGACTAACGTTGTTTTCAGCAGAATTGCCTTGATGTCTTATTTTTGCACAGAAATAAAGTTTTGGCTAAAATTCCAGAAAGAAGGCACCCAAAGGGGGGTACTAGGTGCCAGATGACTTAGGGATGCAACCCCACCTAGACTCGCGCCCCAGGGTCACATGCGGCCACCAGAAACCCCCTCGTGCTCCCTTTGCCATATAATCTTCTCGTCGACCAAAAAGCCGAAGAAGCCCGACATTTTTCCGTTTCGCCATACAGAACCTCCTGACCCCTCCATATTTCTGATGTGATGAAGATACAACACTACTATATAGTAAATTTGTTTCCCCTCATCAAAATATGGTGCTAAAGCTTGGTTTAATAGTTTATCTCATAGATCTATTAAGATTCCTCAAGATTTAATTCATGTCTTACGTGAAAAATATTTTCCTGCTTATATGCAAAATGTTGCTTTATAGAGGAATCATAATTTTAATCAACTTGAGGATGAGCATATCCCTAAAGCTTAGAAGGGGGTGTTGTGCTATACTCAAGGCTAGACCAGAAAATAGGATACCTAAACAAGAGCTTATTGATATATTTTATAATGTACTAACTATTGAATATAGGACAAACCTGGGTAGTTGTGCTGGTTGTATTTTCAGGCAAAGAATTGTAGATGAAGCTGAAGAACTAATGGGTAAAATAGACAAGAACCATGATTATTGGGTTATTCCTAAACCACAACTAGTACCAATAGCAAAGAATAGGGGTGTTCTTTTTCTAAATCGTGAAAATATGCAACAAATAAATATATTAAAGAGAAGAGTCTCAAAGCTGAAGATGTTAAGAATATGCCTCCTACTGAAAAATTATGTGCTCCTACCACTCACCCCCCCCCCCCCCCCCCCCATGTTAGAGGTATACTCTCGCTTAGATTTCAATGTGGGTGATATTCCTTATGACCAATTATTGTATGGGCTCGATAATTTTATTGTTAAACAAAATCACTTTAACATACAAGTTCAAAAGCAATTGAATGATAATTCCCATATCATTAGAAACTTGCATGATGTTTTAGAAATAATTGCTAATGATGTTAAATGTCTTATTAAGCATTTTCATACGGTTCAAACTCAACTTTAACAAATTACTAAAGTTTGGAAGTATTTCTGTGCTCAAATGTCTAGTCAAGTTAATAAACATGCTTATAGGAAGAGTGTAGCTGCGTGTAATTTATTAGGACTCCATGGTGAATATCGATTACTCATTTGACTATGCTAGGGATGCAAACATGTAAAATTGTAAACGGTGCACTAGATGAAGTGAAGTATTTGGAACCAATAGCATTCCTACTTGCACGGATTATATACAACGGTCTCCTAATTACAAATCTACAGCCACTCTTGTAACTCCAAAGCAGCCTGATCTACGGCTCAGAGGGGAATATTTCCTCGAAGAAGTTGTTTAAATCACCATTGTGCGTATCGAAGGCCAAGAATTTTGCCACTGCGTCCTGAAATTTCGAAGGAAAACACATCATATTCACTTAACTGTGCCATTTTGCATGTAACAGCCTACCATCAGAACAAACTACCCTCAAACACGCATGTAAGTCAAAACCTGGTATTGCTGGTCCTTTGCCACCAACTTATCGCAGATCATGCGCCTTATAGGTCTCTTCGAATGGATGTCCTCCAGAACACTAGCAGCTCTCTGAACAACTTCATCCGGGACACCTGCGAACAGCCAAACATGAGATTCGCCTTTATATGGACAGTAATGATGTCCGGTTTCTTTATTCGCGCAATATCTCCTGGAACTGTCCATTTCATGACGTGAATGTGGATTTCTGACATACAATGGCAACTAACAATGCGAAGAAAATACATTGTTATAGTAATTTGCCAGCTGAATAGAAGTTTACTCCAAGTACATACCAGCAAGCTGTGCGCAATGAAGGCCTGCAAGAGAAGATTTGTTACTTGTATCTGACTCAATCGTATTCACGGTCAACGTATGAATGCAGTAGTACATAAGCTTACCAAAGCTCAAGAGCGCCTGTCCAGGTACAAGTCTTCACCATAGGTATTACAAGTTATAGAAGAAATTAGTACAAAAAAGAAATTACTTGAAACAAGAAAACTCATTAATATCTAAAGCTTTCATGTCTAATTACCGGTAAAGAAATATGATATCTTCGTTGCTTGTCTGTCCATCAGGATTCAGAACACTCATTGTATAGCATTTTATATGTTCAGACTGCAAAATATCACAGATCTATGAGAACCATTATAACCAGGGTTAGGAAATGCAACATGTAAAAGGACCGTAATTATTTCTATACATCAACAGCTAGATATTAACCTGGGGTAAGTAGTTTTCGGTGAAGATCTCTGCCAGATGTGTTGACAAAAGGACCTGCAAGGTTGCAACAGTTAGATTATATCCTAACACGTTATGGTGGTAAGAAATCTTCTTTACTACTCCCGTCCCACGAAAAAAAAAAAACCCACAAAGAATCCTAACTCCCGTCCCGCACGGTAAAAAGGAAAAAAAAAATCAACCCACGCTCTGTATTGTGCGGTTTAGCGTGTCCTCTTTACATCTTTGCCCATCAAAGACCACGATATGTCCCGATAGATGTAGAAAAGAAAGAAGATATTGTATCGTGAAGAAACCCAAACCATTACAACTTCCGTTCAAAATCAAATTTAACTAGATATCCAACTTGGTAAACTCCCTTCCATAAGATAACGACGGACGGATTAGCTGTACGAACGTGTACATACATCTTCGCCTATATAAGATGAGCGTCCAGTCCACCACCCTACCTAGACAAGAGGATCGAAAACCCAAAGCTGGTCAATCCAGATAGATTAGCATATATGGAGACGACGTCGCTTCTCATCGCCAGCGCCCTCCTTCTCCTACCTCTTGTCGTCCTCCTCCGTAATGCCGCTATGCAGCGCTGCGGCCTCCCGCCAGGCCCGCCGTCCGTGCCGTTGTTTGGCAACCTGCTGTGGCTGCACAACTCTGCGGCTGACGTAGAGCCTCTCCTCCTGGGTCTCTTCAAAAAGTACGGCCCAGTCGTGACGCTCCGGATCGGATCGCGGCTGTCCATCTTCGTGGCCGACCGGCACCTCGCGCACCAGGCCCTCATCGGCGCCGGCGTGAAGCTGGCTGACAGGCCCCAGGCAGCCACGAGCTCCCTCCTTGGGGTCACCGACAACATCATCACCAGCGCCAACTACGGGCCTGTGTGGCGCCTCCTGCGCCGCAACCTCGTCTCCGAGACGCTCCATCCATCCCGTGTCAAGCTGTTCGCACCGGCTCGCGCCTGGGTGCGCCGCGTGCTCATGGAGAAGCTGCGGGACGAGGACACGCCCAACGTCATGGAGGCGTTCCAGTACAGCATGTTCTGCCTCCTCGTGCTAATGTGCTTTGGCGAGCGCCTGGACGAGTCTGCCGTGCGTGCCATCGAGGACGCAGAGCGCGCCTGGCTCCTCTACATCTCCAGGAAGCTCACTGTCTTCTTCTTCCTCCCGTCCGTCACCAAACACCTCTTCCGCGACCGCCTCCGCGTCGCGCACGGCCTGCAGATGAGGCAGAGGGATCTCTTTGTGCCTCTCATCCAGGCACGGCGGGAGTACAAGAGGCAAGGCCAGGCCGCTCCCACCAAGGAGACCACGTTCCAGCACTCATACGTGGACACGCTGCTCGACGTCACAATCGCCGAGGAGGGCAACCGCCCGCTCACCGACAACGAGATCGTGGCGCTCTGCTCTGAGTTCCTCAATGCTGGCACCGACACCACCTCTACTGGGCTGCAGTGGATCATGGCTGAACTGGTCAAAAACCCAGCCGTCCAGGAGAAGCTTTATGACGAGATCAAAGCCACATGCGGAAACGAAGGTGAGGTCACTGAGGACAAGATCGAGGCCGTCAATATGCCTTATCTCAAGGCGGTGATCCTGGAAGGCCTCCGTAAGCACCCTCCGGGGCACTTTGTGCTGCCGCACAAGGCGGCCCAGGATATGGAAGTGGGCGGATACCTGATCCCCAAGGGTACGACGGTGAACTTCATGGTGGCGGAGATGGGCAGGGACGAGGGGACATGGAAGAAGGCGATGGAGTTCATGCCGGAGCGGTTCCTGGAGGATGGCAACAAGCTGGCAACGGTGGACATGTATGGGACCAAGGGGATCAAGATGATGCCGTTCGGCGTCGGCCGAAGGATCTGCGCTGGGCTCAGCATCGCCATGCTGCACCTGGAGTACTTCGTTGCCAACATGGTTAAGGAGTTTGAGTGGAAGGAGGTGGTCGGAAAGGAGGTGGACTTCGCTGAGAAGCGCGAGTTCACCACTGTCATGGCCAACCCTCTGCGCCCACGCCTCGTGGCCAGGAACTGAATGTTCCTATTTTCTTTTTCGGTTCGATTAGCGGTACATGTTTGCATGTGTGGTTAGGTACTTAGGTGATCATACATTATGGAGCAGTATAGCTGGTATTTTCTTTATTTTTCAATAGAGTAAATTTATAGGAAATATGTTATAGGATGCAGCCTGTCAAAAAAGATGTTTATAGGATGCAGGATCAATAAAGGACCAGGTCTTCCTTCAGAAAAAATATAGAGCCATTTTTTCGTGAAAATGCAAAATCTTTGTGTTTCGATGCATTGATAGAAAAAAGAAAGTTAGTGTATTCCTGAAAGCATAAAAATAAGTAGTATGATTTAAGGGTGCTCAGTGTGCACTCAGTGTCCTATACTAACATCAAGCAATACTGGAGATTTATGTATATCTTATTTTCAAGTTAAAAAATATATAGCTATTGTCTATCGTGAATGAGATGATTCAATTCTAGAATGCATAGTTTAGCCACCTTACAAGGGTAACCATTCTGGTACCGCCGTACTGTTATCCATAACTCTAATGTTGAGTAACCAATGGCCTTAAAATGTCTAAGTTAACTGAAAGAGAAGTGAATATAAGAAACAAAGCTAGCAATGCGGAAAATCTGAGCTACCAAATTATGAAATGATGGTCTTAACTTCAAGTGCTATCACATTCATATTCAATAGTAGCATTTGCTCAAGCTGGCTACCTAACCTTTGGAGGATAATCATAATCTGCAAAATGACTGATAGTCCCTCCAAGTAGACCAATACCATCTGCATGGAATCACAAAAGAAAATTAGTCATACCTAAACTCTCTTTCTATCAATACAATGAAACGCAAAGCTTTTGCGTTTTCGCAAAAAGTCATCTAATCTTGAGTCATGTTGAGGATGAAAGGAGGATTTGAGATTTTCCGTGGTCTCACCTTCTGTTAGAGTGCCCTTACCAAATTCATCCAATAAGCACAGTGATCTCGATGTTGCATGCCTGCAAAGTTTCTTCAGTTGTATGTTCAAGATCACAAGATGACAAACTTAAAGGTGGATACAACTATGATACCTCAGCATTGTTCCAACTTGATGTAAATCAATCATAAACGTTGACTGCTCTGTTGTCATTGACTTGCTTCCCATTGCACAGAATATCCTACAAAATGTTATTAAAAACATAAGTATACAAAATTTAATATAGTACTGCAGCTGTGTTTCATGCACTGTGTACATATTGTCATTTGGCCTTTGCCCTGGAACACTAAAACACAAAAATTTCCCCTTAATTTGCAACATAGAAACATGCCATACAAACACAAACCTATCGGTCAATCCAACAACAGCAGAATCAGCAGGAACAAAGCTTCCAATATGAGCAAGAAAAACCACCAATGCAACCTGAAAGAAAATATCAACACACCTTCAACTTTATTGTTCTGCTAATTTGATTTATGAAAGTAGGAAGAGAAGTTCTTCCATGCTCTCCCTAGGAGAAAAAAACACAAAATTGAAAGTATATCAAACATCTGATCAGCAACCACTCTTTAATACAGAACTGACGGATACAGCTTCAGCATTTGTGCAATTTAGTTTTGGGGATATAAAGCACTTCTCAGGTAACATTACCTGCTTAATGTAAATGCTTTTCCCCGAGTAGTTAGGCCCAGTTATTATGTTTATTCTTCCTGGGATAAAAAAAAGGTCATAAATCCAAGTGTTTGCAATAAAAGTACTATGTAAGTTTGAAGTTCACATATGTTGAAAGCTAATCACCTGCAGTGTGCATTTTAGTATCATTTGGAACAAATGTGTCAACCGTCATTTCCTGCAAAGGATGCCTAAATTTCTGTTGGAGTAAATTTATGAACTTCTAGAAAAATTCCTCGAACCATAAGATTGCTAGTAATACCCAGCTAACATGTAACCTGAGAAAAGAAAACGAATAAACACTAACCTTCCATTCTGTATCTCAAGTATGGAATCCTCAGTTAAGATAGGCCTCACATAATTATTCTGGCGAGCAACAGTTGCCAATGATAAAATACTGATGTAACAGTAACAAGAACTCGTCAGGTCGCCATATTGTCAGTAAGTTGAATATGCGAAACAAATGTATGCATACCAATCAAGTTCTGCAGCAAAGTTCACTGCTTTTGTCAGTTCAGGTAGAAACTGAAGAACACGGGATATTAAATCCCTTATGATTGCTCTTTCCATATCTGTCAGCGTGACCAGGACCAAGTCAAATATCAATTTGCATATTTGCTAAGGTGAGAAATTCTCAACATGCAAATTACGTGACAATTTTTTTTTAATATTAAAAGGGCTATCCATACATGTAACTTTATATTCGAAAATATATCACATGTAAACTTGAACTGTAGAAACTACTGGAACAAAAGATAGCGTAGCAAGAATTTGGTACTCCCTCCGTCTCAAAATAAGTGTCGTAGAAATGGGCTAAAATGGATGTATTTTACGCTCAAATACATCTAGATACATCAATCTCAATGACACTTATTTTGAGACAGAGGGAGTAGATGAACATAAAGTTACATTCCAAGATCCGGATATATGTAATATATGGAGGCTATGGAAAGATAATTTTGTTACGGTGAAGTGCTAATTGCTTGCCTATTCATGAACTGTAACTGTAAAGGTAGAGTACCATCGAACACCAAGTTAAAAAAAAATTGTAATTGTAGAACAGCTATATCTTTATCGTCAGGGGAAAGTATGATTATTGCATCAACAGTAAATGTAATTTGATAAGAAAATCACAGCATTGGGGAAGAATCAAATAAGTAAATAAATTGTTGAAGCTACCAAGAATTTTATGGTAAATATCTCCCAGAAGGTTGTCCAGCTCTCTTGTCTTTTGAGTATGATAGTAGAACCTTCTCTCCTCCCCATCCTCTGAAAACTGATGAGCACACCATTATTACACATTATCGATTGAACAAAATAAAATAAAAACATCTTACCGCAAATTCAAAATCTTGAAGTCCTACTAACAAGGCATCACTTATCTTCTCATTAAAAAAACACATCAAATATCCTGTTAACATCATAAATGGCAAACTTATGAGTGCAATTGTTAAAAAAAACACTACCTAGCAAATTCAAAATCTTGAAATCCTACTAACAAGGCATCACTTATCTTCTCATAAATAGTTCTAGTATGAAAGATCGAATGTTCTATTTTACAAGCACTACCTAGCAACTTTGTTCCAACCACAGTAAACTAGACAAAGAAAAGAGTGAATAACGATCAGAAAAAAAATGTTCGCTATCATATTGCCAATATTTTTAATTCATGTGCAGAACGGTCCTTAATCTACTGATAGATATTGTCTCGAACTTCTAATTGGTAGTAGTGAAACAAGGAGTTAAAAAACTATCTGAACCATGAATCGTAGCTTTTTTGTTCAAGAAAACGCAAAGCTTGCATTTCGATATATTGAAAAGGTAGAATATTTTACAAGCCTAAAGAAAGGCTGAGAACAACTCTACGCAACACGAAGCACTACAACATAGATTAATGCACATCCCAAGATGCAAGCTGCCATGCTCTGAGGCTGAGGGCACCAGCATGAGCCCAGAGCCTAGCCCTCCTCCCTGGGTCTGCCCATGGAGCTCGGCAACACATGCGCCTGCACCTTTGAAGGTGCAAGCAGCACCGTTGCGTCGATCTTTAGGAACATGGCCTTTAGTCGACAGCCACCAATTGGCTAGTGATACACCAGGGTCGCGGGGGGGGGGGGGGGGGGGGGTGGAGGGAGGGGAACTGGATCCACACATCATGTGAGAAAGGGCAGCTGCCAGGAGATGAGTCAGTGGTTTCAGCGGCTTGGTCGCAGAGAGGGCAAGTTGAATTATGGGGGATATCTCGGCGTTCCAACTTCCAACGACCGCCCAGCAACGATTCAGAAGAGTAAACCAGAAGAAAACATTGACTTTGTGAGGTGCCCAAGAGTTCCAGGTGAGCTTCCAGGCTCGGCATCAGATGGAGCCTTCAAAGGAGGTGATCAGACAGAGTGTGCTGAGTAGATACCGCCTTCAGTCCATTTCCAGATGAGGCGATCAGGAAAATCACTGAGATGTACCTGCAAAACTGCATGCAAGAGCAGCAAGAGTTGCGCGAGGGCTGGGAGACTCAGGACGCCATGGATACTAAGGATCCAGACAAGGTTGTCAGAGCTCACAGCAACAGTTCTCAGCTTTCGGATGCGCTTAGGCACGAGGGCGAAAACATCTGGGGCGATCTCACAGGCAGTGCGGCCATCAAGCCATCGGTCTTCCAAAAAGAGCAAGGTAGTGCCATTGCCAACGATCACGAAGGCGCAGAGGAGTATCAGGGCACTCAAGGTCCAGGACACCAAGTCATCCATACTCGAGAGGTTGACAGACTCGTCTCCATGTGACGAGGCAATTACCTCTGTTGGCAGCTTTGCGATTATCCCAAAGGAAATAACGGCAGACCTTGTCAACAGCTTAAAAAAAATTCTTCAGAGGCCCGATGGCAAGCTGGTGCACCAAGGTAGCAGATAGGGTGGAGTTCACTAGAGCCTTGTTTAGCAGGAGTGCTTTCCAGGATGACAGGCGATTAGTGACCTGATCAACCATGGGTTGGATCTGAGCAGCGAGGGGCAGCATACCCTGAGAGGGACACCAGGATACATCAGCGGAAAAGCTTGCAGCCAACAACACTGGCGGAACCAGGAATTAATCTTAAGGGGGGGCCAAAGATGCAAATCATCCATGGGGGGGGGGGGGGGGCAAATATGCTAGTTTTCAAATGTTTCTAATCAAGGTTATGTATCTAAAAAATAGCTTGATGCAACATGCATAGGGGGGCCAAGGCCCCTGCTGGTCCCCCCTAGTTCCGCCACTGGCCTACAACGAAGGGAGGACAACAGGGCCTCCTCATCAGGGGAGCAATGGTACGTCATCACTGAGCTCTTGAACTAATTGGTGGGCAGACCGCAGGCCTCTATGAAGAGCGACAAAATATCAGGAATGGTGGTCAGATTTTGAATGGAAGGGCAGCAGAACAGGACAAGGTCATCGGCATAAAGAGGTGCCCGTCATGGCACACCTAGAATGGAGCTGTTCCAGCACTCCAAGAAAAGCGGCATGGTTGAGCAGACGGCTAAGGGCATCGACGGCGATTATAGAAACATAGGGGAAAAAAGGGTCGCCTTGGCGTAACCCCTTTCTATGCCAGATTGGTGGCCCGTGATAAGCATTGATTGTAACCTTGGTGCTAGAAGACGACCATAAGATTGCCAGTCATTCCCTCCATCGGACCCCAAAACCAATGCAAATCGAGCACTTCAAAGAAGAAAGGCCACGAGACATAATCAAATGTAGAACTAACATATTCTATTGTAAGATAAACTTTGGACCACAAAAAGATGATTGATGACAAAACAAATGCAAGTGCATTGGTAAGAACTCCTGATATGTATATTGAACATTAATATAGTAGACAAAGAGACTTTTCATAGCATAAAAAAAAGAGAGAGGGGAATGCTTTGTATATATTTCATGTTAATATAGTAGACAAAGAGACCTTTCATAGCATAAAGAAAAGAAAGAGGACAATGGTTCAGCGCAATAGCAATGTACTCCCTCCGTTCACAAATAGATGACTTTCATTTGTCTAAAAGTGGATTATCTAGACACTAAAACATGTCTACATACGTTCACTTTGAAACAAATGGAAGTCATCTATTTATGAACGGAGGGAGTATATCATATAGAGGGTGAGATAGTACCAAATAAACAGCATAATAAGAACAAATTTGTATCTGGGTATGAACAGAAAAGCTACCTATTTGGTGTACGTAGACAATTGACGGAGCTTTTCTGCATTCAAGCGAAAAAGGGAAGGACGCATTTTCATTTTCTGAAACCTAGAAGCAGCTAAACTGTTACAATTTATCGAATAAAGGCATAAACTGTCGAGCTCCATGCTTCAAAGTAAATTCAGTTTGGAAGATCGTTCACCTGCTCCAAAAATTCAGGTAATCCTTCATACACCATCCTCAGTTCATCCAGCTGTATTCCACAAGGAGGTTGATTTTATTAGAGGAACCAGCCCATATCTTTGTGAAATTAGAAATAGACAATACAAGATATCATGCTTAAAAAGAAAAATCAAGATATTTAGAAGAACTGTCGAAGTTGCCAGGAAATTTCCATGTTATGATGAACTATTATCACGTTGAGGATTTGTTGTTCAAACTTCAAATAGTACCCACAAATATGAAAATCTGTTCCTATCACCCCCAATTCTACCAGACCCCTCTGAGCCACTGAAGTAATTAGCAAAATTACATTTGTGTTTGAGAAAATGAGAAATAAATCCAATTTACATAATGTTAAATGGCAATCACCAACTGCAACAACTAAGGAGGATGAATAAGCCTGCTCCAATTATCACACAAAGAAACGGGAGTTTGATAAATGTGTGATGGGTTACAGCTAAATTTTTCTTAATTATAAAACATGGGATCACTTAAAAATTATAATTTATAATAACAGAGCACAAAGCCAGGATGGAAAAAGCACTGCAGGGCCTGACCTCGTCACAGAAATTTTCTTTCACCACTGTCTCATAGCCTTTCTCCTTACTCCGTTGCACATCAATGACACCAATCACCTATCAATAATAGATAGAGATCATCAATTTTTATCTCTTTTTTTTTTGAGAAATCAATTTGTGATCTATGAGACAGCAATAGCACGCCTCAGGAGTCCTCCAAACAAAACTAAATATGCCCTAAGTGGATCAAATATTAATAGACTATTTGGAAAAGATTGTTACAACAAGATAGCAATCATTCACTGCATGGAGACAGAAATTCAGCAGAAATGTGAACAGCAAATGCTTCAGAGAAACAAAAGGGCATAAAGTAATGATTGCATATGTTTTTGTCCAAGTCGAACACGTTTGCTCAGGTCTGAAGCAAAAAAAAACACAAATAACTTTTCATACAAGAGTGTCCAACTGTCCATAAATAATTTCATGCAAATTTATGCTACATAATGTTAGAAGCCCAAATGCTGACCATACTCATGCACATAATTCACTAATACTAGTTGCCTAGTTAGGGCATGTAAAATCAGAAGCGCTTGTATAGGCACTTGGGGAGAGAAAAAATAGGAATAGAATCATAGCGTCCAATCAAGAATTAGTTGCTCCAACGGAAGGCGCTAAACAACTTCTTTTTCCACGTTCGCTAGCACGCTGATTGCTAGAAAGAACAGGGAGAAAAATATGGAGCGCCAGGCGCCTGATGTTGCGGCGATGCTAGCTTAAATCTGGGTTCAGCCAGGATTAGGAGGAAATGGCTGGGTTTGGGGGCCTAACTGTCCCGGATGACACTGAAGCGTCTGGGCTTAGCACCCATTGTAAATACCCTTAGAGATACCAGTAGGCAGACCTGTACAGAGCTATATGGTTTAACATTACTAATACTGTATCAAAAGTTTGAGATGATCATATGGTTATATCTAATGACCTAAAAAAGATCACCTAACATCATTATAAGTCAAAGAAAAGGGTAAAACACATGCACAAATTTCCTCGTGCATTTGAAGTGAGGGACAATTGTATGGGTACTAACCAGATTCGATACATAATCAAGCTCTTCTGTAATGGAAGAATTCGCCTGAAAACATAAAGCATCCATGAGCAAAGAAGAATTTTATTGTGACATCATGAAACTAGTTCAAATTTTCCATTAGTTAGTAGTGGAACTGATAGCTCAGCTCAGAGAATAGTACCTTTTCAATCAAGTCAATGCTCATATGTTGCAACTTATTTGCCAGATGCTCTGATATTCCTACTTCAAAAATCTTGTTTATATGAAGCAAAGAGCAAAGGCACTGAAAAAAGAGAAGTGGAAAACAATTACTCCCTCCGTCCACTTTTATAAGGCTCACTTCTTACTATTGAAATACTAAGAAGTGTGCCTTATAAAAGTAGACGGAGGGAGTACCAAGACAAATGAAAGGAGATAAAAGGCATGATGTCAAGTACTCCCTCCAGTTCGGTTTATAGGTCCTGCATGCATCCCTAGGTCATCAATTTGACCAATGTAATACGGGGCATATATTACAAAAATTATATCATTAGAAACTTCAGTTGTTATATTTTCTAATGATAAATTTGACCATTCAAATTATATTGGTAAAATTGACTATCTAAGGATACGCGCATGACCTATAAACCGAACCGGAGGGATTACATTCTCAACAACCTTAAGATTGATTACATCAATTTAATGGAAAAAAATATAGAAAAAGGTTAATTGGTGTTTCTGAACCACGGAGTGAGGTCAAGAAAATGTGAAGTGTTCAGGCTAGTATATGCAGTTTGCGCCTGAAATAATGAAGTGGGCTTATCAGAAGGTGGCCTTCAGCCCTTTCAATGAACCCTCCATTCATTTAACATGGAGTATGGTTTACAGGGTGCAAATTCTGAGATAGTCTGTATCTTCTTTTCCATTTACGGTTAGTATTTATATGACAATCTATACTTGAGGATCCTCTATCAAAGTCATGAGGAGCTTAACAAGCTACATATTATAGAACAAAGAGCAAAGATAAGTACTGGACACACTGAAGTATGTGCACCATTTATGACCAGTAACCTTTAGTTTCCAACATTGTATAACGCAGCGTGTTTCATTATAAAATAGCATGATAACAATAATCACAACATGCATCTCAATAATTGTTTATTTCCTTCCCAAAATCTAAGGAGTCCGCTGATCTGAGGATTTACTTACTTCAACAAGCACTGAACAAAATTCTAGATATACTTATTAACTCCATTCCAGTGAGCCTCAGGTGTTTGGAATGGAACGTTCCTGTACCAGAGAGTACTAGTGTTCCGTTCCGGGCTTTCATACAAAATGAATCTTCCATATATGCATAAGACACATACCATAAAAAGGATAGAAGGAAAACAAAAGGAAGGATATTGCTTGCGGGCTGGCATAGACATCGGCACATGCATACAGATAGACCTCGCTGATCCCAATGCTTGGCAATAGCACTTAGGCGCACTACAGAAGAGTCGGCCGTATATCTCATGTTCAGCTGAACATTCCAGACAATAATACCGCATCGGAAAGGGGGCAAGATGTGAAGAGATGCTAACATTATAAGTAGAGCAGGAATAATGTTTGTGTGTGGAGGAAAGCACGCTGCAGCATGAGCACAATTTTATCTTTAGCCCATACTATTTTTATTGGGTTTTATACAATAATAGTAAGATTAGTGGTCAAAGGGTAAGTATTGAAGACTATGTCAGTAAAAAATTATACTATTTGTGACATGGACTGATTATGTTTTTTTTTTTTTTGAGGGAGAGTATGATGCTAATATGGTAGGAATAGATGAGCTATTTTTAGAAAGGCGGACGGGAGATATATTGTTCCAGTATAACATATATCTGAACTTCGAAATAAAGCTTTTCGGGGTACCTTCAGAAATGTGTTCCAATCACTGCTTGTACAGATAGAACTTGGAGAGTTGAATTTCTTCAGAGAAAAAGAAAATGTTAGTTGTGCACATCTGAAAACTCTAAAACTTAATAGCGTGCTCGAAGAAACTAAGAATAACCATGATACTGTTAACCAGCATATGAACTGTTCTGCACTACTTTTGAGTTGTCTTTTCTACTTCAGGCCAAAATAGTATGCATGTCTCAAGCTCTCAATTTCATTCATTAAGGCACAAGAAATAACTATTGATGCGATATATTGATAGAATATAAACTACTCCCTCCGTATCAAAATACAAGATGTTTTAGCGTTTTCTAGAGAAAACGTATCTAGACATGTTTTAGTGTGTAGATTCATATGGATCTTACACTAAAACATGTCTAGGTACGTCTTGTCTAGGAAAAGCTAAAACATCTTACATTTTGATACGGAGGGAGTATGTTTTAATGAATTTACAAAGTGTGTAGCAAGATGGAGTGGACTGGGCAAAACAATACCTACTACTCCCTCCGATCCGAAAAATATGTCGTGAGTTGTACTGCAGCGTTGTACGTAATCAATTTTTTTCCTCCGACAATTATTCCGGATCAGAGGGAGTACTAATGAGGAACGTTAAAACTTGACCGTACCCAACTAACTTGCGCTTCAGGCAGGTCTAACCTCAACATTATAAAAGGGATATTATCTTTCTTTTCACTTCAGTTTAGACACAACTGTCTTGTCACGACAACCATAAAGGGATTTTGACTGCAGCAGAAATAAAAAATATATAAAAATGTACTCCCTCCGTTCCATAATGTAAGATGTTTTAGCATTTGACCACATTCATATCTATCTACATGTATGTAGACATGTATTAGTATATATGTTCATTCATTTGAAGCCACACCTAGTCACTATATAATGGGAGCTAAAACGTCTTATATATTGAAACAGAGGGAGTACATGAACAGAGTAGACTGAATAGCACCTTGAGCATGTGGGGAATATCTTTCACAGATTTCAAAGTCCCACGTAGTACATTCATTACTTCTTCACAGCAAAGGAAGAACGAAATCTAGAATTGTTAGGAAACACAGGGCCAAAAACTAATGGCATCATGGGCATTGAGAATCAGAAGAGATGAAAGATCGTGCGTCTTCCAAAATAAGGATACGGTGTTCAGCCGATTATTTATGACCTCGATATCAATTATGGGACGCAAGAACCATGCCCTACAAGAAGCATAGTTGTAGTTATAACTTAAGAATTTTTTATTTATTCTTATTCCAATGATAACTAGCAAAGGTAGTAAACTGACCTCAAGAGACGTCTTCCCATAGGTGTCACACACTACATCGACGACAAATCAGTAAACTTTTAGAAAATAGGTGAAGGAAAGCAAAAGCATTGTTTACCTTGTTGAGCATACCAAAGACTGAAAACCTGCAGTTTATTATTACTATTACAACCTGGAAGCAGCGTAAGAGTACAAGACGTACATCCAAGATTCTCAGTTCTTACCCTTCTTTGGCTCTTCCTATTCCCATATAACTGGGGTGCTTATCTACTTGAAAAATTTGTAGTGCTTCATGAGCAGCTGCATCAAGTTTCAGGAATCTGTCTCTGTGAGCATGTCAAGGTATACAGTTCCAAATTAACCATACAATGAATTGTCAATACATACGACATAGTGTTACTCTACAGCTCAGATACAAAAATTGCTAAGTTACTTCCAGCATGGCAGTGAAGCTACACAAGTTATTTAAGTGGTTCCAAAGTATGAACCAAAAATATGTTGGGCCTGAAATAAGGTATCATGGTGGAAGATGTAACTTAGAATTCACCAGACCAGCATGTTCCGTTCATCTAATAAAATCACAGATCAAGGATAAAATGATATCTGTGCCACAGAATCAACAGCGATGGATGCTCCGCCTTCCATTTGATCAAGGGTATCAAGAAGCCTCTCGTTATCTAATATAGCCAGAAGACCTCCAGCTGCACGGACTTGAACATCGCTTCCAAGATCCATCATGGAATTAAGCTGCAAGTAGAACATAAAATGATTTCACTTTGTAATTACAAAATGGTTAACAAGATTTGAGAGCAAGATGAATGGTCAAAAACAACCTAATTAGTTTATTAGCTATTCACTGTGAGACAAATATAGGATACCCTAACTTTGAGGATATACTGAAGAGAGTCAGTTTAAAAGGGAATACAAAGGAACTGGATAAGAATCCAGATCATAATTTTAATTATATATTACAGGTTTAATGAGAGGATAAACATGTCCTGGTGGCAAAGTTCCATAAAATAACTAGAAATGTTATACAAGTAAATCCCATAATTTACAAGAAGACAAAAAGTTAACTTCTATGTATACAAAATCTGCGATATCCAAGGTACATGCCTCGCTGTGAGGGCAAGAAAATCCCAAAATGCCCTCAGCATAAAGAAAAAGCCAAGATTCTATCACAAATTGAGATAAATATAGCTACACCTATGTATTAGGATGTAGATTATTCACGCATAGACAATGGAGATGTATAAAAAATATAACTGCATTTTCAAATTACATGCATAAGAGGTAAAGTGGATGCAATCTATGTATAAATTCTCCCATAACAGAAACGTTGGGTAGAAAAAATTGGTTCTACAATCACCAAACAAGATATTAAAAATAGAGCGGAATTTTCTTGCAATGTCCATTTCAGATCCCTAAGCATACAACTTGCACCAATATTGTTTAAAAAAAGTAACTAGGCAAACAATAGTACTTGTGGCCTTGACGCCTTGTACATTTGTATCAAATGGACAAGATCAAGAAGAACCCATGAGCAAAAGAGGGACTAGTCTCTAATCAGATGTCCTCAAAGTTCAGATATGTGAATTCCAAAGATGCCAAAATCTGATTTTCTTGGTAACTGTAAAAAGTGCGGGTAGAAGAAAATACAACTATAAATGAATGAAACAATAATAGAACAAAAATAATTGTCTTGAACAACACACTGAATGAGAAATTATCAAGGCTTCAGCTGGTCTTTTTAAGACCAATGTAGAAGTGAAACATATAGATAAAAAAACAGTAGTGGTAAGGTTCTCATTGGGATCACTTACAAAGCAAATCCGCTCTTTTACACTTAAGCCATCATCCATTGCTGCAACTTTCAAGTATATTAATCTTCAATTTAGACATGCAATACACAAATAATTCATCATCAATTCATCAGGTTGAAGAGTTAGGAAATGCACGAGATGGGGAAAGAGTTGAACCAAAATGTATTGATTGCGATGAACTTTCCAGTTACTGATAATTGCATTCCTTACTCAAATATCAGGATCAATACATGTATACAGCAAAGATTGCCACTTTTTTTAACCCAAAAAATAGCAGCATTCATATCATAAGTTACTAGTCCTACCAAACACCTCTATGGATGAGTTTCTCAGCTTTCCAGGACATCCAAACCAAATAATTCTATTGCAGTTGTTCAGCTCGTTGATTTTTCACTGACAAAACAATTATGTTGAGAAGCCCTCGTAATTGTATACTATTGGTAA
Source organism: Alopecurus myosuroides (assembly GCA_028641055.1). Lineage (NCBI taxonomy): Eukaryota > Viridiplantae > Streptophyta > Magnoliopsida > Poales > Poaceae > Alopecurus > Alopecurus myosuroides. Next base: position 98,636,385 of record CM054061.1, read on the forward strand.
AACCGTAATCAAGTTTGGACTGAAACTTGGTAATGTACATATTTAAGAAGGACAAAACAGAAACTGAAACAACATATCCAATAATTAAGCAGATTGGTATCACCCACATTTGACTAATCCTGAATATATTCATGTAGAGCATAGTCCTCAAAGCATTCAAGGAAGTGTCTGGTCTAGCGATCAGGTAAACAGTACACAGAGCTGCTAACCTGTGCCAGGCTTGCTCATAGCTGAATGTTGAGCTCTTCATGAGCTTCACAACTGGGGCCTCATCATTACTATCTGTGTGATTCCATGCAAAATCATCAAACGAGAGCTTAAGACATCAATTGAAGAAGTGTCTGCAGTCCAAACCATTTCGTTGTAAAGCTGACAAAAGTTCTTCTTCCGTCTTTGTACTTGCATATATGGTGCTTGGTTTTGCTTGACATTTCACTGATCCAATATCAAGCAATACAGGAAGTCAGATGTACAGTTTTGTTTACTGTTCTACACGTTGAAATTACTTCACACTGGAAAATTGTCGAAGTACTTTGCTACCAAAAGAATGTTTCCATATAAATATATACATAGCATATAAACAATACCGCAGTATTGATGTAAACAACATACCAAGGTCAATTAGAGGAAACCCCCCACTGCTGTCTTCCCAGATTTCCAGTACAAAAAGCTGGCGCGTACTTGAATCATAGTATGCCACTCCAACCCTAATATCACATGAAAGTGACAGGGATTATAACCTTTTAACTCATAATGATCTTCCACAGGTCCAACAAATACATTGATGTGCTACTAATCAACAAAAGAAAATTGTAAGATAAAAGTTTACTTGCCACACAAAGTATGCTATAAATCAGCAGGGGATATTGTATGTTATTGAACACTAGCATTCATGTCCTACATAAATATATTGTGTAGGATACAAGTAAAGAAGCTTGTCTAGTAAAATAACAAAACCAACTCAATAAACTAAATATGCATCTAAAATTTACCTACGCCCTTGCATTACACAAGCCATATGGACCTGCAATACAATCAGATGAACATCAGTAAGTACATCGCATAGCACAAATGTGTGAATAAGATATTATGAGAAGTTACTGCAGCATCCTGTGCAATAGCATCATATCTGCCAGATCATTGAGTGTGAAACAGAAATGGTGCTCGGGCTACAGATGAAATCATGCAACAGTCTACTAAAGGAAGTACAAAGCCACAGAAACTCCAATGTAAGCCATCCTCGCAGTGCATGGATATCAAAACAAAAGGTAGGTCCCTAGCAAGTTTGGAATTATGCCATTCTCTTCAGAAAAATGGCTCGTCCTTGAAAATGTGAAAGGAAGATTGAAGAAGGCACTACTAAGAACTTCAAAGGTGGAGACACCACACTCCTCTGAATTGCTTTACATTTAAAAACAATTATTCAGACAGTAGAACTGTTTAACTCTTCAGTAAAGCAAGATGCCCATTCAGAATTATTCATGGGTATGAATAAACATATAACTTAGCTTGACATTCTGATAAAAAAACATTTAACCACTCCTGCAGATACGTACATAGAAATGGTCTAACCGAACAATCTTTTCTTTTCTCTGTGCTTATCCCTTTCTTCAGTGCTCGGATGTGTAGAAGCACTTCAACACTCAGGATAAAAGTTGAAAAGCGTAAGATAAGAGATTTTCTATCACACAAATGCACGACTCCAACTGCTTGATAGACCGATCCGATCAAGTCAGATGCGTAAGGACATTTCTCAAATCAGGCTCTGATACGTGGGTGTGGTAACATAAGTAACAACAAGCTTTGCAATATAAAGTATCATTTTCCAAATATTAAGGTCCCATTTAGCTTTTGGGCAAAATATTATCCTATAAGATACAAAGTACAAACACAGCATCAAGCTCCATCAAATGCAGAACAAGAATTCCCAGTAATGGAGCAGCATAAACACTTCATCCCACAAGAAAGGAAATTATTCCTCAACCTTTACATGCCCTGCTTCCACTAATGGGCTAAAGGGGCAGGCAACCTTGCATCGGAATAGCTTTCTAGTGTCCACAACATGCACGCAATCTCAAAACAGGTTCTGAACTGAAGTGGTTGCAGAGCAAACTTTCACCATGATTCGTCCAATGTGGTTTCCATCATTCCTTAATTTACCGTTCTACTGAAAGGCTCATCAAATGGACATAGTATTGTGTAAGGAAATGAGGCATGCCATACTGGAACAACAGAGCGCGCAAGAGAACCATCTCAAATTATCAATATGCTCGGTACCTCGGCTCCTGAAAACTATTCATAAGCTAACAGGCATGTATTACTTAAATAACAAGCGGGACCGCATGGCGTTTGGATGCATGGATAGGGGTTGCTTCACACCGAAAATTGGATAAACCACATCGGACGAACCAAATCAGAGCACTGACATATGGGCATCAGATGAAATGCAGTTATGCAACCGATGCTGCAGGCATACATGTTTGGGAGTGCAGCCAGCGAAAAAAACACCATTAACTCCGGCGACATTTCAGATTAGGATACGACATTGCACGGAACTGGGGTTTCCACGGCACGATTTGGTCGGGAGCAGCGAGAGCTGCGGGGGTTTTAGCGAGAAGATATAACAGCAAACGATGCAATTGCGGCGCGAGGAACTCCGATGATCGAGTCGATACGCACCTGGGAGTCGATCCCCGTCTCGGCCACCTCCTCCTCCCCCTGCTCCTCCTCGTCGTCGTCCATTTCGCTCGCTCGCTCGCTCGCCCGCCTCCCCCGCTCCTCTGCTCGGCGGATCCTCGCCTCCCCCAAGCCCTAGGTCGGGGAATGCGGTCCAGACGAAGGCCGAGTAGGGGCGAACGCGGGAGAGGAGAGCGGCGGCCGCTGGAGGCGAACACGGCTGCGGGGCGCGGCGGGAGCGAGACGGGGAGGAGGAGGCGTGAGCGATGAACCCGAAGTGGGCGTGACTGTGTGTGGGCTCTGGGGTTTGGAGGCTGGACACGGGTACACGGCCCGCCGCTGGCTGGCTTGTACATATAGCTGGCCAAATGGGCCGCCCGGCACGGCCCGCTGCGTGCCTAAAATGGCACGGCCCGCTGCGTGCCTAAAATGGCACGGCCCAGGAGCGGCACAGCCCGTTAAAGGCACGGGCCAATCGTGCCGGGCCGGGCTGGCCCACGGGCGGCTGCTGCGCGCGCGGCACGGCACCACGGCGCGCTTAAAGCCCGACAGGCCATATTTAGGCACGAAAGCCCATTTCGTGGCCCGGCACGGCTGGCCCAATTAGTGGGCAGGAATTTTGAATTTCGCCATTTTGGTGGGCCTGGGAGGAGGGGGAAAGCGGGGAGGCAGCAATTTTTCTCCATTAGAGGGTAATTAGGCATGTAATTAGCCTATTTTAACTGTGATTTGTCTCAATTTAGAGGTATTTTGTCATATTTAACCGTTAGAGGCCTAATTTAGTCCAAGAAATTGCATTTTTTTTCCCTATAAAAAGGGTTATCCACCCTCTAATTTAATCGTGCCATGTCGTGCCCGTGCCGGGCCGCGTGCCGGCCCATTTACGTCGTGTCGTGCCGTGCCGGCCCACGTGCTTCAAATCGAGGAGCGGCCCGGGCACTAACGTGATCGTGCCGTGCCACGGCCCAATTCAATCGTGCTGTGTCGTGCTCGTGCCGGGCCAAAAAAAGTCGTGCTTCGGGCCGGCCAAAAAAGCCCGGCCCGTTTGGCCAGCTATACTTGTACAAGAAGTAGCAAGCCTATTTTTTTTTCTTCTTTTGAGCAAAAGAATCAGCAAGAGCCGAGCGAGTTATTCCTCGGCGTTAGCACGAAAAATGTTTATCTCTGTTCTCAATCTTTTTTTTTTGCGAATCTCTGTTCTCAATCCAACATGATTTTTATGCCAGAACTTAATTGGTTGGAGTAGCATACATTCTGTCCTTTCGCCTACTCTACAAGCTACTTCCTCTATTCCCAAATAACTGAATAAGTGGCATATAAACTGGGTCTAAAAGTTAATGTTTTTCCAAATTTTAACAAAAAATATATAAAAATAGGAAAATTTTAATACCAAATAAATATCAATAGATCCATCCTAAGAGATAATTCTGAAATATATGTATCCATTGGTGTAGTTGTTGATGTTTTATTCTATATACTTGCTCAAACACATAAATGATGACTTTTTGACTAAATGTATACTAAGCCTAATTGGGGATGGGGAGTATGAAGGAAAAATATTCAAAAAACATCACACACAAAGACTATGTTTATCATGCACTTGCAAGAAAAAACGCAAAATAATGGTCTTGTTGAATCTTAGTCGTTAGAAATATTTTTATGTCCACATCATGTTAAAACACTCTATCTCTCCGCATTGAGATTCATAAAGATTAGATTATCATGTCTTTGTCATCTTATGTGTAGATGGGTCTGCAAAAACATGAATGCACGCGTCAGATGGAAAAGAATAAATACACCGGGAGAATGCATTGTTTACTAATAAAACCATACATATGAAAATATGCCTCAAATTTTGTAAGTATGATTTTCATGTCTTTCAAATGAACATGACGAAAAACCCAATGTATTTACAACTTTTGAAGATGAGTTGGAACGTAAGAATTTAGAGTGTGCCTCAACCCAAAGTAAAAAAAAAGTATGTTTTACCAGTCGACTATTTGCATAATCTAACCTAGGCATAGCAAACGTTGAGCGCGGAAGAATCTACAGTGTCTAGGTTGAGATCAGGACTTGCGTGGTGAGTCCACTGCATGTCACATTACGATTGGGTCTGCATATGATGGAGCTTGATATTGTGTTTGTAGGGCATATGATCAATTATGGCTACGATATAACTTATGTAGGGCACTAAAAAACAATTCGGATTTTGCAAAATCGACCATGTCACCTTCGGGTCACCCTCGAAGAATGCACAGTGGTGGAAAGGGGAATGAAGACCAAGAAATGAAAAAAGCTACTATAATTATTACTATAACTTTTCCAAATTATCTTGAAGTTCGATTAGTCTACGCATGCATCCTGCATGGAACAGCCTATTTCAAAGAAATTTTAAAATAGTTTCAAAATCAAAATTATAAAACAGTTTGATGTATGCATTCTACTAATCCAAATGGTTTCAAAAGTAACTCGTCTATAGAAATCATGTTTACATGGGACTTTTTGATTCAGGTACAAATAACGGGAAGAAATAAAAATAATGCACGATTCCAAAAGAAGCATGCACGCAATTCATACGAGATTCCTTCGACTCAAAGAGGCCCCAAATTCCTACTCCCTCCGTTCCATATTAGATAACATGGAAATGGATGATTCTAGTACTGTACTAAAATATGTCTAGATACAACAATTTCAAAGTCATCTAATATAGAACGGAGGGAGTACCTTTCCTCCTTTATTTTATTCCAAATAGGGTCACAAACGGTGCATGGTGGTGCACTTGGAAATGTCACCACGCTTGTTCGTGTGATCGCGTCTCCGCTTCATTATTTGGCTGACCCGGTGACGAAAATCGTTGCTACTCGATCGCCTTCTCGGTGTACTCAGAGCTCCGTGATCGACTCAGAGTCTCTCACACTGAATCCGTCACGGATCGAGTTCTACATGCATGGATGGATGGATTCCGAAACCTACTTGGAAGCGTCCACCGAGTCCGATCGAACACCGTTGGGTGAGCCGCGCCTGCCGTGTGCCTCGACGCACCTGCACTACAAATACCAGAGCGCCACCGCACCGCTGGCCGTCACACAGGAAACCGTTCGATATATCTCCCAAGTTTTTAGCAGGCCGTAACTTGCTATCTAGACGAACGAACTCTAGCTCGGCGACATGGCGCTGTCGACGCGGCGCTTCTGTGCGCTCCTGCTGGTCCTCCTCGCCGTCGCGGCGACCTTCTGCCACGGCCACGGCGCCCTTCTCCAAGACGACCACGAGACGACGACCATCTACCGCCGTGCGGGCCCTCCCATGGCCGGCGACACCGTGCTTGACCGTGCTTCTCTCGCCTACCATGGGAACGTCCCGCACATTTACCAAGGTAGCAAGACGAGCTTCGGCGTCAACGTCGGCGACTACTCTGCCGGTGGCCGCGGCAGCGTCTGGAACGTGGGAGCTGCAGTCGTCGTAGCCCCGGTTCTTGCCGCTGCCTGGTTCGCGTAGAGAGGGTTTGACCAGGGTTGTAACTTGTAACAAGTGCCAATGCAAGTAGTACTACTCTCGTCAGCACGTACACATATGTGAATCGGCTACTCATATACGTAGTTGGTTATATTTTTTGTGGTTTTTTCAAGGAAAGACATATCGGTTTCTTAGAAGGAGGACGAAGAGACCAATTTACAACGCGGTCGACATTGACTACGAGGAAGCAACATTTTTTTTTTTTTGCGAATGATTTTTCGAGGGCACAATTCATGACATGTACTTTCTCACCGCTGCCTGGTTCGCGTATATTCTTTCATTATTGATAGATATGTACAAACACGTGTATAATACGTGATTGCTGGCAATTTTTTTGATAAAGGATATATATTTAATATCGCGGAGACACAAATTACATCCAGCCTATACAACAACGCAACAACCAGAGTCAATACGGACGCACGCAGTTAAAAGGCAATAAAAAGAAGAAATAAAAAGGAAGGTCCCGCTGAAGGGTTGCAGTCCTTGCAGCAGCCGCGTAACCACCACCAAAACAACACTTGATGTCCAGTTTTTCAAAAGCAATGTCTTCAAGAAAAACAGTGTCAGGCACAACCAATTAAGGCCAGACCTTGTTTTTTCACGCTGAAGATAATCCTTGCTCTCAAAACAATGTCTCCAACAAGATCACTGTCAAGCACAACCAATTAAGCCCAGACATTAAATTTTCACCCTGAAAGGTAGGACTTTGGACTTTCCTTATGCTATCGCCTGCAGCTGCTACAAATCATGAAACATCAAGCCAATTCCTCCTCGCGAGATTCGAACCACCATTGTGAGTCCTCACATCTCGCATCCATGTCATTCTCCGCCAGCACCATGGAGATAGTGCTATTAGAGCTTCGAAACGCTCCCTCTGAAACCAAAACAGTCAGAAACGGGTGCACACGACCGAATCCCACCCGATCCAGTAATCTCCAGGAATAAAGCGCCTATGGGAGCTCACCGACGGATCCTTCCAGAACTCACATCGTGACTAGATCAAGGAGGATAGACTTCCGGCTGATCTTTATCCTGGTGAAAGAGAAACCATAGGACCACCGCCATTATTCTGAAACCTCGCAAGCCCCGACGTCGTGAGACCGCTCGCGATAGAAAGGACAAAAGATCTCTCCAGGTAGGATCGTTGGAGAGAGAGGTTGCAGGCTAAAGTCCAGCTTCAGATTGCCGGCGTGGCAAACCAGACTTGTCGCTGGTTCTGACTGGGCCTCGCGACCCAGATCTTGGCCATGGCCAGATCGAGGACGTGATTGTTGCTGGCAATGTGTGTGTACGTACCAGGATTTGAATGTGTAATTCCCCTTCGAGGCTTCAAGCGTATTATGAATCAAGAAGGGTGCTCGATTGGGTGACCCGGCCATCTACTGTGTAAGATGAATTGTATGGATGGAATAGCACACGATCTAAGTCGTGGCTCTGATGTATATATAATAGGGTACACGTACAGGTATGTACAATACATAACCTAACCGGATAGGTTAGGGTTAGGTTAGACCTATACAATATCTAACACCCTCCCTCAATCTTAACGGTATCAGTCAAGTTAAGATTGCGCCTACATGCTTCAAACTGAGGTAATGGCAGTGGCTTAGTGAAGATGTCTGCAAGCTGGTCTTTGGAAGAGATGAACCGAATCTGCAGAAGTTTTTGTGCAACTCGCTCTCGCACAAAGTGATAGTCAACCTCTATATGCTTCGTGCGGGCATGAAAGACAGGATTGGAGGACAGGTATATGGCTCCAATATTATCACACCAAAGAATAGGTGGACGATCATGTAAAATCCCAAGCTCCTGGAGTAGTGACTGTACCCATATCAATTCGGCAGTTGCATTTGCAAGTGCCTTATACTCTGACTCTGTACTCGAACGAGACACGGTAGCCTGCTTTCGAGCACTCCAGGCGATCAGATTAGGTCCATAGAATATGGCATGGCCCCCCGTGGATCGCCTATCATCTGGATTTCCAGCCCAATCCGCATCAGAGAAAGCAGACAAGAGACAGGAAGGGTCTGCTCTGAGGAGAAGACCATGAGTGACAGTCAACTGAACATAGCGTAATATGCGTTTCACCGCTGTCAAGTGAGAGCTGCGAGGAGCATGGAGATACTGACAAACCCTGTTTACCGCAAAGGATAGGTCTGGACGTGTGAGTAGCAGGTACTGAAGACCACCCACTATACTGCGGTAACGAGTCATGTCCTCGGAGGACAGGAGATCTCCACTGTCAACATGGATGGACTCTCGAGCATCCATCGGAGTGGAGACGGGCTGACACTCAAGCATGCCAGCACGACGAAGAAGATCCAGAGCATACTTCTTCTGAGTAAGGACCAATCCCTTGGACACAGTAGAAACCTCAATGCCAAGGAAAAAACGCAGGGGCCCCAAGTCTTTGACAGCAAACTCAGAGCGAAGATCCTGAACCAGACGAGAAGCAGCAGCAGTAGAGGAGCTGATCAAGATAATATCATCGACGTACACAAGGAGATACATCGTAACCTCGGGGCGCCGTAGCATGAACAGGGACGTGTCTGCTGTGGAGGGGACAAACCCATGAGCCCGAAGAGCAGTACCAAGTCGAGCATGCCATGCACGCGGGGCCTGCTTCAACCCATAGAGGGCCTTGATCATCCGACACACGTGTTGCGGCTGTGAGGAATCAACAAAACCTGGTGGCTGACGCATATAGACCTCCTCCTCAAGAACTCCATGAAGGAATGCATTCTGCACATCGAGCTGACGAAGATGCCAGCCACGAGAAACAGCCAAGGACAAGAGCAAACGAATAGTTGCCGGTTTGACAACCGGACTGAAGGTATCTTCGTAGTCAAGACCATACCTTTGCTTGAATCCTTTGGCGACAAGACGCGCTTTGTAGCGCTCAATGGACCCATCAGAGCGGCGTTTCGTCTTGAAAACCCACTTTGAGTCGATGATGTTGAGACCAGGACGGGGCAATACCAGTTGCCACGTCTTATTACGGAGAAGCGCACTGTACTCGAGTTCCATAGCAGAACGCCAGTGCGGAATACGAAGAGCATCATGATGACTGGTAGGCTCAAGGGTCGGGTCAGCAACACCCTTGGCGTGACACGCCGTGATCCAGGCAACACACCCATCTTTCCACTGCTTAGGCTGAAAGACACCGGTGCGACTGCGCGTTGTAGCTCGAGTCGGTGGAGCGGGAGTCGATGACGAAGTCGACGTAGCTGCAGATGCCTGCGTCGTGGCTGGAGCAGGCGACGCAGAGGCAGAAGACTGCAGCCCAGGCTCAGCCTCGCGAGGCCCAGGCGAAGAAGGCCCAGGAGAAGGAGGCCCAGGCGAACGTGGCCCAGGGGAGCGCAGCCCATGTGGCGGCTCGGGCGAGCGCTGTCCAGGCGCTGCGGAGCGCTCGGTGCGCGACGTAGCAGCGAGCTCCAGGCGGGAGGCAGGCGTGGGCCGAGTCACCGAAGGAGCCGAATCGGCCCATGCATGGCGCTGCATGGGGTGATCGACGTGCTCGGTGCTTGCATCAGGAGAGGGCGACGAAGACGCTGGCACAGCGACGGCGTGATCCTCGAGGAGCTCAAGACGAGCGCCACGCCCGGTACCTGCACCATGATTAGGCAACAACAGTGGAGAATATGCAGCATCTACAAACTGGTCAATAGAAGCAGAAGTAGAATGTGATGGTGGTGACTCAGTATGACTAGTGGATTGAGAGAAAGGGAAAACATTTTCATCGAAAACGACGTCTCTAGAGATGTACACACGATTTGAAGGAATATGCAAGCATTTGTATCCTTTATGAAGAGAACTATAGCCAAGGAAAACACATTGTTTAGAGCGGAACTCAAGCTTGTGTTTGTTATACGGACGAAGGTGAGGCCAGCAAGCACACCCGAACACTTTCAGAAAGGTGTAATCCGGAGATTCATTAAACAACTTTTCCACAGGGGTGTGCATGCGAAGAACACGTGTGGGCAATCGATTAATGAGAAAACAGGCGGTAACAAAAGCATCACTCCAAAAGCGAAAAGGAACAGAACCATGTGCAAGAAGAGTGAGCCCAGTTTCAACGATATGACGGTGCTTACGTTCCGCAGCACCATTCTGTTGATGAGTGTGAGGACATGCTACACGATGAATGATACCAAGCTTGTCAAAGAACGTGTTGAGATTACGATACTCACCACCCCAATCAGACTGAACATGGAGAATTTTGTGGCCTAGGAGACGTTCAACATGTGTTTGGAACTTGAGAAAAACATCAAAAACATCAGATTTGCGTTTAAGAAGATAGAGCCATGTAAAACGACTATAACCATCAATAAAACTCACATAATAATTGTGTCCACTCACAGAGGTTTGTGCAGGCCCCCAAACATCGGAATAAATGATCTCTAAAGGATGTTTTATTACATGAGTTGATATAGGAAAAGGCAATTGATGGCTTTTGCCTTGTTGACAAGCATCACACACTAACACTGATTTATTGGTAGATTCTATGGGGAGCACATGGCGATGAAGAACATGCTGAACAACGGGAGAAGCTGGATGACCAAGACGGCAATGCCACTTGGCCGACGACACACGAACACTGCTGAAAGCTTGACGAACTAGGGGCGCACCAATGGGGTATAAGGCACCTCGACTCCGACCACTAAGGATGATGTCCCTCGTATCCCGATCCTTCACAAAAACATCATACGGATGAAACTCAACAAAAACGTTATTATCACGTGTAAGTTTCTTGACGGAAAGGAGATTGTTTGTGACGGCAGGGACATATAGAACATTCTTAAGTTTAAGTGGTGTGGAAGTATGAGTAGCAATGGAGGATTGACCAATTTGTGAGATGCGCATACCTGAACCATTGGCGGTGTGGACTTGATCCTTCCCGGTGTAGGGTTCCCTCATAGTAAGGCGATCGAGATCACCAGTGAGGTGTTCCGTGGAGCCCGTGTCCATGTACCAGCTAGGGTCGACAGGCGGGGTCGGTGCAGTAGGGCGTCCATGTGTTGCCATAGCAACTTGGCGCGCTGTATTGGCGCCGTCGTTGCCAACACCAAGGAAGTCGCGGTCGAAACGTTTGTAGCAACGTGAAGAGATGTGGCCAACGACGCCACAGAGCTGGCACACCGGACGATTACCATCGGTACGGCGATTGCCATTGTTGCCACCCCGGGAACCACCCCCACCCGTGTTGGTGTTGTGAGGGGACGACTGCGAGGGTGCAGAAGGAGCCCGCGGCGATGGCTGGGTTGATGTCGAGCCGCGAGGGGCCCCGTTCCCACTTCCGCCTTGCTGCGGGCGGGCGCCACGGCTGCCGCGGAAAGCGGCATGAGCTTCCGGGTAGGAGTCGGAGACGGCGCGGCGAGACTCCACGCGTTGCTCCGTGCTGAGGAGGCGCGCGTATAAGTCGCGAGCAGAGATGGGAGGATCCCGGCCTTCAACAGCTTCAACGAGCCCGTCGTACTCGGAGTCAAGTCCATTGAGTATAAACCCAACGAACTCGGAGTCGCGGAGAGGTTGCCCGATGGACGCCAATGTATCCGCCGCGGTCTTGACCTGGTTGAAGAAGACGGAAGCGGAGAGGTCGCGTTTCTTCATTTGTCCAAGCTGGTTCCGTATCTGATTGGCGCGCGCGTTAGACTCCGAGCCAAAACTCGTGGTCAACGTCGTCCACGCGTCGTATGCGGAGGTGGCGAAGAGCAGGAGACCCGAGACGGCGGGTGTGAGCGAGCCGACGATCGCGGAGAGGATGGCGGCGTCCTGCTCGATCCAGGCGCGGTGCTCGGGGTTGTGGAGGATGACCATGCGGCCTCCTTCGCCAGGAACCGTGAGGCGCTCCGGTGGACATGGAAAGGATCCATCAATGAACCCGAGAAGCGAGCGACTCCGAAGATGCAGAACAATCTGCGAGCGCCAGAAGAGGAAATTATCCTGAGCGAGCTTGACCGTGACGAGGTGACCGAAGTGGAACGGTGTCGGCGATGCGGCGGACAGTGCCGGGGGCGCACCGGCGGCAAGAATGTTGCCGAGAGCAGGGTGCGCCGTCGAGGGAGACCCGAGGCCATAGGCCGCGGGATTGAACGCAGCTCCGGGTGGCGCAGAAACGCCCGAGAGCGGGGGCCATGCGCCCGCGATCTGGCCGGAGAAGGGGAAGCCGAGCGCTCCCGGGTGCGCAAGTGCCATTGCAGACGGGACGAGGGCGTCGGTGTAGATCGCAGATGCCGGTGGCGTGGACGCGCCGGAGGACATCAGCGGTGCGGAAGCGGTCGCCATGGGCGAGGAGGTAGGCGCGGCGGCCGTGCTCATCACGGCGGCGGCGGTTGAAGTGATCGCGGCGGCCGAGGAGAGTGCGGCGGCGGCGGATGAGCTCATGGCGGCTAGGGTTTCGGCCTTAGGCTCTGATACCATGTAAGATGAATTGTATGGATGGAATAGCACACGATCTAAGTCGTGGCTCTGATGTATATATAATAGGGTACACGTACAGGTATGTACAATACATAACCTAACCGGATAGGTTAGGGTTAGGTTAGACCTATACAATATCTAACATACTGCAGTGTTGAGCTTCGTTAGACAGCTACCAACGATCTTCCTATTCTTCTTCTCCGCAGTGCCGTGAAACGGATCCGCAGTGGTAATTAAGTTTCAATCTTTCCGACGCAGGAACTAGCTAGGAACGCGCACATATATACGCGTCAAAAAGGTTAGGATCGATTTGGATGGCTCGGCAAACTACCATCCCGATCGAGCGCGGCCAGGCCACGTACACTATTCCTCTTCCGGCCAAGGCCGGCTTGTACGCGCTGACGCTCTCACAAAGCAGTGGTAGCACGAACAAGGCAAGGGGCCCCAATGGCGAGAAACTCGTCGCACTCTACCAACGGTAGCAGTACGCCCATGGAGTTTCTCGGCTCCTTCCTAGCGTCCACCGCCTCTCCGTCCAGTTCGTAATATAAGGCGCGCCAGGCACGGCGCATCCAGCAACACCGGGAGGCGAAGAAGAGCGAGATCAATCGAGGAGCTAGACCAAATTGCCCATCCGATTTAGCACGGGGCCGGAGGCGACCATGAGGGGCAAGGCGAAGAAGCTCTGCGCGCTGCTGCTGGTGCTGCTCTGCCTGACCAGCCACTTCCAGGAAGCAGACTGCGGCGATGGCTCGAAAGGTGGCGCGAAGGGAGGTGGCCCAAAGAAGTCGCGCCACCACCACCACTACTACGACGACCCCGACGACGACCAGCCGCACAATCATACGAACAGCGCCGTGGCTGAACCGCGTGGACGTGGCCTCAACTGGAGGGTCTCCGGCGCCGCCGCCACCATCGCTGCCGTGGCGCTCGTTTGGTAGGCGCTCTGGTCGACGATCGTACTCCTGCAAGAGCGTGGATCCAGTGGATCGGTGATTTAGAACTGGTTTAGTTGTGGTTAATCTATGGATGCATGTCAAGTACTCCTAGTAACTCACTCCTAGTACTATCAGCTCAATGTTTGGATGTGATCGCGCACTCTGCGCCGTACCCAGTGTTTAGCAGTTAACTACGGAGAACACGCATGTTTTCCTTTGAAATCAATTCTTCCATCTGGAGTACATTCTGTGACGGACAAGATGTGCTGTGGCCTGTGACTGTGAGCACGACTGGGACGAGATGGGCGTTGTCGCTGATGCATGACGCCGTGGCGTGCGTACCGAATTCCCCGATCGCGTTCGAAAGATCGACCTCCCGTTCATAAATAGCCCCGCCCCCGCCACATAATCTTACGCCAACTCCGCGGCCATCAGATATTCACATCCAGTTCATAGCCACGAAACAGGGATTCCCTAGTTGGCAGTGGAGAAGGTCGATTCACGCACAGCCTCTGCTTAATTATGCTGGTAATCTCATGCATCATGTTGGAGTAGAGCGGAGCAGAGCCCACATGATACGGTAGGCAATGCTACACCTATTTGAAAGAAGAAGAAAAACTACGCTTGCAGAAGACAGGAACCATTTTCTCCCTGGCTTTGTACGAGGTGCTGTATTTTTGGTAGAGTTTTGGAAAAAGAAAATGCAGAAGACAGAAACCATTTTTTCTCCAGGGTTCGTAAAATGTTAATATCAATTGGAAGGGCACTACATTTTCAGCCACGCATGGCTCTTTTACAGGTAGCATCTAGGGCACAAGTGATTGGAAATCTAAAAGCATGTCTAACAGACCCCTTATGTTTTCGCCCCCTAAAACGCGTGTAGAGGGCCCTGTATGCACTTTTCGCCGGCCGAAAACTCGTGCGAGCTAGCAGACCCCGTACCCTCACCCCGTAAAACAGAATATTCGTCGAGCACCTCGCGGGCGCCAGCAGAGGAAGGCGTGGGCGCAGGCGGAACGGGTGGCGCGGGAACTTCGTCGAGCACCTGCGTGGGCGGAACGGCCGCTGCAGGCGTCGCGGCCTTCTTCGCCTTTGGCGGCGGCCCCCTCATCACAGACTTCTTCACCCGGCCCCCTTTGGCGGGAGCAGTAGTGGTCGCCGCCGCCGCCGCTACCGCCGCCGGTGTGTCGAAGAAGATCTTCGGGGTCCTCTTCCTCTTCATCGGCATGGTGGCGGAGATGACGGCCGCGACTTCGGCGAAGGTCGGCTGACCACTCACGATGTCGACGGGGACATTATTCACCACCTCAGACATGGGTGGTGCATCGCCGGTGGTCGGAGGGGCTTGTGAGAGGTCCATGCCGGCGAGATCTGGCCACGCGGTGGCCGGGGAGGGCGTGGCGGCGGAGTTCCGGCGGCGGCGGTGGCGGTTGGGAGGGCTGAAACGGGTTCGCGCGCAGTTGGGGAAATGGTGAAGGGTTGGCCCTCTACATCTCCTCCCGACCCGCACATGTAGGGGTCGGCGGGCCGCCCCCTACCGAAACTTGTAAAAATTCGTCCGGGGTGGTCGATTTAAGGGGTCTGCTAGATGGCCGGGTAGAGCCCAAACCCGTATATCAGCGGTTATTATACGGGTTTGGACCATTTAGGGGGTCTGTTAGACATGCTCTAAGTTATTTTGTGCCCCCCTATACAATCAAAATTTGCACGAATAAAAGCTACAATTGTAACAAATTAAAATGCAGCAACACGAAGTGTAATTGAACCACGAGAATGCTGCAATTGCAATAGTAAAAACATTACAGAAAAAACAAGGTAGAAATATAAAATGTTTGAGCAAAATTTACAAAAAAAGTCACTAAAATAACACTAAACAAAAAGGTGGCTTGTCTAGGAAAGCCATTCTCGAGAGTTGCACGATAACAACATTTGTGAGCAAGTGAAGTACAAATTGTTTTCTCCTCTCCAAACCATATAGAAGGGATTTTCTAGATATCGTGCCGCCATCCTTCTCCTCTGGTAGTTCGTCGCCCACTCCTACTTGTTCATCCGTTCCTCTTGTGTAGGAGTATTGGAGGCCCTAATCTACCGGATGAAGCTCTAATTTTCCCGTTTTGTTTTTGCGGCGAGTATATTCTTCCTAGAGCTTCACCATCTTGATGGCTCATCGGCGTAGATTCCACCAGCACCTCTCTAACCATGAGGTTAGGGTTTTCTGGGTTGTGCCTTATCTTTGCATTTTGGTCCGCATGCCTCCTCTTCATCACTTCGGTGAGGTCTCCGGTGCTACCGTGATACATGTGAGATTTTTTGGAGGTTGGGATCTTGAACCTGTGGATCTTGCGATGGTGACGGTTTCAACGGCTTCTTCTCATGACCGCTGGTCTGATAGGACTGTGGCCTTGATAACTTGTCGTCCATGACCAACGACGACTAGCCGTCTCTCCTGCAATGGAGAGGAGGCATCATTGGCATGCCATCGGCTTGTTTAGAGGAAGCAGACGATCGACCTCACATGGACCTAAATAAATCTGAGAACTTTTAGCAAAATAAGAATTTTCTAGCTAGTCAACGTAGTTACGCGTTGTTGATAAGATCTTGTTGCTTATCAAAATATGTGAAAATTAACTCATCATATTTACATGATTGCTGACCACGTGCGTGTAACCGGAGCATATTTTCTAGAGAAGGAGACAATGTGTACGGTCCCCAATAATTCTTTATAAGCAACTCTCCATCGGCCAGCCCACTATCTAAAATTCCAACGAAATTTCCAAAAAAATTGCGGTTTTCAAAGCATTCTTTTATATCGTTTGACCATATTCAGAACAAATGTCTCGTTTGGGTCCGGTGAGATTTACATGGCAGGTATAATTCTCGAAGAAATTTTTGAAAATTATGGTTGGATCTGGAATATTTCCTCAAAACAGCATTCAAACCCCTGGGTCGCACATCCCAGGGTTTAAAGGGGTTGGCATTAGCCAAGAACGCTCCTTGTTTCCGTGTTGCTGTTTAAACGGCGGAGAATCGCTAATTAAACAACTTCCATCGTTTCAAATCTGCCATGCACGTCTTTTTCATAAACAAACACCTCTGATTAATGCCCTCTGGGCTTGTATAAATATCCAGTTCATCCACAAAAGGTAAACGCTTTGATCATTTGTTCGATATCAGCGTCTCCGCCTTAGTTAATGCTCCAGTCAATGTGGGAGGGAAGAGTATGATTTTTCAGGTATGGGTCGGGTCGTGTAAAAAAAGACGTCGTTGGGTACAAAGACTGTTAGCCTCTATTTTGCTTATGTACATATACATGGATTGACGTAAATACAACTAGCCCATGCCTAGATTTTGCAATGTTGAGCTTCGTTTAGCATCATATTGCAGAGTTTTATGGTGCTGTGTCGACGGACAGAAGCAAGGCTTTCTGAACATGGAAAAAAGATTGGAAACGAGCACGGCCGGTAGGCTGTCCTACTAGTTCCTGGAATCTCACCGCCCCTACTAAAGAGAGCTAGCTACCATTTGCAACGATCTTCCCCTTCTTTTTCTCTAGGGCCGGTGCCGTGAAAGTGTGAAACGAACCCACTGTTTCCTGGACGTTTTAATCTTTTCCTGGTACGTAGGAACTAGGTCTGTTCAGATTACACGTCATGAAAAAGGTTACGGATGACTGCAAAATACCATCCAGCCACGTACTCCTTGCCTCTTCCGGCCAAGGCAGGCGTGTGTACCCGTTGATACCTACACTCCTAGCTAGCACGAACAAGGCAATGGCCCCAATGGCGAGAAACTCACCCCACTCCACCAAAGGTAGCACACAGTACGCCCGTGGAGTTTCTCGGCTACTTCCTCCACCACCTCTCCGTTCAGTTCATCCATGATATAAATCGCGCACGGGCGCACGGCGCATCCACCAACACCACCGCACCAACCCGGAGGCGAACACGAGCGAGAGCAGCTAGGCGTTGCCCACATTGCCCATCCGATTTAGCTAGGAGCCGGAGGCGGAGGCGATCATGAGGGGCAAGGCGAAGATGCTCTACGCGTTGGTGCTGCTCTGCTGCTCTGCGTCGCCGCGCACGTCCAGGGCGCGGGCAGCCGCCGCGGGAAGGATGGTGACGGCTTCGGCCGCGCTGGCGGGAGAGGCGGCGGCTCGGCCCTTTCGTCCGCCGGCCGCGTGGTCGTCAGTTCAAAGAAGTCACGCCATCACCACGACCGCGACCACGACCACGACCATGATCACGGCCACAACCACGCGTCCAGCGCCGCGGTTCAGCCGCGTGGCCGTGGCCTCGACTGGAGGGTCTCCGGTGCCGCCGCTGCCACCGTTGCTGCAGCGGCGCTTGTTTGGTAGGCGCTGGTCGACGATCGTACCCCTGGTCCCCTGCAGCAGCGTAATCTATAGATAGTAGGTACTCGATCGAGTGGGTTACCAAAAAGAAATCGAGACCAGAGTGGATTAGTAAGCTATTACCTTGTGGTACAACGCTGGACTCAAATTTAGCTAGGTTGGCGATCGAGTGGATCGGTGTTAGCAGTGCTAGTTAATTCCAGTAGTCCTTTATCAAAAAAAAAAAAATCTAGTAGTAGTTGTTGATGTGTGGATGGATGTGTAAGTATGACGAACTCAATGCATAGTGAATCCAAGGTGTGAGAGTGATTAGCAATTGGCAATTTGGCCTATAAATTTGCTCGAATTACTCCTTCTTGTGGAGGACGTACGTGAGTCGGCCAAGATGTGCTGCTGTGGCCTGCGGGCGCGGCCGGGACGAGTGCGGTACCTACTAGCGCGACCGTGTGGGAAGTGGCAACGCAAACCCATCTGGATCCAATTGAAGCACACTAGCAGAGCTCACATGATACTAGTACGATAGCAATGCTGCAGCGTTAGCGTGGTTCTACTTTCTTTTTTTTGCTGGTTTAGACTTTGTACCAAGAAATGGATGTTAAAACTTCGGTACAGTATGGGAAAGAAAATGCAGATGACATGAACCATTTTCTGCATAGTTTGTAAAATGTGAATATCAATTGGAAGAGCCCTACGTTTTTAGACCCGTGAGGCTCTTTTATAGGAAGCATCTAGGGCACAAGTGACTGAACATTTTTCTGAAAGTATCAATTACCTTTCTGGCCCACTGTTAGAGTACAATTCGCATCCGTAAGATAAAATATGCCATTTCAACCAATAAAAATATTTAAAGTGCAATTACACCAAAATAACATCGTATTTGCAAAACAAAAAAAAAGGTGAAAGTGGAATTACATATAGGCAAAATTCGACCGAAATATAATTGTGCCAAAAACAACACTACAATTACAACTAAAAAACATAAAACATTTGAACAAATTTTGACAAAGAAAATTTTTTCCCGGTAGAGCTCACATGATATCTTTACTATTAAATGGGAGTTGGACGTACGTTGGTACGTCTGACTCCCGTCGTCCGCTCGCACGCCTCAGCCCACGTACCGATCGACCAATTGTGCGGCCCAAAAAAAACGATCTCAATTCTTGACCTAATATCTAGCGCCCACAATCGCGTCATCTCCCAGAAGAGCGTCACCGGCGCGCCGCCCCCTCCCTCCTGGCCTCCTCCTGCCTTCCCCTGATCTCCCTTGCTCGGCGTCCCAGTCCTCCTCCCCAACCTCACGCATCCGGACAACCCATGATGCGCGCATCTGCGCTGCTGCCGCCACTCCCGCATCCCCGCACTGGCCCGCCCCGAGGGACATGAAAGGCAAGGCGACGGTCCTCGTCTCTAAGAAGCACGATGCCGGGGGGTCTCATGCGCATCCGCCCATCCGCCGGAGTCCACGTACTACAAGGCAAGAAAAAACTCTGCTCTCTTTCTCTCCATGTACACTTGGTCAGATTCAATTCACTCAACTGGAACGGGTTCAGCCATGTCTCACACTTCAACTGCAGGTGGTGCATCCCAGTGAGGACCGTGCCCGTCTGGCAGCATGTGGAAGCCGTTGGAGAGTTAGATCCAGATTGTCACTATGGATAACCACGAGTTCTGGTTGATGAGGTTTGTGTCCTATGAGAAGGTGCTCAAGAACCTGTCAGATTCCCTTCACCATCGTACGTGATGTCCGCGTGCAGGTGCAACACCATAGCTAAGCTCCAGTTCGATCACCCTACCAACGTGAAACTGTACGTGTGCCAGTCTGTCAGTCACTATTTGTACTTCTTTCCTCTACTGCAACTTGTCCTATCAATAGTTCTTGCGGTGGAATAATTAAGACGTGAATAAACAACTCTTTGTTGCCATTATTATCGTAATCACCAGTGTAGAAAGTTGAGTACAGATATTGGTATGGTATGAAGTATTTGATGAAATTCCTCAGCTAATTGGTGTTTAAATGCTTCAGCTAATTGGTGTTCAAGAGGTACCTGTATAAGTCGTGCTTAGGACAGAAATTAGTGTTGAAGTATTTAAAATGCAGAGATTTGGGGAATGCAAAAAAGGTGTTTTGATGAAATGCCTCGGCTAAACTTTGTACGTGTTTGGACAGCTCTTATAAGAAGCTATGCGTATGGCGATTTACAGGTCGAGCTAAGGATTGCGCTTGGCAAGAACTCGACAAAGTGAATGTGCTATCGAAAGAACAATTTGACAACACTCTTTAACTGATAGCATTGTGTTTCTAGAATATTTAAATCCTTTTCTTTAAAGAGCTAACCATTTTAATTTGTCATTCTACAAGAGCACCAAGAAGAATGACAAGAGACAGTCGACCTCAGTGAGTGCAGAGGAAGGATGTTTGTGTTAGATATAGTTTTGGTATACCGTATGTGTTTGTATACGGATACTTATCCTTGTACGACTTCTTGTATGATCCGGCCTGAGTGCCCTCCTTATTAACACGTAACACGGTGTGGACTCAAGCACCGTTTCGAGCCACGTTTGACATGGTATCAGAGCCCCTCCTCTCGTGACCGATAGCTGCCGCCGCCATCGCTGCCTTCCGAGCAGCGCCGCCGCCGCATAACAAGCATCGCCGTCGCGGGGATCTTCCTCGCCTCGTCGGAGACAACAATCACATCCAAGAACCCACAACCAAACAACAACTCGCCGCCGCCGCTTCTCCCAAGCCGCCGCCGCGCCTCAAGATCTACAACCGCCGCCGCCGCACTTCAAGCTGCTGCCGCACCTACAAACCTACAACCCCACAACCCCACATCCGATCTCATCCGAAAAACCACAACCTTACATCCGATCTCATCCAAAAACCCACCAAAACCTACAACTCGTGAAGCCCTAGTGTTGATCATGAGTTCCTCCACGTCGAGCTCGTCCTTGGCCGCTGCTCTGGGCAGCCCCCCGTCTCAACAACTCAACCGGGGAAACTTTCTTCTCTGGCAGGCACTCATCATCCCTGCGTTTCGTGGCGCAAACGTGATGGGACTCCTCGATGGATCTGACCGTGCCCCTGTCAAGACCATCGAAGGTGAAGATTCGGAGAAGAAAAAGATCCAGGTTGAAAATCCCGCGTATATTGCTTGGATTGCTAGGGACCAACAAGTGCTGCGGTTCCTCTTGAAATCGCTCTCCCCGGAAATCCTCTCACATGTGCTAGGTTTGGATAGTACCGCTGCTGCGTGGTTTGCTATCAATTCTATGTTCAAGACCGCATCACGCACCAAAGCACAACACCTCCGAGAGAAGCTCAATGACACAAAGAAGAACATGTTGACCGCTGATCAGTACTATACAAAGATGAAGGGCTTAGCATCTGAGCTTTCAGCACTTGGAAAACCGATAGAGGATGATGAACTACTCGGTTATCTTCTGCATGGTCTGGACAAGGGAGAGTACAACCCGCTGATCACCTCGGTTCATGGAAACCCTAGAACCACCCTAGATGAATTTTATGAGCAGCTATGTGGATATGATATGCGCAACGGAGTTGAGGAGAACGGATCTTTCATCTCATCGGCACACCTAGCTCGCCGAGGCTTCGAGCGCTCGGGTGGTCGCACACCACTACCGCGGGGTTATTCACCCCCGCCACGCACCCGCAGCCCTGACCGTGGTACCTACCGTGGAGGGGCCAGTGGTGACCGTTACCGTGATGATGACCGCAATTGGCGCAATGATGATCGTGGTTGGCGCCGTGATGACCACCGTGCTGATGATCGTGGGTGGCGCCGTGATGAGCATAGAGATGATGATCGTCGCCAAGATCGACGTGATGACCGTCGTGACAGGCGCAATGATGGTGGTGGACGTCGTCCTGAACGTACACCTACCAAGTATGTGGACATAGACTGCCAGATCTGCAAGAAGCATGGACACCCTGCTAGTGACTGTTGGTGGCGCTATGCTAGTGACAAGAAGAAGAGAGAAGAGGCTGAAAAGGAGGCACATCTTGCTGCTGCCCCATATGGTGTTGACACAAATTGGTATGCTGATTCTGGTGCCACTGACCACATCACAAGTGAACTAAGCAAGCTTCTTATCGCCAATAAGTACCATGGGCAAGACAAGGTTCGCACTGCCGAAGGTACAGGTATGCACATTAGCCACATTGGTGATTCAATATTACGTACCCCTCATGGTTCCTTTGATCTTAAAAATATTCTGCACATTCCAGAAGCATCTAAAAATCTTTTATCTATTCATCGATTTACTCTTGATAATCATGTCTTTATTGAATTCCATCCTTTCTTCTTTTTGATTAAGGACCAAGCAACTAGAAGAGTTCTTTTTAGAGGCCCCTGCTATGATGGTCTCTATCCCATGGTGCCCATGTTTCATGAGACATCCAAGCATGCCTTCTTCACAATAAAGCCATCATCCTCCACGTGGCATCGCCGTTTAGGACATCCGTCTTCATTTGTGGTTCAGCAAGTTCTTAGGAGAAATAAAATAGCTTACACCCCAGAGAGCACTCCATATGTTTGTGATTCTTGTCAATTAGCTAAGAGTCATCAGTTGCCATATCCTGTGTCATCTAGTGTTTCCACTGCTCCATTGGAACAAGTGTTTTCTGATGTATGGGGCCCTGCTCCTCTCTCTGTGGGAAAACATTCATATTATGTAAGCTTTATTGATGATTTCAGCAAATTCACTTGGATATATTTGCTTAAGAAGCGTTCTGATGTTTATCAAGCCTTCCTTAATTATCAACAGTATGTTGAGCGTAAGTTTGATAGGAAAATTATCACTATGCAAACTGATTGGGGAGGCGAGTATGAGAAACTAAATGGTTTCTTTCAAAAGGTTGGCATCACTCATCATGTTTCTTGTCCTCATGCCCATCAACAAAACGGTTCTGCTGAAAGAAAACACCGTCACATAGTTGAAGTGGGTCTTGCACTTCTTGCCAATGCCTCCATACCTCTCAAATATTGGGATGAAGCTTTTGTCACGGCCACATTTCTTATTAATTTGCTTCCTAGCAAAGTACTTGACTTTGACACCCCTACTGAACGTCTTCTTCATGTTAAACCAAATTATGATGCTCTTAGAACTTTTGGCTGTGCCTGTTGGCCAAACTTACGCCCGTATAACAAGCGCAAGCTTGCTTTTCGATCCACACGGTGTGTCTTCCTTGGTTATAGTCCTCTCCACAAGGGTGTCAAATGTCTCGATGTCTCCACTGGCAGAATCTATATTTCACGTGATGTTGTTTTTGATGAAAATGTGTTCCCCTTTGCATCCCTTCATCCTAATGCCGGAGCCATCCTCAAACAACAAATATTGCTTCTTCCATCTACAAATGAGGGTGTAACTAATATTGATAACCATGTGTCTCCTATTGTGCCTATTACTGATGTGGAACAGGTAGAAGAAATTTCGGAAGAAAATTCTGCTCAAAATGATGCTTTCAATGGGTCTGAAAATGATTTTGAAGTTGAGGCAGAAAAAGACAAAGACGTGGAACACGAGGAGGATCCACCTGCAGACTCTGCTGGCAGCGATCCCGATGCGCCGGATCCCGATGCGCAGGAATTCGAGGAAGATTCCTCCGCAGGGCCCTCTGACCAACCGCGGCGTGCGCGGTTCCCCTCGCCTGCTCCGTCGCGCGCGCGGTCCCCGTCGCGGTCCCCATCACCTGCCTCCGCTTCGTCCCGTCACGCTCAGCCCGAGGAGGCGCGTGGCGGACACACGCTCCTGCCCAGTCCAAGATCGCCACCTGGCGCTGCTAGCTCAGGGCAGCCGACAGCTGCGCCTGCTGCTCCTGGCGTGTCCCCTGGCGCGGTGTCAGCTGCAGGATCGTCTGCGGCAGAGCATGCTGGGGGCAATGCTGCTGTGGGCGAAAATGCTGCTGTGACTACAAATTCTGAAGCTGCTGTGGGCGAAAATACTCAAGACACCAGAATACGAACTCGTCTTCAAAAAGGAATATCAAAACCAAGGAAGTTCACGGATGGCACAGTTCCATATGGCATTGGGGTTCGTCAGAAAGGTATACGAAAATCAAAGAAATATACTGATAATACAGTTCGCTATGGCATGTTTTCTTCTACAGGGGAGCCATGTACACTTGTGGAGGCTCTTAATGATCCAAATTGGCGTCATGCAATGCAAGAAGAATATGATGCGCTAATTGATAACAAGACGTGGCATCTTGTTCCTCCAAGCAACAATATGAACATAATTGACTGCAAATGGGTATATCGCATTAAGAAGAAAGCTGATGGTTCTATTGACAGATATAAGGCAAGGCTGGTTGCAAAAGGATTCAAACAGAGGTACGGTATTGATTATGAGGATACCTTCAGTCCTGTGGTTAAAGTTGCTACCATCAGAACTGTTTTGTCTATTTCTGTTTCTCGAGGGTGGAGTTTACGGCAGCTAGACGTCAAGAACGCGTTCTTACATGGTGTTCTGGATGAGGAGGTATACATGAGACAACCCCCAGGTTTTGAAAATCCCCACGCTCCGCATCATATCTGTAGACTTGATAAAGCTCTCTATGGGTTAAAACAAGCACCTAGAGCTTGGTATTCTAGGCTCAGTGCAAAGTTAGGTGACCTTGGTTTTATACCTTCAAAAGCTGATACCTCTCTGTTCCTTTACAACAAGACAGGTGTTATCATTTATTTGCTGATCTATGTTGATGATATTATAGTAACAAGTTCCTCTGATGATGCTATCACTGCTCTGCTGCGAGATTTGAGTGAGAACTTTGCTATTAAAGATCTAGGTGATCTACACTACTTTCTTGGTATTGAGGTAAAGAAGATTGATAATGGGCTGATTCTGACACAGGAGAAATATGCAAATGATTTGCTTGCCAAGGTTGGTATGTGTGGTTGTAAGGCTATGCCTACACCTTTGTCTTCTACTGAACAATTGTCTCTCACTGATGGTACACCTTTGGGTCCTGATGATAGTACCAAGTATCGCAGTATTGTTGGAGGGTTGCAGTATTTGACATTGACACGTCCAGATATCTCTTATTCAGTCAACAAAGTTTGTCAGTTTCTTCATGCTCCAACCACAGAACATTGGTCAGCTGTAAAGCGTATTATGAGATATGTACAAGATACAGTAAAGGTTGGGACTACATTTGTGAAGTCTTCTTCTACTCTTCTCAGTGCTTTCTCTGATGCAGATTGGGCAGGTTATCTTGATGATAGGAGATCAACAGGAGGTTTTGCAATATTTGTTGGACCAAATTTAGTCTCCTGGAGTGCTCGTAAACAAGCTACAGTGTCCAGGTCTAGCACTGAAGCTGAGTACAAAGCCCTAGCAAATGCCACAGCAGAATTGATTTGGGTTGAAGCTCTCCTTGGTGAACTTGGTGTTAAGTTAAAAGAAAAGCCATGCCTTTGGTGTGATAATTTGGGTGCTACTTACTTGTCTGCAAATCCAGTGTTTCATGCTCGTACCAAGCACATTGAGATAGACTTCCATTTTGTCAGGGAAAGAGTTGCTGAAAATCTTTTAAGCATCAAGTTCATCTCTAGCAAAGATCAGGTTGCAGATGGTTTTACCAAGGCTCTTCCAGTAAAACAGTTAGAAGAATTTAAGCGTAATCTAAACCTTTCAAAAGGTTTAGATTAAGGGGGAGTGTTAGATATAGTTTTGGTATACCGTATGTGTTTGTATACGGATACTTATCCTTGTACGACTTCTTGTATGATCCGGCCTGAGTGCCCTCCTTATTAACACGTAACACGGTGTGGACTCAAGCACCGTTTCGAGCCACGTTTGACAGTTTGAGCTATACAGATCCCCTTTGTTAGAGCTAAAAGGGATTTTTCTTTGCCACTTGGTTCATTGCAGTAAATTTTTGTCAATTAATTATGTCAGTCTCACAGCGAGATGACCAATGGAGAGGGAGGGGCAGGAGAAACAACAACAGAAGTTCGACCACATTTATGGGTGCATGGAAGTGGGAAGTGCAAAAGGAGCGAGCTTTCCGCTTTCTGCTCTATATCTTCCAAGGTAGTACTCACTGTAGTAGTCAAGTTGGAATTATCGGATCCTCATGATGTGTGATCTTAATCAAAATATTTGCTTGTGGTTTGGAGTGTGTTATATTCTGTTAATAATCATATAACAGAATAATATGCTATGAGTTGCTTTAATCTTCTATTAAAATGTTCTTAAGCTAATATCCATCTTTAGCTGGTAAGTCATCTTCCAGAACATGGAGCACAATTTAAATCTATATTTTAAACTTCTCAAGGATAATATGCCGATTAACTTTCAGTTAGCAACATTGTTAGCTAAACTCTACCACTTTTCGTGCAGATGAGGTACAGGCTGATGTTTCACAGTGATTCACATACTTCGGTTGCATGTACTCACTATTGCATGTATTGTATGTTAGCAATTAGCAATGCAACCAAAATAAGATTCACCAATTAGAAGGTACGCTAGCAATGCAGCTAGCATTCTGTTTCTTACTATCTTGTTGTGTTAGCTTGTGATTTTAACCATTCTTTAAGTTGTACAGTATCATGGATTTATTACTTAATCAAGATTTGTTTCACCACACACATTGCTTGCCTGATGTTGGGTATCAACTTTCCGAATTTGTGTCCAGGAAGATTGCCATGGTGTCAATATCCGTTCTTAAACTTTTTCGTTTAGAAATGTTCTTAAACATTCCACACGTGTCATTTTTTATATTTGAGGTTGTGCGGGTTGAATGCCTCGCTGGATGTGGAGCCCATTGTGTCCATATATGGTCTATCCTAATGTGAAGTGATAAGATGATTATGGTGGTGCTGATGAAGAGCCGGAAGGAAGTAAAAAGGGAGAAGTGGATTAGGAAGAATTTCATCTTCCATGTTTAGAATAATGAGCCAAGCTTCTATGGAAGGTAGTCGAGGGGTACACTATGATCATTGTAGCTGGGAGAGCAGCGTGAAAAAGATGTCATCACATATCACTTGTTATACTACGAAGAAAATATCAAATCGACAAAACCAAATGATTATTTGATCAATATATTTTTTACTTTGATGCGATACATAGATATTTCACTATCATATTAAATAAGAGAAACACATAAACATAATGGGTTTGCATGAACCAGAGAGGTTTGTATAAACCGGAGAATTTTATTTTTTTTAGAGCAACCGGAGAAGTTCACAATGGACAATGCAACTGTGGCATAGCTAGAAAGAGTTGCAGATTATAATAATCGAGAAAGCACACACATACTAATTATATTGATCAGTGTTGCCTCTGTTTCTTTTTATTATTTTGTAGAAACTTTGTAGTGATGGGCTATGGAAACCATTTGGCATAATTGGAGAAACAATGGCGAGTAAAATGTTGGAGTAGGTACAAGGGTGGCGTTGTTGGAATGAAGCGACTAAGCACAATCGTGGTAAAAAAAAGTGATTTAATGACCCGTAGCATGACTAAGCACAATCGTGGTAAAAAAAATGATTTAATGACCCGTGGCAACGCACGGGCATTCAACTAGTAGTACTAATGCTGCAGCAGTAGCGTGCTTGTTCATTTTTTTTTTGGTCTTACCCTTCATATGAGGAAATATGGAGGTAACTTCACAAGAGGAGAGAAAAAATGCAGAAGACGTAGTTTGTAAAATGAGAATATAATTTGTAAGAGCCCTACCTTTTCATCCCTGCATGGCTCTTTTATATGTAACATCTAGGGCACAGGTGATTGAATTTTTTGAAAGTTTAACTTACTTTATGTCCACTATTAAAGTACAATTTGCACGAATAGAAGATGTAATTGCAACACATTAAAGACTGAAGCAATAGGAAGTGCAATTACACAAACAGAACATTGCAATTGCAACAACAACAAAAACAAAAAAGACCAAAAAATAAAGAGAATTGAAAGCTGAATTGAATATAAACAAAAGTACAATTGCACCAAAACAAAAACTGCAATTGTAAAAAAAGAGATAGTGTTTTACCAAAGTTTTAAAAAAAGTGGCTAAAATACCACTAAACAAGTGAAGTCTCAACTGTCTTGGAGAGCCTTTTCCCATGAGAGCATTTGTTGAGGTTGCATGATAACTACGTTCATGAGTAAGTGAAGTCAGAACTGTTATCTCTGCTCCAACCACATAGAAGAAAAATTTCGGATGTCACTATGCCACTCCTTCTCCTATGCTAGGTCACCGCCCATTATTCTTTGCTTGATTCCCGGGCGTAGGAGTAATGAGAGGCCCCGATCTACCGGATGTAGCTCTAGTTTTCCTGCTTAGCAGCTTTTAGTAGGGGCACGTAGAGGCGTTTGATGGCGGCGATTGCGCCACTCTCATGAATATATTTTTTTAGAGCCTCTCCATCTCAATGGTCTCAACTGCGCCGATGTTGATGGCTCATCGACATAACCTCTCTGGCTTGTGAGATTAGGGTTTCAGGGTTTGCCGGCATGGCGGCGACCTCCCTTTCATTCTAGTACGCCATTATGCCCCCCTCTCTACTGCGTTTGTGTGTCTTTGCACCGCCTGAGGCCTGCGAGCTTTTTTAGAGGTTTGTGATCTTGGATATGTGAATCTTCATATGACAACACTTTGAATGTCTTCTTCCCAAGGGTGTTGGTTCGGTAGGACCGTGGCCTTGATAATTTTCCATCCACGATCAACGACAACTGGTTGCTCCTGCGATGGAAAGGCAACATCATCGACATGCCATCGGCTTGTTTGGGAGGAAGAATGTAATCAGCCCAACATGGACCTCGAATCCTCGATAGATCTAAGGCATTTTCGCAAAATGGTAAATATGTGAATTTTGTAGCTAGGCAAAGTAACAACTCATAATTTCTTGTCGCTTATCAAGATACATAAAAATTAGAACATCACATATTTATAGGTCAGTTTCGGCCACATGTGTGCATCAGAGCATGTTTTCTGCAAGAAGCTCTCCATTGGCCGGACCAATGTCTATAATCTCAACTAGCTTTTCAAAATTATGGTGGTTTTGAAGTATGTTTACTTTAAAAAAATGGAGTGCATTCAATTTGCATGTTTCGTTTGGATCGAATAATATATGCAGTATAATTCTGAAGAAAAACAGTAAATTATTGCTAGGTGTTGAAATTTTCTCAAACCATCATTCAAAGCTAGGGCCACACCGGAGTTTAACAGGGTTGGCATTACTTTCCCTACAAATGTATGATTATGAGCACGAAGTAGCCAACAACTGTCCTCCTTTCGGTGGTGCTGTTAGCTAGGACAATTGCTAATTAAGCAGCTGCCATCTGTTAATCGATCTGCCATAGGGTCTTTTCTGTAAACATCACCTCTTATTCACGCCCTTTGGGGTTGTATAAACTAGAAGATACCCCGCGCATTGCTGCGGGGATCACTTTAAAATCTCTACAGTATTTATAAGAGATGTGATACCTTAGGGCATCTCCAGTCGTTCGGTCCGCCCAGGTTTCAGATCGGCGCTTTTTAGCGATAGCGCCGGGCCGCACCAAAACCTGGGGGGGGGGGGCGTTTTCACCAGCCGTTCGGCCGCCCAGAAAAGAAACCGGCGATATCATTTGAAAGTTCATCTTCCCGCCCCAAAACATAGAGCCCTAGTTCGGCGATCAGCAGCCATGGTTTCGGGCGATCATATTACAAAAAACGCCACAGGTGGGCGATCAAATATAGTCCAGATCGAATCACACAGACGGGCGCACGCGGCGTGGGCAAACGTAGGCGATCAGGCAGAAGCGTCGGCCGGCGTCGGAGCAGGCGGCGAGCTTGGCCCAGCATCCTCCAGGTCGATGACGGCGTCGGAGTGGACGGCAGGCGCGGCATCCTTGTCGACGACGGGCGCGTCATTCTCCAGGTCGACGACGGGCTCGGCATCCTTGTCGACGACGGTCGCGGCATCCTGCAAGTCGGCGTGCGGGCTTGTCGGCGCGGTGGTGTAGCTGGTGCCACCAGACGACGTAGTCGGGGCCGGGGGCGTGCTGATGTCGGTCAGGATGAGGTTGCAATGCGCCAGGAACCAAGCTCTCACCTCGGGGGTCATCGCGGCCGGGTCGCCGCCCGTGACGAAGGCGAGGTCATTGTTCCTCTTCTTCGCCGCGGTGCCAGTCCTGAGGAGGTCGATCTTGACCTGCGAGTTGGCGATGAGCGCCGCCCACCGCTGTTTGGAGACCTCGTCCCTCTTGACGGCCTGGGCCTGGGCGTCGGCGATGCAGGTCTCGATCGACGCCTGGAGCTTTGCCGCTGCCGGCGCGCCGTCCCTCACCAACTTGGCTTTCTTGTGTCCCATCGGCGGACGCCCTTCGGACGCACCTGCAACCACAGCGTCGGGAACGTATTCCTTGCCCTTGCCGATCGACCGCCGCACCTCCGCCCACTTCTCGCACTTCTCGATGAGGACGAAGACGTGGAGGAACTTGAAGTCGGAGCCCTCGTCGTTCTTGTACGCCTCCAACATCCGGACGATCTCCATCTCGCGGTTGGCGCCGCTCTGCGGCCTCATCGAGATCTCCTCCTGGATGCCGTGCCATTTGTTGCAGGACGCCTGGATGTTCGCCCAATGGTTCGTCATGGCCTTCTGGCCGCGGTCGGTGATGCTGCAGGCGTAGTAGGGGTCGATCATACGGCGCTCGTCGTACGCCGTTTTCACCCGCTTCCAGTAGTTGTCGACGTGCTGGTTCGCGCCGATGATCGGGTCCAAGCTGATCGTCTTCCACGCCTCGGCGAGGAGTGCGTCCTCCCTGTTCATCCACTTGATGCGAGGCTCGGCGGGGGGCAGGGGTACCTTGGGTTCCGTGCGGGGACGGCCAGGACCCCGGCGCTTTCGGCCATCGCCGGTCTGATCTGTCCCCTCTGGCACCACCGGCGTCTCGTCCACCTCGTCGTCTTCGCCCTGCTCCTCCGTCGCCTGCGTGCCGGAGCCTTCACCGTAGTCGCCACCGCCCTGCGCGAAGAACTCCCCACTGTGCTCGCGGAAGCCCGGGCTCGCCGCCGCCGCCATCGAGCCGGACGCGATGATCTCCTCCATGTAGCCGCCTCCATCGAGCCCGGCGAGAATCGCACGGCGGTGGGACGGGGAAGCTGCGTAGCCCGGCGTGGCACCATACATCATCGGCGGGTGGTAGGGGAAGGTGAGGTTGGGGTTGAAACCTCCCAGGGAGTCGCCTTCGACGAACCAGGCAGGCGGCGGGTGCGGTGACATGCGTGGTGACGGCGACGGCGACTGCTTCCAGCCGGCGAACCTGGGGCCGAGAGGGCTCTTCTTCTTGGCGAGCGGCGCCGCGGCGGCGACCGGCGTAGGTGGCTCGTCCGGCGCGGTCTCCTCCTCCTCGTCCTCCAGCTCGTCTTCCTCGGCGGCGGCCTGCTCCTCCGCCTGCAGCTGCGCCATCAGCTGCCTCTGCCGCTGCGCTGCCTCCCTCCCCCGGCGCTTGATGTTGGCCGTTTCCAGGCGCGACCTCTCGGTGATCCACTCCTTGTTCGACATGCCGGACGGCCGCTCCTTCGGCGCCCTCGGCTTGCGCGGTTTCTTGGCCGGTTCGGAGGCCGCGGGAATGGATACGGCGGCGGCGGCGGCGCGGGGACCTGTAAATCGGGCGGGAGGCATGGCGTCTAGATCTCGGGGGCGGGGGGGAAATGGCGGGAATGGACCGGGGAGAGAGGTACATGTGTGGGGAAAATGGAGGGAGGCGTCGAAAAAAGGGAGGGAAATCGTCTTCCGTCGCCGACAAGCGTGGCCCACGCGCGCATTTCGCCACCCCCCCCAAGCCGAACCCAGCGCGCTGGGTTCGGCGGCGCCAAACGGCGAAAAGCGGCGCTAAATCGGTTCCTGGGGGACGACTGACGCGAAACGGCGCGAAAAACGCCTCCTGGGAGGGCTCGGGGGGGGGGGGGCGGCTAGAGATGCCCTTATATTTTTTCTAAGAGAATATGCAAAGTTCAATAGATCATAGTATATATATACTTTAAATTACTAATATGAATAATTGGATGGTTTAATAAATAGATAATATGTAACTTGCATGTAGTGATTAATAAATATAAATGGAGATGACGTTGACAATTGATTGGTTAGGGGAATAGATGATGTGGATAGGTTGCATGTTGAGATAGAAAAATCATAAATGCATCTTAGTGGGGTTTTGTCTTATAAAAAGTATAGATAGATAGACGGATAGATATTCAGTTCATCAGTAAAGGTAGACACTTTGATCATATTTTGGATATCATCTCGTTCACACAATTACCGGTGGAGAAGCATCTCCGCCTTAGTTAATGCTATGGCAGAGCATGTTTTTTCAGGCATAGAGGAGGAACTATTACGCGTTAAAATATGACCGACCGCGAAATACATATGAGCCTGACGCGCGGCCAGGAGCACGAGCGCCCATTGCCTCTTCCAGCCAAAGGAGCAGCCTCTGCGCGTCCATGGTCCATCCACGCCGGGTAGCACGAAAATGGAAAAGCTCCAACGGCGAGAAATTAACCAGCCCCACGCCCGCTCTTGCTCGGTTGCTTCCTCCTCCCCAGCCCTTTCCGTCCAGTCCAGTTCCTCATATAAACGCGCATCCACCGCCAACGGGAGCTAAGAACATGTCTAGGAGACCCCCCTAAGTTTTCACCACCTAAAACGCGGGTAGAGGGCCTTGTATACACATTTCGCCGGCCAAAAACTCGTGCGAGCTAGCAGACCCCCTACCCCCACACCGTAAAACAGAATATTCTGTTTTACGGGGTGGGGGTAGGGGGTCTGCTAGCTCGCACGAGCTTTTGGCCCCTCAGAAAACAGGATTTTGCAGGGTTTTGCACAACTACACAACCATATCAAACATGGCAGATTCAAGATATGCGATGCATAATTCATAGTTTTACATCACAAATAGATCAACAAGTTCATAGGTCATGTTCTAGAAATCTGTCACAAAACTTACGTAGTCCGATGCCACACATCCACTTGGTGGATTATCCGCCACTTGGTCCATGGCAGCGCTCCAACGAGAACAAGCTGGCTTGATCGTGTTCCACCGGCCTTCAAGGGAGCGGTAGGATCGATCCGCCAAACTTTTCGTGCGAGGCTTGAGCTTGTGGTAAAGATCCTCAATGCGTTGCCAATAGCGCTTGCCGGTTTGATCGGTGCCGGTGGCAGCATCCATGGACACTTTGCCCCACGCACGGACCAATGTGACATCTTCAATCTCGGTGTAGTTGGGCTGCTTCCCCGATCTGCTCCGCCGCGCAGTAGCCGCGTCCACCTCAACCACGTCGTCGTCCACCTCTTCGTCGGCCTCTTCATACTCGGCATAGTCAGCGTACTCGTCGTCGAACGCACCAATGCCCGAATCCAAATCCACCGCAGAATCGTTGAGTATGTCCATGTAGGATGTCGGCGCGGGCACTTCGTCGAGCACCTGGCGGGCACCAGCCGGCGGCGGCGTGGGCACCTGCGTGGGAGCAGGCGGAACGGCCGGCGACGGAACCTCGGCGAGCACCTGCGTGGGCGGAACGTCCTCTGCAGGCGTCGCGGCCTTCTTCACCTTTGGTGGTCGCCCCCTCGTCGCGAATGACTTCACCCGGGCCTCTTTCGCGGGAGCAGTAGTGGTCGCCGCCGCCGCCCCCGTCGCTACCGCAGGCCCCGGCGGTGTGTCGAAGAAGAGCTTCGAGATCCTCTTCCTCTTCATCGACATGGTGGCGGAGATGATGGCCGCCACATCGGCGGAGGCCGCGGCGTCGACGGTGGCAGTATTCACCACCTCAGACATGGGTGACGCGTCGTCGGCGGTCGGAGGGGCTTGTGAGGAGTCCATGGCGGCGAGATCTGGCGACGCGGTGGCCGGGGAGGGCGAGGAGGCGGATTTCCGGCGGCGGTTGGGAGGATCGCGCACAGTTGGGGAAAAGGTGAGGGGTTGGCCCTGTACATCTCCTCCCGACCCGCACATGTAGGGGTCGACGGGCCGCTCCCTACCCAAACTTGTAAAAAATCGTCCGGGGTGATCCATTTACGGGGTCTGCTAGATGGCCGGGTAGAGCACATACTCTAACCCTGGGCATTGTCCATTCGAGTTGGCTACTAGCTAGAGAACTAAGGCGATCGACCATGAGAGGCAAGGCGAGGGTGCTCTGCGCGCTGCTGCTGGTTCTGCTCTGCCTGGCCGCGCAGTTCCAGGGCGCGTGCTGCCTCGGCAGCTTTGGAGGTGGAGGCTTCGGCGGGGGCGGCGGGAGGGGCGGAGGAGGTTTCAGGAGAGGTGGCGGCGGCGGGAGCATAGGAGGCTCGCGCGGGAAAGGCGGCGGCGGCTGGAGCGGAGGAGGATCGCGCGGGAGAGGTCCGTTCATCGGCGGTGCGGGCGTGGGCGCAACGGGGTCGCAGCAGCACCACTCGCACAGGCACAGCGCCGCGTCTGGACCGAGCGGCCGCGGCCTCAACTGGAGGGTCTCCGGTGCCGCCGCCACCCTGGCTGCCGCGGCGCTAATCTGGTGGCGCTGATCGACAATCTCGTACGCCTGCCAGCAGCGTAATCTCTAGGTACACCATCGAGTGGGTTGGCCAGAAAAAAATCGAGACAAGAGTGGATAAGTAATCTAGTACTACTAGCTAGTCGTAGCACGCTGCGGATGAAAATTTAGGTTGGCGGTGGGTTGGTGATTTAGAAGTTGCTAGTTGATCAATTGTGTAGTAGTCGTTGTTGATGTGTGAAACTATGGATGGATGTGTTTAGTTGTTGTTGATGCGTGGAACTATGGATTTACGTACCCAAGTCATGCATGAGAGTGAACAACAATTTACATATATTTTTGCTTGTATTTAATTATGATCAATGCTGGAGATAACCCGGGGGACGATCGTCCGGGTGCTCTGCAAACGTCACGTGGCGTGGCCCACCCACGTTTTCTCCCCCCGGAACGCATCTTATCTTCGAATAAGCATCCGCACCACGAACCGAACCCCCGCCCCGCAGCGGCCGCGCCCACAGCTCGCCGCGGGCTCCGACGACCCCCGCCACGGCGGCCTCCGACGACCCCCGCCACGGCGACGACCACCGCGGCCTCCTCGCCCCCGCCACGACGACGACCACCGCGGCCTCCTCGCCCCCGCCACGACGACGACGACGACCACCGCGGCCCTTTGTCGCGCCATCGGCGCCTCCGAGCTCGACGCGTACCTGCGGTTGGCCGGAGCCGGCCACGACGAGGACGAGCGGGACCGGATGTCCGCCGCGGCCATCGACGACCAACACGCTGAGGCTCGCGCGCCGCCGTGGCCGCCGCCAGGGGCGCTCCCCTGCGCGCCGCCGCCGCGCCAGGGCCCGCCATGGACGGCGCTACCGGAGACGGAGGCCACGGCGCATCAGTCGTCCTCGGTCTTCCTCTGTCCATGGACGACGGCTCGTCAGCTCCGCCCCCACCCCACCTCGCCTCGCCTACCGGCCACCTCCCGGCCGCGCGCCAACCCTTGGCGTCGCAGTGCTCCCGAAGGCCGGCGGTGATGCTCCCGTAGGCCGGCGGCGATGCTCCCCGAAGACCGGCGGTGTTTCTTCCATGGGTGCAAATGTTGCTACAATAGGGTTGTTTTTTTGCTTTTTTTGAACAAATGTTTTGCTACTGTAACTCCGGCGAGGTCCGTTTTTTTCTCTAATAGCATGATTTTTTTGCTACAATAAGGTTTTTTTTTTGTTTTTTTAGAATAATTTTTTTTGCTCCGGCGAGCAAAATTCTTCGGTGACGCCTCCGGCGAAAATTGACGTTTTGCTACTGTAGCAAAAAAAAAAATGCTACAGTAACTCCGGCGAGTCTCCGGCGAGGTCTGACTTTTCCTGTCCATTTTGGAACGAAACGTTTTTTGCTACATAGGAGCAAAAGCGGGTTGGTTTTTGCTACACAGAGCAAATACGGGTTAGGCAAAAGAGAAATGGACACGTGTCAAGCAGGGACCCGGGGATGAAAATTTTCTATCCCCCGGGACGCCCAGCATTGTCCTTTAATTATTCTTGTCGCGGCGAAGATGTGATGCGGCGGCCGGGACAGGTGCTGTCCTAGTGCGGCCTTTTGGGAAGTGACAACGCAAACCTGTCTTGATCTCGTCTAATCCGAATCGGCATGGTTGTTCAAAACCGCCAGCGTGCGCACCGATCCAAGATCGTTCCGAGATCGACCCCCGTTGATAAATAGCCGCACCCGCCCAACAAATCTTCCTCGACTCCCCGGCCATCAGATCCGGTCCACATCCACAAACCACAGCTCGCCATGTCGCGATCTCGCCGCGCCCTTGTGCTGCTCTTCATCGTCCTAGCGCTCGCCTTCTGCAGCTGCCCACGCGGCACGCCCCACCCGGGACGGCTCGACGGCTGGCGCCTCCCACGGAGCAGAACTGCGGCATGGCATCAGCGTGCTCGCCGAGGCTGCATTTAGTATCCGGCGCTAGGATTGCTCGTCTGCCCAGCAGGTCCCCGTATGCAGCAACGCGATCGAGCTTCCATTACCACGAGCTCACGGGGTGCGTGCCAGCGTGCGTCGTCGTCAGATCACTAGCCAGATGGATCCCGATTTCGAGCCTTTCCATCAACATGGGTTCGCTAATTTTCAGTGGAAAATGATAATTAGGGAACGGGGCTCTATCGCTGCTCATCTCGGACGTCATCTCGGAGGACGGGACACTGCTCACTTGAATTTTTTTTGTACAATGGAGCGTCCCCAGAGGGACTAGAACCTTCGATTAAACGCACTGGATGATACAGTTAATACAAGGAGCCCCATAAGATGGAGAATAACACATAGGCCCCTAACAATTTTAAGAAGGACCCTAGCAAGAAAAATGAAACGCGATCGAGTCCCCCTTCTTCTCCAGCGCTGAGCGACGAGAGCTCTGTTCCTGCAGCCTTGAGCATCGACGGGGATAGCACCACTTGCCTCCGCCCTGGCGATAACCTCAGGAGCACATCTCGAGGGCCTCCTAATGGAGGTTGTCTTGCCGGAATTCTTCATCGGCTTGATTGGCTTCTTCATGGCCATGGATGTCAGATGAACAATCTTGTTCACTGATAAGTTGCTCGAGAAATTGGTTCCAATACTCCGCATCCACTTCCATCCAACACAAGCACCGTCATCACCTCCAATCTTGATCACCACCGCGGCGACTTCAGAGTAGATGCCAAGGACGGGCTTCTGCTGTTCAGAGGTGGAGAAGATCCAGACGCAGCGGACAAGTAAAATCAACTCACCTTCTCCTGAGTTCCTGCCACGGACCTGGATGGGCGAGCGTAGAAGATTCCGATGCGCGCAGATCTGGAAGACGAGATTTATTGGGCAGCGATTGAGCTGCATCTTCTCCTTCCTTCTCCATGAAGCAAAGAGAGAGATGGAGATCGACCACTCCGGTGAAGACCTCGCAGCATCACCGGTGTAACTGCCGTAACGAGCCTTATTAGTGGAGATGCCTTCCACCCCTTCCACCAAGAACGCCGCCGGACGCCACTCCGACACCGCCGCCAGGGGAACGAGCAGAGGGGACCCTTGGCCATGGCCGTCGACGGCCAAGGAGCTACTCCTCACAGCCACGCAGGGCCACAAGCAAAGAAAACAGACTACCCTAAGCCTACGTCTACCACCGGCGCTATCCCCTCGCCATCTCCCTCCGGCAACGCCGGCGAGAAAGGCTCGGTTCCAGCCCGGGTCAACGCTGCCGCTCTCGACTCTCAAAGCGGCGGGTGGGGGAAAAGTGGGAGCCCCTCACTGCTCACTTGAATACGTGATACGGTAGCGATCAGTAGTCCTGCCGTGATTGTACATATTTTTTTGGGTGCAGTGTGTGCGTGTGGTTAGTGCCGAAAACGAACGCTTTGTAAGTACTCCCTCCGTTCAACAATAGATGACTTCCACATATCTAGATATAAATGCATCTAGACATAGTTTAGTGTCTAGATACATCCATATATAGACAAATGCAAGTCATCTATTGTTGAACGGAGGGAGTACGAGCAAGAGCAGATGTTTTAGATCGAGTATGAATATAGCGTGAAAGACATGCAAGATTCTCGGTGCGATTTTGGTAAAGATCTAAAACGTGATCGGTCAGAAGCACGGATGGTACCCGCCGGGTTCGGGGCTGGGTTTGGCACTCCCATACCCTCACCCGGCCCTTCTCCCCGTCCCCAACACCAGCCCCCATACCCTATGACGGGCCTTTCGCTGGAGCTGGGAGTCATGTCGGAGCTGCGAGATGGCTGGTTGTCTGTGGAGCTGCGGTCATGCAGGTGATGGCATGGACATGTTGGAGCTTGGAGGCGGTGAATAGGAGGCCAAAGAATGGCGGATCTCGCAGTCTCGTTGCATCGGAGACAAAGGAGCCATTGACGGTGGAGCCACGCAGTGAAGGGCCCGACGGCGTTTAGGAGCACGAGGACGCGTCGTCGAGAGGAGGAGGTGTCCTCGGGTTTCGGGGCCCCATTGCCATCCACAGTCAAAAGAGCCGTTGCATTATTCAGCCCTAGGTTTTTGACATGGAAGAGTTGTAGTTTTTTCTGTTTGAGGTTTAAATATGTTTGTCGTGCCACCTGAATGTTAGATAGAAAAGAAATTATGTACAACGTTCTTTGTCATGGCAAAAGAAGAAATAGAAGAAGAAAACATACAGAAAAAACCCTAGCCCGAGCCTAAGAAGAGGCCCACTCCTCAATGTCCTCCTAAACAAGATGCGCTACCAAATCCGCCTAAAGTGCAACATTTCGAAAAACCATTTTGTTTCTTTACTTCCAACTACCACCCATTGCGTATATGAGTGCGTCGCTAGCCTCCCGCTTCTTCTCCTTCGTAGTTCCGACAAACATGCCATCCCACCACGTGTCGATGCTATGGCCGACAGTGGGAGGAGCAGCTAAAATGGAGCCATTCCATCCAAAGAGTTTTTCCCCGCACCGTCGCGGTGAAGCTGCACTCAAGCAAGAGTTGTTGCACCGTTTCTGGATGGATGTGAGTATAATTTACAAGTAGGATCATGAGGCCAACCACGGATGGCCAGATTATCGGACGTGAGGATTTTTCCATGGCAGACCAGTGAACAGACAACAATGTCGCCTAGGGGGGAGGGGTGAATAGGCGATTAAAAAATTTCCGGTTAACTCTTGCTAAATGCGGAAAGAAACTAGATGTTTAAATTAACAAGCATACAACCTAAATATTCTAGTCTCAACTAAGTGCACCAACAACTTATGCTAAGTAAGACAATTAAGCAAGATATATGACTTCAAGCACGAATGCTATCATAATATAAATTGCATAAGTAAATAGCTCGGGTATAGAAATAACCAAAACACACAAAGACGATGATATATTCCCGAGTTCCTCCTTTTGAGGGGAGCACGTCTCGTTGGAGGGGTGTGAGCTCGCCACAACATGTCTACTAATCGCCACAAAGGCCTCACCCTATTCTCCGATGAACCTCGTCACAAAGAACTAGTTCACCTTACACTATTGGAAACTTTCGACCGAGGCACGAATCCACAACTCAATTGGAGGCTCCGATCCCAAGACCACTCCAAGTCGTCTAGGGTCCAAGACCCATGAGTACCAAGTCCACAAACTTTCAATTTCACGAATCCTCGTTGAGAGAGAGCAAACTGATGCACCGATGCAAATGGCAAGAGCACAAGTGCTCAAATACTTCACTCTCAAATTCCAACAAAGCAACAAATGCTTATGGGGGAATAAGAGAGGAAGAACAAAGAAGGAGAAACACCAAGAACTCCAAGATCTAGATTCACTATGTTCCCCTCAGGCCCTCACTAAGAGGAGAGATGGATTGGTGGAAATGTAGATCTAGATCTCCTCTATCTTCTCCCTCAAAGATATGCAAGAATCATAGGAGAGATTGAGAGATGGGAAAGATTTCCAAGGTCAACAGTGCTGGAGAGAGAAGGAAAAACGTGCTTAGAGAAACTTGAGGACCAATGGATAAGATCGCCCCTTAAATAGGTCCCCTAAAAAACAAGCCGTTTGGAGAGAAGGAAACAACCGGAATTTCCGGTTCAAACTTGAACCGGATATTCCAGTCAGATGAAAATCCTCAGTTCTGGAAACTTTGAGCCGTTGACAAAACCGAAAATTCCGGCTCACTTCTATGCCGAATAGGATCTCGGACTTAGCCAAAATTTCAGCTCTTCTCTTTCAATCGAATATTCCGGTAGCCAGGAAATTTCCAGCACATTCCTGTCTCGAAAGCTTTTAGTCCTTAGCCGTTTTTCAAGCTCCTCGTCAGAACTGGATATTACCAAAATTTCTGGTTGGAAATTTCTGGTCACCTTCTAAATTATTGAAGCTGATCGCGAAACCACATAACTTTTGTAAATAAATTCCGAATGAGGTAAATTTAATTGCGTTGGAAAGATAACAACAAGGACTATCCAATTTTTTTTTTAGTGAAGTTACCACACATGGAAGGTGTGGGAACATTCTCAGAGATGAACCAGACCTTTTCACCACCGAAAACGCAACAAGTTTTTCTTACGAAGTCCGTTTCGAGAAACCAAGGCTTGTCATGATGATCATGATAAGCACCAAAACCCAAGGAGATAAAAGCCAAATAAGAACCAAGAAAGATGATATGCAAGTATGCAAAGGTTTGAGCTCCCCACAACGATTCGATCAAGTTACTCACTTGAGAGTCTCTCTTGATAGTACGACTATCTATCCTATAACCCAGTCTCCCAAAGGCATGAGACCAGAAAAATAGAAAACCTATCAAGATGATACCATTGCCTTGAGAATTCGACTTGAGCTAGATTATGACGATATTTACTCTCTCAAATTGGATCATCTTTCTTGATCGTGCTTGCTAGCACATGCTCTGTTTGATGAAGACTTGCAAGTTGCTCTCCCATACATCATTATGGGAGAGACTAGCTCCCTCATACACCAACATGGGACAGACCCTTTCGGCAATTCTTCAATAGGCCACAATCTCCAAATGGATTTCTCCGAGATGCTTCACTTGAGCTTCCACGTCAAGTTTGATGACGAACACCGCTTGACGACAAAGACCATGGAAAATAGTAAACTTTCTTTTGATGCATGCCCACCGGAAAGATACCTAACCACATGTAGAGATGCCACACACATATATCATGGGTTAGTTCACAAAGCTATATGGTTAATTTCTTACCATACCACGAGATACATAATCCCACATGGTACATCTTGTAGCTTTGTGTGTTGATCACTTGCTTGATCAACCATGAATCTTTTCTCATCTTTTCGTATGATGATGTCTTGAAGATAACCATGAAATATCACCTAATCATTTTCTTCAAGACAATTGCAATAATCTCAACTCTATACATGACCATTCTTCATATAAATCCTTGAATATAACGATGGCCATAATAAAAGATAGTAGAGTTCAACACATGATTTCCAACAATTCCTATGAAGAAGATCTATAAGGATAACTTAATGCAACATTAGTCCATAAGGATTGTCATTAATTACCAAAACCACATATGGGGGCACCATGCACTTTCAACCAGCTATACGAAGAAGCGGCGTTTAGGCTTGGTGTGCGTCTGCCATACCCTCGTGGCACGGAAGGAAGGGAATTATTAGGCAAAGGATGCAAAGTAAACAACCAAAGCCGTCCAACGCTAAGTGATCGCATTCGGGCGAGGCTGCAACGTCATCACCCCCCGCAGAATCTTCCAAATGGAGACGAAGTGTCGGAGCTGGGTCGTAGTCGCTATCCGAAAACATGACTGTATCCGATGTCTGTCATGCAACTCCTTTTGGACGATTCTCACTTTCCGCGTGGCAAGAGCGAACAACACCGGGTTATACAACTTGAGAGCACCACCAGGTATCCATCGACTATGCCATAAAATGCATTTGGCCCCATCCCCCATGTCGACATCAGCTGAGGACCTGAAGAGCTCCATGTCCGCCGCGTCATAGGGCAGCACCATGCCCTGCCATGGTCTCTCTTGGTCCTTCCAGGAGAACAAAGGCCATCACAACCTCAAAGCACGTCCAAACTTTTCAATGTGAAACACCCCGATCCCTCCAACGTTCTTTAGCCGGCATACTGTGCTCCAATCACCAACAGACTCGGCCTCGTGCAAGGGCCTGATACGTCATAAACGTATCCTTAATTT
Organism: Alopecurus myosuroides; assembly: GCA_028641055.1. Taxonomy (NCBI): domain Eukaryota; kingdom Viridiplantae; phylum Streptophyta; class Magnoliopsida; order Poales; family Poaceae; genus Alopecurus; species Alopecurus myosuroides. Next base: position 98,678,442 of record CM054061.1, read on the forward strand.
CTGATGTTCCATGTTGTTTTCATGCCATATGCTACATGTTTTCCTTACACTTTATGTCATTTTTATCGATTTCCTGGGACTAACCTATTGATATGTTTGGTATTGTTTTTTCTATGTTATTAGGTTTCTTAGATACTGGTTATATTATTTCTCCATGTTTAGAAAAGTATGTGTTACTATGGGCTTGTAGTATTGTTTGTTATTATTTTCCTATGCATGTGTATGTGTTCCTAGGTTGTTTTCTTGTTATTTTGTTCATCCTCTTGAATGACCAGAGAGTCATTTAACCTTATTTGAGCATGATATGAGAGTGGCACACCCACTGAACTCATGCCATTTTGGTTGAGGATCCATAGCTTCTATTCTAGTGTTATTCATGTGTGTTGTCTGTGCATGTTTTGCTGGTTGGTGTGCACCCTGGTAATATTGTTTGTGAGTGTAGTTGTTTGATGAAATTCTTGCTGTATGTTTACTTTTTTGTCAAGTTCTTGCCTTTGTTTGGTTCTGATTGGGTGTTTTCCTTTTTGGAGTTTACGACGTTTGATAACGAAGACGGTATTATTTCCCGGAGAGGTCTTTATTGTAACTCTTGTTTATTTCAAGAGCAAGACCAAGACCAGTGCCAAGGCAAGCCACTCTAAATGTTTGCTGTTGTTTTACTTGTCATTATCTATAATGCATGCTTTACTTCTGAAGTTTTACAAAAGTGGTTGCAAAAACTATTTCCTCAAGTGGACAATACCACTATTTATTTTATGTATCTGATATGCTATATCCACTATATAATCTTGGTGTTACCAAGCCCTTTAGATATTTTAGTATCATCACTGAATTAACTTAAGTTCCCTAGTGGACATTTTAACTTGATGTTTTTGTGAAACAAAAGCTTTGGAAAAACCTCGAGGAAAGGTGGGACCTTGTCCGGGGGAGGTCTGTGAAGGAGGAAATGTTTTCGACTTGTTTTCCAAAAATGACACATAACCTAGTCTTCGCCGGATAACCAAGCTGTGCTGCCACATTACCCCAATATGGGAAAGGGGTCTAGCTAAAAGATTGTCGGTGTTAGTCCGTGTCTACCTCAAAGTTCTATAGGTGTTAGAGTCCCTCGAACCGAATTATCGCCAAAAAGGAATAATGGGACATTCAGAGTGTCGGATTAAGTTCACCACCAGTTGCAACAGTTGGGTCTCTTGCCATGGTGGTGTGTTGTCAGGGGAAACCGGATCGATACGGCTGACTCACTCGGTGCCGGGGAGAACAAACCCAGTTGAAGAGGTAGCCATTTACTATCGCTTGCTTAGTGGATAGTTAGGACCAGTTATCTGATGTTTGCATACTGTCTTAGACAATTCGTGGTTGTTCACGGCAGATGTACTGGATCTTGTGGATTGTGTACACCTCTGCAGAGTAAAACTATTCATAATAGCCGCTTCCTCGGATATGGACAGTTGAATGGCCATGTAGCTAGCATTGTGTCAACGTTTTCGAAAAGCTAGAAAAGTGTTTTGGAATTTGTACCTGGGAGGTACGTGGAAAGGGAATGAATGGACCTTTGAGGTACTGGAAAAATGATGATCTTGAAGTTGTGATCTTACAAGAAGTTTTGCAAAGAGAAACTTTCTTATATTTAAAATACTTTACCAAAACCTTGTGGACATTTAATATCTACAAGAGAAATTAAATATCTTTTGAAGTATCTTCTGCAACAAAGAAAAGTAAAACTTGTGCAAATATGATGGGTCTTAAATTCATCATAGCTAGTGAAACTCTAATTACAGCCGTCCTACCACCTTTATATATGCATACTTGCATGTTTAGCTTTCATTTGGGGTGTCTTGCGAGTACATTCCAATGTACTCACTATGGTTTCGTCCCTGGCTATTGTCTTAGCCAGACTTTGAGCAGAAACCCGAAGAACCTGAAGAAGATGGTGCCGTTGACGGCTGTGCAAACTAGGAACGTCTCTGAGTCAGTAGCCTGTAGGTAGTCAAGGCATGACTTGGATTTACCACGAGTGTGTTTTGCAGACTTCCGCTGTTTATTGTGTTTTTCCTGCCCTGTGTGGCAGTTGTTTTCAACTGGGTCATGTGACCAGTTCTGTAAGCCGTGTATTCATGTACTGGATGATGTAATCAGCAATGCCAACTCGAGTATGTTGTTCACGACTAACTGATCTTGGGATCGTGAATGTATGCATACTGGAGGTCTCGTACTGCTAGTCTAGGGTCCCCACAGAGTTGGTATCAGAGCCATCCTGACTTTAGGAGACCTTAGTTTAGCATGGACGTCAGATAGGAAATAAAAAAAAAATGGTAAAAACTATATTACTGCCTAATTTTTTTTTATCTAAGGAATCATAAACATGGTTTCCATTTTCTCATATTTTCAAAAAAAAAATCATTGCCTGGTTTATAAAACATAAGTTTTGAGAAAAATAGAGAAAATAGTAAGCATACTTTTTCTCTCTTTGTTTTCATGGCTCAAAATATTTTGTAAATAAATAAACATGAGTTTATGAAACTCTGGTTTTTATTTAAAGATTCTACCCAATTTTTTTTCTCTTTTTATTCTTTTTAAAAAAATTGCCTACTTGACGATGTCCCCATAAGACCTTAAAAATCAACAACCTGAAGGAAAAATAAATTCCCTCCTGAAGACCTCAACATCAGAGTGAATGCTACACTAATACTGAAGACCTGTTACAACCCTCAACATTGATGTGATCTCACCGTCAAGTCTTTTTCAATCCAAAACAAGATGAAGGGAATCCTCGATATCAGAAGACCCTGCCAAGTATCAAGCTCAACAACGACAATCTACAATGATGTTCACAACATGAAGGCTTCAACCACTCTGGTTGGCTCAGACCCATAGGATTTGTCAGGTTTTTCTCAGTTGTTTTGATTGAGCTACCCGTTCTTCTTCGAGTCTAGGAGTTTGCTGGTGCTTAAAATACCTGGTTTGCTTTTGACTGAGTGTTGCTTACTAAAATTAATTTTGTTTGTTGGATTGCCTTGCCCTATTTTGATTGAGTAGTTTTTCCACAACTCTGCTTATCAGTATGAAAAACTTTCCTCTTTAATCTTTTTGCACCAGTGTTTCATCGTCTTTACAAGTTAGTGCGCCCACATCCCTCTGTTTTTCCCCAACACTCCAGAAGAAGAAGGACGATCATTTCAGAGTTACAATTTTCACTGGAACTTCAAAGGTATACATGATTCGAGGGATAACATTGCACCTAACAGATGAAATTTTCACAAAGTAAGATACAAGTCTGTTTCGGACACAGACCACTACACCTACTCCGGTGTAGACACTAACATTGCCTAGCCCTAGCTGGCTGGAACCTGGTCTGACGGTGAGCCAGTATCACATGATGCCGAGCATCGAGTCAGGCGACGGCGAAGCCCCTCGAGTCTTCCTGGCCTTGTGCCACCAGCTTGGACCTCCACCACCGCAGCCACCGGCGCCACTGCTCGTCCTTCTTCCACCGCGGTCTCGCTCCTGGCGCCAGACCACCAGTCATAGATGCCCCAGACGGTGCAGACCACAGCTACCACGATCACGGTGACCAACCCCACCAGGCCACAGCTGAAGAACAACACGATGATGAAGTGCTCCAGGGGATTTGCTCGCTCCAGCAGGATGACGTACTCCTTGAAGAAATCATCGATGAGATGAGAAATGAAACCCATTGTCTGGTGCGATTTAGAGAACCTCGGTGACTTTTTTATAGCAGCAGGGGCAGAGACCTCTCCTCCATCGAGCACTACGCGGGAAAAGCCGAAGAATCCAGCTGCAGTGCTCGCAAATGGCGTGAAATCACCAGCGCATCCCTCCACCAAGTGGGCGAAGAATCAACATGTCGCACTCACAGCAGTCTTATGGCGAGGTGTCAGGCCACCATGAGCTCACAGTGGGCGGGACGCCCTGATGCCAAGGGTGGGCGCACCAGGAGAGAAGGCCATGCAAGACAAAGAAGAAGAAGAGAGAAGGGCATCGACTGCCAATTGGGCCTGGTCCCACACGTCGGTGTATGACTCCAGAAAAACCCCGGGTGTACCAAGCTACTAACTCTTTTTCAAATCGTGGGAAAAATATTGACAAGATCACTAGTTGTTCGTAGCCTCTACCCCTACACAACTAGGTCTCTCTGACCCCCTTGGTGAGTAGCCAGTCTTATCTTCAGGCTTGGAGAAATTTTTTGGTTTTCTTAAAACCTGAGAAAAACTTAAAATTTCTGTTAAAAAGAGTTTTGTATTTGTTGTTTGTTAAGTGCACCCTCTTCCTTGATTTCCCTTACGAATCTCGAGGACGAGATTCATTTTAAGGGGGGAAGAGCTGTAACAACCCAATTTTTGGAAGACATGAAAAACTTGTTTTCAATAGCCCAGAAATCAGGGCCAACAAAAACTTTTTAACATGTTTGACTTATGCTTGTGTTTTCATCTCTATTTGCTTGTTGTGTGTGTTTGTGTTTGTGTTTGTGTTTGTGTTTGTGTTTGTGTTTGTGTTTGTGTTTGTGTTTGTGTTTGTGTTTGTGTTTGTGTTTGTGTTTGTGTTTGTGTTTGTGTTTGTGTTTGTGTTTGTGTTTGTGTTTGTGTTTGTGTTTGTGTTTGTGTTTGTGTTTGTGTTTGTGTTTGTGTTTGTGTTTGTGTTTGTGTTTGTGTTTGTGTTTGTGTTTGTGTTTGTGTTTGTGTTTGTGTTTGTGTTTGTAACACCTGACATTAAAACCAATGATCATAACTTTCTTAAACCACAACCCTTGTGATCAAGTCATGACAAGAAAGATTATCATCTTCATCCATCACTCTTTTGGCAAAAGCCTTTTTGAAAATGTTTTGATTTTAGAAGAAACCCAAAGGCCAAGTTTTGAGAAAACAAAAAATAATTTCCAAAACTATATGAAAAATATTTTGGATCTAGTCATCTCCAACCTGTTTTCAACCAAGATGTTTTTGCAAGTATTTCAAAAACTCCTTCTCACTTCCTTCTTTTGCAAAAGCAATAAGAGGGGACTATGTTACCCATGTGTTTACCCTCAATTATACTCTTTTGGAAATAACAACTTTTGAGCTGAAATTCTTTACAAAATCCAATTGTCATGGTATGTCTCGATCATTACCTAAAATTAACACTTGAGAAAAACACCTGGAATTTAAATTGAAGAACTCAGTTGGTTGAGTGATCTTGTGCGACTTGTTATTTTATCTGCTTGTGGTGTGATCTTATTTTGTGTGTTCTTTGAAGTATTTATTTCTGCTTGTTGATTAATGTGTGCTGATTTAATAAAATAAAACCTATTAATAACAAGATCAAGCATCAATATCATATTCCATCACATTCTCATATCATCTTCTGTTTTCTTAAAAATCTCCAACTTTGGAGATAGGCTTCTATGACAAATCTTGAACTAATCATCAATGCATAATCATACATCTCAGTGTCTATATCCATGCTATGAATCCAAGTTATTAATTTGGATATTTAAACACTTTGGTATCTTCTTTCAAAGTTCTTTAGAAGGCATCTCTCAATATTGATCATATTCTTGTTATCTTGATGCATTTTCTCTGTGTTACTCGAAATCACTCCTTATTGTTTTAAATCCCAATCAACCTAGCCATGTCATCTTCATGACTTATATATCACCTCTATGTGGTCTATTTACTTTTCAATGGCCATTTAATTATTTATTTCTCATGGTTTTTAGCCTATTAAATAAACCCATGTTTCCACCCTTTTCCCACTTGATGCCTCAAATATTTTCAAAAGAGTTGTTTATTAAAAATCACTTTTGATACCTATATTATATACTCTCTCATCCCAAATCAAAAATATTTGTTTTAAAAGCATTTTACTATTTATTGTTTTCCATTTTCCAAAAGGCCAGAAATGGACTTTAAATAATTTTGTGAAGAAAAGTATTTCCTAAAATCTTGGAAAAATTACCCAACATGCCCATGGTCATGTGGGACTTATTTATACAAAAAAAATTGGAAGTTGTGTTTAAAAGTTTGGAGAAAACATTTAAAGACTGTTTCTGCCATTTATGAATTCCCAAAATTTTGTGAAAGAAATGTTTTTAGAAAATCCTGAGACCACCATCCCTAGACTCCATTTTTCATCCTCTATGCAATGGACACAATATTTCACATATGTTCTATTCAAACTATTGGTGAGAACAATCAAAAATATCCTCTGGTTATTCTGGACACTGTTGGGTTCATGCATGTTCTGGTCCACACAATCACTCACTGTATCTCTCTCTTGTTCTAAGGGATAGAAAACATCCTCCCCGAGCTCCTAGGCATGGTATAGATGATCCACCATCTCTCTCTCTCTCTCTCTCTCTCTCTCTCTCTTACTCAGCCAACCACTAATGGACAAGGATGGTGATCACCCCTTATTTCTCAATCCAGCACCCCAGTCCATTCCAGGCAAAGCCCTTGCGCCACAAGGCTTCTATCACACCCGTGAACTCTCTGGAACGAGCCCTCGCTCCCCCCTTGTCTCATTCCTCCTAGCTTGTGCGCTGGCCATGGCGCCCAGAATGCCCTCGACACGTCGCCCGTGTTCCGAATCCTGGGTCGCATGCCCGAGCTCCAAACCTTGTCAACCAGCTACGTGAGCCTCCCAGGAGCACACCCGTGCCTCCCATTCCTCTCCTCGCGCTCTCCTTCCTCCTCTAGCTCATGTCGAACACCTACGGGTGCAGAGCAAGCACCGTCAATATGATTGCCGACGCTCCCGTGCACCTCCTGCCTCCTTCTCTCGCCAGGAGGATGCTCTCATCGTGCCCTATTTCCCTGGGCACAAAAATCCCGAAGAACACCTCATTGGCCAGCTCGACCGCAACCACCGTGGCCGCCATTCGGCACCGGGAGACTTGCTCTATGGCTAGATCACCTAGATGCACCTCCTTGCTGTAAAACTTGCCGCATCACCTCCACACATCCCCAATCGAGACCACACATCGAAAGCCCCCTACCTATACCTCTACATCGCTGGAATCAAGTGCCGCTACCCGCCGGCGAGCTACTCGTCAAGCCATCAATTCAAAGCCTCCACGGACGTTCCGTTTCCTCTCTTACCTTCCTTGAGATCCCCTCAGACTCGTGCCCCTCTCATTCTCTCTGTTGGTTCCTTGCAGGAGCGCCGCCATCCATGGTTTTGGTCCGCCGCCACGGCATCTATGTAGAACCCTAGCTCGGGTCCTTCCCAGCAAGAGCTGATGAGGGCATCGGATGCGTGTCATTGTCCGGGTCCTCCTCGACCTTTTTCTTGGTTCCAGGCGATGCCAGGAACTCACTCCGGCGAGATTCCAGCGAAGCTCCACCTCGGGCCACCGTGCCCTCTGATTCCTGCCGCTCCTTTCAGTTCATCGCCGGTGCGGGACGTCGCGGCGTCTCGTCGCGCGTCGAATCGTGATCCAACGGTCGAGTACCGGTTCATCCGTCCAGGCCGCTATCGGACAGGCCCAGACGCGGCCCAACTTCTTGTTTGAATCCTTCTCGCGCGGACGAGCGCCTAGCAGGCCGGCCCAGCTTGCAGATCTGGCCTGTTTCCGCTCTGCATGTTGTTGTTTTTTTTCTTTTCCCTGCAGATCCAGATCTGATGTTTTACTTTAAATCGAAATGAAAATTAAAATGAGTAAAACTTGCCAAACCAAAAATCACAGATGTATATCTACAAATTTCTAACCATCTCCAACTTGTAGATCTGCATTTTGTGCAACATTTTAGGAGAAATAAAATAAATGGCAGAAGCACTCATTAACACCTTTTATTCAATAATTTGAGTTTTATGTATCCTAAACATGCAAAGTCAACTGTTCAGAGTAGCCCTTGATAATATCTATCTGTGGAAGTTGTCCTTGTGTTGACTTGAGTTGTGGTGTGAAAATGACATGCATGTTAGTTTTAGGCCAGAGAGCACTTTTATGTATTGTTTAATATTATTGGTGATGATTTTTGATGTGAATCCACTTTTGTTGGTTTGGTAGTGACTAGGGGCACCTTATACTAGTTTTTCATGATTTTAGGAGTTACAGAATAGGATTGATGCATTATTTAGTAAATAGCTCTTTCCTATGTATTATTGCTATGCCTTTATTAAATTGTGTGTTATATTGTTTTTGATATAAAAGTGATTCCTAGCACGTGTGAGGTATTAATACATGATTGAGATATGTTTTGAGTGTTTCACTAGCATGATAGGGTTTGTGTGTAAAAACCATGCTTGTTATAATTTAAATCTCATAGGGTTGTTTTCCTAGTAATAATATGTTAAATTATGTTATGTTCCAAGCTTGGGGGGAGTGTCGCGGTAGCACATCACTATCTTTCAACTTTTTACCTTTTTAGTAGAGTCATATCATGAGTAGAGAGGTTATCATATAGGATGGTTTACAGTATGCATGGAAGTATCTCTCCTAAGTTGGTTATCGTTGCATCCGTTGGTGTGAGTTGCCGGTTTGAAATATTAATGAGAAGTTTCGTCATTTACTTTTCGCACACATAATTTTAGTTTTCAATTTCAGTCATATGGTTGAGCTTGTTATTAGTACTTGGTATCACCATAGAGATTATCAAGTTAATCTAGTTGGTTTTGGCAAACTTAGCTTGGGTCAGCAGAAATAATAATTTGAGATGCTAGTATAAGAAAGAGGAATTTGCCTATTAGCTCCTAAACTTAGTATTCACAAGTTAAGATCGCTTGGGATTTCAATGAAGATTGCATGATCGGTTTCATCATATGTATATTTGTTTGTTTTCCCTCAACTCTTATGCTTGCTACCCAACCTTGCTAGCCAAAAAAAACCTGTACTGAGAGGGAATGCTTCTCGTGCATCCAAAACCTTGAGCCCCAAAACCTTGCCATTTGTGTCCACCATACCTACCTATATGTGGTATTTCACCGCCACTCCAAGTAAATTGCTCATGTGCAACCTTTAAAACCTTCAAAATTACTCCTATTTTGTGTTCCTGTTTTTGCTCATGAGGACGTAAAGGATGACCTTCTACACCAGTTGCGTCCCTCATATGGGAGCCGCTCTTATAAAGTCTAGTTGGATTGTGACATACTGTATTTTCTGTTTACCATTCGTTGACACTAGCATACACCTCTCCTAAAATATAGACACTCCTCCACGTTTTGTGATTGTTGGCAGGCACCCGAGGATTCGGTTAGCCATGGTATGTGTAAGATGGATGGGAGGAGTGTCAAACTTTTATACCTCTGTTTTATTAAATAAAATCTCTAGCACCTGAGTGATCCATGCTTCCCTCTATGAAGGGCCTATCTTTTATATTTATTTTGAGTCAGTAAACCCATTTCTTTCTATCTCTAGCAAGCATTTGAGTTGTTGTGATCTCACCATCTATATGTTGATTTATTCAATCATGTTTTCTATTCTTCTTTATTTAGCACATGCTTTATTATCTGAATGAATATTACTTTGAAAAGCTATGAATCACTGTAAAAGAATTGTTATAACTAAACGTGTTAAGCTCTACAAGATGAGCCTTATTATGAAGACTTCATCTAAGATAAACATGATATCATTAAATGTTCTCTGACCAAGAATGAAGTTTGCCATTACCAATTTTGATTCTCTCTTTTGCATCTTTGTTTGTGACTCCCATTACTCGTTTAAAGTTAGGTTATATGAGAGGAAGTTGATGTCTATAATGATTGGTGCATAGATAGATGTGATGCTTCTTGTCCGTATTTTATTTATCGACTCTTCACTCCATAAACGTGTGATCATGTTTACTGAGTTCAGATTTGCTTGGGGACAAGCGAGGTCTAAGCTTGGGGGGAGTTGATACGTCCATTTTGCATCACTATTTTAGATCATAATTTTCTGTTATTCATCGTTATATTTCATGTTATGATGCATCTCTTATGTTATTTTATCTTATTTTGCATGTTTTATCATTTTTGGAGAATAAACACCGGGACCAGGAATCTCATGGAAAATGCACCGTCGGGATACTATATTTCAGAAGATCAGAAGAAGAAGTGGGACACCGGGGGTGTCCTAGAAGTTCAGATGAGGAACCCAGCCAGAAGGAGAGCTAGAGGGGGGCCACCAGGGGTCCACGCCATGAGGTGGCGCCCCTCTTGGCCTCATACCATCGGCGAAGAATTATTCCATCTGGGGATATCTTTTGCGTGCCTGTCCCCCAGGAAACCCTAAGCCTCATACCATCGTCGAAGAATTATTCCGCCGCCACCTCGGGGCGGAAAACACCCGAGAGAGAAAATCTCTCTGGCAGGGAGAAATCTGCCGGGGAAATCACCGCCATCGTAACCACTATCACTCCGGGCATCATCAAGATCGTAATCATCATCATCATCACCACCATCACCATCACCCTCATCATCCATCGTCATCCCGCTGTAACAATTAGGGGCCTCTATTTTTGTTTTGCATTAGATCTCTCTCCCGATGTGGATTGATGCTTGTGAGGTTTATCGGTGTTCGCACTTTATGACTAGATTGTTATCATCCATTATATCACCTCTGATCATGATCCATATTATGTCTTGTGAGTAGTTCGTGTTGTTCTTGAGGACATGGGAGAAGCCAAGTTGTTAGTAGTGAAGTAATGTTGAGTAATATTTAATGTTTGATATTTAAGTTGTGGTGTCATTCTTCTAGTGGTGTCATGTGAGCATCGACTACATGATACTTCACCATTTATGGGCCTAGGAGAATGCATCGTGTATTTGGCTACTAATTGTGGGGTTGCCGGAGTGACGAAAACCTAAACCCCCTTTAGGAAACCATTACACGAGGGAGCGTAGGATCCCGGAGTTTCAAGTTGTGGTTAGATTTATTTCTTAATTACTTCCTTGTAGTTGCGGATGCCTGCAAGGGGTATAATCACAAGTATGTATTAGTCTTGGATGGGACGTTACATTAGCATAGGTTCACCCACACAACACTTATAAAAACACCAAAATTATTCAGGATCATGGAACAAAAGCACTTGACAGAAACCTCCTATGTGTCCTCGAGAATATTTGTTAATCATAAGTAAACCCGCCGTCTTGTCCTTTGCTGAAGAAAGGATTGGACCACTTGCTGCAATTATTATTACTGCATTTTGTTTACTCGCACTTTATTTATCTACAATATCAAAAACTCCTACAAATCTATTTTCCAGTATTTACAGTTATTCCTTCATCGAAACTGCTTGTCAACACCTTCTGCTCCTTGTTGGGTTCGACACTCTTATTTATCGAAAGTACTACGATACACCCGCTATACTTGTGGGTCATCAGCGCCGTTGCCGGGGAGGTAAGGTAAAGGGTTCTCACATCCTCAGGTGTGAGTGCTCGAAGTTATTTCCTTTAGATTCTGCAATTATATCTTTTTGTTTCCTTTTTATATTTTCACTAGTTAGGCTTATTTTACTTGTTTTTATTTTTACTAGTTAGTCTTAATGGAAAAAAAAATGAGAGATCTTTATTTGTATGCTAGTAGAAATGTTATTAGTATCAATTCTTTGGATACCATTATTTCTAATACTATGGAAAAGTGTGACGCCCCGGGATCGGGCACTATGCAGATTTCGGCATTTCCACCCAAATCCGCATAATAACCGATTTCAGGTTGCCATTTATGATAACATTACAACAGTTCACGAATATTCCACAACAACAACAGAGGAGGTATATACAAGACGACTCAAACGAGTCAAGGATACAACTGATACAATACAAAGATCCAAATGACAGCAGAAGAAACAACATAGTGTCCGACTACGGACAAGATACAAATTGGACTAAGAGTCCTGAAGATAACCGATGGCGTCCAATCCCTGCCCAGGCCAAGCCGGAGGGATTCCCAAGCTAACGTCGTCAGACTTCAAACCTGTTGACTGCAATATGGAATATGCAGCCACGAAATGGATTCGTGGATCAGTACTATTAAGTACTGGCAAGTGGATAAACCATACTCACAAGATACCAGCGTAACCAATCATCACAAGATACAAATACTTTGGGTACAACGGAAGGAAGGGATTATTGCAAAGAAGCGGCAGCGGGCAGCACTAACAACTAAAGAGACGCGCTACAACTTCCGGCTAATAGAAAGGGATAAGAGAGCGTATCAGAACCAACTACAACTACTCACCAAACAATACCCATCCAGTGTTACCCCTACTAAGGAAGCAACCCAAGGAAACTCACACTGTTGATTAAGGTAACATTCATTTTTATGGTGGAGGTAATCTATATTACTAGTCAATTTATCATCGTTAAGTGTAAGTTGTCTGAGTACTTGTTAGCCAACACTTTCACCAAGTCATCCATAACCGCGGACAACACGGCTTCTCGAGAAGATTTAACCCTGCAGGGATGCACCAATTTGGCCGTACACGTAAGAATAACCCGCCAGGCGGGGAGCAAACCCACCAAGCAGGCCACTCAACACAACCCAACTCTTCTTCGCATCAAGCCCAAAGAACCACGTGCTGTGCGTGCACGGCTAATCGAGCCCCCACGAAGAAAAGGGGGACCCTCATAGCACTCTAAGACCACGCCGCCCTAAATGCCGACTACAAAAGTTCCACCCTGGCGCCAAGGGTTCGCACCTGCATATGCCTGCATCAAATGGAAAGCCCGAACTAAGTGTGGCGATTTGGACGAGATGCGAATCGAATCAGAATTGCGGGGGGCGCCCATACTCGCTTCCCACATGCGGTTAGTGCGCTCATCATGGATCGGAGGACAAGACCCTTTTCCTAATTAAGTTCGACACTAGCAGGCCTCAAAACCACGCCGGGCCTCCTGCCGGTGCCTTATCATCAAATTATTATTACCCCAAACATTAACATGTTGTTGATTGAATTGAAACCCAACTACCGACTAAACAGGTGATAAGACGGACAACAAGAATTGAGCGCAAACAACACTAAGCATGCAACTACGACACGAGGGCCAACAAGGTAAACAAACAACAGTTAATAGGAAGTGGAAGGAAGGCTATATCATGGTTGCAAGGTAAACGTAGGATAGGATCGAGACACAAGCATCGAATCATAAGGCTAGAATAAAGGCAATGGGAAGAATCGGTAACAAGTGATGAAAGGCAGCCATAGGTAGCAAGTGAGTATACTTGCCTGGAATCCAGCAAGTAGAGGTACATCCGCAGAACTTGTTGTTGCTCACATCATCTCAACGTCCTATCCGCGAAGAAGCAACGAGCTAGAACAAACACCGGATGCAATAATTACTACTACGGCGAAAGATCCAGCATGATCAAGATATGGATGCATGACAAGTTTAAGGATGCATCAAAGATAAACTAGTTGACATGGTAAACATATTTAAACGGGCCCATATGCAATTTGGATTGCATATGGAAAAACCCATGAATTAATGTTGAATTAAATGATCTACAAATAACCATCATGTGAAAGTTGATTAGAATGATGCATGGATGATGAAAACAATAAGAAAACAACAATAGCTTCAGTTTGATATGTTGTTTACCAAGTTTGGAATTTTATTTGTTAAGTTATGAACTTTGGCATTTTAAATGATTTAAACAAACATTTGTTGTTTTCACCAATTTTAAATGTTCAAAACAGATAAAAAATTTATATTTGGAAAGAACACAAAATTTTAGATGGAATACATATTTCATTTGTTGAATTTGGATTTTAGATGAGCAAGTTATCAAATTAGCAATTCTAAATGCATTAAATAAACAATTAGTTGTTTTCAGCAAATAAACTTATTTAAAACAGATGACAAAGTTGATATTTGCAAAGTTCAGAGAATTTTGATTGGAAAACATATTTTACTTTTCAAATTTGGAGTTAAAATGAATTAGTTATGATTTATGCAATTAAATCAATTTAAATTGAGCCGGAAGCCCAACATCTAATTTAGGAGGTTCGAGTTATTTATCTACCCATCAATATTAAATGTTGTTTAACATGTATATCAAGATATCGATGAGCTACACAAGTTTAAATGGAACCGGGACTAGATATATAACATCCCAACACATCCCATATTTAATTGTTATGTGATTGTTAGTTACCCGTAACCCACAAAAGATGTGATGCAAACATGATGATATGACATTCGTAAAACAGATGACATTTTATAGAAAATAGGTCATATAGGCATAAGGGTTAGGATTTGGGTTCGCACGTTGGAAGAGGGGGTCTTCGGATCGAAGGTAGCATCTTCGGACGTAGAGGAAGGAGACGAAGGCGAGATCTTCAGACCGTAGGAGAGTAGTCGACGTCGAGGAAGTAGTCGTACTCGTTCCGTAGTCGAAGTAGTCGTTCCCGAACGTAACATAACCTTCAATGTCGAGGGGTAGTGGAAGTAGACGTTCTCGTGTCGTCGAGGAAGTAGTTGTTCTCAGGTTCCGAAGTAGAGGTAGTCACAACACATGGTCATCGTCGTCGTAGCGGTACTTGGCGATCCAAATATGTGGGAATCGACGACGATCTTGGCGGGCTTGGCGAATCCACCACAACGAGAAACTTGGCACGGTCGTGAACACGAATGGAGGCGGCGAAGCACGACGGCACCGTGACACCAACATGGACGCGGTCATGCGATGCAAGCTCACATGGAAGAAATGAGCACGGTCACGCACGGGGCACGACGGCCTCGGCCAAAAAAAATGACGCATGGACGCAAACTAGCCCGTGAAGCGCCAAGTGTTCTTGCGGACAACCTATCGAGCAGCTAGCAGGCGTCACGGACGGATGTCGGGGCGGAGACGCACAAACTGCAGCTCTCAAGTCCAAGGAGGAGAGGCCGAGCAGAGGAGACTCGACCCGTAGGAGGGCGACGAGACGAACGTTGCTGGTCGTCCATGGAGGCGGAGGACGACACACGGACAGGCAGAGCACGGGAGGGGTTCGTCGCCGCGCCTCGCAGATAAGGCAGAGGGACGGTGAAGGAAAGGGGCAGGCGGCGACCATGCCGCTCGGGTGCGGGAGAGCTCCTGCTCTTGCTGGGGGGGAGGTGGCCACAGCCGAGACGAGCTCGAAGGAGAGCAGCCCGCGTGGTGGTCTCCGGCACTGCGGAGGGGGAACCGGAGCTCGAGGACGGCGGCCCCCGAGACATGGAACCGCACAGGAGGATGGCCCTGGCGGCGGCGCTGTCGAGAATGGAGAGGGCCGAGATGGGGAAGCGTCGTGGCGGCGGCTAGCGAGCTTGGCTTTGGAGGGAACGACAAAGAAAACCGGAGCTGGTCATGCTCGAGAACCCCGGGAAGCTAGGAGGCGTGGCTCCGATCAAGGAGGAACGGAGGAGGCCGGAGTCAGGGAAGAAGGGAGGCGTCCGGCGAGCAAGCTAGAGGAGCACTTAGGGAAGACGCTCGATGGGAAGGGGTCGAGGTCTTCTGGTGTGAGGAAGGGGATCGATCTCCTAGGCGCCTCGATGCGAACAAAGGAGAAGCCACGGGGTTGGCTCTCCTCGCGTGGGCGTGCGTGCGTTTGCGTGTGTGGTGGTCTGGGAGGGTAGGTGCAGGGACCTGGTTGCGAAAACAGGAAAAGGAGGGAGGGTGGCTGCAAGTGAGGAGGGGGTGGGAGTAGAAAAAAGGCAGGGGAGGGCTAGGGTTCGGTGGAGGCTGGCTGGCTGGGCCTTTTGGGCCTGGCCGGCTGGGCTCTCTCTCTCTCCCTCTTAAAACCTCTCTCTTTTTTTTCCAGAAATTGGTTAGGCACAAATAAAAATAGATTTTATGCACCAAACAAATTCCAGAAAGTTTTAGAAAATTGGACTTGATGAAATTTAATTTGATTGCAAGTTTTAAATGAATAATGATGCATTATGCCATGTTATGCAAAGAAAAGAAAAACAAGCAACATATTTTATTAGGGGAAAAATCCCCCGGGTGTTACAGACGACACCACTAACAAGGGATTGCGCCCTCGCACTCCACCCAAGGCAAGGGGAAGAGAGGTGTCAACTATGGAGTCTTCGTGCTGCGGTTGATTTCCCGGGTCAGTGGGCGGATCTCTTCTTCTCGACACCACTAAAAAAAGTTTCTCGACACCACTAACAAGGGAATCTTGCTCGGGTTGATGACGATCTTCTCCCACCAGGAATCTTCCGATGATCGAACCTATTAGGTTAACGGCTCAGAAAACGTCCACCCACGTAGGATCCTAAAACTTTGAAAGATTGAGAGGAAGAGAGACTCCAAAACAAATAAGATGAGAGGAGAAATAGAATAGAGATAAGTAGAAAACAAGAATCCTATTGAGATGTTTCCAAAATAGTTTAGCAGAAATAATTTTTGACACTCTAGAAACAACGACCGTTAGCGAGGTTATCCTACAGGCTTTGCGGACCCGTTGCTTCGATAACCATTCGTATCGAAACAACATCGGGAATCGGAAACATGCTCTGATACCATTTGTGACGCCCCGGGATCGGGCACTATGCAGATTTCGGCATTTCCACCCAAATCCGCATAATTACCGATTTCAGGTTGCCATTTATGATAACATTACAACAGTTCACGAATATTCCACAACAACAACAGAGGAGGTATATACAAGACGACTCAAACGAGTCAAGGATACAACTGATACAATACAAAGATCGAAATGACAGCGGAAGAAACAACATAGTGTCCGACTACGGACAAGATACAAATTGGACTAAGAGTCCTGAAGATAACCGATGGCGTCCAATCCCTGCCCAGGCCAAGCCGGAGGGATTCCCAAGCTAACGTCGTCAGACTTCAAACCTGTTGACTGCAATGTGGAATATGCAGCCACGAAATGGATTCGTGGGTCAGTACTATTAAGTACTGGCAAGTGGATAAACCATACTCACAAGATACCAGCGTAACCAATCATCACAAGATACAAATACTTTGGGTACAACGGAAGGAAGGGATTATTGCAAAGAAGCGGCAGCGGGCAGCACTAACAACTAAAGAGACGCGCTACAACTTCCGGCTAATAGAAAGGGATAAGAGAGCGTATCAGAACCAACTACAACTACTCACCAAACAATACCCATCCAGTGTTACCCCCTACTAAGGAAGCAACCCAAGGAAACTCACACTGTTGATTAAGGTGACATTCATTTTTATGGTGGAGGTAATCTATATTACTAGTCAAGTTATCATTGTTAAGTGTAAGTTGTCTGAGTACTTGTTAGCCAGCACTTTCACCAAGTCATCCATAACCGCGGACAACACGGCTTCTCGAGAAGATTTAACCCTGCAGGGATGCACCAATTTGGCCGTACACGTAAGAATAACCCGCCAGGCGGGGAGCAAACCCACCAAGCAGACCACTCAACACAACCCAACTCTTCTTCGCATCAAGCCCAAAGAACCACGTGCTGTGCGTGCGCGGCTAATCGAGCCCCCACGAAGAAAAGGGAGACCCTCATAGCACTCTAAGACCACGCCGCCCTAAATGCCGACTACAAAAGTTCCACCCTGGCGCCAAGGGTTCGCACCTGCATATGCATGCATCAAATGGAAAGCCCGAACTAAGTATGGCGATTTGGACGAGATGCGAATCGAATAAGAATTGCGGGGGCGCCCATACTCGCTTCCCACATGCGGTTAGTGCGCTCATCATGGATCGGAGGACAAGACCCTTTTCCTAATTAAGTTCGACACTAGCAGGCCTCAAAACCACGCCAGGCCTCCTGCCGATGCCTTATCATCAAATTATTATTACCCCAAACATTAACATGTTGTTGATTGAATTGAAACCCAACTACCGAATAAACAGGTGATAAGACGGACAACAAGACTTGAGCGCAAACAACACTAAGCATGCAACTACGACACGAGGGCCAACAAGGTAAACAAACAACAGTTAATAGGAAGTGGAAGGAAGGCTATATCATGGTTGCAAGGTAAACATACGATAGGATCGAGACACAAGCATCGAATCATAAGGCTAGAATAAAGGCAACGTGAAGAATCGGTAAAAAGTGATGAAAGGCAGCCATAGGTAGCAAGTGAGTATACTTGCCTGGAATCCAGCAAGTAGAGGTACATCCGCAGAACTTGTCGTTGCTCACATCATCTCAACGTCCTATCCGCGAAGAAGCAACGAGCTAGAACAAACATCGGATGCAATAATTACTACTACGGCGAAAGATCCAGCATGATCAAGATATGGATGCATGACAAGTTTAAGGATGCATCAAAGATAAACTAGTTGACATGGTTAACATATTTAAACGGGCCCATATGCAATTTGGATTGCATATGGAAAAGCCCATGAATTAATGTTGAATTAAATGATCTACAAATAACCATCATGTGAAAGTTGATTAGAATGATGCATGGATGATGAAAACAATAAGAAAACAACAATAGCTTCAGTTTGATATGTTGTTTACCAAGTTTGGAATTTTATTTGTTAAGTTATGAACTTTGGCATTTTAAATAATTTAAACAAACATTTGTTGTTTTCACCAATTTTAAATGTTCAAAACAGATAACAAAATTTATATTTGGAAAGAACACAAAATTTTAGATGGAATACATATTTCATTTGTTGAATTTGGATTGTAGATGAGCAAGTTATCAAATTAGCAATTTTAAATGCATTAAATAAAAAATTAGTTGTTTTCAGTAAATTAACTTATTTAAAACAGATGACAAAGTTGATATTTGCAAAGTTCAGAGAATTTTGATTGGAAAACATATTTTACTTTTCAAATTTGGAGTTTAAATGAATTAGTTATGATTTATGCAATTAAATCAATTTAAATTGAGCCGGAAGCCCAACATCTAATTTAGGAGGTTCGAGTTATTTATCTACCCATCAATATTAAATGTTGTTTAACATGTATAACAAGATATCGATGAGCTACACAAGTTTAAATGGAACCGGGACTAGATATATAACATCCCAACACATCCCATATTTAATTGTTATGTGATTGCTAGTTACCTGTAACCCACAAAAGATGTGATGCAAACATGATGACATGACATTCGTAAAACAGATGACATTTTATAGAAAATAGGTCATATAGGCATAAGGGTTAGGGTTTGGGTTCGCACGTTGGAAGAGGGGGTCTTCGGATCGAAGGTAGCATCTTCGGACGTAGAGGAAGGAGACGAAGGCGAGATCTTCAGACCGTAGGAGAGTAGTCGACGTCGAGGAAGTAGTCGTACTCGTTCCGTAGTCGAAGTAGTCGTGGCCGAACGTAACATAACCTTCAATGTCGAGGGGTAGTGGAAGTAGACGTTCTCGTGTCGTCGAGGAAGTAGTTGTTCTCAGGTTCCGAAGTAGAGGTAGTCACAACACATGGTCATCGTCGTCGTAGCGGTACTTGGCGATCCAAATATGTGGGAATCGATGACGATCTTGGCGGGCTTGGCGAATCCACCACAACGAGAAACTTGGCACGGTCGCGAACACGAATGGAGGCGGCGAAGCACGACGGCACCGTGACACCAACATGGACGCGGTCGTGCGATGCAAGCTCACGTGGAAGAAATGAGCACGGTCACGCACGGGGCACGAAGGCCTCGGCCAAATAAAAATGACGCATGGACGCAAACTAGCCCGTGAAGCGCCAAGTGTTCTTGCGGACAACCTATTGAGCAGCTAGCAGGCGTCACGGACGGATGTCGGGGCGGAGACGCACAAACTGCAGCTCTCAAGTCCAAGGAGGAGAGGCCGAGCAGAGGAGACTCGACCCGTAGGAGGGCGACGAGACGAACGTTGCTGGTCGTCCATGGAGGCGGAGGACGACACACGGACAGGCAGAGCACGGGAGGGGTTCGTCGCCACGCCTCGCAGATAAGGCAGAGGGAAGGTGAAGGAAAGGGGCAGGCGGCAACCATGCCGCTCGGGCGCGGGAGAGCTCCTGCTCTTGCTGGGGGGGGGAGGTGGCCACAGCCGAGACGAGCTCGAAGGAGAGCAGCCCGCGTGGTGGTCTTCGGCACTGCGGAGGGGGAACCGGAGCTCGAGGACGGCGGCCCCCGAGACATGGAACCGCATAGGAGGACGGCCCTGGCGGCGGCGCTGTCGAGAATGGAGAGGGCCGAGATGGGGAAGCGTCGTGGAGGCGGCTAGCGAGCTTGGCTTTGGAGGGAACGACAAGGAAAACCGGAGTTGGTCATGCTCGAGAACCCCGGAAGCTAGGTGGCGTGGCTCCGATCAAGGAGGAACGGAGGAGGCCGGAGTCAAGGAAGAAGGGAGGCGTCCGGCGAGCAAGCTAGAGGAGCACTTAGGGAAGACGCTCGATGGGAAGGGGTCGAGGTCTTCTGGTGTGAGGAAGGGGATCGATCTCCTGGGCGCCTCGATGCGAACAAAGGAGAAGCCACGGGGTTGGCTCTCCTCGCGTGGGCGTGCGTGCGTTTGCGTGTGTGGTGGTCTGGGAGGGTAGGTGCAGGGACCTGGTTGCGGAAACAGGAAAAGGAGGGAGGGTGGCTGCAAGTGAGGAGGGGGTGGGAGTAGAAAAAGGCAGGGGAGGGCTAGGGTTCGGTGGAGGCTGGCTGGCTGGGCCTTTTGGGCCTGGCCGGCTGGGCTCTCTCTCTCTCCCTCTTAAAACCTCTCTCTTTTTTTTTCCAGAAATTGGTTAGGCACAAATAAAAATAGATTTTATGCACCAAACAAATTCCAGAAAGTTTTAGAAAATTGGACTTGATGAAATTTAATTTGATTGCAAGTTTTAAATGAATAATGATGCATTATGCCATGTAATGCAAAGAAAAGAAAAACAAGCAACATATTTAATTAGGGGAAAAATCCCCCGGGTGTTACAAAAAGTCTAAGCTTGGGGAAGCTAGTTTATATAAAGTTTTTATTTCCCTAGATTTAGAGGAGAAAATTTGCTCTGATGATACTTTATCTCCCATATGTGATAAATCTAATTATGCTTGTGATTTTTTAAATCCTCCTGCTGAAAGTGATCCTTTTAAAATACCTATGAAAATTGTTGAACGTGCCACGAATAACTGCTATTTTGGAGATGGAACTGTCCATACTCGTGATCATTTACTCTTTATACATTAATTATACGGGTTGTTCAAGTGTGCAGGTATTTCAATGGACCAAGTTAATAGGAGGCTATTCTCTTTGTCACTTAAGGACAAAGCAAGGGAGTGATATGAGATACTAGATGATCCTCATAATTTGGAGTGGAAGGAGCTTGAATCTCTATTTTATTCTTCTTATGAACTGTATTTAAATAAGAATTATATTTATAATTTTTGGCCTAGTGATGGAGAAAGCTTCTCTCAAGCTTGGGGAAGACTGAAAACATTAATACTTAAATTTCCTAACCATGAGCTTCCTAAGGAAATAATTTTTACTAATTTTTATGCAAGGCTTTCAGGACATTACAAGGATTATATAGATGCATGTTCAGAGGGTTCTTTCTCAAGTAAGAAGGTTGAAGCTAAATGGGATCTTCTTGAAACAATTGAAACCAATAATGAAGGTTGGAATAACGACAAAGGTAAAGAATCATGTATAAACTATGAGTATGATTGCATTAAGTCTTTCGCTGAAACTGCTGATTTTCAAGAGCTTAGTGCTAAATATGGTTTTGATCCTAAAATGGTTATTGGTTGGTATAGATCCTTTGCTTCTTATATTAATGTTCCTAAATCAAATGGGGACATACATCATGAACCTTTTAAAGACACTGGCATGAAAAACGAAACTGATATTGATGATTGCAATGAACATGCTCAAACTTCTGAAAGTACTATTTCTTATAGGCATGTTAATTTTTGTGGAGCACTTAGACCTTGTGAAAAGAATCAAACCGAAGAAGAATATTGCATCCATCGTAGGAATGAAAAAACTAGAAAGTGGGACGGGGCTTTAGATGATCCTGGTAAAAAAGTTTGTGCTCTCTATCCTTTTATTTGTGAGCTTTGTTGTAAAGTGGGTCATTTCAATTTTCAATGCTAAGACTGTAATAGCTATTCGAATACTGGAAGTTTTTATTGTGATGACATAATCACTCCTAATCAGCATGATGAACTTACATTATTTTTGGGCTGCGAAGAGTTATCAAGAAAAACTTCTTTGGTAGATATGAGTGCTCTTGATATGAATAGTGTCGTGCATGGTTATCATCTTTATTGTGTTAATAATTGGCACCCAAATACTTACATAAAAAATATTATAAAAGAGGAGACTTTACCAAAATATGACAGGGCTAATATTTGTTTTCATCTTATTAATGAAGAGGAGGAGTCCTCCAAAGTTCTTTCTATTGTTTCTGACAATAAACCAGGGTATGTGGAGAAGCTTCCTTTCAAGCCTCTCCCTCCTATAGAGAGGAAGAAGAAGAAGAAGAAGAAGAGGAGTAAAAGGAGAGAGGTAACGGTATCTCCCCCCTAAGCATGTAGCTCCTATTATAGTTTATGATGAGTCCGAACTCGATGATTTTCCTATGCCTATTATTTATGAAAGTGATCATGATTGGGAGAAACACACTACTTTTAATATTGAAAATCTCTTTTGTACCAATTGTGAAAATGATGATATTGCTTATGATGATACTATGCCTCTAGTCTGTGATAACTATTATAAAAGATGCTATAACATAGGATATGATGACAATTATCCTTACGAAACTTTTCATAGTTATGGAGGGATTACCCAAAATAATCTCCCTAATATACAACTTGTCTATCATGTTGGAGTTCTTTATGATGATTACAATCATAAATATGATATTTTCAGTCCACATACTATTGAGGAGAAAATTAATTGTGATTTCAACATGCCTCCTATATTTTATGATTATGGCGATGAGAATCATAATGATAGCTATTTTGTTGAATTTCCTCCGAGTGCTATTAATAAGAATCACTATGCTTATGTGGAGAGTAATAATTATTTTATGCATGTGGCTCATGATAAGAATGTTTCTTGTGATAGTTATATTTTAATTTAATTCATGATGCTACTGAAAGTTATTATGAGAGAGGGAAACATAGTCCTATGCATATAAAAAATATCAAGTTTCCCCTCTTTATGTTGAAATTTCTGAAGTTGAACTTATTTTGTCTTCCTATGCTAGGCATATTGTTCTTTACTGACTTGTTCTTATGCAAGATTCTTTTTCATATGAAGTGGGTTAGACTTAAATTTGTTTTACATTTTCTTCTTGATGCTCTCTTCTTCTTAAATTCATATTTCTTATGTGAGCATCTTATCAAATTATCATGCCTAGCTAAAATGCGTTAAAGAAAAGCACTTCTTGGGAGATAACCCATGGTTTTCTTTTTTGCTTTGTTTTTATCTGTTTTATTTGAGTCAAGGGGTTTTATACTTCTGTAGAAACTTCTTTGTATCTTTCTTTTCATATTTTAGTAGTGCCAAGTAAGGTTTCTGACGAGAGTTTGAGTTGGTTTTCGGATTTCTTCTATCCACCGTAAAAAATCGTGAAAAATCCAGAAAGATCAGAATGACCTGAAATTTTTTATGCTTATTTCTTGGCTAATTCTACAACTTATTCATTCTTTAAGTTTTTTTTTATTTGAGCAATGTAAGTGCCTCGAAAAATTCGTCTTTACAGGATGTTCTGGTTTTGACAGATTATGCCATTTTTCTTGCATTGGCTCTTTTGCGATGTCAAGTGGATTTCTTTGCTTCACGAAAAATCAGTGGATGTAGCCAATATTTAAAAGTATCAATAGCACTTGTGCCATACAGAACCAATGGATTTTTAATTGTTGCACTAACCCTCTAATACGAATTACTGTTTGAGTATGGTGTGAAGGAAGTTTTCAAGGGTCAAGAGAAGAGGTGATATATGTGATCAAGAAGAGTGCACGGTCAAAGCTTGGGGATGCCCACGTGGTTAATCCAAGCATATTTTTGTAGGAGACTCAAGCATCTAAGATTGGTGATTCCCAAGGCATCCCCTTCTTGATCAACTATCTATCAGGTCACTTCTCGCGAAACTATATTTTTATTCGGTCACATCATATGAAATTTACTTGGAGCGTCATTTATTTTTCGTTCAGTTTCCTTTTGTTTTACTTTCTGCATTAATATTATTGGAACCTATCATACTTGTGTGGGAGAGAGAAACACTCTATTTTCATTGCTTAGAACACTCTAGTTTTCATTCTTATTGTTCTGTGAGTGTTCACTTTTTGCTAGTACTGCGTTTAGCCCTTGTTTTCATGCATCTCTTATTCCGAGCTGTTAGTTTTAGTATAGTTATGTGAATACTCTCATGCTTTCTTGATATATTATTTGATAGTTTTTGTTGTTTGATGTTTGATGGAAAAGAAATTGATGCATGTGGTAGATGGTATAACGAAAAAGCTTGCATATTCTTGTAGATCACTAAACTGTTTCGCTTGATTATTTGTTGTTGTTTTGAGATATTAATATTCTTAATGGTAAACTTGCTGGTTTAGTAAAGTAAAAAACAATTAATGCTTGGTATATAAGCTTGAAACTGTGCCACACTCAAACAACCAGTTGATGGGATAATGGTATATGACTTCCTTTGGTTATAGCAATCGTAATGGCTTTTTGTTATGCGCTACTGTCGGGGTAGCCAACCGTGAATTGTCACTGCCACGGACCCTCTTGGAGTGATTTTCATTATGCCTGGTGAGATCATGATTTTATTTGTAATCTTTTAACTTGTGACTTCTATGTTGCGGTTTTCGGGCACTTCCACCATCCATATTTGCTAGCCTTTTCGGTACTGTGCATTGCTCATTCTCACATTGGGAGTTGGTGCAAACTTCACTAGTGCATCCAAACCCCGTGGGAGAACTTTGTTCTTCTACACATAAGCCAAAAGTTATCTTCCTCAAAACAGCCACCATACCTACCTACCATGGCATTTCCATAGTCATTCCGAGATATATTGCCATACAACATCCATCATCATTATGTTACTTGTCATGCTTCATCGTTATTTTGCATACTCCTACACTTGCAGGAGCATTTACTTTTATTTACATCAGAGATATTTCAGTTTGATTTATGAGTACTAAAAGTGTGATGATTCATTTTAAAATAGAGTGTTGCCCCTACCAGTGAGGTTACAAATAAAAAAAAGCCAGAAAGAAGAAAAAAAGGCAAAAGAGAGATAATAAAGATAGAGGGGTAGCACTACTATTATTTATTACACACTTGTGCTTGGTTGGCATCATTACTTCAGTTTGGAGAGAGTTTTCATATTATGACTTACATAACTATGTGGGGAACTTACATTATAGAACTTGCCTTGTATATTCCAATGATGAGCCTCCTCAAAAGAGCTCTAGGTCTTCGTGAGCAAGCAAGTTGGATGCACCCCCACTAGTTCCATTAGAGAGATTTCATACACTAATAGCTCTATGTGCATCCGTTGTGTAGCAATCACTACTCCTTGCATAACTTCGATTATAAGACTTCCTCTTGTCTCATGATCACTTTTAGTTGTGTGATACTTTCTTACATTGACCTTCCACCCCCCCATAATGTTCTTTTAGCCATAACATCCTGGTGCTAGGGACCAATACAGAACGCTTTCTTGTATTGAGTGCACGATTAATTGAATGGTTTTCCAACGTGCATATTGTTGTCACTTGACTTGCTCCTAACAGGGGTTGTTGTGAGAGTTTGATGCCTTGGATGATTATATTGTTGTTGTTGAAGCTTAAATCATCTTTAATATACTTTGCACAGTGGATTGTCTTTTAGTATTGATTCATTGGAAGGTTTTACTTTGTTATTCCTAATGTCTTATACATTATTGTTTCATATCAACTATAAACCACAACCTTTATTCATTTGATCCTAGTTTACATGATTTACCTTAC
Source organism: Alopecurus myosuroides (assembly GCA_028641055.1). Classification (NCBI taxonomy): domain Eukaryota; kingdom Viridiplantae; phylum Streptophyta; class Magnoliopsida; order Poales; family Poaceae; genus Alopecurus; species Alopecurus myosuroides. The sequence goes on from CM054061.1 coordinate 98,704,222, forward strand.
TATCATGATCAAGTTTATGTTGGTAGCATGTCACCTCAAAAATTATTTGTTTTGTCGTTTACCCACTTGAGGACGAGTAGGAACCAAGCTTGGGGATGTTGATACGTCATAAACGTATCCTTAATTTCTGATGTTCCATGTTGTTTTCATGCCATATGCTACATGTTTTCCTTACACTTTATGTCATTTTTATCGATTTCCTGGGACTAACCTATTGACAAGATGCCACGGAGCCAGTTCCTGTCTTCTGTTGTTTTTGGTTTCAGAAAATTTGTTCTGGAAATATTCTCGGAAAATTCGAAGCCCAGAAGTCTTAGAATTCCCGGAGGGTCCACGGAGTCCCGAAGAGACCCGAAAGGGTGCCCGGGAGCCACCACACCATAGGGGGGCGCGATTCCCCCTCTGGCCGCGTCGGGATGTGGTGTGAGCCCCCTGGCCACCCCTCGGCATCGCCCTTTCGCCCATATGTACTCCCTGATGCATAAACCCTAGGGGAATCGGCCTTTTCCACCAAAAACATCCGTAGCTCCGCCGCCGCAGCAGACAAGTTTTGGGGGACAGAAATCTCTGTTCCAGCACTCTGCCGGGACGGGGAAGTGCCCTCGGAGCCATCTGCATCGACTCCACCTCCATTTTCATCGCCATTTCTGTCTCCTTTGATGAGGAGGGAGTAGTTCTCTCTCAGGGCTGAGGGCCCTATCGGTAGCTATGTGTCTCATCTCTCTCTCTCATGGTGTGATCTTTATATGATCATGCGCTTTGTAATCTAGTTGAATATGTAGATGTTCTCTTCATCTGTTATGCTAATCGAGTGGTTTTATTATCAGATCTCCGTAGACACTTTGATCACGGTGTAAACGTGATAGTGTGTGCATCGTGTGGTTTAGCATGATATTTATATCTTGTGTTGGGTGACCCTATAAAATTGTGGTGTCTGTCTAGTACGTTCTAGGGAGCTCATAGTAACAGCATGGGGTTAACTAGACATGGGAATGCGACTTTAAGGTGTGCTTTGTACCCTTACGATATGAATTTGGGTTCGTTATTCAACCGGAGAGTGGTTCAGAGTAGCATAGTGAAGAGATGATATTTATGCATTCAATTATGTTATCATTGTTGAGAGTGTTCACTAGTGAAAGCATGATCCCTAGGCCTTTTTTCTAAGCGTTGATACACCGTTTATAATCAGTTCGGCTACATGTTTGCTTGCTGCCATTTTTATTTCAGATTGCTATTATCACTTATACACATCCATATTAGTTGTATTTCACTCTCTCTTCACCGAACTAGTGCACCTATACAACTTACAATTGTATTAGGTGTGTTGGGGACACAAGAGACTTCTTGTATCGTGATTGCAGGGTTGTTTGAGAGGGATACCTTTGACCTCTTCCTCTTTGAGTTTGATAAACCTTGGGTAATCCACTTAAGGGAAACTTGCTGCTGTTTTGTAAACCTCTGCACTTGGAGGCCCAACACTGTCTACAAGAATAGAAGCGTGCGTAGACATCAGGGCCCCATTCTGTCCAACAAAAATTATGCAAACACCAAGACAAAATGTCACGAACACACGAGTTGGATACAAGGAAGGGAATTCGGGAGGGAAACTGAGGCTGGAGAATAGACGGCAACAAGGGATTTGAGATTATCTATGGAATTGTTTGGGGAAAGGTTATAAATAGTTCATCATCAATGTTGTTTTCGTGTCTACAGACGAGTGGTTAAGTACTCACTACCCACGCTTAAAAGGCACACTTAAGACCCACCAGGGACGCAACCTGTTAGAGACAGATATGGCCCACAGTAGTACACGAGGTTCATGACAATACCCTCCTCTTCGGAAACGGCGTGCCCACATATGAGGGTAATTTTCTAAAGCAACATGCAAGTTTCTTTCAAACCGATGCTCCACCTGCTTACACACTCTATGTTTAAGCTCTAAAATGGATTAGAATTCCCAAATATTTAAACGGTAATGAGACTGCATCATAACTGAATAATCGCATGTATTGACCTTCAACATCCTTAGCTCTGTCAAAACAAAACGAAAAAAATCACTCTTGTGAAAATTAATCTTATGACGAGATAATTTCTCATACGGTTATTAGGCCAACGCAAACGACGTTTATGCCTGAGCGACATATACTAGAAGAAGTACTCATGCTCCATGAAAATATCCATGAGGTTCAATAGGTAGTCTTGCTGGATTTTAGTTACCTTAGTAAAAAATCCTAAAATGAGGTATTCATTGCCATAAAAGCATTGGTTATCCCCCTCCCCTCCCCATTATTTGGTAAAATTCAGTAGGGAACCCATCTGATTCCGGTGTTTTATTCTTTTCCATTTGCATAATTGATTCATACACTTCCTTCTCATTGAAGTCAGGAATTAAAATAGTATTCTCCTAGGGAGATAATTGAGGAATATCCTCAATTTGGGACTCAATCAAGAAGAAACTATTGGAAGACGGTGCCCCAAACAATTTCATATAAGATTCAGAGATGAAAATCGTACGGTTTTCCCTCCGACAATGGTCCCTTCTTCATGTTCCAATTGCAATCAAATGAAAGTATTTTTTTTTATCGTCCCCCACTTATTGAAATGAATTTTACTCTAGCCCGATGAGCCCACTCGTACTCATCACTGCGAAGTTGGCTAACTTTATCATTTTCTCTATTGGATGCTTCTCATTCAACGGAAGACAGAGGCGAAGATTCCGCTCTACGATATAAAAGATCAATGTGTACTTGGGAGATGATCATGCTCTTTATTGTACACGCTGCTCTGATTACGAGCCCATCACCTAAAAAATTGGCGAGTGTGGCGGCACTTGTTCCGCCACACTTCCATAGGATAGTTCCCAAGGTGTACAACAGCCCACCCTTTGTTTACCATCTCGTAGAAATTCCTCTTCAAATAACTAGGATAATTCAAAAGAAAAAAACCGCTTTATATTCCTAAGATGAGCCTGATCACCTGCATCAAGCAACAACGACACATATAAATTGGGAGGGGGGTTTCACTTCCCGGCCTCTACCCCAATTGTTTTTTTTTTGTTTTTTTTAATATAACTACACCAATTATATGGACACGCAAATTTTAAGTTTGAGTATCTGGTTTTTTTTTCTTGATTAGTAAACAAGTCTGGTCCTTAGGATAAATTGCACGAGGCGGCCTGATACTCAAGTATAAGTAGAAACTAAATTCATGTCCATGGGAGTCTTGAACTTGATGTTGTGTTTGTATCAAAGTTTAAAATAACGGGCTATTGCATTTAACCTCGGTGATTTCAGAAGCTACCAAAGTGGCCCGGGCGGTCTGCTGCAATGTTGAGCTTCGTTTTACCACCACATTGCAGAGCTTTAGGATGGAGCAAGACTTCCTAAACTTGGGGAAAAAATGGAAAATGAGCACGGTACAGACGTGAGACGAGTCAGCTCCTACTTGCACGAATCTCACCGCCCCTACTAAAGAGAGCTACTATTCCTAGTATTTCTCAACGATCTTCCTCTACTTTTTCTCTGTGGTGCAGTGAAACGAACCCGCTGTTTCCTGGACGTCACGTTTTAATCTTTTCCTGATAGGTACGCAGGAACTAGGAGGACTGTTCAGATTACGTGTGGTCATAAGGTTACAGATGACGGTACTGTTTGCCTCTTCCGGCCAAGGCAGCTCTGTGTACGCGTTGATACCCACACTCGTAGCTAGCACGAACAAGGCAATTGCCCCAATGGCGAGAAACTCATCCCACTCCGCCAAAGCACAGTACGCCCGTGGAGTTTCTCGGCTCCTTCCTCCGCCACCTCTCCGTTCAGCTCATCCATGTTATAAGCGCGCACGGGCGCACGGCCGCATCCACCACACAAATAATTAACCGGGAGGCGATCGAAGACGAGCGAGAGATCGGTCGAGCAGCTAGCCGGCGTTGCCCACATTGCCCATCCCATTTAGCTAGGGGCCGGAGGCGATCATGAGGGGCAAGGCCAAGATGCTCTGCGCGCTGCTCCTGGTGCTGCTCTGCGTTGCCGCGGACATCCAGGGCGCGGGCAGCCGCGGCGGAAATGGTGGTGAGGGCTTCGGCCGCGCTGGCGGGAGAGGCGGCGGCTCAGCCCTCTCGTCCGTCGGCCGTGTGGTTATCAGCAAAAAGAAGTCGCACCACCACCATGACCACGACCACGACCACGACCACAACCACACGTCCAGCGCCATGGCTGATCCGCGTGGCCGTGGCCTCAACTGGAGGGTCTCCAGTGCCGCCACCACCATCGCGGTCGCGGCGCTCGTTTGGTAGGCGCTGATCGACGACCGTACCTCTGCAGCAGCGTAATCTATAGGTACTCGATCGAGTGGATTAGCAACAAAAAAAAAAGACCAGATCGAGTGGACTAGTAATCTATAGTAGCTTGTGGTAGAACGCTGATCCAAATTTAGTTAGGTTGGCGAGTGGATTGACGATTTACCGGTGCTACTTAATTCTAGTAGTAGTAGTTGTTGATGTGTGGAACTGTGGATGGAGGTGTAACAGTGTAACTATGACAAATTTAAGGCATCGTGAATTGAAGCCGTACGTGAGAGTGATCAGCAATTAAATCTCTGCGTATTATAAATTGAATTTGCTTGTATTAAGTCTTCTTGTGGAAAAATTAATGTATTCGACGGGAAAGGCAGATCCGGGACGAGTAACTAGTGCAACCGAGTGTAACTGGCAAGGCAAACCCGTCGCGATCTGGCCTAATCCATATCGGCAACGGGTGTTCAAAACCGGCAGAGTGTGCGCTGTGAGCACCGAATCCAAGATCTTTAGGTTGGCAACAATGGGAGTAACTAAAGCAGTAACATCACACATTTCAATACAATTTTGCTTATGTGGCACATATTTAATGAAGAGAGCATTGTTTGTGGAAACTAGCTATGTTACTAGTAACATCACACATACCAAGAAAAAATGTGTCTATAGCACTTATAAATGAAGTGATGCATGACACCACAAATATGTTACTACCCACTGTGCAGGTAGTAACTTAGACCAGTAACATCATGATGTTACCGCTCTTAGTTACTCCCCATTGTGACCAGCCCAAGGAGATCGACCCCCACAAATTTAATGCAACCCCGTTGATGATGGCTTTCTCCCGCCGCATGTTGTTGCTGCTGCTCCTTGTCACCCTCGCGGTCCCCGTCCCCGTGCTCGGTGCTCCCCAAACGTGAGCTTCAGTTACCAACGAGCTCAGGGCCTGCGTGTGTCGACAGGTAGATCCCGCCGGTTTTAAGCTTTTCGATGCACATGGATTGCCTAATGGGCAGTGGAGAAGGTCGATTCACGCACCGCCTCTGCTTATGCTGGTAATCTCAGACGTCATGTTGGATTAAAGCTCACATGATACGCACGGTAGGAAATGGTACAACGCTAGCGTGGTTGTACATTTTTTTTGTCTAGTCTTAGCCTTTATACTAGGAAATATGGGTGTTGTAATTTCGGTAGGGTTTTGCAAAGAAAATGCAGAACACATGAACCATTCTGAAAGTATCAATTATTTGTGTAGCACACTATTAAATAATGAAAGTGGAACAAAAGTGTTCTATAAACGATAGCATGAATAAGCGATGAATAGAAGAGATCGACACACGTGGATACGAGATTTTTAACGTGGAAAACCCTTCCAATAAGGAAGAAAAAAAACCACGGGCGCCAGCCAGCGGAACTTCACTATTTTCGGGTGTGTTACAAACGCCGGGGATTTACAATTTTTTGACTTATTCCGAACGGCGGCTTACATGAGGTACATAAAGGGCAGAAACCTAAATAAGGTAGAATCCGGATCTAACTCATCAACAACTCGTACTCGTACTCATACCGCTACGCTTTGGCCCTAAGCCTCTGGCGACAGGCCTCGCTCCGCTCCGTCCAAACTTCCTTTATCTGTATATAATTTGGATCACCATAAAATAACACTCCATGATCATAAAACGAACCATCACCCTGAAACAACAAAGAAAACACTTTCATCGTCAAATGGCCTCTTTGCTCAAACTTAGTAACAGAAACTGGCTTTGTCATCATATCAGCAGGATTATCATGACTGCTGATCTTGCATACCTTAAGCTTACCTTCTGCAACAACATCATGCACATAATGGTACTTGACATCAATGTTCTATGTTCTCTCATGAATCATCTGATCCTTAGTAAGGTAAATAGCATTTTGACTGTCACAAAACAGATTAATGCAAGTATCATCTCCACAAATCTCAGCAAACAAATCTTTCAATCAAACAATTCCTTGCATGCTTCTGCAATAGACACACATTCTGCTCCAGTGGTAGACTGGGCAACAACTGACTGTAATTTTGCCCTCCAACTCACGGCACAACCACCTAGCGTGAACATATAACCTATGAGGAGTCTCCTCTTATCCAAATTGGCAGCAAAATCTAAATCCATATAGCCTTTGAGTGCTTCATCAAGCTTGCCAAATTTCAAGCAAGCGTCCGATGTGCCACGAAGTACCTGAAAATCCACTGAACAACCTTCCAATGTTTTTTGCAAGGGTTAGACATACATCTACTCACCAAAGTCTTAACATATGAGAAATCGGGAGAGAGAGCAAACAATAGCATACATCAAAGAACCAAGAACACTAGAATATGGAACTCTAGACATGTACCCATAATCCTCATCATTGCTAGGACATTGTAATGTTGATAATTTAAAGTGAAGGGCAATAGGAGTACTAACAGACTTTGCATCATGCATAATAAAACGACGAAGAACTTTCTTGATGTAACTTTGCTGACTAAGAAATAATAAACCAGAAATTTTGTCTCTAGTAATTTCCATACCGAGTATTTTCTTAGCAGCACCAAAAACCTTCATCTCAAACTCACTACTCAACTGTTTCTTCAACATAGTGATTTTTTCTTTCTCTTGGCAGCAATCAACATATCATCAACATATAGCAGCAAGTATATAGGTGATTCATCAACAAACTTAATGTACACACAACTATCATATTCAGACCTCCCAAAGCCATGTGACAACGTAAACGAATCAAACCTTTTATACCATTGACGAGCAGATTGTTTTAAGCCATATAAGGACCTTTTTAGCTTGCAAACATGATCCTCCTTACCAGGTACTATGAACCCTTCTGGCTGGTCCATGTATATCTCCTCCTCCAACTCTCCATGCAAAAACACAGTCTTCACATCTGACTGCTCAAACTCAAGATCACGCATAGCGGCAATACCAAATAATGTATGAATATATCTATGCTTGACAACATTAGAGAAAACATCATTGTAGTCAACACCTGGGATTTGACTGAAACCTTTTGCAACTAACCTTGCCTTAAACCTTGGAGACTCACTAGGACATAAACCTTCCCTTCTCTTGAAGATCCACTTACAGTGAACGAACTTATTTGTTTTAGGCAAGCGAACAATATCCCACATACCATTCTTCTCAAGTGATTGCATATCCTCTTGCATAGATGAGACCCACTTCTCGCGGTCACCTGACCCAATGGATTCAGCGTACGTGGATGGCTCATGATTGTTCTCCACCTGTTCAGCATAATTAAAAGCATAATGAATGATATCACACTCCTCAATTAAACCTGTAGGAGGACGTGTATTCCTCTTTGGACGACCAACAACAAGAGACTGAGTTTCATGCTGCAAAACAAGAGGTGATTGCTGAACAATATCATGAACGTCATCATGAGTTTGAGTTTCTACTTCATCCGTATGCTCCACCTCCACGCTAAGTTCCTGCTCATCATCAGAACTAACAGGGGAAGCATCTGTGGGTAAACTGTTAGTGAACATGACATCATTATTGAACACAACGCTTCTGCTCATGAAAAACTTCTTAGTCATATGATTCCACAGCTTCTATCCTTTTACGCCAGAACCATATCCAATAAACATGCACTTAATAGCTCTAGGTTCTAGATTTCCATTATCAACATGAGTATAAGCGGTGCAAACGAAAACTCTCAACAATGAATAATCAGCAGGTGTACCAGACCATACCTCAATGGGAGTTTTCTTATCGAGTGGGATAGAAGGCGACCTGTTTATCAAGTAGCACGCGGTGGAGGCTACTTCAGACCAAAAACGCTTGCTTACATGAGCGTTGGATATCATGCAACGTGCTCTCGAGATGATGGTTCAGTTCATGCGCTCAGCCACACCATTCTGCGGAGGTGTGCATGGGATGGTGTGGTACCTCGTGATTCCTTTTTTCCTGCAGATATCATCAACATAATCTGAACATAACTCTCCACCATTGTCAGTACGAAGTAATTTAACCTTACTTTTAGTTTGCCTCTCTATCATAGCTTTCCACTCTTTAAAAGCAGCAAATGTTTCATCTTTAGTTTTCGGGAAATAAGGAACCACTTTTCTAGAGTAATCTTCAATAATGCTATGCATGTAACGAGAACCACCATGAGAGGACTTACGAGACGCCCCCCATAAATCATCATCCACATAATCAAGTATACCTTTGGTGGTATGAACGGACGCATTGAACTTTACTCTCTTGTGCTTACCAAACACGCAATGCTCACGGAACGGTGTGTTACTCATTGTGCATCCCTTCAGCAGGTTTCTCTTCATCAATTCTGCCATACCAAGTTCACTCATATGTCCAAGACGCATATGCCATAGGTTAGTATTATTTGGTTCATCATTAGCGATAGTAGCAGCAACAACTGAACTAGGTAAAGTACTACCTCTAAGAAAGGGAGATCAGATTTCTGGTCATGGTCAGTATGTTCCTCACATTCGTTAGTGTACGGATCATACCATCATGCATCATGATCTGATCGGAGCCTCTGCCCACAATGTCACGTGGGTTATCATCTCCCATAAGCACGACATCTCCACTCTGCATAGACTCATAAGAACTGAACCAACCTTGGTTAATGCAAATATGAAACGAGCATGCAGAATCAAGAATCCACTCATCACGTCCAACGACACAATCAGCAAACACAACAAGAGCATCACCAGAATCAGCACCGGCTGCAACAGAGGCCTTACCATCACCATCGGAGTTGTTTTTCGGTTTATACGTACCAAATCTTTTCACCTTATTCTGCAGATTCTAACAGTCATCAATGACATGATTGTTTTTCTTACAATACCTGCAGAATTTATCCTTGCCCCTAGACTTCGAACGGTCTCGACCGTTCTGGCTCTTGTCACGATTGTTGTTGTACATTTTCTGCTCGGGCCTGCCACGAACATGCAAAGCTTCGCCCCCGAAGGATGATGCATCAGAATGAACCATACCTTTCATCTTCTCTCTCGTTTGGAGAACCTCATATACTTTCGAAAGTGTTAGTTCATCATGAGCCAATAACAAAATATCACACAGATTTGTAAAAGAATTTGACAGCGAGCATAACAGCAGAAGAGCTAGATCCTCATCGTCATATTTTACCTCCATCGACACTAGGTCTGCAACAATCTCCTTAAAGATCGATATGTGTTTCATTACCGAACCACCCTCTTGCAGCTTATGTGCGAAGAGCTTCATCTTCACGTGCATATTGCTGGTTATATCCTTAGACATGCAGATTTCTTCCCGCTTTTCCCAAAGTCTTTTCGCGGATTCCTTCTTAAACACCTCTTGCAAAATTTTATTAGATAGATGGAGTTGAAGCATAGACAAAACCTTGCGGTCTTTAAGCTTGTCGGCGTCTGTCCACTTCTTCGGATCCGCTTCCTTGAATCCATCCAACGCATCATCAATATCTCAAGAATTTGAGAGAATCGCCCTTATTTTTACCACAGCGAGAATCTCGTCTTATAGTCCAGCAACGGTAGATCAAACTTCAACGCAACCATCAGAAAATCCTAATCTGCAAACCAGGGCTCTGATACCACTTGTTATAAACGATAGCACATAAGCGATGAATACGAGAGATCGACACACGGGGGCACAAGATTTTTAACGTGGAAAACCCTTCCAATGAGGAAGAGAAAAAACCACGGGCGCTAGCCAGCAGTTATTCACTATTTTCGACTGTGTTACAAGCACCGGTGATTTACAGCTTTTCGACTTATCCAAACGGCGGCTTAATGAGATATATAAAGGGAAAAAACCTTAAACAAGGTAGAATCCGGATCCAACTCGTACTCGTACTCGTACCACTACGTTTCGTCCCTAAGCTTCCGGCGACGGGCCTCGCTCCGCTCCGTCCTTATCTTTATATAAATTTCGATCATCACAAAATGACAAGTTTAACTCGCCAAAAGAACACCTCAAATGCAATACAAGGGCAAAAAATAACTAAGTGAACGCAGAATTACATATGAAGAAAAGTATAACTACACCAAAAGGCATACCACAATTGTGATTAAAAGTAGATAATGTTTTGCGAAAACTTTGCAAACGAAAATTGAGTTCGCTGATAGAACTCACATGTTAGTATGATGCAGTGGCAATGCTACAGTGATAGAGAGCTTGTACTTTTTTTTCTAGTCTTAACCTTGTAACTTCGTAAGAGTTAGGAAAAGAAAATGCAGAAAACAGGAAAGAGTATATCAGTCGGAACTCGGAAGAGCACTACTTTTCCAGCCCCTCGATGCTCTTTTATACGTTGCATCTAGGCTAGGGCGCAACTGATTGGAATTTAAAAAAATTCCAGCTACTTTGTGCCCACTATTAAAGTACAATTTGCAAGAATAAAAAATGCAAGTGCAAGAAAAATATAAAGATGAAGCAATACAAAGTGTAATTGCACCAAGAGAACGTTGTAATTGCACAAAAAAACAAAGTCATGCAATAAAAAATAAAAGCGGAATTAAAGATAAACAAAAGTACAGCCACAACAAAACAAAAATCCAATTATGAAAAAGGTAAAAAAAAGAAATGTTTTGAGCAGATTTTTACAAAAAAAATGACTGAAATACCACTAAACAAAAAAGTGGCTCGTCCAGGAGAGCCTTTGTCGAGGTTTGCATGATAACAACTTTCGTGAGGATCTGAAGTCGTTGCCCGCTCCTCCGGTGTGGGAGTACAAGCAGGCCCTGATCTACCGGATGGAGCTCTAGCTTTTCCGCTTTGCGGCTTTTAGTAGGGCTATGAAGAGGCGTTTGATTGGTGGTCGTGACAGCGCCACTTAGCAAATAATCTTCATACATCATCTCCATCTACATGGTCTCACCTATGGAGACTCCTATGGCTCATCGGCGTACATTCCGCTGACACATCTTTGGCCTATGGGGTTAGGGTTTGCAGGGCTTTTCGACGTGGCGACGACAATTATTTTCTTTGGTCAACGTAGTTGTTCATATTTTCTCGTTTCCTATCTAGGAATGTCGAAATTGGCACATCAGATGTAATATATATGTGATTGCTGACCACTTTGTGTGTACCGGAGCATGTTTTCTAAAAAACAAAACGAGACAATTCAAAAAACATTGACCAACGGGGAAAGGATCCCTCCGTTGGATGTATGTTGTTAGATAAATGAGACATCCGTTTAGCTCGAGCACTTGAGATGTGACTCAAAATTTTATTCGAGCGCTTTAGCCGTGGCTCGAACCCGGGTTGGCTGGCACCCAGAGCACAAGCCACCAAGCCCGTGCTTGGTTCTAAAAACGAGACAATTCATGCGGTCCTCAATTTTTCCTTGGCAACTTTGCATTGGCAGGACCAGTGTGTGAAATTTCATGAATTTTGGTAGTTTTCTAAGTATATTTACATTTCAAATTCAGACTAAATTCAGATCATATTTTTTTGGATCCGGCGAGATTTAGACGGCTTAATTTCTGAAGCAAACTTTGTAAAATATTGTTGGATCTCGAAATTTTCTCAAAACAGCATTCAAAACCTGGGCCGCACCGGGTTTTAACAGTAGTTGGCATCACTTCTCCTACAAACGCATGAGTAGTCAAGACAGTCCTCGGTATGAGTATATGCTTCTTTTGAGTAAACAACACACCTCTTAATGCATGCCCTTTGTGGTTGTATAAATATCCAGTTTCAACCACAGCAAAACAAAAATACAATTATGAAAAAAGTGAAATAAAATAAAATGTTTTGAGCAGATTTTCACAAAAAAAAAGAGACTGAAAATACCACTAAACAAGAATGTGGCTCGTCCAGCAGAGCCTTTGTGCGATATCATCTCGTTTACAATTACGTGTGGCGATCGAAGCATCTGGGCGTTAGTTTTTGTTTTGTTGAGATTATCTCCGCGTTGGTTAGCGAGGGAAGATCATGTTTTCTTGGGTATGGACGAGGAATATTACGCTTTCAAATATCAGGCTGACGGGCAGTCCAGGAGCACGTAACCAGGAACTTCTCCCTCAAAAAAAAAAAAAAAAGCACGTAACCCTTCTTTGCCTCTTCTGGCCAAAGGCGGTTGTGCCTACGCGTCCACCCACGCGCGTAGCACAAAACGGCAATGGCACCAACGGTGAGAAATCACCCCCCGGCCGCCGGGCACCCACCTCGATCCTTCCTCCATCTCCAGCCCTCTCCGTCCAGTTCATCATATAAACACGCATCCCCAACCACGACGGGAGCTAACCCTAAGCATTGTTCATTCGATTTTAGCTAGGGCACTAATTAAGGAGATCGACCATGAGAGGCAGGGCGAGGATGCTCTGCGCGCTTCTGCTGGTGCTGCTCTGCCTGGCCGCGCACTTCCAGGGCACGTGCAGCCGAGGCGGCCATGGAGGGGGAGGCCATGGAGGCCACGGAGGCGGCGGCGGGAGTCGGGGAGGCTCGCGCGGGAGAGCTAGCTCGCGGACCTTTCCGTTCATCGCCGGCTCAGGGCGGTCGCACCAGAGGAACGGCGCTGCGGCTGAACCGCGTGACCGCGGCGTGTGGAGATTCTCCGCTGCCGCCGCCGCCCTTGCTGCCGCGGGGCTAATCTGGTGGCACTGATCGACGAACGCCTGCAAGGCTGCAAGCCTAATCTCTAGGTACACGATCGAGTTGATTAGGGAGAACAAAATCGAGACCAGAGTGGATTAGTAATCTATGTAGTAGCTATAGTGGTAGAACGCTGGATGCAATTCTAGGTTGACGATGGAGTGGATCAGTGATTTAGCAGTGCTAGTTAATTAATTCTAGTAGTAGTTGATGATGTGTGGATGCATATGTAATTATGAAGAACTCAGCAAGCATTGTGAATCGAAGTTGTAAGCTAACTTAGAGTAAATTTGTTTGCATTTATTCTTCTTTTGGCGGTATATTCGGTGCGGATGCGAACTCCCCGGCTATGAGATCAAGTCCACATCCAAAAACCATAGCTCTCTCGAAATGCTATCGCCCTGCTATATTAATATAGCAACCAACCGATACAATTGAAATTCCACTGCTGGGGCAAAACATCACAATATCATGCAAAAAAAAAAACGAAAAGAAGAAAGAAGAGAAAACAATGCTGAAATCGGCGGTTCGACGAAAACAAGGAAGACTCGCAACCGCTGCGCCCTCCTAGGAATTTCCACCCCGCTCCTAGCACTCTGTGACGTCACGCGCCAAGCAGAACCTTCAAGAAGGGAGCAAGGATGACGTCGCTGTTTCCCGGACAGTTCCAAGGATTGCCTCAGAACGTGTCCTAGGGTTTCCCCCTTATGCTAGAGTGTGGAAAAGAGGTAGCCCCGGTGTCACCACGTCAGTGCCGAAACGACAGGAATTTCTCCCGACCTCCAAAAAACCACGCCCCCGGACGCTCAGATAGCTCCACCAATCTTGGCGTCCACCAACGCACGCCAACACGATTTTGCAGTCATCTTCATTGTCTCACCGTGGCCCAAGTGGCGAGGCCGGTAGAACCAGGTAGAAGGAATCTCAGCGAAGGTCGGCGGTACAGTGGCACGCGGGAGGAATCTGCCTCCACCGCCAAACGGCAATAGCCCGACCGGATGCAGCAACAGAGCACACCAGACTCTTACTGGCCCAGCCGAGCCCAAAAGGGCCCGTAAAGCCCCGCTGCCGCACTGCAGCAAGGGCACCACCGCCGCCGCCAACCTAGCATAGATCCCTACTCCACCGTTCACCGGGAGTGCCGACACCACGCCTGGGCGGCCCTCCCAAGCCCAGACCAGGCCCACTCTTGCCCAGATCTGAGCTTGAGAGCACAGCCGGACGCACACCGGCGACCAACCGCTCGTGTCCAGGCCACCATGGCTCCTCGCCACCAAACGGCGGCGCCACCACCACGAAGGCCACCCGCAGCATGCCAGGCCGCAGTCAAACCGTGGAGCACCGCCGCCATGCTCGGGATCCCATGCGCCAGGTAGAGGAGGGTCGTCCGCCACCGGCACCGCACGGGCTTAGCCCGGCGGCGCACGCCGGCAGCGGCCGGGAGGAGGAGGCAGGAGGAGGGGAGGCGGGGGAGGAGATCTAGGTTTCGGCCTGGCCGCCCACACGGGAGGCGACGCGAGCCTCGAGCGTTGTTTCACGTTTCGTTGGGAACGGATGCGTCAAAAAAAAAAAACCACAGCTCGCGCGGCCATGGATTTCTTCAGGTGGCGATCTTGCTACGCCCTTCTGTTGTCCCCATCTCCAGCGCCTACGTGACCCGGCCCATCCGGGACGTCTCAACGGCGATGCCTCCGATGGATCAGGCCAGCGGCTCGCTATCACCGTGCTCCCCGGAGCTGTGTCGGTATCCGATCGACGATTGTTTGTCTCCGGATCTAGTTCCTGGTATGCAGCAACACGAGCAGCGATTGCGACGAGCTCACATAGTGCATGCGTCGTCGCCAAAGCCTTGGCCAGATGGATCCTGATTTCAAGCCTTTCGATGAATAGAGATTTGCTAATTTTCAGTCCAAAAGGATAATTAAAGCGTTTTTGCTAACGCTCAGCTAGCTGAGCGCTAAGCTAAGGCTCAGCTAGGTGCGGAACCGTCGTGGTGGTTGAAGATTTGTATTTTTTCGTGCAGGCTGGCTGTGCTGCTTTCCTGGACCCGAGTCGAGTAGTCTATGTTTTGACTGGGCTTATTTTCGTGCTGGTTGTAGTGGGCTGGGTTGTTGGCTCGGTCCGTTACGTGTGGATTGTTTTGTCCCTGTTCCCATGTAGTCGTTTGGACTATGTTTGTGAGTTGTTGTTGTGTGCTTTTAGTGATAAGTGCAGCGTGAGTTAACCTGTCAATTACATGCGAACGTTGACGGTTGTCTAAGTTTTTTTTTTCAAATTTGAGTAGCCTATTTTTTATGTAGTGTAGGCATGACCAGCGATGCTCAACCTCTCGTTATTTGTATATGTAATATAATTTTTAAATATATTGTGCTATATATTTGGACTCGAAGTTAGAGTTTCCGTCGGAACAAGAGGTGCGGAGAAGGGAGAATATTAGTGATCCAAACCATCAGGATTGCTGATTATAATACTTATTTGTTCGAGTAGAAACAACTTCTATCCGATGGCTGCTCAAGGAGACATGGTTTTTTGTATACTTGATTTGTTATGTATACTTTTTTATTTCTCTAGTTTTGTTTATTTAGTAAATGTATTTAATTTTATATTTTTGCGCAGCATTTATTTTTTTGGTTTGTTATGTAATTTTTTTCCCATTTCAGATGCTCCTTGTTGTCTGTGCAATCAGGTGTATCGTTCTTGTAGTTGCACTAGGCGCGAAGTTGATAGCTTTTCTCTGCGGACAACGACGGACATGTTCGACGATGGCGTTGTATCTATATGTTCTCTATCTTGTCCAATAAAACTAGGTTTATTTTTTAATTTTTGTTTCGATTTATTTTGTTTAAATTTGTGTATGTTTTTTTTTTGTCTTTGTAGGTTATGCCTTGTGGCTTTAGATCTACATTGTATATTTTTTCCCGGGCAATTACATGACAGTGAAAGGTGGAAATCAAGATTTTAACACAAAGCTTTTTATTTGGATTGATAGGACTATTCGCAGAACCATGTTATGTGGCGATCAGTGGAGATCACTTTGCGAAGCATATGGCATAACAATGGGTCAAAGTCTGTTTTTCAGTTTTGATCATGTTTTGAATGTTTTCAATTTCGAAGTTTTTAAATGGTATAAACAAACCGCTCCTCGATTTTTCTGGTAAGTATTTCATTTTTTTATAATTTGTCAATGCCAATTGTTTATTTTTTATTACAGTGTGAAGAATTGCAAGATTTTTGTGTAGATGCTTTGCTTAACACATATTTCACAGATGTGATGGAGATATCACAAACTGAAATGAATGTCATCTTCGCTTTTTAGCAGAATATGTTAATAAGTCTGCTAACAAAGTGCATGATGATGATTTTTCTTTTTTGTTCACAAGCTAGACATAGATGATACGTATATCTTATAAATTTGTATTAAGTCATGTGAAGGAATTTTATATTAAGTTTGTTTGCTAGTTATGTTCTAAAATCAGTTTTTGTAGGAAATGTCAATTGAAGTGTGTGGCGATGGTCGTAAGATAAGTTAAGAACAAACAACTATGTTTGGATACGGTCATCAAGTTGTTCGTGGAAGATTCATCCACAAATATGGAGAATTTATTAAGTTCAAGGATGGGTGGTCTAAATTCAGGTGTATTTCCCACTTGTATGAAGGATCAATCATGATTGCGAATATGTGCTTTTCTCCCAAATGGATCAGCCTTGACATAAAAAAAAATATAGTTCTAAGAGCTTGTGTTCTAAAATTTAGAATAACAATAACAAGCCTTTTATGGCCATGATTTTTTGTTTTACTATTTTTAAGTTAGATCTTTTATATTTTTTCGTTTTAGGCCGTTGGTCAACTTTTTTGTTGTCACATCTAGTTTGTCGTAATTAGCCATACCACTGGCTTTTTTAATAGATTTCCAAAGTATTCTTTTGCAAATGGTGAGCTTTTTTACCGATTAGACGACCTAACTACAAGCAAACAAGCAAAGGTGCAAGTGCACTTTTGTAACCGAGTTGCAAGTGTAATTCTAACTAATCATGAAAGTGAAGTTGTAAATGATGAGCTTTTTCTACCACACACAAACATAATTACCACTTATCTTGCAAGTGAAGATTTCTAAATGAGGAGCGTTTTCTACTAATTACACAGTATGGCCTTTTTTTGCAAGTGGGGTTGCAAATGAATATTGTACACAATTGCAAGTATGGTTTCAACTTTATTTTTTCTAAACTACTTTGCAAGTATGGTTGTAAATAGCCATTACACTAGCTTTTATTGTGAGATGTTCCTTTTGTTATATTTGTACATTTGTTTATTAGGATCAGTTGCAAGTGCATTTGTAACTGAGCTGACTTGCATATTTTTTTTTGTTCATTTCCTGTCTTTATAATGGTATAAGTAGAGTTTTAATTAAGGAGATTTTCATACCTTACCACATATGGACCTAACTGCTACTTAAATTTGCAAGTGAAGATATGCAAATGAGGACCTTTTTTGTACCAACCGGTATGACCTAGGTGCAAGTATGATTGCAACTTTAGTTTTTCTTGAAAAAAAGTAGTTTCAAGTATGGTTGTAATTAGCCATTTCACTAGATTTTATTTTAGATGTTCCTTTGTTACCTTTCCCCCATGTTTTCTTATTAGGTGCAAGTGCTCTTGTAAGTGAGCTAATTTTTTTGTTCTATTTTTTTTTGTCTCTGTATTGTATATGAGGAGCTTTTTTCTACAACTTAAAAGGCATGACCTAATTTTACAAGTGGAGTTTTACAGATGAATACTAGGCACACTTGCAGGTATGATATGTTCTTTTAGTTGCAACTATGGTTCTAATTATCGACTCCAATAGATTTTATGTGAGATGTTTTTTTATCTTGTTTATTTTAGTATTAGTTGCAAGTGCACTTGTAACTGAACTGATTTCCATATTTATTTATGTTCATTTCTTGTCTTTGTAATGCTATAATCGAAAGTGGAGTTCTAAATGAGATAATTTCAACTTAACTTGCAATTGAAGATTTGTAAATGAGGAGTTTTTTCTACCAATTAAACGGTATGCCGTAATTGCAGGTGGAGTTGCAAATGAATAATAGACACAATTGCAAGTATGGTTGCAACTTTAGTTTTTTCATTTGGTTGCAAGTATGGTACTTGTTGTAACTAGTCATTCCTCTAGGTTTTATATTAGATTTTATTTTTTTTATCTGTTTAATTTTATTTTATTAGGATTACTTGCAAGTGCACTTGTAACTGAGCTGATTTTCCATATTTTTGCAAGTGAAGTTTTCAAATCAATACTAGAAACAATTGCAAGTATGATTGCAACTTTAGTTTGTTTTTCAAAATAAGATGCAATTATTGTTGTAACTAGCCATCCCACTAGCTTTTATTTGAGATGTTCCTTTTGTACCTTGTTTATTAGGATTAGTTGCAAGTGCACTTGTAACTGAGCTTATTTCTATTTTTATACATTTCATGTATCCGTAATGATGTAATTGCAAGTGGAGTACTAAATGAGGAGCTCCCTGCCACATAGGGTCCTTTTTACAACTTTACCTCTAAGTGAAGATAAATGAGGAGTTGTTTCTACATATTAAAAGGTATGACCTAATTACAAGTGGAGTTACAAATGAAATACTAGACACACTTGCAAGTATGGTTGCAAAAAAAAATTATAGCCATTCCACTAGGTTTTATCTTAGATGTTCTTTTTGTTATGTTTTTACGTTTGTTATTTGTACGATTAGTTGCAATTGCACTTGTAACTGAGGTGATTTCCCTTTTTTTATTTTTCCTGTCTCCATAATTGTAAAATTGCAAATGGAGTTCAAAATGAGGAGCTTCTCCTACCACATAGTGGGGGGGGGGTCTAATTACAACCCAACTTGCAAAAGTGAAGATTTTGTAAATGAGAACCTTTTTATACCAAACGTTATGATCTAATTTGCAAGTGGAGTTGCATATTAATACTAGACACAATTGCAAGTATGATTGCAATAGTTTTTCTTAAAAACAAATTAGTTGTGAGTATGGTTGTAAGTAGCAATTCCAATAGATTCCCTTTTTCCAGTTGTTTGGTTATTAGTTGCAAGTGTACTTGTAAGTGAGCTGATTTCCATTTTTTCTGTAATGTATAGGAACTTTTTCTACCAATTAAACAATATGACCTAATTTTGCAAGTGGAGTCTGCAAATGAATATTAGGCAAAATTGCAAGTATGCGGTGCAACTTTACTTTTGTCAAAATCAGTGGCAAGTAAGGTTGTAACTAACCAATCCAATAGCTTTTATCCGAGATATTCTTTTATTAGGATTAGTTTCAAGTGCACTTGTAATTGAGATGATTTCCTTTTTTTTTGTAAATTCATGTTTCCGTAATGCTCTGCTACCACATAGGGACCTAATTATAACTTAACTTGCAAGTGAAGGTTTCTTAATGAGGAGATTTATATACCAATTAAACGATAAGACGTAATTGCAAGTGTAGTTGTAATTAAATGAATAATTGACACAATTGCATGTATGGTTGCAACTTTAATTTTTTTTATTTCAGTCAGTTGCAAGTATGGTTGTAAGTAACCATTCGAGTAGGTTTTATCTACGATGTTATTTTTGTTATATTTTTCATTTGTTTATTACGATTAGTTGTAATTGCACATACAAATGAGCTGATTTCCCTATTTTTTTTATTTTCCCATCTCACTAATTGTAAAATTGCAAATGGAGTTGTAATTGAGTAGCTTTTCCCACATAGGGGGGCCTAGTTACAACCCAACTTGCAAGTGAGCATTTGTAAACGAGGAGCCTTTTGTATCAAACTGTACGACTTAATTGCAAGTGGAGTTGCAAACTAATACCACACACATTTGCAACTATGATTGTAACTATAGTTTTTCTTAAAAAAAAAGTTGCAAGTATGGTTGTAAATAGCAATTCATTTTTATTATTATTAATTCTAAATGCACTTGTAACTGTGTCTTTTTACGAAGTGCACTTCTAACTTAGATAATTGCAATTTTCTGTCTCAGTATTGTATATGAGGGGCTTTTTCTACCAATTAAATGGTATGAATTAATTTTGCAAGTGGAGTTTTGCAAATGAATACTAGACACGATTACAAGTATGGTTGCAACTTTAGTTTTGTAAAAATTAGTTGCAAGTATAGGTGTATCTAGCCATCCCGATTAGTTGCAAGTGCACTTGTAACTGAGCTGATTTCCATATTTGTTTTTGTATATTTACTGTCTCCGTATTGCTATAATTGTAACCGGAATTGTAAATGATTAGCCTTTCCTTCCCATATGACATAAGTACCAACTTACATCTTAACTTGCAAGTGAAGATATGTAAATTAAAAGCTTTTTCTACCAATAAAACGGTATGGCCAAATTGCAAGTGGAGTTGCAAATGAATACTAGACACGGTTGCAAGTATGGTTGCATTTAGTTTTTTCTTTCTTCATTTAGTTACAATTATAGTTGTAATTAGCCATTGTACTAGTTTTTATCTAAGAATTTTGTTTTTTTACATTTTGTTTATTACAGTTAGTTGCAAGTGCGGTTGTAACTGATCCGATTTCAATATATATTTTTTTTGTATTTTTTACTATCTCCATATTTGTAACATTGCAAGTGGAGTTGCAAATGACGAGATTTTCCTACCACATAGGGGGTGGGGGGATTTAATTACAACTCAAATTGCAAGTGAAGATTTGTAAATGAGAAGCTTTTATAACAAAACGGTATGACCTAATTGCAAATGGAGATGCAAATTAATAATATACACAATTGCAAGTATGATTGCAACTTTAGTTTTTCTCAAAAAAAAGTTCCAAGTATGATTGTATCTATCTATTCCACTAGATTTTATCTTAGATGTTCCACTATGCTTTTCATGGGTAGTGGAATGCCGTTATTGGAGTGTATCATAGTGGTCACAACACTCATGACCTGCAAAAAATGGACTTGGAGAAGTATGAACACAACTATCACGAGCCTTTCCAACATTTAACTATGTGGGAAAGACTTAAAGATGATAGCAAATGGCTAGCCTCTTACAAACATATGATGGCAAAAAAAAGGAACATGACAGAGAACAATACCACTTCAAATATGATCAACTTAGAGGCCGAGGAGCACCCAGAATCTGGGCGTGATAAGTCTAAGGTTGAACGGGCTGGTAAAGGAAAGTCAGGAGGGCTGTCGCAAGAGCTTGGAGAAAGATTTGACAAATTCATCGAGGTTAACACTCAATCAATGGAAGACCATCAAAAAGGTGATAGATAGCTAGGTGCTTCTATCGAATCAACAACTTGAAACTGCAAAGATCAACAACAAGACCAAAATGTTGGATGTTTACTCCATTTTTCTTTTAGCAGACACATCTAAGATGGATGATGGTGAAAAGGCCCGGCGTGCTAAGGCTTTGAGTAATATGGAGGCCATGTTATTTCCAGAAGGAGATGCAGGTGATCATGGTGAATAGCACATTTTTTGCTCTATTTCAGTCGAAATTGTAGGTATTGGCTATTTATTTATCTACTATTTGGCAGGTGATTGAAGGGAAAGAAGTGGTGCAGTACGAAGCATATTAGAAGTTGTGTCGGTCAGTTTACTGTGTGAACCTGATGGATCGTTCATCACTTTTGTTGTCCCAGTTAGTTTATTGTGTGAACCATGGATTGTGAGGACGGATTGTTATTGTGTGAATCTTAGAGATTTTTAATTGTGCACCTGATGGACCGATCAGCTATCTAAAATTGATGTGACCGTGATTGTTTGCTATTATCTTTTGGAATGATCAGCTACTATATTGTTAGTTGCCTCTTTTTAATCAATCCTGAAGCTAATTTAATTGATGTGAACGTGATGTTTGCTGTTACCAGCCACTACTATTGCCAGTTACCTTTTTAATCAATTAGTGAAGCTGAATCGATTGAGTTTCTTCTTACACGTGAATCATTCCACATTACCGTGCTATATATACAAGTGTATGCCTTCTCTTTTCCTCACTCCTTTACAAAACACCACTTCTTTCTTGTTCAAGATGGCTAGCAGTCAACCAGATGATGGTTCCGATGGTGATGCTGAAGCAAGTATCATGGATCCTTCTTCCCTCTACACACTAGACGACGACATGGTCCTGATGGACATGGTAGACTCGTTCAGCAAGGAGATCGCAGCAGAAGTGAAGGAAATCCTCGAAGGTCAAGAAGGATCAAGCAGAAGTGGTCCAAGAACTTATGTGAATAGGCCACGTGAAGCCGCCGTTGAGCAATTGGTACGCGACTATTTCTGTGATAATCCATTCTATAAGAGCAAAGTATTTCATAGAAGATTCCGAATGAGAAGGCCCCTTTTCGAGCGTATCGTACATGCACTAGGAGAGTGGTCTCCGGAGTTCACGCAAAGGAAAGATGCTCTTAACCGCGATGGACTATCTCCATTGCAGAAATGCACGCCGGCTATTCGCCAATTGGCATATGGTACTCCAGCGGATGCTCTCGATGAGTACCTTAAGATTGCCGAGAGCACTTCGGTTATGTGCTTAAAGTTGTTTGTCGAAGGCGTGATTCATATATTTGTATGCGAAGGCCCAATGTCAATGATGTGCAGCGCTTACTTGATATTGGAGAGAGCCGCGGGTTTCCAGGCATGTTAGGAAGTCTCGATTGTATGCACTGACATTGGGAGAAATGTCCCATAAAGTGGAGAGGACAATTCACTAGCGGGTATAAAGGCGCCCCTACTCTTATTCTAGAGGCGGTTGCTTCTCAAGATCTTTGGATATGGCACGCCTTTTTTGGTGTTGCCGGATCCAACAATGATATCAACGTGCTTAACCAGTCGACGTTGTTCATTGAGCAACTAAAAGGGCAAGCTCCACGAGTGAACTACAGTGTCAACGAGAAGGAATATCAACTTAGTTATTACCTTGTAGATGGAATATACCCCGAATGGGCAGCATTCGTGAAGTCAATACCAATGGCTCTAATAGAAAAGCACAAGTTGTCTGCTAAACATCAAGAAGGAGCAAGAAAGGACATGGAACGGGCATTTGGTGTGCTACAGGCGCGGTGGTCCATTTTACGACGTCCGACGCATTTATATGACCGAGGAGATCTCAATAATATTATGTTAGCCTGCATTATTTTACACAACATGATAGTAGATGATGAACAAGAAGAGGAGGGAAATATTCTTGATCTGGATGAGGAAGCAGTTTCATCCATTGTCCTTCCATTGGTATTTACTCACGGTGACATGCCATCATTTGTCGAGGTACTTGATAGGGATGCTAGAGTTCGTGATCGTCCAACGCACAAGGCTCTAAAAAATTATCTGATTGAGCATATATGGAAAAAATTTGCACGAGAAAAACTTATATTCGAGTTTGACCCATGTATTGCTAAAAATATTTATATATACTAATAATATAATATTTGCACTTTATTATTTATTGTGGATCGGATTTGTATTCTTATATCTATCCATATGTACATATGTACGGCAAACAAAACTCCGTAATGATAGATGCCACGTATAGATCACAAAGTTGAAATACTACTATAGATCCTACAAAGCATTAAATAAAACCACATGGACTATAGTAGTATTTTTTGCAGATTTTCTGCGTAACTTGGTAAAATGTAAGTAACAAAAAACCCATCCGTTGTTGAGCACCGCAAGGTTTTCTCATGGAGAAGAGTTGTAGTCTTGTTCTATCCAACGAAAAATATCCAACACCGAGACTAGATAATTGCATGCAAGTATCCTCGTACCGGTGAATTACATTCGACAATTGAGAATTACTTCAAAACACATGGCAAGAACTGCAGCTTTGTTTTGGCTGTTCAGTATTTCCAAAACCACATTATAGCTAAATAAACCTGAGCATTCAGAACGCTTAGGCACATCATATCGCACGTTTTTTTTAGCTTTATGCATTTTAGAAAAAAAAAAGACCCAAGTTGTCTCTTCGATACTTCAAATATGACAGTTTGGGCAATACTTCAGTGTTAATGCCACATTTTTTTACTCCTATCCAAACACATCTTAGTATTTTAAACCGTGGTTGAAAATTACTTTTCTACCAAACACATCATAGAAGAGCGTGTCCTCTCTTCTCGTGGGGTCCGGGAGGTCCGGGGAGGGGCCACCGGGGCTCCTCTCTTCTCGTGGGATCTGGGATGTCCGGGGAAGGGCCACCGGGGCTCCTCTCTTCTCCTGGGATCCGGGGAGGGGCCACCGCGGCTCCTCTGTTCTCATGACATCCGGGAGGTCCGGGGAGGCGCCACCGGGAGGTCCGTGGGGATCGCAAAATATAACTTCAAAAATGAAAACAATAAACAGAAAAAAAATCTACCGCGACAGAGAAAAATGCCAAAGTGCTGCCGCGGCAGAGGGGGCATTCACCCCGGTTCGTGGTACGAACCGGGACGCATAGCCCCTGCCCAGCTCGTGCGCGCTCTGCCACGTGGGCCACCCCAGCCATCTCGGGTGCTATGACATCCGGGACGAATGGGTGTGGGCCATTTGTCCCGGCTGCCCCATCCCGGTTGCACAACCGGGATGCATGGAGCTTACCAACCGGGACGGCTGGCCTCTTTTCTAGCAGTGTGCTGTCGTGCTTCTACATTTCTTCTCCTACCTGGTGCCAAAAAGGAACGCTTTCTACAAGGAAGAATTGATGTTGTAGACAAGGTTTTGGTTACAGATAGGAAAAAAAAACCCGAGGGGAGCTGAGATTTCCTGTTACCGCGGTTACTGGAAAATCTAGACCATTTACTCAGGGACGGAACCAGCAGGGGGCGGGCTAGGGCCATGGCTCCCCCCATGGAGCAATTTTTTTAATCCCCCCTAACTAATTTGTAGATTTTAGCCCTAGATTAACTCAGATTTAGCTAAATGGCTCCCTCTATATTATTTAGTGTGCACTTGCCCCCCTTATTTTCCACTCCTGGTTCCGTCCCTGCATTTACTGAACAAATTTGAAAACTAAAATTCGGAAATTCAATTTTTTGGTTCCTAGTGTGATAAGTTAACGTGCGTTTCCGTCAATGTTCAAAACTATTAGGATTTTTTGTCCGTTATGACCATTTCCAAACTCTTTATTGTAGATCAAGTTTGAAATGAAAACGACATGCTATATTTTCTGCATAACTTGGTGAAATGTGAGTAACAGAAGACCCCTCCGTTGTTGAGCACCCCAAGGTTTATTCGTGGAGAAGAGTTGTAGTCTCGTTCTGTCCAACAAAAAAAAATCCAACACCGAGACTAAATAATTGCATGCAAGTATCCCCGTACCGGTGAATTACCTTTGACAATTGAGAATTTCTCCAAAACACAAGTCAAGAACTTCGGCTTCATTTTGGCTGCTGAGTATTTCCATAACCACATTATAGCTAAATAAACTTCAGCATTCGGAACGCTTGGGCACATCATATCACACCTTTTTTTTTAGCTTTCTGCGTTTTAGAAAAAAGAACAGGGCCCAAGTTGTCTCTTCGATACTTCAAATATGACAGTTTAAGCAATACTTCAGTATTAATACCACATTTTTTTTACTGCTAAACATAGTATTTTAAGCCGTGGTTCAAAATTACTTTGCTACCAAACACAGCCTTGAACAGGAAAACTCTTGCCTCTCGCACCATGTTGACTTGATGCATATGCCAAATTATGCAGAAGTCCGAATTGACGAAGAAAATTTAATAAACACTAGCATCATTTTCTGAAAATTTCTTGCTACACATCACATTAGACGGGTGATGAGAATACCATGCCCCCCGAGAGGAGAGGAGGGTGAAGATTTTATAAATGGCTGCTACATTTTTTTTTCTAATGAAGTTTGTTAAACGAACTAAACCTTTTCCATTTGCAGCGGCAAATTCTTTTTAGATAAATACTTTTTTTTTCTTTGGTATGCTTCGTAGCAACCAAAAATTTAGACTAGTGCCAATAAGCATGCGACTCTTGTCGCGCCGGCCAACTCAATTTGCCACGAATATCAGACGCGCTGGCGGATCACGTTTCATGTGATCGCTATTCGCGTATAATATGGCTCGTGGATTCGCTTATAAACTGTTGTCGCGCAAAATGATCAGATACGCGCGCAGCCTGGGCACATGGTAACTCGTGTGCAAAAGGAATACAAAAATCCCTGGAGATACGCGAGGGTTTAAAATATGGAATTTCGAGAAAAGTATGCAACAAATACTATTCCTACCAAATATACCCCAGCCTGGGCACATGGCAACTCTGCGCCCATGTCGCTGTGTTGCAGGGTCGAACACGTACGTGAACCCTGCCGCGCGTTCCAGCCATGCCAAGCTGTGCGCGTCGAGCCGCCCATCGACACGTCTGGATGCGCCGTAGACACGAACAGGCTAGTCCCCTAGCTAGGAGCACCTGCCAAAAGTGGCAGCACCAACAAAGAAAGTTCACGGACCGACTCTTTCCCGGCGCTCCCCTCCTCCGCCCATAAAAAGCTCGCGCGATCGCCGCACCGGGAGGAGAAACCTGAGACGAAGCGAGAGAAAGATCGATCGATTGCAGAACCGACCATCGACTTGTAGCCGAAGCAAAGGGCGAGGCGACCATGAGGGGCGAGGCGAGGCTGCTCTGCGCGCTGGGTCTGCTGCTGCTCTGCGTGGCGGCCAACTTCCAGGGAGCCTACTGCTTCGGCGGAGGCCATGGAGGGGGAGGCGGCCATGGAGGCGGTTTCGGCGGAGGCCATGGAGGCGGCTACGGCGGAGGCCATGGAGGCGGCTACGGCGGAGGCCACCAAGGCGGAGGTTACTCTGGCGGGGGTGCCCGTCCGTTCATCTACGGGGCGGGCGCGGGCGCGGTCGCTGGTGCTGGCGCGGGCGCTCTCGCCGGCAGTGCCGTGGCGGGGTCGCACAGCGCCGCGGGCGAGACTCATGGCCAAGTCGCCTCCAGGGCCTCCGGCGCCGCCGCCGCACTCGCAACCGCGGCGCTCGTCTGGTGGCTCTGAGCGTGCGCGCGGCGTACTTCCGGACGCGTACATCTCGGCATGCACACGATCGAGTGGATTTTACTGAATTTCGTAGCAGTAGTTTCAGGAGTGGTAGATGAGATCGCTGGATGTAACACGAGATTACGAGTGAACTAGGTAGTTGATTTGGTAGTGCTGGATGCTTACGTGATATTTTCAACAGGATTTTGCTAGAAACTTCTTTTTAGATCATTTTGCGAGAAACTTTTAGTAAGTACTCCCTGGAAAACTTCTTTTTATACAGAAGTACTATAGTATGACAGCTATGGTGTTTTCTGTTTGGTAGTGTCACGCAATTGAAGAAGGTGAGCTTGAGTCATTGTCTACTACTCCCTGGAAGTGTCGCTCATTTTGTACAAAATCTGTAAAACTTCGTCTCGTACTTGTCTGTTTTCTTCTTTATTTTCTTCGCGGAAGCTGAGCGCTTTCCAGAATCACCATGCCATCGTGTGCCAAGAATTCAAGATTGTCTTTATGTGCTGTATCCCTACGTCTCTGTGTATTCTATTTTTGTTTAGGGTGGCACGATTATTGTCTTGACAAGAAAATGCATAGATTGCAGAAAATCACTCAAAAATTTACTTGCTTCTTCACTTGCAAATCTTGAGCGTCGTAGCCGTTTAAGACACTAGCTTAATACCCGCATTGATACGTTGATTCTTCTTATTTCTACCTGATAAGAGGACTTTATTATAGTGGTGGGGGATAGAAAATCTTCCTTGTGAACCGTGTTTGTCTGGAAGTATGTCTCCGGAGCAACAGCGATCCCTTCCAGCCTCACATGCTCTTTCTCGCGTGATGAGATCTCCTCTGCCGTGTTCGCTATGAACGCCAATTCTAGCCCGGGCCGGTCGGTTTCGGCCCCAACTTCTATACCAAGTTCTGGACTACCATCTCCCCGGGCATCGAGGCGGTGTTTCATGACTTTTTCAACCACTCCATTGACCTAACCCGCATCAACAGAGCCTTCCTTGTCCTCCTCCCAAAATTTGAAGCGACCCGGTGCCCCTCAAACTTCCGGCCTATCTCTCTCCAAAATTGTATCATCAAGATTGTCATTAAAGCCCTTACGACTCGCCTCCAAAAATGCATCCACCCTCTTGTCGATCCCGATCAGACAAGTTTCCTCTCCGGACGCCGCATCTCGGAAAACATCATCTACGCCGCTGACCTCGTTCGTTGCTGCCACCTTCGCAAGGTTCCGACTCTAGTGTTCAAAATCGACTTCCGAAAGGCCTTTGATTCTGTCAACTGAGACAGTCTTATTGCTATTTTGTGTGCCAGAGGGTTCGACGATAAGTGGTGCTCCTGGATGCAGTCCATCCTCGACACTGGTCACACTGCTGTCCTCCTCAACGGTGTCCCAGGCCCATGGATCAGGTGCAGGAACGGGCTCCGACAAGGGGACGCTCTCTCGCCCTACCTATTCATAATTGTGGCCGATGTCCTCCAACAAATGATTCGTGCAGCTGCCCTATCTAGCCGTCTCTCTCACCCTGTTGAATCCGCCAGACCCCCGGCCGTCCTCCAGTACGCTGACGATACTCTAATCCTTTGCTCGGGCAACATTGCAAATGCGACCAGCCTAAAAAAATCCTCGATGATTTCTCCGCTGCGACTGGCCTAGCTATCAACTTCCATAAATCGTGCTATGTTCCCATGCACACTGATAGCTCCACAACCTCCTCCATTGTTGCCATCCTTGGATGCCCTATCTCTTCCTTCCCCCAGCCCTACCTCGGCCTTCCTCCCTCTCCTACAAAGCTCCCAATATCTGCGTATTCGTCGCTGATCTCCTCTTTTGACCGTAGACTCTCAGGCTGGAGCGCGTTGCTTCTCTCCTGGGGGGGGGGGGGAGGGGGCGGAGAGTTCTGTGCAATGCGGTTCTTGATAATCTTGCTACCTATTTTATGTGCTCCTTTTTGCTCCCCAAAGGTGTGATTGATGCAATTGATAAGAGAAGACGTGCCTTTTTCTGGACGGGTAAGGAGCAATGCTCTGGTGCCCGCTGTCTAATCGCCTGGGACAAGGTTTGTTTTTCTGTGTAGGCAGGTGGATTCGGGATAAGGGACCTCCAACGACAAAACACCGTGCTTCTCATGAACTTCATCGTCAAACTGCACCAGGACGAAAGACTCTCTTGGAAGGAATGGTACTTTCGACAGTCGGGCAGAGACTTCGGGGACCCCACACCCCACCCTTCGTTTATTGATTCGGTTGTCTCCTACTGCCTGCATGTGTTTCGCACTATTACCCGCTGCGGGGTGCATAACAGCAGACGTGTCTCCTTCTGGATCGATAAATGGCTTCCTGGACCCTCACTCCAGTTCCGTTTCCCGGCGCTTTTCTCCCACTGCACCCGCCCTAACATCTCTGTTGCGGATGTCTGTGGTGGCGGGCTCTACCTCCGGTCTCGTCTCTCCACGGTGGCTTTCCTCTAGCTGCGGGAGGTCCGGATGATCATTGACTCGGTGATTCTGGACTCTCTTCCAGACACCCGGACTATGGCCTTCGGGACCGACCGCATCGTGTCCTCGCGGTCTATATACCTTGCCCTCGCGACTGGAGGTCAGGTAGACGCCTCCTTCTCCATCGCTTGGGCCTCCCACCTCCCGTCCAAAATCAGCCAGCTCGTCGATGCTCGCCGTCTCAGCTCTCGGGCCAACCTTTTCTTCAAAGGATGTGCCCCCTCCGATGCTTGTGCGCGTTGCAGCGAGCCCGAGTCCTGCTGCCACATCTTCTTCTCTTGTCCTGTCTCAGCCGAAACTTGGCTTAGACTCGGCTCTACCGTCACCCCGCCTCCGGAGTCACTATGGGACATTCCAGCTCCCCCACACATTGTGGTTCCTCCCGAGGTCTGGAGGCTAGGCGTCGCAGCTCTCATTTGGAGCCTTTGGAAAGCCCGGAACGACGCCACTTTCAACAACGCCTCATGGACATCCTCGCAGGTTCTCCGCCGTGCTGCTGATGACATCGTGCTCTGGAGCTCCCACTTCCCGGACACCTACAGGGATCACATTGCCTCGGTCCACGCCTACATTAGGGCGCGTGCACTGTTAGCCCCCTCCTCCCGTGTGATGTAGCCTTCCTCTTAGCGCAGGCTATTATGCCTACTGTACCTCATCTCTACCCCCCCCCCTTTTGTTTCTTAACTCCGATGTAACACCTCTCTCCCCCCATGTGTTTCTGGTTCGACTGTAATTGTATTGTGGACGGTCCCTTGTGGGATCGTGGTGGTTATATAACAACCAGTGGGGAAAACTCTTCCCCCCTGGCATTCTCGAAAAAAAAAAGAGAATGCCAGTTTCAAGAAATGGTCCCTATCTGAAAAAGCAGTTTCACTCGAATACTATGCCACAAGAAAGAGGTATATCTTATTAATCGACAATCTGAAAGCCTATATCATAAAGGAATATAAACAACAAGTCTTTGCAATACATCAGGATTCTTGCACAACAAGAATAGGCAATACATAATTATTATTCATATAAAGGCAATACATAAGATATCTCTACACACTACACGGGCACGTGTTTTTGTTTTTCGCTAACCTATAGATAATAACAACAAGCTAACCACTTCAGGCGCTAGAGAAGATTCGAGAAGAGTCGGATCCAATGGATTGGTAACACGATGTGTCTGGTCTGATGCCTGCTCGGTGCTAGAAGGTCAGAAGGATAAGTGTGATAAGCTTTGAATAGAAGCCCTGCTAAACGGCGGCAGTAACTTTAACGATCCTAAGTTAGCGAAATAGTAAAAAAAAAATGCCTCGGTTAGTCTGACTATTTATGGTTTGTTTGGTTCGGTGTCAACGCTGGCCCTACCGACATATTGGCACACCCATGATGCATCAATTTTGTTTGGTTGGGGGCCAAATGTTTGGCTACCCTAAGCCAGTCCATTCCTACCGGGCACATTTTGACGCCAAATCCCAGGTGAGCCGAGGGTGGTGAAATCGAAGCGAAAATTTGGGTTGTCAACAATTCGGCATGGCACGCCAGGGCTCGATCCAAACAACCCCTTAGATGCATCAATACAATGAGCATAAACTCTACAACACGCATGTTACCATTTTAGGGCTCAGAAAACTAAAATGATAAAAGGAAAGTGTGTCTTGTTTCATATCTAAGAAAACTCAAACAAGAACATCAACACACATATGGTAACTCGATTGATCATTGACATTATATTAATCAACATTAACTTGTAATGAACTTGAAAATTATATTGTTATTTCACACCATTTAATTAACTTTGATGTTCGTTCCATCTACTTAGTTTGAAAAATTAACATGTCAGTTAGCATACATGTGACATTTGAATCTGTTGCTGGTGAAGGTAAACAATATTGTTCAAGAAGAAAAAAGACTAGCAGAAAACTAAGCAGACATTATTGGCACGCCATTTTTCCTTTATATACATGAAATTGTTCTATTTAAATCTTATATATTCTATATTGTATTTTGTATCTTAAAGATGAGTGATTTTTTTAATTAAATCTTGTCGAATTTTGGAAAGTAAAATTAGTTTATTCGCTTACTTTCTAGATACCAGGCCGAAATGCCACGACGTTAAATTAACAAGGCCACAAACGACGAGAGGAATTCGAACTGCAACCGTGAGAAAAGTGCAACTACCTTCAACTTGCAACTTCTACCGCCTTTTTATTTTTGAATTGCAGTTTTTACTTTGTGAATATGCAGCTCTCAAGAGCCACTACATCAAAATTAACACTAGTTGCACTTTTCTTTTCAGGAAAGGTGCAACTATAACGATTTTCTTACCTTTAACCACAGACGCAAGTTGCACTTTTTTTGAAGAAGAAAAAAATGCCACTATCTACGAGTTGCAAATTCTACCGCTTTTGTCTTTCTGAGATGCACCTTTTAATAACTTGTGGAAGTTAAACTCGAAAGAGTCTGTATCTCACAACTTCTACCATTTCTTCCTCGTATCATTGCCCATCATGACCTGGTGTGAAGTAGCCATACAGCATGGAGTTTGGAGAGCTGGGTTGATTCTGTCTTGGTTGGAGCCAACCTTTTCTCGTTCATGTCCCACGAAGTTTCTTAAATTTCTATTAGAATTGTACTTTTCCATTAATTGAGGATTATGTCTATTTTTTCTTGGTCTAGAACCTGTAATTATGGAAATTGAATGGGCTTGACATTGCACACCTAGCAACACTGATGTTAGATGAGCATAGCAAACGAGATAACAAGTCAGGATGATACTTGCACGGTGACCATCCTCCACGAACATATTTCACGCACGCAAACGGAACGTAAAGTACCATTGGTGGAACGCACAGAGATAATAAGGGCGTGTTCGGGAACTGCCCAGCTTCCAGCTTCCCAGCGGAGCACCCCGGAGCAGCGCCGAACACGCCAACTCCGCGGAGCCAGATCCGCGAAGCTGAGCGAATTGCACATGTAAATTTTGGAGCACCACTTTCGCAGATCCGCGGAGCAGTCTATCCCGGAGCAGCAGCAAATTACGGAGAGATGCCACCGCCAAGTTAAAAGGAAAACGCTTCGTCAATTTTCTTTCCCCACGAGCGAGTCCAGGAAGGTTCTCTCGCGTGACCTAGCGTCCAGCCGCCGCCGACCCACGACTCCGGCCGTCGCCGCTCCCCGACTCTGGAAGCTGCATGAGCCGTCTGCCCGCCGCCAGCAGAGGCGTGTCGCACGCCGCAGGATCTTCTCCGTCTCGCACGCCGACGCACTGCTCCCAGCTCAGTGACCTCCACGGCTCCACCTCCACAGCGAGGAACTCCGGTCCGGACGACGCGCCGCCACCATCCGCCATAGGAGTCGTCTCGCCCGCCGCTGGCATAACCGTCTCGCACGCCGCCGGCAAAGCCGGCTCGCACCCGCAGGATCTTCCCCGTCTTGCACGGACGCTCTGTACAGCCAGAATTCGCAAGGAATCGAACACTGCAATCCGTGCCTCCCAACTGGCCCAGCCCAGCCCGCAAAAGAATCCCACCCGAAAAGGCCACTAATGCTCAAGGGCTTACAAAATTCGGACCGGCCTGGCTGCAAATATTAATCCCTAACAGGCCGGCATGGATTTGGGCCCAGAAAATACGTGGAGCGCTGCCGAACGTATTCCGCTCTGCTGGAGAAGCAGGAATCGGTCGATCAGAGCCGGGTCTGAGGATTTCGCTGGAGCGGACTACTTCCGAACACGCCCTAAGATTTAGAGAACTGGCCAATGCAGTTTATAAAAGAATTCAGTGTCTATAGCATAACATAAGATCTCGTGGTTGCTAGTGGTTGTTTACTACAGCCTCATCTACGGAGGTGTTGTGTTTGAATCTCTCTGCTGTCTGTTTAAAATTATAGTTATTTCATCACACTAATAGGTGGAACCCACACCGGTTAGACATCATGAGGTTCACATGTGGTAGACAGAAATATATAGGGCATTTATGCAAAAAAAAAAACCGCCATTTGTCCGCCCCCGGTTCATTTGGGACCAATTTTGCACTATGTGACAAGTTCTAGGACGAGTTGATCCCATTTTACAACTAGTGTGATTAGTTTGCTAATCCTGAACAACTTGTGGGACCTATGATGCATATAGCTACGGTATGTGTGATGTTTGACCACATAATAACAAAAAAAAAACCCTTAATTCATGTCTGAGTGACAAGAAGTGAGTAAAAAACATGTCGCAATGAACCTTTACATACTAATATCAATACAATGAGAATAAAGTTTATAACACGCATGCCATCCTTTTGAAAGTGGTAACATATTTTCTCAAGTATTTTGATGATGTGTACATTTTCCATATGCTTATGACTGCAACTTTGGCCATGTACCAATTATCAACTAGCTAGATAGACTATGCAGTTGCTATTTATCTCTAGCCATCTTAGTTGAGGTGTTGTAAATGTTTACTCATGTAATTTTGTGATAGTGAAGATGAAGAAAAAAATTATCGGCATTCTAATAGTTGTCAGTCTGCCCTACTGTATTTGTCCACAAGTTTGAAATAGAAAACTATGGGCATTTTGGTTTTAGTATTTTCACATTCTCTGCATTTTAACACTGTCCAGGTGGCCCCGTACATCATCTACTCAGACCTAAGTTTTAGTGTTTGATTTGCCTCTTCTCTAAATTCATAACATTGTCGTAGTGTTTGATTAGCTTCTTTTCATGCAACCTGGTGTATGTTTTATAAGGTTACGTTTTCATTTTCGTAACAATATCATTTTCTATAAAGTTGTCAATAGACCCGAGAGAGCAGACAGTAATTTTAGGTTTTGAAATCCAGAGTTTTGATAGTCGTAGCTTTGCAAATGTTGCAGTTTCGTTTTTTTGTCTGGTGTTTGTGATGCCTTCGAAGATGCGAGAGGACAAGCACAAAATGGTGGCTCTTAGTATGGCGGGAAGCCGTGTAATTAATCCCCGGAGAGGGCGACGTCGATTGAGTGGTGACCCGGCGGGATGATTAAATATGTTCATCGCAGATGTTCAAATTCCTTAAGTTCTACCGTTACTTATTGTGTGAAGGTTTGGATTTGATCGTGTTACAAAATATAATATATGTATGTTGGTGGACATTTTTTTAGGAAAGAGTTGTTGTATTTGTGCCTACATGTGTATTGGATCGGATCACCCAATCTTTCGTTGGATCAAATCCACTAGCACTGGCGTCGCGTACTTCTTGGAGGCGCCGTCTTGGGCTCCCAGAGGGTGGGTGTTCTGCGTGTGGTTTGTGGTGCCCTCGTGGCGGTGATTCCCTGAGGCGAGTTGCTCCGTGGTGTGGTCTGTGCTGCTCCCCTCTGCCTGCTCCCCTCGCCTTCTGCAGGTGGTATGTTCGTCGGCGGGACGGCGCCCTCGGGCCTGGGCGGGAGGGGAATGGGTTCCCCTCTCTGGTGGCAGCGTCCTGGCAGAAGTGCTGAGCCAGCGGCCTGGGTGAACCCTGGCCTTCCTCGGCGGCATCCTTGCCTTCTTCTCGCCGTATCTTCCGTGAGTGATCTCGACGTAAGGCTTGCGTTTTGCCGGACCGTCGATGCCGGTGGTGGTGTCCGTGGGTTACTCGCGTGCAGTGATGTCCGGGCTGGGTGCTCTCTCCTGCTTCTCGTTTGGTGTGTGCTTTCATGCTCTAGGGTGAGCATCTTTACGTTCTAATGGTGTGACGCCCTCCGATCCAGGGCGAGAAGACAGGGGTCTTCTTCGAAGGTGGAGGCGAAGGCCATGTTGGCGACGCGCGAGAGGAAGATGAATGCTAGATACCCTGGTGGCGACCTTGCTTCACGGTGCACTCCCTTGGGGCTGACATTGTCGTCTCAGACGGTGGCATCGAATTCTAAGCCGGGCTTGTTGTAATTTTCTTCTTTCTTGTTATTCGTTGCCTGTAAGCTGATCTTTCAGCATCATGTAAACTGACGCAGCGGTTTTATTAATTTAAAGCCGGGCACTTTGGGCCTTCATTCTAACAAAAATCCACCAGCACTAGTAGAATACTAGATCGAGTAAAATCACTCAACAAGGCCCCTAAAGCATATACCAGCGCCAGCGGCGCGTAGGGACCAATAAGGTCCTTTCTTTGTTGTTAGTATTTTTCTTATTTCTCATTTCTTCAACGCGTAAAAATATTGCACCTGTTCAAAAATCCCATGGCCAGCTGAGCATGTCTTACAAACATTGGACACAACGTGTCGTAGGTGTGGCGCTTCTTTTGCATGGCCAAACTTTCGATTCTGCCATCAACAGCATCACTCGCAGGGTATCGAACACGCGTAGTCGCGTATGACAGTTCCAGCCAGGCGAGGCTGTACGCGTCGACCCGACCCCGTGGATCGACACGTCTGGGTGCACGTACCACGAACACGCCTGCCCGAAAGCAGCAGCAGGAACAAAGCAAGTTCCTCAACGACTCCTCCTCGGCTTTCCCCTCCCCCTCCCCGCTCATAAAACCGGGGCAATCACCGCGTCGCCCAGCGTAACCACGGACCAAGGGAGACAAGACAACGAGGGTGGAGATTTTCCAAACCGACCACCGAAGCGTAGCTAGGCGAAGGGAGGCGGCCATGAGGGGCGAGGCGAGGCTGCTCTGCGCGCTGGGTCTGCTGCTGCTCTGCGTGGCGGCCAACTTCCAGGGAGCCTACTGCCGCGGCGGGGGTGGTGGAGGCCACGGCGGCGGAGGCGGAGGCCACGGAGGCGGCGGTGGAGGCCACGGCGGAGGACGCGGAGGCGGCGGGGGACACTTCGGTGGCGAGACGAGCGGCGGGAGGACCGGCAGCGGGGGAGCCCGTCCGTTCATCTACGGGGCGGGGGCGGGCGCGGGTGCTGGCGCCCTCGCTGGCAGGGGCGCGTCGGGGTCGCACGGCCACAGCGACGCGGGCGAGCCGCACGGCCGCGTCGCCTGGAGGGTCTCCGGCGCCGCCGCGACCCTCGCGGCCGCGGCGCTCGTCCGGTGGCTCTGAGCGTGCGGCGTACTTCCGGAGGCGTAAGTCTCAGCACACGTGTGGAGTTTAACTGAGTTTGGTAGCTGTAGTTTAGCAGCCGTAGATGAGATCGCTCGATGTAAATCCGGGTTGACAAGTGAATTAGTTGGTTTGGTAGTTGCTGGACTGCTGGTAGCAGATCGCTGGATGCTTATGTGTAAGTAATGTCGAATCCGCGGTACTTTGAACATAAATCTGCGTTTAGTAGTTGTAGTTCATCTGGTGTTTTTCTGGTTGGTAATTAATGTCACGGAATCAAAGAAGATGAGTTTGCAGTCGTTTTCTCGTACCAGGAAAACTTTACTCGTGCTTGTCAATTTCTGTCTTACAACTGTTGATGATATTTTGCTTTCGGCCTCGGAGATGGTGGTTGGTGTCATCACGCTGTCCAGAATGCCGTCCTAAAAAGAATGCCGTGTGCCGCATATCTCAGGAAATCAGGAACCACTTCAGGATTGCCGTCCTCTGCTGTGTATGTCAGGAAATCAAGATGCCGCCATGTGATGCCCCCATGTTCATTAAGCATGCTCGGAGTTGCCAAGGGATAAAAATTAGGGTTGCCCGGCGACTTAAAAAGCCTTTTCTGTCCCAGTTTATTATTTGCTACATCTGATCCTAAGGGCATCTCCAGTCGTTGCGCCCCAAGGGTCCAAAACGCCGCCGTTTTGGGCCCGCCGCGGCGCCAAACGGCGCTAATCTGGAACCTGCGGGCAGCCTTTCCAGTCGCTCCCCGAGCCCAAGTTTCGGCCCCAAAAAAACTCGATTTGAAACTAGGCGCATTTTATTGATTTCAGACAAAGTTCGTACAATTTCGACGCAAATTTAAACTAAAACGCAAATTTAAACCTAAACTACTTTTATTGATTTCAGACAAAGTTCGTACAATTTCGACGCAAATTTAAACTAAAACGCAAATTTAAACCTAAACTACTTAAGGCCCAGGCGCTCAGCGATGGCCTGGCTGTCGTCGACGTCGTCGTCGGGGCCGTCGCCGGCGCGCCTGCTCGTTCCCTGTCCGGGGTCGCCACAGCCGGAGTTGCCCCACCTGCTCGCCGCGAGGGCTTGCTGGTACTCGACCTCCTCGTCGGAGTCGGGGTCGAGCACGACGTAGACGGGGTCCTTCGTCGGCGACGGTGGAGGGACGCGGCGGCGGGCCGCGTTGGCGGCAGCCTCTTGGTCGCGAGCCGCCTTGCGCTCCTCGGCCTCAGCGAGCAGACGGGGCTGGAGCTCCAGCTCCTCGGCGGTGCTCTCCCCGCGGGCTCTAGTCCGCGGCGGCGTCGTCGGCGAGGGGCTGGAGCGTGTTGCGGGACAGCTCCAGCGCGGCCTTCTGGCCAGGCCACTCCTCGTCGTCGTCGTCCTCGGTCGGCTCCGTCTTCGGACGGACCGCGCGCTCGAATCCGGCATCCTGTCGCTGGCGTGGCTCGCCAATGCGCAGGGCGCCGCCGCTGCGCCTGCGGACAGGCGCGCCGGAGTTCAAAATAGGGGGAGTGAGAGAGAGAGTGGGCGCCGGAGGAGCTCGAGGTGGCCGACGACGAGCCGCCGCCCATCCGCCGCGCATCCCACGCGGAGTTCTGCCGGGGCGGCATCTCCAGCCGCGGCGCGTTGCCGCCGTGGATGTAGTCCAGCACCCACTCGAGAGTGCGGTGCTGGCCTCTCCACCAGCGGCGGCGCCCGTGGCCATTGGAGCGGCCCTCGACGGGGCCGTTGTCGCCCAAGGAGGCGAGCTCCCTGTCGCGGCGCCGCGTGAGTTCATCCCACCAGAACTCGTCGTGGCCGTCCGCCGGTAGGCCTTCGTCCGCCGCTAGGCCTTCGCGCGCCTCGGCAATGGCCCGCCGGAACTTCGCGTCCGTTGACGGGAGCGGAGGCACGGGCACCCCGCCCGCGCTGAGGGCCCAGCGCGTCTGCCCGCCGCCAGAGCTCGGGAGGCGCATGTCCGGCGGGCACGGGTAGATCGCGCGGTACAGCGCCATCGCCTCGCTCCGGCGAAGGTGGCGGCGGATCCAGCCGTTGGCGGCGGCGGCACTGTCGTAGCTCGCCATTTTTCGTGGAGGAAGGAGAGCACGGGGGAGAGAGGAGAGCGCGGAGGAAGGAGAGAACAGCGAGGTGGAATAATGGGGCGGGGCGGCGAGCGGCGGGGCCTTTTGTAGCCTGCCGGGCATTTACTGCGCGTGCGTCCCCTCGCTGCCGCCCGCCACGCCATTACGCCGGCAACCTTTGAACGGGTGCATGCACTGGGCGGGCGCCACGCCATAAACGCCGGCAGCCTTTGACCAACGCGGGCGCCGAGAAGATGATTACGGGGGGTTCTGTTCCCGCGTTTATTCGGCGCGCCACTGACAGAGCTGGCCCGCGCGCGCTGCCGCGCAGCTTCGCCCCCCAGGCCGAACCCAGCGGGTTGGGTTTGGCCTGGGTGCCGCGGCGCGAAATAGCGTCGAAACGGCGCTATTTGGGCTTCTGGGGGGCCGACTGGTGAGGAAACGGCGCTATTCGCCGCTTCCGGCGCTAAAAAGGCCGCCTGGGGGCTCTGGGGGGCGACTAGAGATGCACTAATATATTAGTACTTACGAGTTACGACCGCGTTATCTTAACCTTCTCTGCTTTGTCTTCATTTTGGGCTAAATTGGACTTGGACCTCCTACTAAGCATGGTGGTCTTGTTTTCTCGGCCGTGTTGTATACAGGTATCATGACATGATTAACTACTCACTCCCATCCTAAATAACTGGCGTTAGTAAGTGGCGTTAGTGTAGCTATAGATTTGTATACATGTTATGTTCATTTCTCAGGGCACTTTTAATGGATTGGAGGAAAAGGCACGTCACATGTTGTTTCACTACGAAAATCCAATTTTTTGTCCAGAAAAAGGAGTTAGACTTTCGTATGCTGAGAAAAAGCTTATGTTTTACAAAAATGAGTAGACACACACTTCTAAGAAAGTGCAGCTTGAGTTTACCAGAAAACGGAAAACAGCACATTAAGATGAAAACAAAAACATAAATGGTAGCTTATAGGTTATTATCTACGAAAATTTATCTTCCATACTCCACTATAATTTGTTAAAAACTAATAATATATAGGTAATCAAATATATACTAATCCCTTCGATACATAAAAGTGTCGCTTATTTTAAACTAAGTTAGTACAAACTTTATATTAAGCGAGCGACACTTTTTAATGATCGGAGGGAGTATATCAATCCGGTTGAACTTTTCAAAATAGTTAATTGCAAGTTGTTGGAAAAATGCAACTACAATCTAGTGAAAATGCAACTTGTGCATAATTGTGAAAAAAAATACAAATGACAAACAGCTGTTGTCAACTTCAGTCTTATCGGTTGATTTTGCTTTTGCCACGGAGATGGTGTTTTCTGCCGTCAGTGTCGAGAATCAAGAATGTCGTCTGTTGTATATCTCAGAAAATCGAGATTGCCTTCGTTTGATGTGCATGTCCGGAGATCAAGATGCCTCCTTGTGCTCCATCCCAATATCTGTACCCAATGGCTATAGCACTAGAGAAGTATTAAATAATAATAAAAATTGGTTCTTTCACCTGTGAAACTTCAATATGCGAGCCATACGAGTAACCAGCTTAATATCACTTTTCAAAAAAAAAATGTACTCCCTCCGTCTTAAATTAAGTGTCACAAAGTTTGATAAACGTCTCAAATTAAGTGTCACAAAGTTTGATAAAAGTAGATGTATCTAACAGAATTACTAAATTGTGTCTAGATATATCCACTTTTGTCAAACTTCGCGATACTTAATTTTAGACGGAGTGAGTTCTACTACTAGCTTGATACACGTGAGTTGCTGACGAAGGGGTGGACCTTGGACCTGTCGAGTAAGGATACCCGGTCCTAGGCCTAGGATTGGAGCCCAAGAGGAGATGCCTTATACTATTCTAGAAGGCCCAGTTGGAGCCCACCCGCAAAGCCTTGCGGGTCAAGATAGGAAGATTGTAACCGACTTAGGGTTAGAGTTCGAGTCCTCCCCGGGTGAGATTTGAGACATGGCCACCTATATAAGGCCAGGAGAACCACCAGGAGAGGACAAGCAATACCGCACCACCAAGCCTTGAGATCGAGATCATACTCTCGACTTGAGCAACCCCCATTGTAACCGATCTACTCGTGAATACAGATCGACAGAGGCAGGATTAAGGGTTTTACCTCTACGAGGGCCCCGAATCTGGGTAAATCGTGCCCCCTGTCTAGCCGACGATCGTCACCAGCGCCCACAGGTTCTCCTAATCGAAACCCTATGGGTTCACCCGAGGGACTTGTTGAGATGCAGACTCGACAATTGGCGCCGTCTGTGGGAAACGGCGGGGGCTGGATCTCCGGCATCTTCGGCTTCATCGACAACCAACTCACGTTGGAAACCCGCGACTTCCACTCCGACCAATCCGATTCGAATCGGATCAGTCGTCGTCACCCCTCATTCACCGGAATCACGCCCGGTATTCAGCGATCTGGAGAAGAGCATCACCCTGACGTTCGGGAGATTCAAGTTCTACACCAACAAGGATGGGATCATTCACTTCCCCGAAGGATCAAGATCTGAATCGATCTCCAGCCCAGGAGCTGTCGATTCACGACCCTACCGTG
The DNA here is from genome assembly GCA_028641055.1 of Alopecurus myosuroides. NCBI lineage: Eukaryota > Viridiplantae > Streptophyta > Magnoliopsida > Poales > Poaceae > Alopecurus > Alopecurus myosuroides. Next base: position 98,745,196 of record CM054061.1, read on the forward strand.
CAGATCACGACTTGGCGAAAAGTGGCGAGTCCATCCGCCTCAACACCAACAACTTCCATACCCTCTCTACAGAGGAACCTTCTCGGATCAGGAAAGCCTTCCAAGTCACGCCTAGGACCCACAAGCCATATCTGGCTCAGGTCTGCATGGAAGGATCGGAAGATCCACCCGAAGAAACTGAACACAACGCAAGGGAACGCGCTGAGATCGGCGTCTCGCGAGACGCTTGGGTCCGAGCAAAGGAGGCTATCCGCACGAGAAAACCACCTGCAGTCGGAGCTCCACACGAAGACATGACCGCCTACCACTATCATCTAGTGAGAGTGGCTACCGCAATCAAGGAAGCTCGCATAGATCTAGCCAATCGGAGGAGATTGACGGACGAGTCAAGCCAACGCCGGACCGTGCTGTTTTTAACACCTTCTGTCGGGACTCATCCCGCAAGGAAAGGATACGCCTCAAGAACCGCAACCATGGATGACGAGTCCCTGACCGGGATCAGCAAGTCACTCGGACCTTCCCTCATGCGGGTCGACGAGGACGGAAACATTTACCCGCAAACTCCCGTTGCCGCGGTCCTAGCCGCAACAACCTATATGTAGATAAATCAACCAGGGGAAAACGACCCCCGAGCAGAGCAATACAAGCAAGTTCAGAAGGGATTGGGCATGGCAGCCTCAAAGCTTCCCTCATATGATCGCAGGAAAGCAGTTGCACAGAAGGAAAAGGAAGCATCCCGCAGGCGTAGGAGTACTTCGCCCAGGAGGGAAAAATCGCCTTGCCGTGGCCGAGGAAAAGAAGCCCGGCGGCATGACGATAGCCGGAGTAGCAGTGAAGGTAGCCCGAGGAACCGAGACCGTGGCTCGCGACATCATAGCGGCCGCTCGCGAAATCGTAGCAAGGAACCAAGGAGGGAAATTGATCGCGACCAGCCAGGATACAACACGCGATCAGATATCACACAAAATAAAGTGGACAAGGCAAGAGCAGCAAGAAACCGCGCGCACTCCTCATCCGGCTCTTCTGACGATGAAACCTGCGGCGCGCTATGCTTTGCTCGCAGCATCCGCGAGGCGCCTCTACCCAAAAGATTCAAACTCAGCACGGAAGTAACAAAATACGATGGTTCACTCGAATCTTCGTCGTGGCTGTCGGATTACCTCACGGCAGTAAAATGCCAACGTGGGAACAAGAACACGGCTATGAAGTACCTCAACCTACACCTGGTAGGAGCGGCACGCAGTTGGCTGGAAGCGAGACCGAAGTCCTGCTACGGGTCACGGGACGATCTGCACTTCGATTTCTGCAAAAACTTCCAAGCAACATACAAAAGACCGACGACCATCGAGGAACTGCGAGCCTGCAAACAGAAGAGTGGCGAGTCCACTCGCGAATATATCCAGCAGTGGACCATACTTAGGAACACAGCAGGAAAGGGGAAGTAGCAGTCGAAGCTTTCGCGAAGGGCGCTCGACGAACTGCTTTCAGAGAGGAGCTGGGACGAGCTGCGCCCAAAACTATTGGAGAGCTAATGATCATAGCCGATAGGTGGGCTAACGGAGAAGACTCGGTGCGCAACGAGATGGCATCCTCGCCCGCACCCGAAGACGATCGCCACGGTCGAAAGAAAAGAAGGAAGTACTACGATTATGACGACCGAGAAGAACTAGTGGCAACAGAATTCACACGAAATCGCGATAGTGGACGCCGCGGAAATCGCGAATGGAAGCCAAAGGCGGAGGACAAGACCCCCGAGGAGGACCTCGACGGATACTGCACGCTACATCTATTTACAAATAAGCGCACAGGCAAAACTAAGGCAACACACATTCTCAAGAATTGCAGAAAGTTCCTCGACATTCACGAGGCATTTTCGAAGAAAAACAGAACAACAGTTAGTCAAGGCTACCCGCAGCTTCCAGGAGGAGGACACCAAGGATTCCAACCGCCACAACCCCTGCCTCCACTAGGAAACCAAAACGCGGTGCTAGCCGTATTACCTGCGCCACCCATCGCCAACGCGGGAGGTAACGCATACCCGAACCCCGCAGGACTTTTGGGGATTATACAAAAAATCTGCCCGTCCAGCAGGGCCCAGAAGACAAACACACGACAGTTATGCATGGCTGTGCAAACCCTATCGGCAAGGCCCGAGTACCTGAAGATGGCGGATCAGCCAATCACCTTTTCCAAGGAAGACCACCCCCATGTGTCTATCGACCAGGACACGCTGCCCTAGTAATCCAAGCACAAATTGGCAATTACGAACTGGCTCGCGTATTCATGGACGGGGGCAGCGACATCAACATCATCTACGTGGACACACTCAGTCGGATGAACAGGAACCTGGAGGGACTCGCAGAATCAGAGACATCCTTCCACGGGATCGTTCCAGGAAAGGCGACCCGCCCACTCGGAACAATTAATTTGGAGGTGGTCTTGGGCAACCGACACAATTACAGGAGAGAATTTCTCGACTTCGAAGTAGTCAACCGGCCTTCACAGTATCACGCCATTCTTGGTCGAACAACGTTCGCAAGATTCACGGCAGTACCACACTATGCATATTTGACGCTCAAGCTACTCGGAGAATATGGCACAATCACCATCGAGGGCGATTTCCAAAAATCCAACAAGTGCGACATCGAATTCAACGAGATCGCCAAATCTCTCGGGATGCAGGAGGAACTAGAGGAGATACCAAAAAACCACGGACCACTCTGTGATGCCCCTCACGAATAAGAACGCACCAGAGCTAGAATTCAGTGACAACAGTGACACTCGCAAACACCAAGTACACCCGACAGATTCTACGAAAACCGCGATGGTTTCCACTACCCTCTCGCCGGCATAGGAAAGCGCACTCGTCGAACTCCTCCGTGAGTACTGGGAAATTTTCGCCTGGTAGCCCTCAAATATGCCAGGGATACCCAGGGATTTCTCTGAGCACTCACTCGAAGTCTACAAAGACGCCAAACCCATCAAGCAGACCACCCGACGGTTCTCAGAGCCCAAGCAGAAAGCGCTCGGAGAAGAAGTAAACAGACTGCTCGCAGCAAAATTCATCAGGGAGATAAAAATATCCACTTGGTTAGCAAACTCAGTGCTGGTCCCAAAGAAAAACCCCAACATCCTTCGTGTGTGCATCGACTACACGTCGCTGAACAAACACTGCCCCAAGGATAACTTTCCGCTCCCGTGGATCGACCAGATCGTGGATTCCACTGTAGGTTGCCAACGCCTCTCTTTCCTAGATGCCTACTCGGGATACAACCAGATCAGGATGAAGCAGGAAGACGAGGAAAAGACATCATTCATTACACCTCATGGTGTATACTGCTACACGACAATGCCTTTCGGGCTCAGAAACGCAAGCACAACATATCAGCGCTGCATGCAAAAATGCCTCGCCAAGCTCATTGGCAAGAACGTACAAGTGTACGTTGACGACATCGTCATCAAGACTCGAGTAGAGGACACGCTCCTCGAGGATATCAGAGAAACATTCGATGCTCTAAACACATACAGGATCAAGCTCAACCCGACAAAATGCGTCTTCGGCGTCCCTGCAGGACAACTTCTCGGGTATCTGGTATCCGCCAGAGGAATTGAAGCCAACCCAGAGAAGATACAAGCAATCTTAACAATGAAGGAGCCCACCAATCTTCGCGGGGTGCAACAGCTCGCAGGGTGACTAGCCGCCTTGAGCAGATTCATCGCACGATTGGGCAAGCAAGCACTACCCTTCTACAAGTTGTTGAAAAAGACAGATAAATTCGAGTGGACACCCGAAGCAAAACAGGCATTCACAGATCTAAAGCGAACTCTACCGAGCAGGCGCGTTCTGGCAACACCACAAGAAAGGGAGCCACTGTACCTATACCTAGCCGCAACAAATCAGGTTATCAGCACGGCCATCGTGGTCGAACGGCCGGAGGACGTCAAGACATATGGAGTTCAAAGGCCAATCTACTACATCAGCGAGGTGCTTTCACCGTGCAAACAGCGATACCCTCATTACTAGAAGCTCGCATACGGGGTCGTCCTCACAGCTCGCAAGCTCAAACATTACTTCCAGGAACATACCATAACGGTGCTAAACGATGCATCACTCGGTACTATCATGAATAATCCCATGGCAACCGGAAGAATAGCAAAATGGAGCATCGAGCTAGGCGCCTGGGACATCATCTACGCGGGACGCAATTCCGTGAAGTCACATGTACTCGTAGAATTCCTGAGCGAGTGGACAAAATTGCAAACACCCGGACCGCCAGAATACACGAGTAACTGGATCATGTACTTCGACGGGTCCAAAAGGAACGAAGGAGCTGGAGCTGGGATCGTCCTTATATCACTTAGAGGAGATAAGATGCAGTACGTCCTGCGATTGGAATTCCCACCCGACGATCTAGCATCCAACAACGACGCAGAATACGAGGCCCTGTTACATGGCATGAAGATGGCAATCGCGTGTGGAGCCACCCGATTAATGATCTATGGAGACTCCAACCTCATCGTGCAACAGACAATGAAGGAATGCGACGCTATCGCGGAAAACATTGTCGCCTATCGGGACATGTATAATCTACTCGAGGAAAGTTTCAAAGAATGTGAGCTGAAGCACATCGCGAGATCCAGGAACGAAGAAGCAGATAGGCTGGCAAACATGGGGTCCACAAATACACCCATACCGCCGGGAATATATTTCGAGAGGATGACCAAGCGTTCAGTAAAGGTCAAGAAAACTGCAGGAGCACCCGCAGCATTGGAGACAGATGTCAGCCCGCAAGTTGCTATCCTCGAGCTCAGCCACGGTATTTCAAGACAAGTTTTTCTGGTCGAGCCAGTCTGGACGCAGAAATACCTCGACTACTTGTCCATCAAACAGCTCCCAGCAGACGCTCGCGAGGCTCGACAAATAGTACGACGCAGCAAAAATTTTCGGGTACTCAACGGAGAATTATACAAACAGAGCATCTCAGGAACACAACAGTTCTGTGAAGAAAAGGGAATCACCTTCAGTTTCGCTTCAGTGGCTCATCCGCAAACCAACGGCCAGGTCAAACGATCCAACGGATTGGTCTCAGCTGGCATCAAGAAACGGCTACTCGACTGCCTACAGCCAGCAGCAGGACATTGGGAAGAAGAGCTACCCTCCGTGCTATGGAGTCTCCGCACAACCCCAAATCGATCAACAAAATACACGCCATTTTCATGGTATATGGGGCTGAAGCAGTCCTTCCCGAGGATGTCAAATCCAGCGCCCCACGATCCGTTGCTTACAGCGAAGAAACCTCTAACAGGGCACTCGCGGAAGATATTGACGCACTCGACGAAATACGCGATATTGCACTCACAAGATCCGCAGTATACCAACAGTCGTTGCGAAACTATCACAGTCGCCGTATACGCCACAGAGCCTTCGTGGTAGGAGATTTGGTGCTGCGGCTCAAGCAAAAGGAAGGACACAAGCTCAAACCACAGTGGGAAGGACCCTTCATAATACACGAAGTTATCCCGGGTGGCGCCTATCTACTGAAGAACCCGACGACTGGTGGCATCTACTCCAACCCATGGAACATTGCGCACCTCCGCAAATTCTATCCTTAGGGTTATTTCATTGGCAAAAATAAGGCTATATTAGCCATCTTGTAGCTCGAAGGAAACACATGGCTTCTTAGTCATTTCAATAAAATACATGGTTTTTCAACCATAGCTACCCACGTTTTTATATCTTTACACGCTGAATAACAGGTATACACCCCAAACACACGGGGGCTACACGTAACTTAGCGTCACAAGAAAAATTTCATATACAAAGTTATAAACAAGGTTGACACCTTACAAAGTTTCGGGACAACTATATAAAGCAACATGATGCATACATCCTACGATTACATATGGCGACGAGCATTTTCCTCGGCTAACACCCGACCAACCTCTTCAGAGGTCAGTCGAATAATCTCCTCTGCTGCAGGTCGAACGACTCTATAATGAGGGGTCATATCGACTGGAGCATTCGGGAGCCTAGCTACAGAGTTGAAATTGACCTAAGAATGCCATAATCAAACAAAGGAAAGTGCTACTACGGACCCGCAAATCAGCTGATGGCGGACGCACTCGCGAATTTCACCTTCTCGGCCGAAAGTTCTGAGGAGATGGCTCAAATCTTCTGGATCCCTCTCCAACGGATAGAAAACGGAGTTCAAAGCTATCAGAGCCTCATGACAGGAATTCACGATTATCTTCGCCTGGACTACTCGATACTTCGACGTAGCCAGAACAAAGCCTCGACTACGGTCGGACCAGAAATTGTTTGCATGTGGTTTGGAGCTACAAGCTTCACGAGCAATATGGTTATCCACCCAATGCGCTTCGCATTGCCTGTCAGACTCCACAACTGCAAAGAAAGCTACAGAGAATCAGGGAAGAAAAGAGGGGCAGTCAAACCAAACTCTAGGGGGCTCGCGTGCTTACAAAGCATATCCTCGGCAACAGCTGCCAGTTCTTCCATCACAAATTGTTCGTGTTCAGCCGCAAGTTTTTTCTTTGACTGTAACATCCCAAGTATGAAATATCCCTTAGAATGTTTGATTTCTTGTTTTAATTCAAGTATTGCATCATGTCATCATGTTTAATTATTTGTTTGCATTTTTTTACTATTTGTTTTGCATCTGTTTTATCTTGTTTTCATAATGAAACTCAAACAAATTCAAATGGTTATTTCATACTTGCTCTGTTACAACATTTGGAATAAAAATCACAAATGAAAACAACCAATTTGTTCCATTTTATTCCATGTTGATCACTCATTAATTTGTTGGTTTTAATCAAACAATTAATTCAATCAATTAATTCTAAATCACTATCAAATTCAAACCAACTCTTCAAATCAGTACCCATTTTGAATCTATGACATTCACCAAACAATCATAATCATTGATCACATTAAATAATAGGGGTCACCCTATTAAAGTGCTTTGTTTTCATTAATGTTTAATTAATATCAAAATTCTTTCAAATTTGGTTTATTTTCCAAACAGCACAAAACTTTAAATATTTTTGAAGTTCAAACTTGATAATTGGTTGTGTTTAACACAATGAGTTCACCCTAATTTTCCTAGAATTTTTACTAACCTACAAACCATCCTTTTCTTCCAATTAGTTTTCTGCAAAAAAAAATATAAAACAGAAAAAGAAAAAGAAGAAAGAAGCGCGCGCGCGGCAGCTACCCAGCCCACCTAAGCCTTTACCCGCGCGCAGCCCAACTTCCCGGCCCGAAAAACGGTTCGCGAGCGCCACCCCTTTCTTTCTCCCGTACGGCGACCATCCGGTGGCGCCACGTCGCCGTACGGCGGCGCCCGACGGCCAGGAGCCACTCCAGGGCTCTATAAGAACCCTAGACCCCCCTGGTGCCGTGCCCTAAGCACTAGGGTTCCTATTCCCCCTCGAATCCGCCGCCACTCCTTCCTCCCTCGCCGGATTTTCTCACTGCCACCTCACCGGCGACAGCACATCTGAACCTCCGATGGCAACCATCGTATCCGTGCATCACCTACCTAGCTAGTTGCTGGAATCGAACCACCAAGCACCCCTCTTCCGTTTGGACACCTGAGCGGAGCCGGAGATCCTCGGTAGCCGCGCCGCCGTCCACGCCGTCGTCGCCTCACCGTCGAGCTCGCCCCTCTGCTTCCCTCTGCAACCGCGGTGAGCAGCCACCAAGATCCCCTCCTCCTCTCTGCCTCTTGCTCGCAGCACTGCCACTCATCCGTGCACACGTCCACGCATCAGTACACACCAGCCACCGCACGGCACCACCACTCGCCGCCGGTGACCTCTCCTCTGACAAAGTTTCAGTCGTTGGTTTTCGTCAGTTAAGTTCAGATCCGCGATAGTAACGTTATCCTCCTTGAGCACGGTTAACTGACAACAAACACGCACATCCCAGCTGGTTCAGAGCACGCGCACGCTAGCGAGCGATCGCGAGATCGAGTCCTGCTCCTCGCGGGATTTTCCCAAACTTTTTCCACCTCCGCGCTGACAGGGCGGGCCCCCTGTCAGCCGCACAGTAGCCACGCAGCGCGCAGTGCCACGCTGTCTCCCCCAGGCCCACGCTGCAGTGGCACTGGCTAGGTTCCAGTGCGGTGTAACACGTTTTTTTTCAGTTTCTGTTTTAAACCTAGGTCCAATAAAATCACAGATGGGTCCCTAGATTTTAATTGCCTATAACTTTTATTTTATAACTCTAGAAAATGAAAATAAAATATGTGTGCTAGTCTAAATTAATTTGTCTATCTTTTGGTATCATTTGTTTTCTGTTTTGAAACTTCAAAATGCAATTCAAATTTGAATTCAAATAATTCAAATGCAATTTGCTAAATTCAATAACTAATTCATTATTAATCCAATAAATGCAAATAAAATATGTTTTCCATGCTATTTCAAATAACCTTTTCAAATATAAATTTTGTTTCATGGTTTGAATAATTTAAATTGCCTAAATAATTTAATACTTGTTTAATTCATTTAAATTTGATAAAATCATACCTTGCTCAAAATAAAATATTTTTGAACATGCAAAATATGCTTTCAAACCACCAAAGTGTGAACTTTTCAAATGTGAGTTTGAATTTATGTTTTGAACAAATAAAAATTCAATTAAATTCAAACTTGTTTTAATTTCATTTAAAACTTGTTTAATATTGTTTAATTCATAATTAAATTATCCTAATTCCAATTTCAATATTTGAAACATGTAATCCAACTAAAATTTGATGTTCTTTTCAAATATAAACTTTTTCATTTGTTTTGAACACTTTAACTTGATGAAAACAACAATTGCTTGTGTGACATGTTCAAGTAACCCAAAATTTCCAAACTTAATAAATAATTTCCAAACTTGTTTTATTCCTTTACTACTTGCATCTATTGTTGTTATTTTGTTGTTATCATCATGCATGCATCATGCTAACAACTTTCAAATAATAATTAAATTGTAAATCATTTGTTTCCACTTAATTCATGGACCCTTTTCCTTATGCAACTCAAAATTGCATGGGGGTCCATTTAAATTGTGTTATCATGTTAGCTAGTTTATTTTGATGCAACCATTACTTGTCATGCATCATCTTGATTGTGCACAATGCCATGATAATGATTGTTTATATTTCTGCCTTGTTTGTTTGCTTCTTCTCGAATAGACGACGACGTTGAGACAGACGATCTTTACAGCACCCCTTCTGAGGATCTAGCTCAGTACCCGGCTGCTGAGTTTGCAGGCAAGTTATCACTCACATGAACCATTATGTTCCTTTCAACCCTGGTTACCGATACTTTCCGTTGTCTTTTTCTGCTAGCCTTAGTGGTAGTTGTTTCTGTTACGAACCTATCACATGAAACCCTTAACCCTGATATTGCCTCACCACCACTCCTACAACCCTATTGTTTGAGCCAGTGTCTTACTAGCATGCTTAGGTTGTTTTGCTCGCGTATGTTACCCGTTACTTTCAGTTACTATATTTTATTATGTTCTGGGGGCTCGATGTTTAATCAATCAATCAATCATGCTAATGTTATGGTTAAATAATAATTTGATGATAAGGCACCGGCAGGAGGCCCTGTGTGGTTTTGAGGCCTGCTAGTGTCGACCCTAATAGGAAAAGGGTCTTGTCTACTGATCCATGATGAGCGCACTACCCGCATGTGGGAAGCGAGTATGGGCGCCCCCTCAATTTGATTCGATTTGCATCTCGTCCAAATCATCTCATTTAGTTCGTGTTTTCCATTTGCCGCATGCATGTTTTTGCGAGCCCAGCGCAGGGTGGAACTTTTGTAGTCGGCATATAGGGGGACACGTTCTTAGAGTGCTATGAGGGTCCATTTTCTTCTGGGCTCGATTAGCCGTGCGCCCAAGGTGCTTTGGGCTTGATGCGAAGAAGAGTTGAGTTGTGTTGAGTGCCACGCTTGGTGGGAGGCATCCCATCTGGCGGGGTATTCTTACGTGTACGGCCAAATTGGTGCAACCCTGCAGGGATAATCTTCTCGAGAAGCCGTGTTTTCCGCGGTTATGGTTAACTTGGTGAAAGTACTGGCTAACAAGTACTCAGGACAACTTAAACCTAATGATTCACAATCCCACATCCCATGATTAACAACTTGACTAGTAATAGGATTATTGTCACAATAACTTGATTCATCCTTAAGCCAACGGTGTGAGTTATCCTCGGATTGCTTCTTCGGATAAGGGGCGAGATCCAGGATGGGTTTGTTTGAAGTTATCTTTCAGTTGGTTACAACACTCGTTCTTATCTCCTTTCTGTTAGTCTGAAGGGGTAGAATCTCTGTAGTTGGTTAGCGCAGCCAGTTGCAGCTTCTGTTATATCCCCTTCCTTCCGTTGAACCCAAGTCATCTGTACTTGGTGTTGACGGGTTACACTTTGGTGAACTGTGAGTCTTGCTTGCCAGTACGTCTATGTACTGACCCCTTTGGGGCTGTGGTTTCCGCAGACTACGCTTACGAGGATCCAGGTGACGGCTACTACGTGGAGTTTGACGAGGCTGCTGACGAGTAGTTAGCGGACCCGGGCAGGATCCGAGACATCGTGGATGGGCTCCGTCTTTCTTTCAGTTTCCAGCTTCTTAAGCCTATTTGGATTTGTCTGTACTCAGACCCCTTTGAATGCTTCCGCTGAGATGTAATGATGTTATGTTGGGACATGTGTCCTCTGGATGATTGTATTTGCTATCTCTACCCTAGTGAGGGCCAGTTGCAACTTATTTCAATCTTTTGTGTCTTAGAGGCATGTTGTGTTATCCTTTTGTTCAAAGCCGTTGACGTACCATGTGTGTATGGTATGAAGTACGTCAATGGTAGTGTCCTGATTTCTACGGGATAGTTTACATCGACGGTGAACAGTAGCGATGGGTTGTCACACATAAGTGTTGGCCTACTCGTAAGAGGACGCGGGTGCCGGTAAGCCCCGTAATCCCATCAGAATACTGTTCAGTTCGTACGGTGAGTATCCTCTAGAAGTCCGGGTGCGACAAATGGTATCAGAGCCTGTCTGCCTATAGGATCCCTTTGTACTGGTCGCAGTTGAGGCTAGAAACTATTTTGTAGCTATATAGGAAAAATAAAACGTGAGAGTAGGAATTCTGCCATTTTTCTTCTTTCCCCACCCACCCACCCTTTTCTGGTAGGGAAGTGTAACGTTGTTTTTCTCTTCTCACCTAAACTTTCAAGTTAGGATTTCACGTGTTTTGGGTTCTCCGTAGTACCTCAGGAGTTTTTGGTCTCGTGTTTCCCGATGTTGCTTCAATATCCTTTTCTTTTCAACATCCTTTTCGTCCGTTGAACCTTGTTGTTGCTTTCCACTTCAGTTCTCTACCGGCGTCTAATCAAAACTTCCCCGATCATCTGCAGATGGATCTCAGGTTTTACCCGCAGGTGGTTCGGATGACTCGTTGTGAGAGCACCGCCGGTTATCCGGAGATGCTGAGGGACATGGTCACTTATCTGGGGTTCCATTGGGCACCAGAGTACCAGATCTACGAGCAGCAGCGAGAGTTTGACCAGACCTACTACCAGGCTATCGTCTACATTCTGTCAGATGATGGCATGAGCATTGTCCACCGCTACGAGACAGTAGGTTCCACAGTGGATATGGCCGTGCAGCAGGCAGCTTACGTGAGTCTCACCGTCCTCCGTGCTGACTACTGGGGATTTGACGATTCTATCTATCGCCACATCCCCCGTGGTTACATCACGTCAGCGGGAGCTCACTTCACCCTCTACGACAACCTGGATGTCTACGAGCATGATAACACCAGGCTGCACACCACCGCTCAGTTTGTAAGGCACAGTGACGCTGTTGCCACCACACTTTCTCAGGAGTTAGCCTCAGTCAGGGAGCAGCTCTATCTTTCTTTGACTCGTCTGGCTACGTACACCACAGACTTTGTTGCAGATGAGCGCTTTACCCGTTTCCATCAGACAGTTGGACGTAGTTTACCAGATGCTGGAGGTTACGAGCCGATCAGAGGTCCACTCCTCAACCTCGAAGCTGGTTACGCTGGGATTCCACGCTTTGGAGCACAGGGAGACGACGCTTTCTACTTCACCACACCGAGAGTTGCTCTCAGAGCAGTCCCGATCTACGTGGATAGTCGTTCTACCTACTTCCGGGGGATTCCTCCCCACCGTATCTCTCGTCGTACTACTCACCGCCGTCCTGCGTGATGAGCATCGGAGTACCGATGTATCCATTCCTAGCTATGTTTAGTTATCCTTTGTATTTCGAACCATGTGTTGGTGTGTTGGATATTCTGATGTATTGGAACATGTGATGATGTACCTGTTGGTTATCTATTCATGCGTCGGAATAATCTCTTTTTCGGTTACCAAGTCTATCCTTTTTCTGTTGTTGTGCTAAAATGCATGTCTATTCAGGATGCCGCCAACAAGGAGCAACCCGCCTGAACCACCTCCGCTCACGGAGCTGTTGACTCAGATGACTCAGGTCGTGGCTCAGATGGCCCAGATCCAGGCTAACCAGCACAACAACCAGAACGCTCTGCGGGTCAGCATCAAGGAGTTTCTGAGTATGGGTCCAAGAGCTTTCGTGGCAACACGTGAGCCTCTGGATGCTGATGACTGGATCAGGGAGATGAACAGGGCTCTGGACATTGCTCACGTTGCTGAGGAGGATAAAGTCAAGTATGCCACCTACCTACTGAAGGGTCAGGCAGCTACCTGGTGGGAGAACTACCAGACCATGAGAGCTGGCTATCCTATCACCTGGGGATGTTTTAAGGATGCCTTCCTAAAGCACCACATCCCAGATGGTCTCATGGAAAGGATGCGTGAGGAATTTTGCTCTCTCAAACAGGGCAAGCTGGACGTCATTGGCTACCAGAACGAGTTCAATCGTCTCGCTCGATACGCTGGTGATGAGGTGTCCACTGAAGCCAAGAAGATGGCAAGGTTCCGCCGAGGTTTTAACCCGGAACTGAAGTACGCTCTCACCAACATCAGGTGCAAGGACTTCGAGGAGCTCGTGAACACCGCGCTCAATGAGGAGAATGGGCGCAAGGCATTCGAGGAGTCCCGTAAGCACTCGCGTGAGGGTGGTTCCTCCTCCAACATGACCACCCCTCCGCAGAAGCGCCGCATCTGGGTGCCAAATGCTGCTGTCACTAGGGCTCCATATGCCCAAGCTTCTCCAGGCTTTGCTCCCCGCCCACCCAACCCATCTCAGATGCAGGGTCAGAGGGTTCCAATGGGGCAGCCAAGGCCAGGTCCTTCTCGTGTCGTCACTTGCTACAAGTGCAAGGATACTGGACACTATGTTGATAAGTGCACTCAGAGGCAGCTACCTCCACCTCCTCGCCCCAACACCAACCAGGCAATGGTTCGTGCTCCCCCGGCTAAAGCCTTCAACTCCAACAACAGGCCTGTCGGGAGGACCGCGAGGGTGAATCATATCAAGGCCGACAAAGCTGAGGAAGATGCTGACGTCGTTCTCGGTATATTACCCGTAAACTCTATTCCAACTAAAGTGTTGTTTGATACCGGAGCATCGCATTCTTTTGTGTCAAAGATTTTTGCAAAAGCATACAACCTAGTTCTGGTTCCGCTAAGCAATCAAATGACTGTTCACTCTCCGGGACCGCAAATGTTGACTTCCAAGATAAGCGTGGACAATCAAATCCTAATTGGAGGTCGCATATTCCTTGCTTCACTCATGTTGCTGGGAAATTCTGACATTGATGTCATTCTGGGTATGGATTGGTTGAAGACCCACAAAGCTAAAATTGACTGTGCTCAAAAGTCAATAACTCTCTCTCACCCTTCGGGCCAGATAGTCTATTCTCCATATGGATCAAGTTCTGTTCAGCTGTTCAACCTCGATGCTAAACCTCTTCCTGCAATTGAAAATGTTCCGGTGGTTTGTGAATTCCCTGACGTCTTTCCAGAAGAGTTGCCAGGGATGCCTCCGGACAGAGCAGTTGAGTTCGTGATCGAGCTTGAGCCAGGTACTGCTCCAATCTCTAAGCATCCATACAAGATAGCTCCTCCTGAACTGAAATTGTTGAAGGAGCAAATCGACATGTACATGGAGAAAGGTTACATTCAGCCTAGTTCCTCCGCTTGGGGTTGCCCAACTCTGTTTGTTGCCAAGAAGGATCAAACAAAAAGACTCGTGGTTGACTATCGTCCTCTCAACGAGAAAACCATCAAGAACAAGTATCCAATTCCTCGTATCGATGATCTTTTTGATCAACTTGCTGGAGCCTCAATATTCTCAAAGTTGGACTTGAGGATGGGTTACCATCAAATAAAGATCAGAAAGGAAGATATTCCTAAGACAGCTTTCACCACTCGGTACGGTCTATATGAATACACCGTCATGTCCTTTGGTCTCACCAATGCACCGGCAACGTTCTCAAGACTCATGAATTCTGTCTTCCATGAATACCTCGACAAGTTTGTTGTGGTATATCTTGATGACATTCTAGTCTACTCCAAATCCGAGGAAGAGCATGGAGATCACCTTTGTCTCACTCTCATGAAACTCCGCGAGCATCGTCTATATGCCAAGTTCTCCAAATGTGAGTTCTGGATTCCAGAAGTTGCTTACCTTGGTCATATCATCTCTGCCAAAGGCATAGCCATTGACCCGGAAAAGGTTAAGGCAATTGTTGATTGGAAACCTCCTAAGACGGTGAGGCAAGTCAGAAGTTTTCTTGGCTTGGCTAGCTATTGCCGTCGTTTCGTCCAAAACTTTTCCAAGATTGCCAAACCTCTCACTGATCTCACAAAGAAGGACAAAAAGTTCGTTTGGACTCCACAATGTGATGAAAGTTTCAATCTCCTAAAGACTAAACTCACTTCCACCCCAGTTCTGGTTGGCCCAGATACTACCAAACCTTTCCAGATATTCTGCGATGCATCTCTCCAAGGTCTAGGTGCAGTTCTTATGCAAGAACGTCAAGTTGTGGCTTATGCTTCACGTCAGTTGAACCCACATGAGAAAAACTACCCCACACATGATCTTGAACTTGCAGCAGTTGTGTTTGCCCTCAAGAAATGGAGACAATACTTGTTGGGTAACAAAACTGAAATCTTTTCCGATCATAAGAGTCTGAAATACATCTTCACTCAACCATATCTAAACCTCAGGCAAAGGAGATGGATTGAGAAGATTAAAGACTTTGATCTCACCATTTCTTACACTCCAGGCAAGGCTAATGTTATGGCCGATGCTCTCAGTCGCAAGTCATATTGCAATAATCTCATGATCATGGAAAGCCAACCCCCACTTCATGAAGAATTCCAGAAGCTGAACCTTGGTCTTGTCCCTCAAGGTTACCTTGCCAGCTTGACAGCCAGTCCAACTCTCGAGGACAAGATTCGTTCTGAACAACTTCGTGATACTGAAATCAAGAAGATTGTAGAGCACATCAAGGAAGGCAATGATAAATTCAAGTCCTTCTCAATTGATGACAAGGGAACTGTGTTCTTCGAAGGACGCATCGCAGTTCCTCAGATTCAAAGCCTCAAAGATGTCATTCTCAAGGAGGCTCATGAAACTCCTCTCTCCATCCACCCTGGAAGTACAAAGATGTACCAGGATCTCAAGACTCTGTATTGGTGGCCTGGCATGAAACGTGAAATTGCTCAATACGTTTCTGAATGCGACGTTTGTCAACGTGTTAAGGCAGTCCATCAGAAAACAGCAGGTCTACTCCAACCTCTAAAAATTCCTGAGTGGAAGTGGGACATGATTGAAATGGACTTCGTTACTGGGTTTCCAAACTCCAAAAAGGGCAACGATGCAATCTTCGTTGTAATTGATCGTCTCACTAAGGTAGCTCACTTCTTTGCTGTCAAGGAAACTATCTCAGCTAGCCAGTTAGCAGAGCTCTACACAGCAAAGGTTGTTCCTCTTCATGGTGTTCCATTGGAAATAAGCTCAGACCGTGGAAGTATCTTCACTTCTCATTTCTGGAAAAGCTTTCAAGAAGCATTGGGCACCAAGCTTCTGTTCAGCACAGCTTATCACCCTCAGTCTCAGGGGCAAGTCGAAAGAGTCAATCAGATTCTCGAGGATATGCTCAGAGCATGTGGTCTCTCCTTTGGCATGAAATGGGAGGATTGCCTTCCATATGCTGAATTCTCCTACAACAACAGCTACCAGGCAAGCCTAGGCATGGCACCATTTGAGGCACTGTATGGCCGCAGATGCAGGAGTCCAATCAATTGGTCTGGAGCTGGTGAACGTTCACTCTTAGGCCCTGACATTGTTAAGGAAGCCGAGGAGAAAGTTCGTATCATTCGCGACAATCTCAAGATTGCTCAGGCTCGTCAGAAGAGCTATTATGATAGCAAGCACAGGGATATGATCTATGCACCTGGTGACAAGGCATATCTCCGTGTAACTCCCCTCAGAGGCACTCATCGTTTTGGTGTGAAAGGAAAGCTTGCACCAAGATACATTGGTCCTTTCAACATCCTCTCAAGGCGTGCAGAAAATGCCTATCGTCTTGAACTTCCAGAAAAGCTATCCAAGGTGCACGATGTGTTCCACGTGTCACAGCTCAAGAAGTGTTTCAAAGATCCAGATCGTGCAGTTGATCATGATTCCATTGAACTGCAAGATGATCTATCTTATGAGGAGCACCCTGTTCGTATTCTCGATGAGGCCGAGCGTAAGACTCGCAACAAGAGCACCAAGTTCTTGAAAGTGCAGTGGTCGCATCATTCCGATAAAGAGGCAACGTGGGAGACCGAAGAGGATCTTCGCAAGAAGTATCCGGACCTTTTCACTTCTCAGTAAGGAATCTCGGGGCGCGATTCCTTCAAGGGGGGGGGGGCGTTTTGTAACATCCCAAGTATGAAAATACCCCTAGAATGTTTGACTCTATAATGAGGGGTCATATCGACTGGAGCATTCGGGAGCCTAGCTACAGAGTTGAAATTGACCTAAGAATGCCATAATCAAACAAAGGAAAGTGCTACTACGGACCCGCAAATCAGCTGATGGCGGACGCACTCGCGAATTTCACCTTCTCGGCCGAAAGTTCTGAGGAGATGGCTCAAATCTTCTGGATCCCTCTCCAACGGATAGAAAACGGAGTTCAAAGCTATCAGAGCCTCATGACAGGAATTCACGATTATCTTCGCCTGGACTACTCGATACTTCGACGTAGCCAGAACAAAGCCTCGACTACGGTCGGACCAGAAATTGTTTGCATGTGGTTTGGAGCTACAAGCTTCACGAGCAATATGGTTATCCACCCAATGCGCTTCGCATTGCCCGTCAGACTCCACAACTGCAAAGAAAGCTACAAAGAATCAGGGAAGAAAAGAGGGGCAGTCAAACCAAACTCTAGGGGGCTCGCGTGCTTACAAAGCATATCCTCGGCAACAGCTGCCAGTTCTTCCATCACAAATTGTTCGTGTTCAGCCGCAAGTTTTTTCTTTGACTGTAACATCCCAAGTATGAAATATCCCTTAGAATGTTTGATTTCTTGTTTTAATTCAAGTATTGCATCATGTCATCATGTTTAATTATTTGTTTGCATTTTTTTACTATTTGTTTTGCATCTGTTTTATCTTGTTTTCATAATGAAACTCAAACAAATTCAAATGGTTATTTCATACTTGCTCTGTTACAACATTTGGAATAAAAATCACAAATGAAAACAACCAATTTGTTCCATTTTATTCCATGTTGATCACTCATTAATTTGTTGGTTTTAATCAAACAATTAATTCAATCAATTAATTCTAAATCACTATCAAATTCAAACCAACTCTTCAAATCAGTACCCATTTTGAATCTATGACATTCACCAAACAATCATAATCATTGATCACATTAAATAATAGGGGTCACCCTATTAAAGTGCTTTGTTTTCATTAATGTTTAATTAATATCAAAATTCTTTCAAATTTGGTTTATTTTCCAAACAGCACAAAACTTTAAATATTTTTGAAGTTCAAACTTGATAATTGGTTGTGTTTAACACAATGAGTTCACCCTAATTTTCCTAGAATTTTTACTAACCTACAAACCATCCTTTTCTTCCAATTAGTTTTCTGCAAAAAAAAATATAAAACAGAAAAAGAAAAAGAAGAAAGAAGCGCGCGCGCGGCAGCTACCCAGCCCACCTAAGCCTTTACCCGCGCGCAGCCCAACTTCCCGGCCCGAAAAACGGTTCGCGAGCGCCACCCCTTTCTTTCTCCCGTACGGCGACCATCCGGTGGCGCCACGTCGCCGTACGGCGGCGCCCGACGGCCAGGAGCCACTCCAGGGCTCTATAAGAACCCTAGACCCCCCTGGTGCCGTGCCCTAAGCACTAGGGTTCCTATTCCCCCTCGAATCCGCCGCCACTCCTTCCTCCCTCGCCGGATTTTCTCACTG
This sequence comes from Alopecurus myosuroides, assembly GCA_028641055.1. Taxonomy (NCBI): domain Eukaryota; kingdom Viridiplantae; phylum Streptophyta; class Magnoliopsida; order Poales; family Poaceae; genus Alopecurus; species Alopecurus myosuroides. Next base: position 98,763,627 of record CM054061.1, read on the forward strand.
CCACCTCACCGGCGACAGCACATCTGAACCTCCGATGGCAACCATCGTATCCGTGCATCACCTACCTAGCTAGTTGCTGGAATCGAACCACCAAGCACCCCTCTTCCGTTTGGACACCTGAGCGGAGCCGGAGATCCTCGGTAGCCGCGCCGCCGTCCACGCCGTCGTCGCCTCACCGTCGAGCTCGCCCCTCTGCTTCCCTCTGCAACCGCGGTGAGCAGCCACCAAGATCCCCTCCTCCTCTCTGCCTCTTGCTCGCAGCACTGCCACTCATCCGTGCACACGTCCACGCATCAGTACACACCAGCCACCGCGCGGCACCACCACTCGCCGCCGGTGACCTCTCCTCTGACGAAGTTTCAGTCGTTGGTTTTCGTCAGTTAATTCAGATCCGCGATAGTAACGTTATCCTCCTTGAGCACGGTTAACTGACAACAAACACGCACAGCCCAGCTGGTTCAGAGCACGCGCACGCTAGCGAGCGATCGCGAGATCGAGTCCTGCTCCTCGCGGGATTTTCCCAAACTTTTTCCACCTCCGCGCTGACAGGGCGGGCCCCCTGTCAGCCGCACAGTAGCCACGCAGCGCGCAGTGCCACGCTGTCTCCCCCAGGCCCACGCTGCAGTGGCACTGGCTAGGTTCCAGTGCGATGTAACACGTTTTTTTTTCAGTTTCTGTTTTAAACCTAGGTCCAATAAAATCACAGATGGGTCCCTAGATTTTAATTGCCTATAACTTTTATTTTATAACTCTAAAAAATGAAAATAAAATATGTGTGCTAGTCTAAATTAATTTGTCTATCTTTTGGTATCATTTGTTTTCTGTTTTGAAACTTCAAAATGCAATTCAAATTTGAATTCAAATAATTCAAATGCAATTTGCTAAATTCAATAACTAATTCATTATTAATCCAATAAATGCAAATAAAATATGTTTTCCATGCTATTTCAAATAACCTTTTCAAATATAAATTTTGTTTAATGGTTTGAATAATTTAAATTGCCTAAATAATTTAATACTTGTTTAATTCATTTAAATTGGATAAAATCATACCTTGCTCAAAATAAAATATTTTTGAACATGCAAAATATGCTTTCAAACCACCAAAGTGTGAACTTTTCAAATGTGAGTTTGAATTTATGTTTTGAACAAATAAAAATTCAATTAAATTCAAACTTGTTTCAATTTCATTTAAAACTTGTTTAATATTGTTTAATTCATAATTAAATTATCCTAATTCCAATTTCAATATTTGAAACATGTAATCCAACTAAAATTTGATGTTCTTTTCAAATATAAACTTTTTCATTTGTTTTGAACACTTTAACTTGATGAAAACAACAATTGCTTGTGTGACATGTTCAAGTAACCCAAAATTTCCAAACTTAATAAATAATTTCCAAACTTGTTTTATTCCTTTACTACTTGCATCTATTGTTGTTATTTTGTTGTTATCATCATGCATGCATCATGCTAACAACTTTCAAATAATAATTAAATTGTAAATCATTTGTTTCCACTTAATTCATGGACCCTTTTCCTTATGCAACTCAAAATTGCATGGGGGTCCATTTAAATTGTGTTATCATGTTAGCTAGTTTATTTTGATGCAACCATTACTTGTCATGCATCATCTTGATTGTGCACAATGCCATGATAATGATTGTTTATATTTCTGCCTTGTTTGTTTGCTTCTTCTCGAATAGACGACGACGTTGAGACAGACGATCTTTACAGCACCCCTTCTGAGGATCTAGCTCAGTACCCGGCTGCTGAGTTTGCAGGCAAGTTATCACTCACATGAACCATTATGTTCCTTTCAACCCTGGTTACCGATACTTTCCGTTGTCTATTTCTGCTAGCCTTAGTGGTAGTTGTTTCTGTTACGAACCTATCACATGAAACCCTTAACCCTGATATTGCCTCACCACCACTCCTACAACCCTATTGTTTGAGCCAGTGTCTTACTAGCATGCTTAGGTTGTTTTGCTCGCGTCTGTTACCCGTTACTTTCAGTTACTATATTTTATTATGTTCTGGGGGCTCGATGTTTAATCAATCAATCAATCATGCTAATGTTATGGTTAAATAATAATTTGATGATAAGGCACCGGCAGGAGGCCCTGTGTGGTTTTGAGGCCTGCTAGTGTCGACCCTAATAGGAAAAGGTTCTTGTCTACTGATCCATGATGAGCGCACTACCCGCATGTGGGAAGCGAGTATGGGCGCCCCCCTCAATTTGATTCGATTTGCATCTCGTCCAAATCATCTCATTTAGTTCGTGTTTTCCATTTGCCGCATGCATGTTTTTGCGAGCCCAGCGCAGGGTGGAACTTTTGTAGTCGGCATATAGGGGGACACGTTCTTAGAGTGCTATGAGGGTCCATTTTCTTCTGGGCTCGATTAGCCGTGCGCCCAAGGTGCTTTGGGCTTGATGCGAAGAAGAGTTGAGTTGTGTTGAGTGCCACGCTTGGTGGGAGGCATCCCATCTGGCGGGGTATTCTTACGTGTACGGCCAAATTGGTGCAACCCTGCAGGGATAATCTTCTCGAGAAGCCGTGTTTTCCGCGGTTATGGTTAACTTGGTGAAAGTACTGGCTAACAAGTACTCATGACAACTTAAACCTAATGATTCACAATCCCACATCCCATGATTAACAACTTGACTAGTAATAGGATTATTGTCACAATAACTTGATTCATCCTTAAGCCAACGGTGTGAGTTATCCTCGGATTGCTTCTTCGGATAAGGGGCGAGATCCAGGATGGGTTTGTTTGAAGTTATCTTTCAGTTGGTTACAACACTCGTTCTTATCTCCTTTCTGTTAGTCTGAAGGGGTAGAATCTCTGTAGTTGGTTAGCGCAGCCAGTTGCAGCATCTGTTATATCCCCTTCCTTCCGTTGAACCCAAGTCATCTGTACTTGGTGTTGACGGGTTACACTTTGGTGAACTGTGAGTCTTGCTTGCTAGTACGTCTATGTACTGACCCCTTTGGGGCTGTGGTTTCCGCAGACTACGCTTACGAGGATCCAGGTGACGACTACTACGTGGAGTTTGACGAGGCTGCTGACGAGTAGTTAGCGGACCCGGGCAGGATCCGAGACATCGTGGATGGGCTCCGTCTTTCTTTCAGTTTCCGGCTTCTTAAGCCTATTTGGATTTGTCTGTACTCAGACCCCTTTGAATGCTTCCGCTGAGATGTAATGATGTTATGTTGGGACATGTGTCCTCTGGATGATTGTATTTGCTATCTCTACCCTAGTGAGGGCCAGTTGCAACTTATTTCAATCTTTTGTGTCTTAGAGGCATGTTGTGTTATCCTTTTGTTCAAAGCCGTTGACGTACCATGTGTGTATGGTATGAAGTACGTCAATGGTAGTGTCCTGATTTCTACGGGATAGTTTACATCGACGGTGAACAGTAGCGATGGGTTGTCACACATAAGTGTTGGCCTACTCGTAAGAGGACGCGGGTGCCGGTAAGCCCCGTAATCCCATCAGAATACTGTTCAGTTCGTACGGTGAGTATCCTCTAGAAGTCCGGGTGCGACATTGACTTGGCCACATCAGCCACTCCGCGCAAAGCTTTAAACTTGCGTTCGCCATCCGCGACACGATCACGAAGAGAAGCAAAGGTACTAACAACAGCAACAAGCGGATCCAATCATGCAGCAGATCCACTCGAAGACTCCGCGGCAGCACCTATTACCTGGAGGGAAATATGAAAAGTTAAGGAAAACTTCAAAGTCACCCCACTCGAGAAATAAACCACCTATTCGTCAGGTGCTCGGGGGCTACTCCCATCGGGAGGAATTCACGACAATCAATCGCAAGAAATCACAACTTGGATATCAAAAGAACATTTTGATTAAAGGCAGAGATATGGGAATACATCCCAAGGTTCATTACATAAAGAAGAACAAGCTAAACTAAATCTATCCTATGGAATTGCAGAAGTGCTGCCACTCGCAACAGGTTGCCCCTTGCGACTAGCACGAGCAAGCAAGGCGGAAAGCTTCCGAGCAAGGACTTCAGCCAGATCGCCGAAAGGACGAAGCACTAACTTTCTGCCCATGGAAGCATCGACGGGAAGGTTCGAGTATGCTTCGTCCAAACCTTTGACTCCATGCGCCAATGCGAACTGGATGGCAGTCTTCGCCCCGCACTAAGATTGAGCAACTGAGTAGGCCTGAAGAAGATCACCCTCCAGAAAGACCTTCAGGAGACCTTCCAGCGTGGGCGGGGCCGCGACATCCACCAGAAGATGCTCGTGGAACTGCGTCAACACTCGAATGACATCGACAACGAGGAAGCAGACCCCGCTCGCATGCTTCCGAAGCTGAGCGCAGGAGTCCGTCAGCGCATCCACTCGCTGAACCCCTGGCAGCTCCAGCGCAACGCCAAGGACGTCTGCAAGGAGACAACATTAATTCCAAAGACATACCAAGCTAGTCGAAAAACTTGAAAGGTCAAGTGCAACTTACTTGCAAAACTCTGGGCCAGAGGGCGAAGGAAATCAACAAGATTGTTGTCTTGTCTGACACCAGCCTCCTCCAGTTTCTTCATAGCGTCCTGGGCATCAGCAAGCTTCCCCTCGAAGTCTGTCGACTGCTTGCGAGAGGATTCAAGTTATTTTCGAGCAGCCTCCAACTCAGCCTCAAGGGTGTTCACCCGAGTGATAGCATCAGTCTTCTCAGCCTTCAGAATTTCGGCTTGGGATACACAGCAATAAAGTTCAAGCCCAAAGGAATTCGCACGACCGGAAAGAATAAATAGAAGGAACATATTAACTTACCCTGCAGAAGTTGGCCTTCCGTGACCAGTCGATTGCGATCTGCCCGAAGGGTCACGCAATCTGCCTCAGCCGAAATTACGCGGTGGCCAATGGCTGCGAGGGAGTCAAGAAGAGACTGCAAACCACGAAGATGAACAAGTCAGAGAAGGTAGAGAAGATTGAGCCTATTCACGACTGTAAACAGTCGAGTATAGCCTCGGGGGCTACTCCCATCGGGAGCACTGCTGTGCACCCGATAAAATGAAGAAAAGAAAAAACCTTAAGTTCTTGAGCCTGTAGCCAATCGCAAGCGATTGACCACAGCCTCGGGGGCTACTCCCATCGGGAGCACTGCCGTGCACCCGATAAAAATCCTAAATGAACGAAGTACAGAATACAAGGACAAGGTTAAAGCTTACCTGGCCCTAGGCGATGCACAGAGGATCAGCCGAGCTACCCGACACTTCTTTCGAAGTCGAGGCTCCAACCGCAAAGCTAGGCAGTCTATACTCCGTAGCCGCAGCTGTTGGGGCTGGACTCGGAGAGTTCTGGACAGTCCTAGCAGTTGGGGTTTCACCCGCAGCTGCATCCTTCCTCTTCTCGGGAGGAAGAGAAGAGGCGAACTGGTCGGGGCTAACGGACTGAAGCCTGTCTTGAAAAAGAAACAACAGCATGAGGAGGAGCAAGAAGAAAACTTTCGACTAGAGAGTTGAAGGAAGGAAGAAACTTACTCATCATCGTCGTCATCCAGCATATCCGCATTCCAGGCGGTTTGGATCCTCGACTTGGGAGCAAGAGGAACGCGCACACTCAGCGGGGTCACGATGAGAGGATCTTTATCAGATCCTCCACCCAAGGAATTGTCCTTGGAAGTGGCTTCATCGTCTCCCGCCCTGCGGCGCTTGCGGTGGCGAAGATCGTTACCCAATTCCTCCACGTCATCTGAAGAGCCATGATCGGAGCTCGAGTCGGCGTCGGCAACACTGGTGTCAGCAGGGACATCCAGATTGCTCGCCAACAGGTCCGAGGCGTCTTCACAAGAAACTGGCGGGTAGTAGGTTGCTACATCTAGGCTCTACAGAAGGAAAACAAGAAGAAGAAAAGAAGAAGAAACTCAGTCGACAAACTATCGAACAAAGGAGAAAGTTAGGACAGAAAAATAATTGAAACTTACTTCGGATGGAGGAGGTCTCGAAGCTTCGAATGCTGCGATAGGGCAGTCGGGGTAGTCCTCGCCCACTTTTAGATTGGTGATGGCCGCGATTTTCTTCTCGAATTCGGCATTCGAGAGTTCTTCTCGGCTCACGCGGCTGGGGTCTTCGATGCCATGATACTCCCAGATGGTGGAAGGCCTCTCCTGCAGAGGCCGAATCCTGCGCTTGAGGAACACACTCGCCAGATGCAAGCCGTTCAGCGCGACCCCTGCGGTTTGGTAGCGGAGGCTGCCACTTTAGCGAGTAGCGGAGCGACGATCCGGCTCTCTTCGACTGAGAGCCTGTGCGCCAAGGAATTCCGCCGCTTCAAGACAGCGAACGGGTGGAATTCGTGAGCTCCACCCGCGCTGTTATCAACGCCGTAGAACCACTTCTTCCTCCACCCTTGCGCGGTGTCGATGAGGTGCATGTCGAAGTACAGGTTATCCGACTTCGCCTGGATTCCGAAGCCGCCGGTGCGCAGCGTCTCTCCAAGCTCGGTCTCTACCCGCGATTTCTCGCGGAAGGCCCGCACCTTGAACAGGGCCTCGTATGGGCGGATACCGAGAAAGCACTCGCAAAGCACGAGATGTGTTGCACCGTGTTCGGAGGCAGGTCGTGGAGCTGTATGCCATAGACATACAGCAATGCCACGAAGAAAGGATGGAGGAGGAGTGGGAGCCCGCGCGAGACGTGATCCGCGAAAATCACGCGCTCGTTCGCGCGAGGATTTGGTACCTCTTCTTTTTTCCCGAGGCGAACTTGCTTCTCGGCGTCGGGAGGCAGCAGCCGCTCCCTCTGCATCTCCCTGATGCTTTTCTGCGTGGTATTGGCGGAGCACCAGTCGCCGGAGCGCGGAGCAGGTGGCACGGGAACATCTTCGGGCGCCTGCGAGGAGGATACAACATCCCTACGTTTCTTCCCTCCCTCCATGGATGCTGGTGCAATCTCGCAGAGAAGGAGGTGAGCGCGAGGAAGACGAAGGCTGGGAAGCGAATGACGGGAAGTTTTTACCTTTTACCTAAGGACCGTATATATACACGGAGTCACCCAAATTCTAGCCGCTCATTGAGCAACGTGGCACCCATCGCGGCTGCCACGCGTGAAGCTGAAACGAAAGGGCGGTGAAGGTTGTTTCGTGCCACGATCTTAACAGAAGATCGTGCGCATTTACTGCGCGTGGCTCGCGGGAAAACCAGAAACGACGTCTCGTTTCCGGTCAAAAGCTGACAAGGTGGGCCAGCGAATCCTGTTTTCACTTCGTCACGTCCGATCGGGAGGATTCAGAGTAAACAAAGTGCGCTATGACGTCATGACGAACATCATGAGGCCCAAAATTCTTTCGGATAAAATCCCAAACACGAATAAACTTCATATGGGCAAATTAAAACGCGGAAAAACTTTCGCATAAGAAACGCCGGACATGAAATTTTCTTTCTTAGGGGCACAACAATTTTTCCAGACACGAAAACTCTTTCGTATGAACGGACAGCTACAAAGACAAAAACCTTTGTGCACAAAACAAGAGGGATTTTTCTTACTCGAGAAATCTCTAGACAAAACTCGCGAGTGTGCAGCTCCTGCCACTCTATCATACGATGTACACACATCACAGACCTGGATTGTTCGGCCGACTAGGCACATCCGGATGCCATATTCTTTCGGATATGAAGGTAAGACCCAAAAGATCTCTCTTGAGGGCCTGGAATCGCACTCAAGCTGCGTCCTCCGGTAAATTTCCGTGTCAACAACACGAAGAAAAATCCTAGCGGACGCGCCGGGTACCCCTATAGGTTAAATTCGACTCGGTAAGACCTCTACGGCCTAGTCGCAATGATCACCTCATCAGGTTTGAGTCGGAGGTCTCGAATCTGTGTAGTCCAGAACTGTTTTTGCCCAAGATGCAATTAATTGGCCCTGATCTTTCGGGAGAGCCAAGCTGCTGAGCCATATCCTTCTGCGAAAATAGCCAAAAACATAGGCACTTTCATCGCTCGAAGGCATAAAAAACTCATCACACGGGGTATACGCCCTCCAATCGGAAAACGACTAAAACGATCATCCGAAGGAAAGCAACACGAAACTTTGAGCGTCTACCCGACAAGGAAATCCCAATCGAGCAAACGCTCGGGGGCTACTGACGAAGGGCTAGACCTTGGACCTGTCGAGTAAGTATACTCGGTCCTAGGCCCAGGACGGGAGCCCAAGAGGAGATGCCTTATACTATTCTAGAAGGCCCAGTTGGAGCCCACCCATAAAGCCTTGCGGGTCAAGATAGGAAGCTTGTAACCGACTTAGGGTTAGAGTTCGAGTCCTCCCCGGGTGAGATTTGAGACCTGACCACCTATATAAGGCCAGTAGAACCACGAGGAGAGGACAAGCAATAACGCACCACCAAGCCTTGATATCGAGATCATACTATCGACTTGAGCAACCCCCCATTGTAACCGATCTACTCGTGAATCGATAGAGGTAGGATTAAGGGTTTTACCTCTACAAGGGCCCCGAACCTGGGTAAATCGTGCCCCCTGTCTAGCCGACGATCGTCACCAGCGCCCACAGGTTCTCCTAATCGAAACCCTATGGATTCACCCGAGGGACTTGTTGAGATGCAGATTTGACAGTTGCTAAGGTATAAAAAAACAAATTGTGCATGGAGTCATTGTTTAACTTGGTTTTCTACTTTTTGGACGTTCGTCTGCGAGGCAAATTGCTTGTGTGAATATGTTTTACCATCACATATAATCACCTGTTTTCCCCACACAATTTCCCGCCTCCTTCCGTCTCGGTTCATACAAGAGGCCCTACCACCACACAGCGAGAAGAGACATTTTGCACCTGACGAACCAAGTGTAGGCTGCAGGGAGGAGACATGATGGCCATGAGCAGGGGCGGGCCCACTTCAATTCAAGGTATTCAGTTGAATACCCAATTTTTTGGCAAAAACTAGGTATTTATAGTCTATAATACCCTTATACTCCCTCCGTTCACAAATAGATGACTTCCATTTGTCCAAATATGGATGTATGTAAACACTAAAACATGTCTACATACATCAACTTTTGGACAAATGGAAGTCATCTATTTGTGAACGGAGGGAGTACATGAAAAATACGGAAATGGCAGATATCTGGGCTACAAATGCAAGCCCGCCCTGCTCCTCTCCGTGTCCCAGCGCCCAGCTAGTCGTTCGGCCCGATTAGCACCACATGCCCATAGCAACGCAAATCGATCGTTCGCTCGGCCGCACTAACTTCCTGAATGTTCAATCGCCATCACTCCTCCTCCATCATCCCCAAACTGAACGAATCCATCGTGCGGTCGTGCCCTAGACTAAACGAGACGGGCGAGGGATGGGAGACGGATTAATCCCCTCATGGACGCGGCAGCCGGCAAGCCGCCCTCCTTGACTGTTCGTCCGTTCCGTGCCGAGTGCCGAGTGCGCATGAGTCACCCTCCTCAAATCTCTTCGGCCTCTCCACAACAAGGACATCCACGGCGGCTCCACGGACTGAAGTTTCGCTGCCGATTGTCGCTCTTCATCTCGTCATCCGGTCTGCTTTCTCAGAACCGTTCAATCGTACAACAATTGACGTGATGCAGAAAAAATCTCCTATCATATAATTTGTAAGATCTCCTACCATTTTGCTAGTTTTTGTATCTTATTTATTTCATATTTTTCTTTTTGATATGTTGAACAATGGGTACTTATTTGAGTTGGACAATTTCAAATTTTGATCCTTCTGTATGATTTAAAGATATTATGGTAAAATTTGTCGGATATTTTATACATTATACAATTACAAATATATGATGCTATGATCAATTATACATGGGAAAATCTATGCTTTAGTCTGTCAATTTTTTTTACACCCCATAAGATTTTGAATACACACATTTGAAATCCCAGGCCCGCCCTGGCCATGAGGCTGCCGGGAGGCAATGGCAGGTTGCTCTGCGCGCTGCTGCTGATGCTGCTCTGTGTGGCCGCACATTTACAAGGAGGGACGAGCGCCGGAGGCGGCAGTTCGAGGGGAGGAGGTAGCAGCGGCGGGGGAGGCGGCGGCGGTAGTTCCAGGGGAGGAGGCAGCGGCAGCGGGAGTAGAGGCGGGTCAATTCCGCGGACGAGCCCTGCCGCCGCGGCGTCTGGAGGGTTTCAGATGCGGCCGCCGCCCTAGTGGCCGTGGTGCTCGTCTGATAGTTCTCTCTCGCAAGCGCAATATCATTTTTTTTGCAAGGTAATACGATCTCATTCATAAGATAAAAATCCGGTTACAAGACACGTAAACACCGATATTACAGTACTGAAAGGATAGAAAAATCATGTGCAAAAAACCATCGCATGTCCCTCTCCTTCGGCACCATCGAAGCAACCACCAAGAGAGTAGACAGATCACCTCTTCACTTGAGCTCGACGCGGCTCCATCGCTGATCTGCAGTTTTACGGACCTCCAAAGTAGTTTGCCAAAAGCAAAACTATTGTCGTTGAACGAATCAGACCGGGGCAACGTGTCCCCGGACACGCCATCGAACTCCAGACCTGGCATCCCCGCACGGCTACAACGTCGGATAAGGATACCAGAACTGTCAGCCTCCAACCACAAATCCAGCACAAGATGCACCATCTTCCAGCTATCAACTGCGCAGGCAACCGTCTGCGCGTACTCCCGGACGACCAATCCTCCCTGCTCCACCATGACGTCGGAGACAACGCCGCAGTAACGGGGACAGAGCAGAAGAAGAGACACACCTGATGGGATCGCCGCCACCGCCACGCCGACACCATCCATGAACTCTAAAGCCACCGATCTGAAAGATCGGTAAACACACGATGCCATCAACTCTGAGACGTTGCCATGAGGGACGACGCCGGTGTGGGAGTACAGTTGGGGCAGATTTATTCGTCGCGACGCCGCTCCCACCACCCCAACGGCGCACCACGATCTACAGAACCAAAACCTAACTACAGAGCGGAGAAACGGTGACGAAGGCATGCATCCTGGGCCCTGCGAGTAAGGACACCCCCTCTCAAGCCTTCTGATCAAGGCCCGACAGGAAGCGCCCTTGGAGTACTCTAGAAGGCCCATGAAAAGCCCACCCGCGTCAACTTGCGGGTTAAGTTAGGGATTGTAACCGACTCAAGCTAGGGTTTGTATCCTCTCCGGGTTGGACTCGAGACCTGGCTATCTATATAAAGCCAGGAGAGCCCCCAAGGAGAGGACCAAGTATTACCGCACGACCACAAAAGCCTTGAAACTCGAGATCTACTCTCGATTCGAGCACCCTGTAATCGATCTAATTGTCTAATATAGATCAGCAGAAGGCAGGAGTAAGGGTTTTACCTCTTCGAGGGCCCCGAACCTGGGTAAATCTCGCCTCCCTGTCAAGCCGACGATTTCACCAGCGCCTATGACATCTCCTAGTCGAAACCCGATAGGGTCACCTGAGGGATTTGCGGAGCCAGAGCTTCGACAATTGGCGCCGACCGTGGGGATCGCGGGCGCTGGATCACCGGCATCTTCGGCTCCATCGACATCCAACTCCCGTTGGAAACCATCGACTACGGCTCCGAACAATCCTGTACGGATCGGATCCGTCATAGTCACACCTCACTCACCGGAATCACGCCCGGTATTCGAGGATCTGGAGAAGAGCGTCACCCTGACGTTCGGAAGCTTCAACTTCATGGCAAACAGAGACGGAATCCTCCACTTCTCGGATGAATCTGAACCCGAATCTGGAGCCGTCAACTCGCGCTTCCCTATGGAGAAAAGCGGCGAGTCCATCCGCTTCAACACGATCGACTACCACGCACTCTCGACAGAGGAACCCTCTCGGGTGCGAAGAGCCTACCGATCTGCGCCTAGGACGCACGGGCCACGACTGGCCCAAGTCTGCATGGCAGGATCGGAACAGCCCTCGGAAACTGAATATAGCGCAACCGAGCGCGATCTAATCGGCGTCTCGCGGGAAGCCTGGAAAAGAGCCAAGGAATCCATGCGAAAGAGTCAGCCACCCGCAGCAGGTGCCACGCAGGAAGACCTAACCGCCTACCACTATCACCTAGTGAGAGCGGCCTCAAACATCAAGGACGCCCGAGCAGATCTAGCCCGTCGCAGGAGAGCGGCGGATGAGTCAAGCCTACGTCGAGCCGAGCTGTCCCTTGCACCTTCGGTCGGTACCCGACCCGGGGGAAAAGGACCCGCAGCGTCGACAAGGGACCACGAATCTATGGCTGGGACCAACAGGTCTACCACGTCTTCTTTCATGAGGGTTGACGACGATGGCAACGTCTACCCGCAAACTCCAGCCGCCGCAATTCTAGCCGCGGCAACCTACATGCAGATGAATCAGCCGGCGGACAGCGATCCTCGGGTGGAACAATACAAGCATATCCGCAAGGGTCTAGGGCTGGCAGCCGCGAAACTCGCCTCCCACGATCGCAAGGAACAACTGGAGAAGGCGCGACAGGAGAAGGACAAAGACAAAGACACGCCCCGCAGGCACAGGAGCTCCTCTCCGAGAAAGGATAAATCGCCGCGTCGCGGCCAAGGAAAAGAGGCTCGACGCCGCGGCGACAGCCGAAGCAGCAGCGACGACAGCCCGAGAGACAAAGATTCACGGCACCACAGCAGCCGCTCGAGAAAACGAAGTAAAGAACCAAGAAAAGATAGCGACCGCGACCGGTCCGGGTACGACGCGCGATCCGATCTCGCCCAGAAGAAGGTGGATAAAGCAAGGGCTTCACGATATCGCGAGCGCTCCTCATCCGGGTCTTCGGACGACGAAACCTGCGGAGCACTTTGCTTTGCTCGCAGTATTCGCGAAGCACCTCTACCCAAGAGATTCAAGCTCAGCTCGGAGGTGACAAAATACGATGGCTCACTCGAGCCCTCTCAGTGGTTAAGCGACTACCTCACGGCAGTAAAATGCCAACGTGGTAACAAGAACACGGCCATGCAATACCTCAATTTGCACCTGGCCGGAGCGGCCCGCAGCTGGCTGGAGAGGAGACCACGATCTTGCTACGCATCGTGGGACGACCTGCATCGCGATTTCTGCAAAAACTTCCAGTCGACCTACAAAAGGCCAGCTACAATCGAAGAACTACGAGCTTGCAAACAGAAAAGTGGCGAATCCACGCGAGAGTACATCCAGCGGTGGAACACACTCAGGAACACCGCAGGGACAATCTCTGAAGAAGTGGCGATTGATGCCTTCGCCAAAGGAGCAAGAAGAACCGCGTTTCGAGAAGAACTCGGCAGAGCTGCGCCCAAAACCATAGGGGAGCTCATGGTCATAGCCGAAAAATGGGCCAATGGAGAAGACGCGGTACGCAATGAAAGAACATCATCGCCCACACACGACGAAGACCGTCATGGGCGAAGAAAGAGAAGAAAATATTACGACCACGAGGATAGAGAAGAACTAGTGGCAGCAGAATTCACGCGAAGTCGCGACTCCGGTCGTCGTGGAAGTCGCGAATGGAGACCAAAGGTAGAAGAAAAATCACCCGAGGAAGACCTCGACGCGTACTGCTCGCTACATCTGTTCACAGACAAGCGCACGGGCAAGACTAAGGCAACACACCTTCTCAAGGATTGCCGAAAGTTCATCGAAATCTCGGACGCGCTCGCCAAGAAAAGATTCGCTTCCACCCAAAACTATCCACCGCTACCAGGAGGCGGACAACAATTCCAGCTACCACCGCCACCACCTCCACCAGCCAACCCAAACATGGCACTCGCCGCATTGCCAGCACCACAACAACAAAACACGGGAGCAAATACATACCCGACTCCGCACGGACAACTCCTCGGGATGATACAGAAGGTATGCCCCTCTCGCAGAGCTCAAAAAACTAACTCAAGACAAATATGCATGGCAGTGCAGACGCCACCAACGAAGCCCGAGTACCTGAAGATGGCCGAGCAGCCAATCACGTTCTCGAAGGAAGACCACCCGCCACGAGTCTATCGACCAGGACACGCCGCCCTTGTCATTCAAGCTCAAATTGGCAACTATGACCTGGCCCGCGTATTCATGGACGGCGGCAGCGGCATCAACATCATCTACGCGGATACACTCCGTCGAATGAACAAAAACCTGGACGGCCTAACGGAATCAGAAACATCCTTCCACGGGATAGTTCCGGGCAAGGCAATACGTCCACTCGGAACAATCAACCTTGAAGTAGTACTGGGCTCCCCACGCAACTACAGAAGGGAATTCCTGGACTTTGAAGTCGTCGACTGGCCCTCACAGTACCACGCCATTCTTGGTCGAACAGCGTTCGCCAGATTCATGGCCGTACCACATTACGCATACTTGAAGCTCAAGCTACCCGGCGAATACGGTGTGATCACCATTGACGGAGACTTCCAGAAATCGGATAAGTGCGACATAGAATTTAATGAGATCGCGAAATCTTTCGGGATGCAAGAAGAACTACAAGAGCTGGCAAAAACCACGGATCACTCCGTCATGCCCCTCACGAAGAAAAACGCGCCTGAACTGGAATTTAGCGCCAACAGCGACACTCGCAAGCACCAAGTGCACCCGACGGATTCCGCCAAAACTGCGATGGTTTCCACAACCCTCTCGCCAGCATAGGAAAGCGCGCTCGTCAAACTCCTCCGTGAGTACTGGGAGATTTTCGCCTGGCAGCCCTCAGATATGCCAGGTATACCCAGGGAGTTTGCCGAGCACTCACTCGAAGTCTTTCCTAACGCAAAGCCCATCAAACAGACGACTCGACGATTTTCAGAACCCAAGCAAAAGGCGCTGGGAGAAGAAGTAAATAGGCTGCTAGCCGCCAACTTTATTAGAGAGATCAAGATATCCACCTGGTTGGCAAATCCGGTGCTGGTCCCCAAGAAGAACACGGATATCCTTCGGGTGTGCATCGACTACACGTCACTAAACAAGCACTGCCCCAAGGACAACTTTCCTCTACCACGAATCGATCAGATCGTGGATTCCACAGCAGGTTGCCAACGTCTCTCCTTCCTGGACGCCTACTCGGGATACAACCAGATCCGAATGAAAAAGGAAGACGAAGAGAAGACGGCATTCATCACACCACACGGTGTATACTGCTACACGACAATGCCCTTCGGGCTGAAGAACGCAGGCGCAACATATCAACGTTGCATGCAGAGATGCCTTGCCAATCTCATTGGCAAGAACGTACAAGTATATGTTGACGACATCGTCATCAAAACTCGAGTAGAGGACACACTCCTCGAAGATATTAAAGAAACATTCGACGCCCTTAATGCATATCGGATCAAGCTCAACCCGACAAAATGCGTTTTCGGCGTCCCCGCAGGAAAACTCCTAGGATACCTGGTATCCGCCAGAGGCATTGAGGCCAATCCGGAGAAAATACAAGCCATCCTCACCATGAAGGAGCCTACCAATCTACGCGGAGTCCAACAGCTCGCAGGGCGATTGGCCGCCCTAAGCAGGTTCATCGCACGATTGGGAGAGCAGGCGTTACCCTTCTACAAGCTACTGAAGAAGACGGACAAATTCGAATGGACACCCGAAGCCAAACAAGCATTCGCAGACTTGAAACGGTCGCTGCAAAGCAGGCGCATTCTCGCAACACCACAAGAAAGGGAGCCACTTCTTCTCTATTTAGCCGCCACAAACCAGGTCATCAGTACTGCAATCGTAGTCGAACGACCTGAAGATGGCAAGGCATACGGAGTCCAGCGCCCAATATATTACATCAGCGAAGTGCTCTCGCCATGCAAGCAGCGATATCCTCATTACCAGAAGCTTGCATATGGAGTTGTCCTCACAGCCCGAAAACTCAAACATTACTTTCAAGAGCACGCCATTACAGTGGTTAATGATGCGTCACTCGGGACAATCATGAACAACCCTATGGCATCCGGAAGAATAGCGAAGTGGAGCATCGAGTTGGGCGCCTGGGATATCACCTATGCAGGACGCAACACAGTCAAATCCCAAGTTCTCGTGGAATTCATCAGCGAATGGACAGAGCTACAAACACCCGGGCCACCCGAGTATACAAGCAATTGGATCATGTACTTTGACGGGTCCAAAAGAAACGAAGGAGCAGGAGCTGGAATCGTTCTTATCTCACCTCGTGGAGACAAACTGCAATACGTCCTGCGACTAGACTTTCCACCAGATGATCCAGCATCGAACAACGACGCAGAATATGAAGCACTGTTGCACGGGATGAAGATGGCGATTGCTTGTGGAGCTACCCGGTTGATGATTTACGGCGATTCTAATCTCATAGTGCAACAAACAATGAAAGAGTGCGATGTCGTTGCCGAAAACATGATCGCGTACCGCGACATGTATAATCTACTCGAAGGAAGCTTCAAAGGATGCGAGTTGAAGCACATTGCAAGATCCAGCAACGAAGAGGCGGACAGACTGGCCAACATGGGTTCCACGAATACACCCATACCGCCAGGGATATATTTCGAGCGCATGATTAAGAGATCAGTCAAAGTGAAGAAAGCCCTAGAGACACCCGCAGCACAAGAAACCGAGGTCAGCCCGCAAATCGCGCTTCTCGAGCTTACTTATAACATATCACGGCAGGTTTTTCTGGTCGAGCCAATCTGGACGCAGAAATATCTCGACTACCTGCTCAACAAACAGCTCCCGGCCGATCCACGCGAGGCTCGACAGCTAATCAGGCGTAGCAAATCCTTTCGGGTAGTCAACGGAGAGTTATACAAGCAAAGCATCTCGGGCATCCTTCAGCGGTGCATCGCACCCGAAGACGGCAAAGAGTTACTCCGGGATATACACCAGGGTGATTGCGGACATCATGCTAGCTGGAGAGCAATACTGGGAAAAGCCTTTCGAGCAGGATTCTACTGGCTAACAGCAGCCAACGATGCAAAAAACCTGGTCGACAGATGTGACGCTTGCCAGCGATTCTCACCCAAGCCGCACGCGCCCGCCACAGAGTTGCACATGATACCCATCGCCTGGCCCTTTGCACAATGGGGGCTTGACATGGTTGGCCCACTGCGCAAATCCACTCCAGGAGGGTACACACATTTGCTGGTCGCAGTCGACAAATTTACCAAATGGATCGAGGCTATGCCAGTGACCTCGGGTAGCGCCCAATGCGCAATCAAGTTCCTCGACTCCATAGTATGCAGATTCGGGGTACCACACGACATCATTACAGACAATGGTACGAACTTCACTGCAAAGGAGACACAGCAGTTCTGCGAGGAGAAAGGAATTAATCTGAAGTTTGCTTCGGTCGCCCATCCGCAAACAAACGGCCAAGTCGAAAGATCCAACGGCTTAGTTTCGGCTGGCATCAAAAAGAGATTGCTCGATCGGCTACATCCCGCTGCAGGACATTGGGCAGAGGAGTTACCCTCCGTACTTTGGAGCCTCCGCACAACCCCCAATCGATCAACGCAATACACACCATTTTTCATGGTATACGGGGCAGAAGCCGTCCTCCCCGAAGAGGTTCGATTCAGCGCCCCACGAGTTGTAGCCTACAGTGAAGAAACCTCCAACAAAGCACTTGCAGAAGATATGGACGCACTCGACGAAATTCGGGACATTGCACTCGCAAGATCTGCAGTCTACCAACAATCACTGCGCAATTATCACAGTCGCCGCATACGCCACAGATCATTCGTGGTTGGCGACTTGGTGTTGCGGCTGAAGCAAAAAGAAGGACACAAGCTCGAACCACCTTGGGAAGGACCCTTCATCATACATGAAGTGATCCCGGGAGGAGCCTATCGACTGAAGAATCCAGAGACTGGATGCATCTATTCCAATCCATGGAATATCGCGCAACTGCGCAAATTCTACCCCTAGGTTTATTTATTTTGCAACAATAAGGCTATACTAGCCAATCTTGTAGCTCGAACACATGACTTCTCAGTCATAGCAATAAAAACATGATTCCATCATCATATTTACTCGACAGCTTTCAAGTTTACTACATGCTAAAAGGTTACAGGTACACACCCCATAAAATACACGGGGGCTACACCTAAAACTAAGCATCACAGAAAAGAATTATCGAGTACAAGGTTGCACACCTTACTACAGTTTTTACAAACTACAAATAAGCTTACAGGATATTCACATCCGATAAAGTCAGTCGAAACGCTGAGCATTCTTAGTCGCTAAGACCCTATCCACCTCTTCAGAGGTCATTCGGATTATCTTCTCGGCTGCAGGACGAACAACATCATAGTACGGCGCAATATCTTCGATTGCATAATCTGGACGCCGAGCTACGGAGTTCAAGTCTATCTCAGGATGCCATATTCGGACAAACGAGAGAGCAACAACCGCGCCGCACGTCATCTGGTTGCGAACGCACGCGCGAACCTCTCCTTCTCGTCCGAATAACCTGAGAAGATAACTCCAGTCTTCGGGGCCCCTCTCAAGTGGATAAAAAGCAGCATTCACCGCAACCAGGACCTCGTGGAAAGAACTCACGAGAATTTTCGCCTGGCGGACTCGAAACTTCAAGGTAGCCATCACAAAACCTCGACTGCGATCAGACCAGAAATTACTCGCATGAGGCTTTGTGCTGTTAGCTTCTTGATGAATGTGGTTTTCTACCCACTGCTTTTCTTCCCTGTCATCTGGTTTCACAACTAAGAAGCAAACGCACTTAGTAAGCTAAGAAACACAGAGGAGGAAATAGCATGGGGGCTACACTACTCACATAGTAACTCCTTTGCAATCGAAGACAGTTCACCAATCAGAAATTGCTCGCGCTCAGCCGCCAATTTCTGCTTGGATATCGCCACGTCAGCTACTCCGCGCAGCGCTTTCAGCCTACGCTCACCCTCCTGAACCTTATCACGAAGGCCAGCAAGAGTGCCCACGGCAGCCACAAGTGGATTTACTGGATTACCACGTCCACTCGAAGGTTCAGCGGCAGACGCAATTGCCTGGAAGAAGTACAAGGAAAGAAGTGAGACGCCCTACTCGAGTTGTTTCCAGTCGCACATCTGACTAATCGCTCGGGGGCTACTCCCATCGGGAGGCAAAGTATAGACGACAAGGATAAATTCTAAATGCAAAATGCTTCGATTAAAAGACCAGCAAGGTACGGGAATACATCCCAAAATTCATTACATCCAAGCAACAGAAACAAAAGAAAAAGAGCCTACGAAGCCGCGTTGGTGCTGCCACTAGCAGCGGTCGACCCTCCCTTCTTCCGAGCAAACATCTCAGATAATTTCCGAGCAAGAACAGTGGCTTGCTCAGAAAAACGAGATAGCCGTACCTTCTTGCCCGTGGAAGGGTCGACCGGCATGGACGAATAGGCCTCCTCCAGACCATCAACTCCGTTCGCCAGAGCGAACTGAATCGCAGTCTTTGCGCCAGCTTCCGATTGAGCAACCGCAAAGGCTTCCAGGAGGTCGCCTTCCGAGAAGACCTTCAACAACTCGCTCAGCGCAGGCGCAGGAGTATCGCTGGCAACAAGACGGCCATGCACTCGCGCCAATGCTTTGGAAGCATCATTAATCAGGGAAAAAATTCCCTCAGAATGCCTCCTGAGCTGCGCGAGAGTGTCGGTCAGCACGTCCACCCGCTGAATCCCAGGAATCTCCAGAGGAACACTCAGAAGATCTACAGACAAAGAAAATAATGCTTAGCAAAAATCAGCAGAATGAAAAGTTCAAAAACCCAAGACACTTACCCGCAAAGCGTTTGGCGAGGGGACGAAGGAACGCGACAGTGTCGTTGTCAGCCTTACTGCCGGCCTCCTCCAAGTCCTTCACGGCCTTCCGCGCCTCCGCAAGCTTCGTACTGAGTTCCTCCGATTGCTTGCGAGAAGCTTCCAGCTCTTGTCGGGTAGTCGCCAGTTCAGCTTCCCGAGCAGTTACCTGCTCTGAAAGTTTGGTCTTTTCAGACTCTGCGAATTCGGCTCGAGCTGCAAAGGGGATATTAATCAGAAATCAAGAATGGATGATACACTGAAGCCAAGAAGATAATGGAATTTACCTTTAAGAAGGTCGTTCTCAGATTTGAGTCGGTTAACTTCTGATCGAAGCGACTCGCAATCTGTCTCGGCCAGAACGACGCGGCGACCGATCGCCGCAAGGGAATCGACGAGCGACTGCGGAGGCACGAAGATAGAAGAGTTAGAGTAATTAAGACTTGAGCCCGTACCCGATTATTTACAATCGACTACGGCCTCGGGGGCTACTCCCATCGGGAGCACTGTCGTGCACCCGAAGAAGACAAAATAAAGGAGAAGAGAAGAAAGAGGTTTTGAGCCTGTACCCGATTATTTACAATCGACTACAGCCTCGGGGGCTACTCCCATCGGGAGCACTGTCAGGCACCCGATAAAATTTGTTTGTGAAAGCCAAAGAGATAGAAGTTTACCTGTCCAGAGGCGCGGGAGAGGGGATCCGCAGAGCTGTCCGTCGCCTCCTTCGAGACCGAAGTTCTAACAGCAGAGCTGGGGACCTCCCGCTCCACAGTCGCAGCATCAGGCGCTGCCCTGGGAGAGTTCTGGACGGTACCCGCAGTAGGGGTCTCACCCGCGTCCTTTGCCTTATTCCTCTTTTCGGGAGGAACAGCGGCGGCAAACCTACGCGGGCTGATCGCCTGCAGACTGCAGTGAAGGACAAAAAACGTCAGCGTTGACAAATAGAGATTGATCGAATTAAAGTATGGAAAGGTCCTACTCGTCATCCTCGTCGTCTTCATCCAAGTCATCCGCATTCCAGGCGGTTGCGAACGGAGCCAGAGGAGGAAGAGATCGAAGCGGAGTCGCGGAAATTGGAGCTTGGCCAGGTGACGCCTCCAAAGACTTGTCTTTGGAAGTGACTTCGTCTTCGTTCACCCGACGGCGCTTTAGTGGGACGCCATTCGAGTCTTCAACATCATCTGAGGAATCATGCTCAGAACTCGAGGAGGCGTTGGCCACGCTAGTGTCAACCGCGCCGTCCTGGTGGCTCGACTGAAGACACGAGGCATCTTCACCAACAACGGGCGGGTAGCAATTTGCTACAGCTAGGCTCTACAAAGATAAGAAGACGACAAAGATCTTATCGACTATGAAATTCTGAAGATGGAAGTAAGTTAAAGACAGGAAACTAACCGCAGCTGGAGGAAGGTTTGATGCAGAATAAGCCTCGACTGAGCAATCGGGGAATTGCTCCCCAACCTTCAGTCGAGTGATGGCCGCGATCTTCTTCTCGAATTCCACATTCGAAAGTTCTTCGCGGCTCACTCGGCTGGGATCTTCTGCACCTTGATACTCCCACATAGTGGAAGGCCTCTGCTGCAAAGGCTGGATCCTGCGCTTTAAGAAGAGGCTCGCCAGATGGAGCCCATTGAGCACTACTCCCGAGGTTTGGTCTCGAAGAGCAGCTACTCTTTCGAGTAGAGGTATGACTGTCTGGGTTTCTTCGGCTGACATCTTGTGGCTCCAAGACTTGCGCCTCGCCAGAACTGCGAATGGGTGGAACTCTACAAGCCCGCTCGAGTTGTTGTCGGCGATGTAGAACCACTTCTTCCGCCAGCCTTGGGCGGAGTCGATGAAGTGCATGTTGAAGTATGCATTCTCCTGGCGCGCTTGGATCCCAAAGCCACCCGTGCGAAGTGGCTCACCAGGCTCGGACTCCACCCGCGATTTCTCGCGGAAGATCCGGATCTTGAACAGCGCCTTCCAGAGCGCCCAGTGCGGGCGAATGCCAAGATAGCATTCGCAAAGCGCGATGAAGCACGAGATGTGCTGCACCGCGTTTGGGGGAAGATCGTGGAGCTGTATGGCGTAGGCACACAGCAGCCCGATGAAGAAAGGATGAAGAGGGAAGGAGAGGCCTCGAGTCACGTGGTCCACAAAGACCACGCGCTCGTTCGAGTGAGGGTTTGGTACCTCTTCCCTCTTCCCAAGACGGACGCGCTTCTCCGCCTCCGCCGGCAGCAGACCCTCCCGCTGCATCTCCTTGATGCTCTTAGCAGTGGTGTTGGGGGTGCGCCAGTCGCCGGCGCGAGGGGCGAGTGGCGCAGAAGGCTCGCCAGACGCGGAGGTTCCAGCGCCACGTTTCTTTCCGCCGGCCATTGTTCACAGCGAGAGCTCGAGCGCAAGGAAGACGAAGACGAGCGCGAGGTGGAAGATGAAGATAGAGAGCGGGGAAAATTTCACTGCGGCGCTAACACCCCTATTTATACACGGGGTAAAGCAATCTCAGCCGTACGATACGCAACGTGGCACCTATCGCGGCTGCCACGCGTAAGGATGAAACGAAGCGGCGGCATACGCTGTTTCGTGCCACGATCTTAACAAAAGATCGTGCGCATTTACTGCGCGTTTCGCGTAGAAAACGGGAGCGACGTCTCGTTTCCCGGTCAAAAAGCTGACAAGGTGGGTCAACTTCTGCTGCCACTCCGTCATGTCCCATCGGGAGAAGAGGAGCACGCCTTGACGTCATGGCGTTCGTCATTCAAAAGGGAAATCTTTTTCGAATGGAAGTTCAAACGCGAAATTATCTTCGCACGAATATCAATTCCTTCGGATAAAACACAATTTTCCCATGAAAAAATTCATGGATCAAAGCCTCTTCGAACAAGAGAAACATACCTTATACACGAAAACTCTTTCGTACGGGCACAATTTTCCAAAACATGAAAACTCTTTCATACGGAACTAACATTTCCTACACGAAACTTTTTCGTACGGAACTCATACCAATTTAATCGGGTAGAAGGAACCTACCTTATGCGTGATAATTATACATCACAAGAACCTGGATTGTACAGCCGACTAGGCACATCCGGATGCCATATTCTTCGAATATGAAGGTAAGACCCAAAAAGATCTTTCTTTTGGGCCTGGAATCGCACTCGAAAGCTGCGTCCTCCGGCATAGTTCCGTGTCAACAACACG
The DNA here is from genome assembly GCA_028641055.1 of Alopecurus myosuroides. NCBI lineage: Eukaryota > Viridiplantae > Streptophyta > Magnoliopsida > Poales > Poaceae > Alopecurus > Alopecurus myosuroides. The sequence goes on from CM054061.1 coordinate 98,786,494, forward strand.
AAGAAAAATCCTAGCGGACGCGCCGGGTACCCTCTTAGGTTAAGTTCGACTCGATAAGTCCACAACGGCCCAGTCGTGACGATCACCTCATCGGGTTCGAGTCGGAGGTCTCGAATCTGTGTAGGCCAGGAGTGTTTTTGCCCTAGTCGCAATTAATTGGCCCTGATCTCTCGGGAGAGCCAAGCTACTGCGCCACATCCTTCTGCTAATATAGCCGCAAAAACTGGCACCTATGCTGCTCGATACTCGAGTATTTTAATTCGCGAAACAGGGAACACACCCTTCGTAGACAACAACTGTCGAGCTGAACTTCCAGGAGGAGATAAAAAAAAAGGTCTGACCGTCTACCCGACTGGAAATAAATCCCAGTCGAGCACACGCTCGGGGGCCACTGACGAAGGCATGGATCCTGGGCCCTGCGAGTAAGGACACCCCCTCTCAAGCCTTCTGATCAAGGCCCGACAGGAAGCGCCCTTGGAGTACTCTAGAAGGCCCATGAAAAGCCCACCCGCGTCAACTTGCGGGTTAAGTTAGGGATTGTAACCGACTCAAGCTAGGGTTTGTATCCTCTCCGGGTTGGACTCGAGACCTGGCTATCTATATAAAGCCAGGAGAGCCCCCAAGGAGAGGACCAAGTATTACCGCACAACCACAAAAGCCTTGAAACTCGAGATCTACTCTCGATTCGAGCACCCTGTAATCGATCTAATTGTCTAATATAGATCAGCAGAAGGCAGGAGTAAGGGTTTTACCTCTTCGAGGGCCCCGAACCTGGGTAAATCTCGCCTCCCTGTCAAGCCGACGATTTCACCAGCGCCTATGACATCTCCTAGTCGAAACCCGATAGGGTCACCTGAGGGATTTGCGGAGCCAGAGCTTCGACAAACGGGGTCCCCCCTCCCTCCTGCCGCCGGAGCAGCAGTCGGAGGGAGAGGGGACCAACGCGCCGACCGGTGAAGATCGGAGGGAGAGGGGACCAAGCGCAATATCAGTACACGATTGGATGACTGAATACTGGATGCATGTGTATGTCGATACTTGAAATCAGGATTTGCAACAAATTCTTTCATTAATTTTACCACTTGTATATAGCCCTGCAGTATATGTTCATCATCAGCCAAGGATATTGTCTGTGGTTCATTGTGTCACGCAACAAAACAGGACGAGTTGGTGTCACTGTCTGCTATAACTAGTCAAAATATATAATCGCCGTGCGTATTTCTGCATTTTCAATCGATTTTCGTTTTGCCCAATTTCTGTCGGAATTAGTCAACTTGTGTTCATTCTTCGCCTCGTTATCTTTGCAAGGTTTTATGCAAAGATGATGGTTGACGAAATACTGTACCAAAAGAACAAGTAAGTGGTACCGATCGGAAAGAAGCAAGCCAATTAGAGCAAATCTAACGCTAGAAGCATTTGTCCGTGTGTTTATCCTCTTTTTATCCGTTTGGATTGCCAAATGGATAAGAAAATCCGGTCCGTCCACGCCTCATGCGAGTGTACCCAACGCGCATGATCCATTTTTTTTTTCTTAGATTAGTATGTTAATATTGGTCCTAAAAGGTCATATTCCTTACATATATATAGGGGGCGGACCACAAATGGCCTTCCACATAATAAAAAAAAGAAAAAAAAAACAACTCGAGATGCTGGTGGTGGCCTAATCCTAGAGCCTGGCCGTCGAGCCTAGTCGAGCTCGATGTACTCCGCCACTTTCCAGAGGTGCGCCGGTGGCAGACGTGTCGCCTGCTCCACCTCCTGCTCCGGCGTCGCCGCTGGGGCCTCCTCGGGGCCACCCTAGACCTAGTGCTCCCCGTAGAGCTGGGCGGGGAGGCGTTGTGCCTGCTCCGGCTTCTCCGGCATGAATTCTTACCAAGGGCGGCTCGCCTCCTCCACGGACCGCTGGGACATGACAATAGAGTCGTGTAGCTGCGCCGTTGTCCTCCCACTGGGCCTCCTCTTCGAGGAGGGACTTTGCGATGCCGGCCTGGAGGGCACGCTCGTCCTCGTAGTACTCCTCCTCGTTCTTCACCACGATGGGGCTGCCAATGCGCAGCTGTCGCTGCGGGCCTGGCGCCATGGAGGCTGGCGAGCGCGGAGATGTGGCGGCGGCTTGTTCGTACCCGGTGGTTCTGGGGCACGGACGAAGGACTTCTGGCGACACCTCTTGTGCTCGTCGCGGAATCATGTGTCCCATGCAGACGAGTCGTCCTCGAATGCGGGGTCCTCGAGGAACTCGCAAGAGAGGCGGGCGCAGCGTGCGCGAATCTCCTACCGGCCCTTCCTCCCGGAGGTGGGAACATCGGGCACTAGAATCCGTTGGGGATTCAGGTTCCAGTGGTGTGGCAGCTTGACGTCGCCCATGGTACGGGAGTAACACGCTCCCAGTACCACCAGCACTCGTTGATAGGGACGTAGTGCCGGTGTCACTCATGGACGCCCACCACCTTCGCCCCTGGCGGCGCGATGTGAACGCGGACGGAGGAGGACGGGTTGGCGACGGTGAACATGACAGCGGGAAACATGGCCGGAGCCTGGATCCGCCGGCCTCGTCTTCGGTCTCTGGCTTCCGGCTCCAGCCGTTCTGAACTATGGCCTTGAGTGTCGTGTTGGCTAGGGTTTTACTCGAGGGTGTGATACTTCTCAAACGTATCTATAATTTTGGATGTTCCATACTTGTTTTGTTTATGTTCTTACATGTTTTTAACATGTTTTACTTTGTTTTTTGGATGATTTCATGGATGAACCTATTAACAAGATACCCATAGCCCATGGGAGGATTTTATATTGTTCTTCTACACATAAAAACCAATATATTTTTCTCAAAACAGCCACCATACATACCTACCATGACATTGCCATAGCCGTTCCAAGATATATTTCCATGCAACATTCATCTATATTATGTTACTTGATGACATACTTCATTGTTATACACAAAAGTTTCATTGTGAGTTATGAGTACTAAAAGTGTGATGATTCACTGTAATATACAATGTTGCTCCTACCAGTGAGGATTTAAAAGAGTCCAAAGAGACGACCAAAAGAGCCCAAAGAGGCCACAAAAGAAAGATCCCAAAGAGGAAAAATGAGAGAAAATATAAAACAACCACAAAGTAGACTAGAAAAATAAAGAGGGAGATGGCAGCATTATTATCCTTTATTCCACATTTGTGCTTTGTTTAGCACAGATACTTTAGTTTGACGAGAGTTCTCATATTATGAATTGTATAACTATGTGGGAATCCTTACATTATAGAACAAGGCTTGTATATTCCAATGATGAGCCTCCTCAAAAGTACTCTAGGTTATCTTGAGCAAACAAGTTGGATGCACCCCCGATAATTCCATTGGAGAGCTTTCATACACTTATAGCTCTATATGCATCTGTTGTGTAGAAATCACTACTCTTTGCATAACTTTGATTATAAGACTTCTTCTTGTCTAATGATCACTTTCACCAGTGTGAGATTTTCTTCCATTGACCATCTAAACCCTTCATAATGTTCTTTTAGTCATAACATCCTAGTGCGAGTAACGAATGCTAAACGCGTACTAGTTTTAGTGAACAAACAGCGAGATGGTTTTCTACGTGAATATGGTTATCACTTGACTTGATCCTATCAAAAAAATCCGAGAGTGTTTGATTCATTGGATGATTATATTATTATGATTGATTCTTAAATCATTTTTAATATACTTTCCACGATTTATTTTCGTTTAGTAGTTATTCATTTAAAAAAATTACTTTAGTTTTCCTAGTGGTTCATACGGTATTCATTTGATGTCAACTATAAAACTTAGCTCTTATTCATTTGAGCCTAGTTTACATGCTATACATTACTACCTGAAAAATTGGTAGCATGTCACTTCAAAAATTACTTTGTTATCACTTACCCACTCGAGGACGAGGAGTTAAGCTTGGGGATGCTGATACATCTCAAACGTATCTATAATTTTTTATGCTCCATGCTTGTTTTATTTATGTTCTTACATGTTTTACTTCGTTTTACCAATTCTTTCATGGACTAACCTATTAAAAAGATACCCAACAACAGTTTGTGTTTTCTCTTGTTATTATGTTTCAGAATAGTTCTAAAGTAAATATTCGCCAAAAGTCGTGAAAATTCACGGAGGTTATTTTTTACCCGGAACAAAGACGAAGTCCAAATGAGAGAAGGAGGGCATCCAGGGGGCCCCACAGGGGTACCAGGCATGGGCCCCGCTAGGCCGCGCCTGGTGGGCCCCTCGTGGCCCTAGCCACCGCCTCTTTGCCTATAAGTTACCTTTAACCCTACAAACTTAAGGAACATAGAAATTTTCCACAAAAAAACATACAGAAGCGCAGTCTGAAGGGGAACGTTGCACAGAAAACAAAAATTTTCCTACGCGCGATAAACCCGAAAGGCCAAGATCTAATCTATGATATGAAAGGCAACGGGGAGAAAGAGAGTCTTGAGATAACATACCCTCGAAGACTCAAAGTGGTACGAGAAAAGATCTCGTTGTTGGCGTAGTCGTTCTCACGCCGATCCCGAGCGAGAAGAAGAGCACCGCAATCCGGCGGTGCCTCCGTAATCGGTCACACGTTCAACTCGATGAAGACTTCCGTTCCCTCGTTCCAGCAGGTTGCGGAAGTAGAGGATCCCTCTGGAATTCCAGCAGCACGACGGCGTGGTGGTGGTGAAGAATCCCACGGTCAGGGCTTCGCCAAGTCGGAGACCATGGAATGGAGCAGCGGGTGGAAGGGAAAAGGAGTGGGCAAGTGTGTGAAGAAGAGAGAGCCCTCACCCTCCTTTTATAGGGTAGGGGGAGGCAGCCCAAAGGGGGGGTGTGGCCAGCCATGGGTGCCCCCACCCCTTCCTCTCTTCATGTGAGTGGAAGCTCCACTCACACCCACTCAAAATTCCTTAATTTCCCACTTCGAAAATCCAAAGGTTTTTCTTTATTTATTTATTTATATTTGTTAATTCCATTAACAAACATTTGCATGCAGGCCTCGAACCTTTTGTTAATTCTATTAACAACCATTCGATGAAAAACCCCTTGAACTATTTCAATTTTCCCCGAAACAATTCTGGAGCTGCCCAAAATATTCTTCGGTATTCCGTATCCTCTCTAACGCTTCATCAAACCTTAAGTGTGTCTCCCTACGGTTCGCGAATATTATAGACATGATCGAGACTCCTCTCCAATCAATAATCAACAGCGGGATCTGGAGATCCGTGATGACTCCTATATATTCAACGATGACTCTCGTGATCGTGTGAACCTTTCAACGTCGTAACGATTTCCCTTTGTCTCGCGATATATTACTTGTCCGAGATCCGATCATCGGTATCCACTATACCTTGTTCAATCTCGTTATCCGACAAGTACTCTTTTCTCGTTCTCGTGATATAACATCCTTGTGATCATATCACTTGCTTGCAAGCGGTGTCGATGCGATATCACCGAGAGGGCCCTGAGTATATTTATCCGTCATATTGGATGGACAAATCCCATTCTCGATCCATGAGCTTCAACTAACACTTTCCGAATATCCAATGCCACCTTTATAGTCACCCTTCTACGGTGTGACGTTTGATGTCATCAAAGTATTCTTTCGGTATTAGTAATTAACATGATCTCATGGTCTAAGGAATAAAGTTACTCCGAATGTAAGACATAACAACAAAACTAAATGACTTGATCGTATTGTTATACTTAGTTAGGGTTTAAGTTCATCATGTCATTCTCCTAATGACATGACCCCGTTATTAACAACATCCAATGTTCATGATCAGGAAACCTTGATCATCTGTTTAATCAACATGCTAGTTAAAAGAGAGGCTTCACTAGGAACGTCGATTTGTTCATTAATCACACATGTATCAACGTTTCCTGTTAATACAATTTAGCATGAGAAATAAACATCTATCATAAACAAGGAATAACATAATAAACACTTTATTATTGCCTCTCGGGCATATTTCCTTCAGTCTCCCACTTGCACTAGGGGCAGTAATCTATATTACATAGTGATGAATCTAACACCCATAGAGTTCTGGTGTTGATCATGTTTTGCCCTTGAGAGAGTTTTAGTCAACGGATCTACCACATTCAGATCCGTATGTACTTTGCAAATCTTCACATCCCCATCTGCGACATGCTCACGGATGGAGTGAAAACGGCGCTTGATATGCTTGGAATTCTTGTGAGACCTTGGTTCCTTAGCATTGGCTATAGCACCATTGTTTTCACAATAGATAACCATTGGATCCAACGCACTTGGAACCACGCCTAGTTCGGATATGAACTCCTTCATCCAAACTTCTTCCTGTGTTGCCTCCGAGGCAGCAACATATTCCGCTTCTGTTGATGATCCCGCCACCACGGATTGCTTGGAACTCCTCCAGCTTACATCTCCTCCATTCATAACAAATACGTACCCGGACGAAGACTTAGAGTCATCCGGATCAGTGTCAAAGCTAGCATTGACGTAACATCTTGCGACGAGCTCTTCTTCACCGCCATATACGAGAAACATATCCTTAGTTCTTCTCAAGTATTTAAGGATATTCTTGACCGCAGTCCAGTGTTCAAAACCTGGATTGGATTCGTACCTACTAGTCAAACTAATAGCATGTGCCACATCCGGTCTTGTACATAGCATAACATACATGATAGAACCTATGGCTGAAGCATAGGGAGTCTTATTCATCTTTCTCTATCTTCTGTTGTAGCTGGACATTGAGTCTTACTCAACGTTTTGCCTTGCAACATAGGTAGGAACCCCTTCCTACTATCTTCCATTTTGAACTTCTTCAAAATCTTGTCAAGGTATGTACTTTGCGAAAGTCCAATTAAGCGCCTTGATCTATCCCTGTAGATTTCGATGCCTAATATATAAGCTGCTTCACCGAGGTCTTTCATCGAAAAAATACTGTTCAAATAACCTTTTATGCTTTTTAAAAGTTCTATATCATTTCCAATCAACAATATGTCATCCACATATAGTACTAGAAATGCTACAGAGCTCCCACTCACTTTCTTGTAAATACAAGCTTCTCCGTATGTTTGGACAAATCCAAAACCCTTGATCACCTTATCAAAACGGAGGTTCCAACTCCTGGATGCTAGCTTCAGTCCATAAATGGAACGTTGAAGCTTACACACCTTTTCAGCATCCTTAGGATCAACAAAACCTTTGGGTTGCATCATATACAACTCTTCCTCAATGTCACCATTAAGGAACGCCGTTTTGACATCCATCTGCCATATTTCATAATCGAAAAATGCAGCAACTCCTAACATAATCCTAACTGACTTAAGCATCGCTACTGGTGAGAAAGTCTCATCATAGTCAAATCCTTGAATTTGTCGGAAACCTTTTGCGACAAGTCGAGCTTTATAGACGGTCACATTACCATCAGCGTCAGTTTTCTTTTTAAAGATCCATTTGTTCTCAACGGCCTTGCGGTCATTGGGTAAATCCACCAAAGTCCAAACTTGGTTTTCGTACATGGATCCTATTTCGGATTTCATGGCTTCAAGCCATTTGTTGGAATCTGGGCTCATCATCGCTTCCTCATATGTCGCAGGGTCATCACCTCCATATACCATGAAGTTTAATACGGGATCTTCGTACAGTTCAGGAGCTGTACGCTCCCTAGTTGACCTGCGAGGTGCGGTAGTTTCCTCTACTGGAGTTTCATGATCTTGATCATTATCTCTCTCTTCAACTGACGGGGTCGGCTCCGGAACAACTTCCGGCGCTGCGCTACAAGCCATTCCAAGAAGAGAAGGTTCAATAACCTCGTCGAGTTCTACCTTCCTACTATTCACAGCTTTCTAGAGAAACTCCTTCTCCAAAAAGGATCCATTCTTGGCAACGAAAATGTTGCCTTCGGATCTGTGATAGAAGGTGTACCCTATTGTTTCTTTAGGGTATCCTATGAAGACGCATTTTTCCGCTTTGGGTTCGAGTTTATCAGGTTGAATCTTCTTCACATAAACATCGCATCCCCAAACTTTTAGAAATGACAGCTTAGGTTTGTTTCCAAACCATAATTCATACGGTGTCGTTTCAACGGATTTAGCTGGTGCCCTATTTAAAGTGAATGCAGCGGTCTCTAGTGCATAACCCCAAAACGATAGTGGCAAATCTGTAAGAGACATCATAGATCAAACCATATCTAATAAAGTACGATTACGACGTTCGGAAACACCATTACGCTGTGGTGTTCCGGCAGGTGTGAGCTGTGAAACTATTCCACATTGTTTCATATGCATGCCAAACTCGTATCTTAGATATTCACCTCCACGATCAGCCCGTAGAAATTTAATCTTTCTGTTACGATGATTTTCAACTTCACACTGAAATTCTTTGAACTTTTCAAACGTTTCAGATTTGTGTTTCATTAAGTAAATATACCCATATCTACTCAAATCATCTGTGAAAGTGACAAAATAACGATATCCACCGCGCGCCGATACACTCATTGGTCCACATACATCAGTATGTATGATTTCCAATAAGTCTGTCGCCCGTTCCATAGATCCAGAAAACGGGGTTCTAGTCATCTTGCCCATAAGGCATGGTTCACATGTTTCAAATGATTCATAATCAAGTGATTCTAAGAGTCCATCAAAATGGAGCTTCTTCATGCGTTTAACACCAATATGACCTAAGCGGCAATGCCACATATAAGTAGCAATATCATTATTTAACTTAATTCTTTTGGCATTCACATTATGAATATGTGTATCGACATTATCAAGATTCAAAAGAAATAAACCATTCTTCTCAGGTGCATGACCATAAAAGATATTATTCATATAAATCGAACAACCATTGTTCTCAGACTTAAAGGAATAACCATCCCCCATTAAGCAAGATCCAGAAACGATATTCATGCTTAATGCAGGCACCAAATAACAATTATTGAGGTTTATAACTAATCCCGATGGTAGACGTAGAGGTAGCGTCCTGACAACGATCACGTCAACTCTTGATCCATTGCCGACGCGCATCGTCACCTCATCCTTTGCTAGTGGTCGCTTATTCTGCAGCTCCTGTTTCGAGTTACATATGTGAGCAACCGAACCAGTATCAAATACCCAGGTGCTACTGCGAGTACTAGTAAGGTACACATCAATAACAAGTATATCATATATACCTTTGTTCACTTTGCCGGCCTTCTTATCTGCTAGATACTTGGGGCAATTGCGCTTCCAGTGGCCAGCACCCTTGCAATATAAACACTCAGTCTCAGGCTTAGGGCCATGCCTGGTTTTCTTCTCAGTAGTAGCAACAGATTTGCCACCCTTCTTGAAGTTTACCCTTGGCTTGCCTTTATTGCCTTTCTTGAAAATAGTGGTCTTATTGATCATCAACACTTGATGTTCTTTCTTGATCTCCACTTCAGCAGTTTTAAGCATCGAGAGAAGCTCAGGAAGAGACTTCTTCATGCTCTGCATATTATAGTTCATCACGAAGTTCTTGTAACTAGGTGGCAGAGATTGGAGAACACGATGCATCCCTAGCTCAATGGGAATCGATATTCCCAAGGCTATGAGCTTATCAGCGTACGCAGACATTTTGAGTACGTGCTCACTAACGGAGCTGTTCTCTTCCATCATGCAGCTAAAGAACTTTTCTGAAGCGTCATAACTCTCAACTGCGGCATGGGTATCGAAAATCATTTTCAATTCTCCCATTGTGGCATAAGCAGTGTTGTTCTCGAAACGTTTTCGCAGCTCTGGTTCTAATCCATAGAGGATGCCGCAGTGAACTATATTGTGGTCTTCTTGTTAAGTCAGATAAACATTTTTATCTTCATCAGAAGCATCATCAGCGGGCTGGTCACCTATAGGTGCATCAAGCACATAGAGCTTCTTGCAAGCGGTGAGGAGAATCCTCAGGTTAAGTGCCCAGTTGGTAAAGTTGCTTCCATTGTTCGCTAATTTCTCTTTCTCCATGAACATATTGAAATTGAAGGTAGGTGGTGCCATGATCTACAACATATTTGCCAAGACTATTTATACTATGTTTATGATAAATTAAGTTCAAGTTAATTCTAAAATTATCCCATGAACTCCCACTCAAAAACAACATCCCTCTTAGTTGTCTTTAGTGATTACACGAACCAAATTCACTACACCAAAACCGATCATCACGTAAGACGGTGCAGTTGCAAAGGCGAACATCAACATGTTCATCATATCATTGATATGACTCATGCTTTACCTTTCGGTTACGTGTTCCGAGGCCATGTCTGTACATGCTAGGCTCGCCAAGTAGAACCATTGTATTGCATGTGTTTCAAGGCCATGTCTGTACATGCTAGGCTTGAAAACACCCGTTGTATGCGAACGTTGAGTCTATCACACCCGATCATCACGTGGTGTCTCGAAACGACGAACTTTCTTAACGGTGCATACTTAAGGAAGAACACATTATTATCTTGATATTAAGTGAGAGGGATCATCTTATAATGCTACCGTCGCGATCTATGCAAATTAAATAAGATGCATAAAAGGATAAACATCACATGCATGGATAATGTGATATGATATGGTCCTTCTTGCACTTGATCTCCATCTTGTGCATCATGGTATGATCTCCATCATTCCACTGGCGTGGCACCAAGGTCCGTGGCACCTCCATCTTGATTGTCCATTACAACATATCACATGGATATGACATACAGCACGCAGGCCATAAAATAAGACAACCATATGGCTCCAGCCGGTATGTCAATAATTTACAAAAGATATCATCTCATACATAACGTTTTTAACATTGACCATATCACATCACATGCCCTACAAAAACAAGTTAGACGCCTCTAATTTATTTTTGCATATTTTACGTGGCTTTGGGCTTACGAGGATAGAACCGTTCATACCTACGTACAAGAACCACAACGTTGATAAAACATATTTTAACAAACCTTTGTAGATTAGATTTTAACTATAGTAGGAGAAACGGACACCCCCTCAGTCACATGTGAGACAATTCTCGCGTACATTGTACACGTAAACTTAGTCCGGGGCAGCTTCATCCTACTATGCCACTAAGATCATAAAATAGTCAAAGAGGCAAAAACATGATCATCAACGCCCACATACTCCTATGTGTTCTACCCGTACAATTCATCTAAGCATAGATCCGGCTCTGATACCACTGAAGGGGAACGTTGCATAGAAAACAAAAATTTTCATACGCCCAATAAACCCGAAAGGCCAAGATCTAATCTATGAGATGAAAGGCAACGGGGAGAACGAGAGTCTTGAGATAACATACCCTCGAAGACTCAAAGTGGTACGAGAAAAGATCTCGTTGTTGGCGTAGTCGTTCTCACGCCGATCCCGAGCGAGAAGAAGAGCACCGCAATCCGGCGGTGCCTCCGTAATCGGTCACACGTTCAGCTCGATGAAGACTTCCGTTCCCTCGTTCTAGCGGGTTGCAGAAGTAGAGGATCCCTCCGGAATTCTAGCAGCACGACGGCGTGGTGGTGGTGAAGAATCCCATGGTCAGGGCTTCGCCAAGTCGGAGACCATGGAATGGAGCAGCGGGTGGAAGGGAAAAGGAGTGGGAAAGTGTGTGAAGAAGAGAGAGCCCTCACCCTCCTTTTATAGGGGAGGGGGAGGCAGCCCAAGGGGGGGGGGTGCGGCCAGCCATGGGTGCCCCCACCCCTTCCTCTCTTCATGTGAGTGGAAGCTCCACTCACACCCACTCAAAATTCCTTAATTTCCCACTTAGAAAATCCAAAGGTTTTTCTTTAATAAATAAATAAAACATTTTTATTTCTTTATTTATATTTGTTAATTCCATTAACAAACATTTGCATGCAGCACCTCGAACCTTTTGTTAATTCTATTAACAACCAATCGATGAAAACCCCCTTGAACTATTTCAATTTCCCCGGAAACAATTCCGGAGCTGCCCAAAATATTCTTCGGTATTCCGTATCCTCTCTAACGCTTCATCGAACCTTAAGTGTATCTCCCTACGGTTCGCGAATATTATAGACATGATCGAGACTCCTCTCCGATCAATAATCAACAGAGGGATCTGGAGATCCGTGATGACTCCTATATATTCAACGATGCCTCTCGTGATCATGTGAACCTTTCAACGTCGTAACGATTTCCCTTTGTCACACGATATATTACTTGTCCGAGATCCGATCATCGGTATCCACTATACCTTATTCGATCTCGTTATCCGACAAGTACTCTTTTCTCGTTCCCGTGATATAACATCCTTGTGATCATATCACTTGCTTGCAAGCGGTGTTGATGCGATATCACCGAGAGGGCCCTGAGTATATCTATCCGTCATATTGGATGGACAAATCCCATTCTCGATCCATGAGCTTCAACTAACACTTTCCGAATATCCAATGCCACCTTTATAGTCACCCTTTTACGGTGTGACGTTTGATGTCATCAAAGTATTCTTTCGGTATTAGTGATTAACATGATCTCATGGTCTAAGGAATAAAGTTACTCCGAATGTAAGACATAACAACAAAACTAAATGACTTGATCGTATTGTTATACTTAGTTAGGGTTTAAGTTCATCATGTCATTCTCCTAATGACATGACCCCGTTATTAACAACATCCAATGTTCATGATCAGGAAACCTTGATCATCTGTTTAATCAACGAGCTAGTTAAAAGAGAGGCTTCACTAGGAACGTCGGTTTGTTCATTAATCACACATGTATCAACGTTTCCGGTTAATACAATTTAGCATGAGAAATAAACATCTATCATAAACAAGGAATAACATAATAAACACTTTATTATTGCCTCTCGGGCATATTCCCTTCACAGTCACCTCAAAAGTGCAATCTAGGGCTTCTGGAATCCTGCTCTCGTACTCTGACGGAGAGGAGGGGGGGTCGTCACCGGAGGCGTCTATATCTCCATGATTGCCTCCGGACAGATATGTGAGTAGTTCCTCCTAGGACTACGGGTCTATAACAGTAGCTAGATGGTGTTCTCCCCTTCTTGTGTCACCATGTTTAGATCTTCTGAGCTGCCTAACATGATCGGGATCCCGTTATGTGATTGCTACATGTTGTGTTTGTAGAACCCGATGAACCATGAGATTATGATTACTTTGTTCATGTTGTATTAAGTTGCTTCACTTATATATTTAGAGAGTTTTAATCTTGTCTTGTAATGCTCTCAAGTGTGTATGATTGCCTTGGCCCAGTTATTGCATGCACCTTCAAAAGAGGGTTTATATTCTACATTGTGGTTGTGCTCGAGTAACAGAAACATGTAAGGTGGAAGATGTGTTGTTGCCACTAGGGAGAAAACACAAGTATTCTTGTCTACGGATGAGGATTATTTCTTACGTTACGTATTGTTCTTAATGCATTTCTATATTGCACACAAGAAATCACTTCGTTGTTGCAACTTAATACCAGCGAGATTTGATGAATTTCTATCTCAAGGTGGACTTTTAGTAATAAATGTTGTCGTATGGCGGTCTATTTATCTTGACGTAATGTCTACGATCTTAGAACTTGTGAACTATATTTCATCATAATAGTATTGTTATACGTTTCTGATTTGTCAATTGTTGAGCTGTAATTTGTTCACCAATCATGTCTATTTATTCTTAGGAGAGACACCACTAGTGAAAATATGGGCCCGATCCTATTTTTTCTCATTTATTGCAACTTTGTTTACTTACTTTCATCATCACTTGCTCCAAATTTTCGTTTTTCATTTAATATTCTCCAAACATTTGATACAATTAATTCTGTAGTTTTCAGCAAGAGGGGAAGATTGAAAACCTTCTCTGAAAGTTAGGCGGAAGAGAGGGTTTGTGTTTGTGTGTAGGTCCAACATTTGTTAAAGCGCTAGACAACAAGTAACCTACCGAGAAACTTCAAAATCCTACTCGATTGATCACTGTGGTTCATTAACTAGGGAAAATTCGTCGATGACTATATCATACTTTCCTCTTAGGGTTTCCCAACGGAAGTGTGATCATGCCAACAAGAAGGGTGTTTTCCGCTGGGGAGTAGAGTGGGGAATAAGGAGTGGTTCGTTGGCAGTCCCCATCCGCACGTGGCCCATTTAATAGGACTGTAGAAGGTAGGTGAAGGGGCGTTGGGTCACTGAATGACGGGCCCGGGAGGCGGTTGACCAGGACCAGCGGGGACGTGAATGAGACATCCGTGTGCGTCCGTATGGATGCATTTCTTCTCAAATTTGGTACAAAAATGGGTGAGCAGGGAGCGAAACGATCACCAGGCTCGTCTGCTTCCCAAATGTGTCGGCACATTAGGTCGTGTTTCCGCGTCAAGCGGATGGATTCGGACGTGACCGGACCAAATGCGTCATTGGATAGGAGAGGCTCTTAGGCCATACTATATGCACGGGGGAAACTAATTATGTGGTTAGTCTTTTTCTTTGTAAACCATCACATTTACTGCAAATAATTTATGTGGAATCAACTTGTCTTTTTCGAAAAACTAACTTGTTAAATGTCTTAAATTATGATGAGAATATATTCATGAATTATGCTTATAGCACATGCTTGAGTTGGATGAAGTATTGGGACTGATTCATAATTATTATAATGTGAACTCAACCCTAACTGAAAATGACACTTTGGCATTTGAGAACCTTATACTATCTAACTCATTGTATTTGTGTATTATTAGGCTTCAATTGATGGAGTGCCTGGCGCATGGAGAAGACGATTTGGGCAATAAATGAAGTGTGTTGAAATAGATGGAAAGCACGTGGGAGGAAAGGGAGGAAGTAGATCTATCAATAAAACTAGATCATAAAGGCGCGCTTTGCCGCGCTCGTCCACCATTAGAAAAAAAATGATAAAAATAGTTGACAAATACTCAAAGCAGTTTTGCAACATGATATATTTTTTGACAAGCAGAAAAGAGCATTTGAGTGTAACTATGTTAAGAACAGTAAGGAAAATAATCTAAAACACTAATTAAAAAAATGTCTAGCTAATCCATGTTTGTTTCAAACAGTAGTGAGAAAGAACCATGTAGCATCCTGCATAAATTACACGGTCGATAAAATTAATATGTAGGTAAAAATCCACCGGAGACTCTCATATGAGACTCCAATATTCATCCACATGACCAGAAGGCGGAACTGCAAAATTGGCGTGTGCGGAGAATAAGGTATTCTCTGCAATTTAGAGTGGTTTCTTAATATTTTATGGATTGTTTATTTATGTGAGATGCAAGCAACTGAAAGAGCATCCACATGACCGGAAGGCGGAACTGCAAAATTGGTGTATAGGGAGAATAAGGTATTCTCTGCAGTTTAGAGTAGTTTCTTAATATTTTATGGATCGTTTAATTATGAGAGATGAAAGCAAAGTGATAGAGCAAATAATGACTGGAATAAGAAATCCTGCAACACTTTGGTTCGCAAAGCATTCTGATGTAACCCGAGGAGTAAAGCACACAGTGCAGTCATTATATGTGTACCACTGGTGCTTAAGATTCAGCTTTCCATAACAAAAAACAGGACATTTTGGGGGGGGGGGGGGGGAGGGGCGGGGAAGTGTTTTTAGCCCAAGCTACATCTAGCTCCGTATTTAAAAAAAGTATTTCAAAGTTATAAAAATAAGTGTAGAAGTAGCCAATACCATATTCTACAACTGCAAAAAAATTCAGTCTGAAATTTATTTAGATTTTGGGCTACGTAAAAAAGACAAATTCTTACAAGATTTCGAGTTATACTGTTCATACATCCGATCTGAAATTTTGTGTAGGTAGAATACATGGTGTTCCAGACATGTAGAATATATGTACATATTTTTCAGATTTTGTTTCACTTTAAATTTGCCTTTTCGAATGTTCAAACTAAAGGGCTATACGTAGTCTGGGCTACAAAGCACCCTACTAATTTTTTGCCTTGTTGTTTCTTTATTATCCTACTCTTAGGTATCTGTTAGTACGACGTTAGTGACAACAAGCAACGATATATAAGAATGATAGAAATACTGAGTGATTGCATTAGTCCTCCAGAAAAATAATAGTCACCAAATTCCATCTAGTGCAGTAGTCAACAACATGTGTTCCGCATTTCTGCATAATTAAATAAATCATGAGAACTGCAGGGGAGTTCAAGAGAGAAAAACTAATTCACGTTAGAAGGCAAATGAAATTTGTACGACTACTGCCATATGTCTGTCATTTGATCTTTGGCAACAACTTATCTTAGGATTGGCTCTATGTTTCGAGCATATATAGGCTGGAATCTCCTTTGCTTTCCTCCATCCGAAATTTCATGTAGGTTGGAATTTCTATTATGTCGTATTCCTGCTCTTCACCAATTTCTTATTCAGTTTCCTTTTGATTACGGAGACTATATTGTGTAACCTGGTAAGGACGGGGCAACGGGGGAGAGACAATAAAATAAGAGGAAAGTGAGATGTTGCTCACCGCATTTTGGCTGTTTGTGTCATCTCCTAGGCTTTCCCTGCTCCTAGATGCATCTAACACAGCGTCTAGGCTGAGGACGAGCGAGATGGGCTGGTCATCGGATTAGAGGGAATGTAGCCGGCCAAGGTGGTGGGAGGGTAAACTTGTGAGGAAGAAGCACCAGTCAAAGAATCATTCAGGCGATGGCGATTAGCCGATGACGGTAGCCGGTTGCAGATCACCTCTTCACCTATCGGCGTGCTTGATCCGCTAAGTGAGAACGTCGCGGTTGGCGAAAGACAAGCCCCTCCGTCCACCCACACTCCTCCTACGAAGAACCTGGCAAATGATGGGAGCTCATCGTCGAGAGGAGAAGTGGAAAGGAAAATAATTACGGGCAGCTTATATGACGAAACGAAGAGAGAAGGTGAACAGGCGTGAACCAAGGCGGAAACAGTAAAACTCAACCACCTAGAAGCTTTCACAGCAATTTAAGTTTTCGACCGTCCGATATGCCCAACAAACGTCTCAGATCGTATGGTCGTCCGATCAGACGTTTTCGTGCATCTTTTTACCGAACATGGACACACATCAACGCTTGGCCCAACTTACTGGGCTGCTACTCCGCAAATGGACCTGGGCGTATTGTGATCAACCGGACCGAAACGTGAACAGACGGCAGTTTTGGGATGGGCCTTTAATTCACTTGGTTGTCTCTCCTCGCACAGTCGGACCCGACCCTATGCTAAAAAAAAAAGTCGGACCCGACACTCCTGATCGCTCTTCCAGCTCAGAGCAAGTACAATAAGATGACGTAAGCGGGCTATAAGGATTAAAATAGCATTTTTGTGGTGACATGGAGGAGAGAGAAGATGAGAGAGAAGGTGGGTGGGCTCTTATGCAAGAGCCAGCTGCAGCACGTGCTCCTATGCACCTTGTGAGAGTGGAATGTGGGCCATGTCTTAATAAAACAACATACTTTTTTATCTAACTATTGTACATGTTAGCTCTATGGTTGGCTATAGATGACGTGGCAAGTCCTTATAGCCAACTGTTGGCTATACTATTGAATTTGCTCTCACCTTGCAACTTCCGTGGCGGCGCCGAAATAATGACAATGGCGCTTTGCTTTTTTCCTCCGGCAACTGTTGTTGTGGTGGAGATGCGTTACTCTCTATTTGGCCTTATATATGGTGCGTCAGATACTCTGATTATTTCTCCCACCTTCCTATTGATCCCGGTGCTGTCTTCCATTATCCAAATCTC
The DNA here is from genome assembly GCA_028641055.1 of Alopecurus myosuroides. Taxonomy (NCBI): domain Eukaryota; kingdom Viridiplantae; phylum Streptophyta; class Magnoliopsida; order Poales; family Poaceae; genus Alopecurus; species Alopecurus myosuroides. Next base: position 98,804,179 of record CM054061.1, read on the forward strand.
TACCACCAGCACCGAACTTACACGCTGCCATGGTCAGCTTTTTTGACTCCCTATCCTCTAGTACAATCTTAGTCTTGTCCTTCATATTTGCTTAAACTATTTCCATATGGACCATTGGGTCAAGTAGATGGAGCTCGCATTTGGACATACTTTTTTTTAGGGTATGCTGGTGTTTAATAAATATGTTAACGCACACTCCAATCGCAGCTCGTAAACAGCCCCACTGAAAATGTTTTTTTTTTAGTACAAAACGAAAGCCCGACTTAATTAGGTTTAGCCCTCCTAAAACCCCTCGTGCTAAAGCCCAATAACTTAGCCCAGCTCGCAAGAACAGCCTAGCTTGATCAATCGCTCCAATAACGCAGATAGGAAGGAGGCAGGTCGATCGGCCGCTCCGTCCGGGGATTGGATTTCCATGGCGACATGTATTCCCGTGAGCAGAACTAAGCGGTGGCTGCGGCAATTCTTTCCTGACACAAGTATGAGCCTCCGCATCCGCCCCCCCCCCCCCCCCCCCCCCCCTCTCTCTCTATCTGATCTGATACACGGAGCGGCCGGACAGAATATTTTCTCCCAGTTCTGTAATCTTCCCATTTCAAGCTGATCTGCCCTGCTGCAAGATTGATTCGGGTCAAATGAGCGAACCTGATACTGCTAACAACCTGCTGACGAGGCCTGTTTCGTTTGCAGGTAGTGGATCAGGGTCTTCAGCACCCCGCAAACAACGCGAGTCCGTGTTTGATAGCCTCCCTGAGGTATGCATTGTTTCATGGTACTCAAGTATCATACTTACATCTTACAAGTCAAATATCATGGTACCATGTTAATTAGTTCACTCTTTTGCATCATGAACTGCAATTGATCTGCATATCAAATGGGTTAAACTTATAAAAATAAGTGTGTGTTTGTGTTTGTGTGTGTGTGAGTGTGCTTGGTTTGCAGCTTATTCGAAATAAACTGATATCAGCATTACTACTGGCTACAGTTTTAACCGTCCAAATTTGCAACCTTGGTTATGCAGGACATTGTACATCGTATACATTCCTTTATGCCCATAAAGGATGCTGCTCGTGCTTCCTGTGTGTCTCATTTATTTCTGAGTTCGTGGAGATGCTATTCCAACCTCACGCTTAGCTTGATAACGCTTGGCTTGACCGGAAAGGACCTTTGTGATACAGGCATCTTTCTCGCCAATATAGTTGACCACATTCTTGAAAAGCACTCTGGCACTGGGGTGGAGATCTTCAGACTGGATCTCCGCTTATGCCAAAATATCGACACTTCCTACCTGGACAGATGGCTCCAAAATGTTGCTCGTCCAGGGATCAAAGAACTTAGCCTTGTGACGTCTGCACACATGTGGCATGAGTACAACTTCCCATGTTCAGTTTTGTGCGACAAGGCGGCTGCAAGTTCAATTCAGTCTCTTGACCTCCACGGTTGCACTTTCCGTCCCACGGCATCATTTGGATTCTTAAGAATATTGAGACGATTACGTTTGCGCTTTGTCGACATTACTGATGAGGGATTAGGGCACCTGCTCTCGAAATCTTTCGGTTTGGAACATATCGATATCATCGGTTGTACTAAGATAATTAGCTTGAGGATACCTTGTACGCTGCAGAAACTCAAATTCCTCAGTGTTGGATCATGTCACTGGTTACATTCACTACATATCAATGCTCCAAAGCTGTCCACTTTACACTGCGTAGAGACACCAGTAAAAGACATCTCGGTTGCAGATCCAGGGCAATTTAGGGATGTGTATTTGTCATGCTCCAGTCCGTACCACACGCTCTCTTTTGCTTTTGCTAGGCTTCCAACCTTCGCGAAAAATGTTGAGAGCCTGGACCTATTTTGTAATGGTGAGGTATGAATTTGTTTTTATATTTTAATCTCAAGTCACAATTCTTCGTCAAATAAAATATTCTCGATCTCATATCTACTTATTGCTCCTAATTTTCAGTATTTCTTTACTCGTAATTTTCTAATGATTCTTATCCTCTATACTGACTATCCATGCATGTTAAAATTTATCAGCGACGTTTCCTAGTTTTAGATTGAATTCTACAGTGTCAGATATATGAACACGTAATTTTCTTTGATATAATTTAAATGTGTCATTATTTAAGGACGGCTACAGTTACATGTTTTTTGTAGTTTTCCTGCACTTAACAATATTCAAGATAAGATTGCATGTTTGAATAAGCAACTAATATATGTCCAGAGAACTATAAATTTTCCATGTGTAATTTATGTTAGTCCAACATACTTTACCGTCGGTTTCTAGTGAAATTACAGTCAACAGAGGATAGGACACATATATATTGCAAGAACAAAGGAAATATTAATATTTGGACTTGTCGCTCTACAGAATTTCAACACTCCAATGGTGGTATCCAAGTTCCCCTTCCTCAAGAAATTGGAAATTAAGATCCAAAGCCCACAACCTGCCTTCAACTTTGATGTCTTGTCCCTGATTTCCATTCTTGATGCATCTCCGGCCTTGGATTCTTTCATCATGCGAGTAAGACATACCTCTCAGAGCTGCCAGCGGTTATCAATGAAACAGTGGTATTAATGTCGGTTAGTCTTACATATATATCCAGGTAAGTAGCGATGTCTTAAGGCATGACGATTCAGTGGCATGCGACAATGCTAATTCTGTGAGGTGGACGCCACCGTGCCAACAATATGATTGCATCAAACAGGTGACGATCACAGGTTTTCGTTCAAATAAGAACCTAATTCAGTTTGTGATCTATATTGTTGAGAACTCTGCTTCGCTCGAGTGCCTCACACTGGACACGACTCCTGGGTATCCGTATCCTAGGAAGTGTGGTATTATTGGAAAGAGTGAAAGTTGTTGCTGGATGGAGGAGCGTACAATAGCCGAGGCTCATAGAGCTGCTAAGGCTGCGAACAGATACATCACGAAGAGAGTTCCTCCAGGTGTTAGATTTCTGATTCTGGAGCCATGTAGCCGATGCCATATTCGCAGGCAATGCCATATTCGCAGAGGGTGGTATATGAATAGGTGTGGTTTCTCTTAAGATATTCTTTTATGATGGCAAGGATCTGTTCCCCTAAGGTTTATGTTTTTCTTCTTCACGTGAAATTTGTTGGAAAATTTCCTTTTTATTAAGAAGCAATAGAGTTGAAACGTTGCATATAGGACAGGCCGGTTTATTACTGAAATAAGCCAAATGTATCCCTGGCATACCCCTTTGGTGGGTTGGTCTGCCATTTGTTCTTAATTAGTTGCTTTTCCCTCGGCTCTTTTACTGAGTATAACCGTGCTAATGAAAACAACGATCCACTATTTGCATATAGCTAAGACCTAGTGGTTAGGATTTTCTTTCAGTATAAAAAAAAAGTACAGTACCATCGCTGTAATTCAAGTGAAGTAATAAGAACATAATATTGTTATTTTGCATGAGAAGGCAAGTTGTGAATCTTGCTTTAATGCAGCTTGTGATTTTATAACGATAAATGTACTTTTGATACGAACCGGGACTAAACGTTGGCAGGCCCGCTCGCTGAGAAGTGCTCAGGTGGTGCCATCTTTAGCCCCCGTTCGTAACCAAACCAGGGCTAAAGGGGGTCTTTAGTCGCGGTTTGCCCGTCCCGCTTGGCCAGCCGGTGCGGAAGGGCCTCACCAACCGGGGCTATAGCCCTATTTTCCACTAGTGTACACATATGAAACTGAATAATAGAGACCCATCTACTCGTACTCTGAATCAGAATACCGCCAAGCAGGAGACATATGAAGCACCAGGTGACGCTGCCCATAGTTGAGGATTCTAATCATGCGGTATCGCTGATATGAAACATACGCATATATTGCTGCATACTCAATTTTGATCTTGTCAAGTGGGGTCTTCTTCCAAAACTTCTGCGGAACCTTGGGTGATTTTGTCTTCATATCAGTGTTCTCCTCGTCGATCAAGACATAATGAAAATATACTTCAACGGTGATGCATCATGGGTTACAACTGAGGCATGGATTAATTGATAGTGGTGTTCATGTTAAAAATCTAGGCCAGTGCCAATAATCTTGACCAAGGCGAAATTGGGTTGTGCATATGCGCCGGAATGCGCAGGACTCATGGCACCAATCTGACATGAAAGAAACGCCCACCGGTGACGGAGCCCAATCTTGGTCGGCTAGTAGCGGTGGTATCATGGACCGCTATCAATAATACAGCCTAGTCACATACTCGTTGATATAAGTGATAGGTAATGTAGATGGACAATATAAATAACTAACGAATACATGTAAAAGATGTCAGCATCACATGATTGCCCATATGGCATATATTTCCAACACGCACGAGGGAGATATATAAGTGTACGTACATAAGGAACCAGCAAATGATGCATCACAAACTGATTAAACTTGTTTGCGGGGCAGACATCGGTCATTGACGAAGCTTGGCCGTGACGTTCCTCCTCGCCCTGAGGCGCTGGAAACGAACTCTGTGCCATAGATTCAGCCGGAGGACCAACTCATCGAGCACCCGGTCTGCAGGTATAACATGGCACATGCACCACTCAAGCCGGTGGCCCAGATTAGGCATGCAGAGCGGGCCATGTCCGATCCAGCATGCTGCCGCTTTGGCGTACTCGTCCGACGTCGGCATCACTAGCCGCGAGAAGAGGCTTCGCGGCTTGCGGGAGGCTGTCACGCCCAAAGTCATGTTGGTCTCCACGAAAAGCGGCGCCTACAGCAATTGCACGAAACATTATATTAATTTGAATCTCATATTCTATAGTAGATAAATGTGTGTACATTTGAAATTCAACATGATTTGCAGATGCAAGAGACATGCTTTTATCTACAACATGAGGTACGGTGTGCGTGTATTTTGGATTAACTTGTGGATGAGCGACTAATAGAATTACTAGGATTCAACCAAATTCTTACTAGGAATAGTTTTCATAAGTATTATCATGCAACATTACCGTAGGTCCCATGTACTAACCTGACATTGTACATGGATTCCTTTGGCCCTGTACTCAACGTGAAGGCTCCTGGACAACTGAGCAACGTACCTGGAATGTACTCTGTAATTTATCTCTCTCTGTTTATGAAGTTAGAAAATGTAGAAAACGAAACATGTGGTATATATCACAGGTATGTCACGTGAGAACGAGAGAAGTGTTGTACTAGGTGGTATTTGTACCGTTTGGATGCGGCATAAATGGAGAAGAGCGGGAAGGAAGGCATGGCCTTGGTGGTCCCGGAGCCGATATTGACGATGGCACCCCTGCCCCGCTCTAGCATCCTCGGCAGCACCGTCGCCGTCATCTCCGTTAATGCCCATAGGTTCACCCGGATCATCCTCACCCAGGGCCTCCACGCCCGCTTCGTGTAGGTACACCGCGCACGGCTTTGCCAGACCTGCGTTGTTTACTAGGACCCCAATGTCGAGCCCCGCTACCACCTGCTTGAGCAGCCGCATTGCCTCGTCACCTGCCAAGTTTTTTTTTTTGAAACTTTAAAATCAACTATATTAAGCAAGCAAGCCGCCTCATTAAAAACCTTCCAGTCTCCTCAGGTACCCTGTTAAGGAAAAGAGTGCGTATGAAACTTGCTGCCACAATCAAAACAGGGATACATCGTTTGCTAGTGTACTTACAAGAAAATCAGGTGGTTCATCTTGCCAAGATACTTACAAGAAACCCTCTACATTACTAGCTAGCAAATGAGCCGCTCTATTAGCCTCTCTGTGACAGTGGAAGAAAAACACCGAGGAAAAATTGCGGCAAAGCATGACACACTCCTCATAGATCGCCACGGCAGGTCCGAGATGGTTTCCTCCATTGATCATTACCTCGATGACTTCTAAGCAATCGGAATTGACTTCTAATCTGTTGCATCCCAATTGTCCCGCTAAAAGGAGGCCGTCTCGAAGAGCATATGCTTCTGCAGTTGCCGGATCAGATACATGTGCTAGTCCGCGGAAAAAAGCAGCAAGGAACACTCCTTTGTCATCTCGAAGGATAGCACCCGAGCTCCATGTACCTGCATCCAAAGAGAACCCAGCATCCATATTTAATTTAACGTAATTTTCTCTAGGTTTGAGCCATCCCGCCCTCGGGACCTGGGCCTGCTTCTTCTTCGCCTTGACGTAGTTAAGGGCGAGCGCCGTTATCGCATGTGCTTATCTTGTTGTAGCTTGCACCGTCTCCCACTTCGTGGCTCGGCGCCGCTCCCACCAAATGTACCAAACAGCAACAGCCACTAATTCGTTGTGTCCCACCTCAGTAATTAAAGGGGCTTTTGCGTTAGTATCCCGTAACAGCGCTTCCAGTGTTGATTGACCCTCCACCTCAACATCACACATTTGATTAACGACATCCAACATACCAAGATGAGACCAAATCTGCTGCACTCTCGGGCACTTGAAGAATGCGTGTCGAATACTCTCGCACGCCATCAGACATAGAGTGCAGTTTGAGCTAGGGCGCATGTGCCTATTAGCCAGGACACGATTGCAGGGAATAGCTCCATATAATGCTCTCCAACAGTGGATTTTTATCTTCGCTCGTACGTTAACAGACCATAGCGTTTTCCAGATAGGCAGCGAGGAAGAAGTACCGTAGTCCCCCGTCCTCCTGAGCTTTATACCGTGCTGATGCTCCCACTCCAAGTGGTAACACGATTTTACCGAAAATATCCCTGATTTTGTGTAGTGCCATCCAACAAAATCATCGAACATGCCATTAGCCAGTGGAATATTCAAAATCCTTTGTGCGTCAATTGGCCAAAATAATTCCTTTATCAGATCCTCATCCCAAACACCATTATCCGAGTCAATTAATTTCGAAACATGAGTTAGAACAATGTTACCTCTTCTCATAGTAATCCTCCTGTTCGTACTAGAGGGGATCCACGGATCCTCCCATATTTTTGTATTTGAACCGTCTCCAATCCTCCATATATGTCCTCTTTTAAAAGTTTGTATACCAGCCCATATACTCTGCCAAGTGAACGAACTCCCCTTCTTCAAAGAACAATTAATAATATCACCCGATGGATAATACTTTGCTTTCAGCACTTGAGCACACAAGGAATCTGGACACGATATTAATCTCCAGCATTGTTTCGCAAGCATTGCAAGATTAAAACTTGGGAGGTCTCTAAAACCCATACCTCCCTTTCTCTTCGGAACACACATTTTCCACCATGCAAACCAATGCATATGTTTCTTCTGATCATCATCTCCCCAGCAGAACTGGGACATAGTTGTGATTATCCCTTTAATGATCTGTTTGGGTAGCTTGAATACAGACATCGCATACGCTGGAATAGCTTGAATGCCGGCTTTAAGCAAGACTTCCTTTCCACCGAAAGACAATTTCTTCTCTTTCCAACCACACAGAATTTTACATACTCTCTCAATTAGATGTTTGAAGCAATTTGCCCTGTCAACCCCTACCATGGGTGGGAGACTAAGATATCTATCAGTCATAGCTTCAGTCATGATATTTAAGATAGAGCATACCTCCACCCTAGTATTGACATCCGTGTTAGGGCTGAAGAAAATGCTAGATTTCGATTCGCTAACCAATTGTCCAGATGCGGCACAATAATCAGCCAGGGCACGTCGCAAAGAGGATGCATTACCAGCATCCGCTTTCATTAAAATAAGGGAGTCGTCTGCAAATAATAGGTGCGAGACTGCAGGAGCAGTCCTGCATACTTTTACTCCTAATATATTACCCAAACTTTCCTGAGATTTCAGCAAGCTAGTGAGGCCTTCAGCACATAGCAAAAACAGGTAAGGTGATAGTGGGTCCCCCCTGACGGAGGCCCCTAGTAGGATAAAAAATATCCGAGAAATCATTATTAAGCCGAATTTTGTACCTCACAGAAGACACGCAAGCCATGATCAGATTGACCCAATCAATATCAAATCCCAGTCGTAATAGAATACCTTTGAGAAAGCTCCACTCTACTCTGTCGTAGGCTTTATGCGTATCCAATTTCACCACGCAAAACCCCTGTCTTCCATCTCTTCTGTTCTTTAGATAGTGGTATGATTCATAAGCCACCAGTATATTATCAGTGATTAAGCGTCCCGGAATGAACGCGCTTTGAGTTGGAGAGATGATTTCACAGAGCAATAATTTCAGTCTACTAGCAATGAGTTTTGAAATAACCTTGTAGACCACGTTGCATAGGCTAATTGGGCGGAACTGCGTACTGTGTTCTGGATTCTCTACTTTAGGAATCAAAACCATAGTAGTATCATTCCACCCCTCCGGTATTACCTTCGAATTATGATTTCCAGACATGTAGAATATATGTACATATTTTTCAGATTTTGTTTCACTTTAAATTTGCCTTTTCGAATGTTCAAACTAAAGGGCTATACGTAGTCTGGGCTACAAAACACCCTACTAATTTTTTGCCTTGTTCTTTCTTTATTATCCTACTCTTAGGTATCTGTTAATACGACGTTAGTGACAACAAGCAACGATATATAAGAATGATAGAAATACTGAGTGATTGCATTAGTCCTCCAGAAAAATAATAGTCACCAAATTCCTTCCAGTGCAGTAGTCAACAACATGTGTTCTGCATTTCTGCATAATTAAATAAATCATCAGAATTGCAGGGGAGTTCAAGAGAGAAAAACTAATTCACGTTAGAAGGCAAATGAAATTTGTACGACTACTGCCATATGTCTGTCATTTGATCTTTGGCAACAACTTATCTTAGGATTGACTCTATGTTTCGAGCATATATAGGCTGGAATCTTCTTTGCTTTCCTCCATCTGAAATTTTATGTAGGTTGGAATTTCTATTATGTCGTATTCCTGCTCTTCACCAATTTCTTATTCAGTTTCCTTTTGATTAGGGAGACTATATTGTGTAACCTGGTAAAGACGGGGCAACGGGGGAGAGACAATAAAATAAGAGGAAAGTGAGATGTTGCTCACCGCATTTTGGCTGTCTGTGTCATCTCCTAGGCTTTCCCTGCTCCTAGATGCATCTACCACAGCGTCTAGGCTGAGGACGAGCGAGATGGGCTGGTCATCGGATTAGAGGGACTATAGCCGGCCAAGGTGGTGGGAGGGTAAACTTGTGAGGAAGAAGCACCAATCAAAGAATCATTCAGGTGATGGCGATTAGCCGGTGACGGTAGCCGGTTGCAGATCACCTCTTCACCTATCGGTGTGCTTGATCCGCTAAGTGAGAACGTCGCGGTTGGCGAAAGACAAGCCCCTCCGTCGACCCACACTCCTCCTACGAAGAACCTCGCAAATGATGGGAGCTCATCGTCGAGAGGAGAAGTGGAAAGGAAAATAATTACGGGCAGCTTATATGACGAAACGAAGAGAGAAGGTGAACAGACGTGAACCAAGGCGGCGCACCTGATATGCCAATAATAGCATGAATAAACGATGGCGGAGCTTTCTACGCCATCAATCAATAGTACAGGTAAACTGTGGCGGCGCCCCATTGCCTTCCCCTGCCTCCGTTCTGCCTTCGCTCAACGGAAATATGCCCACTGTACGCAGTTCCCCAGCCTATCGTTCCATGTTTGGCCAGCCTGATTAAAGGGAACAACCCATACCGGTGCCTATCAATAGCCCAGGTCCAATCCGGTGTAAATTTCTGGCCCGATCAATCCCACCTGACCTGGCTAAATCCGCAGAGCAGCGGCCCAAGAGACAACAGATAAGGCCCACATACTTCAAATCACTGTGAGCAGCTGTAGCTTGATGCCTTATACTGTTTCTTAATAACAGATGCAGCAATCAAGCATCTAACTTGGATTTAAAGTTTGTTCAGATTCGTTTCGGACAGAAGTACCAAATTTGAAACGAGCATGGTTTCTCCATACAAAGTCACAATAAGGCAAATAAGCACTTTTTGAAAAGAAAATTTTGAGGGATTTCCAATGGGTCCAACCCCATGCACCGGTTCAACATGTGCTGGGCGAGGTGAATGAAACAATTCACGTGTCGTTTTCTGCCAGTTTTCAAATAGAGTCCATTTAAGTTAAAGATATGTTTGATTTCGACCCCGACAATATGTTGGACATCAAGAGGTCTTTATATATCTTGTAATTTGTTGACTTTAGCATTAGACCATATTTTGAGATTAAACCTTTTGTTGAACCGCTACCAAGCATTCATCTGGATATATTCCTCTTTGCACAAATCACGAATATTGACTTGTTCTAAGTTTGCATCGATCAAGAGTTTTTTGCTACTGAAAGTTAAGTGCCATCTGTCGTTATATTGGGAATTGGTAGATTCCAGAACCGCTTTGTGATCGGCGGCCACATGCGCAAGTGTGTGTTGCTGCCAATATCATGTCGTATTGGAAACAGGGGAACAACCGCAGAGTTCGTGAGCGTCTCAAATTTTATCCAATAAGTTCTTTATTGACACCATCGGCTCATTGAGAAGATCGGGCATTCCCACATAAATTTTTTTTTATTCCTATACAGAAAAAGACATACAAAAAGATTAGGTTAGAATTCTCCATAAACCTAGATAACACTGTTTGCATCTCTAGTTTGCTGCTTGTGTGCTTCATTTGTGTTCCCTTTTTTCTTTTGTGTCGCAATTGTCTAGGTTTAGGTCTGTTTTTTTTTTTTTGAGTCATTTTTTTTCTTCGGAGTCCCAGCTCGAAGCCCCAATTCGAGAAGTATTAGGTTTTAGTTTAGTTTTCTTTGTAATTATAGTTTTACACTTTCTGTCTTGTTTTAATCCCTTTGTAAGACATAGACATAGCCTATCTACAACATTGGTGTAGGAGTTTACCCAGAAAAGACTAGCAAATATTTTCTCGCGGACCGCTCATTAGGATTTGTGTCTTTGATCATACCTTGTTCATAATTTATTTTTTCTCCTGTATTGAGTCGTTGGCCATAGAAAATTCACAATAGTATAAAAGTGAGTAAAAAAGAAAAAACAGAGTTAGGCCGAATTTTGCATATACATATTTGTTGGAGTTTGTATTTATCATTACCATATTGGTTACCTGTCCATCTTAGTTGCGTCACATTGGATTTTTCTCTAGTGGTATCTTTGGTATTACTCGTCTACTTGATAAGAAGTGCTTGGACTTGAGGGTCCCGCACACAGTATGGCGATGTTCCATATGTTGTGGAATCTTGATCTTCATGTTCTCCCCCGTCATCTTGATCTCCTCCGACATCTTCTTCATGATCATGTTCGGGAGACTCTTCGTCTTCTCACCTGCTCTCACTGTTGTTATCCTGTTGCTCTTCCTCATTTCCTCCCGCCCCATTGATGTCCTCATCATCTTCATCACCTATCCACGAGTGTAGCCATCCATGAAACCACGAAGTAGAAGGTGTGACTCCAATAGTCCGAAATCAGGTTTCATCCAGCCCATCGGTTTACATCTTTGACATGGCCATCTTATCTCCTACTCATAATTTCGTAACATCTCGGTCGTCGCGGATTTCAAATATCTATCCACGATGTCTTCGCTCATCATGGGGATCATGGTCGCCTGCGTGGTACGGAGAGAGCAAGAGAATTAGAACCACACACCAATATGCATGGTCGCGGGAAAATTTTGGCATGCCCTTTGCTAAAAATAGGACCTATGTAGGGTGCATGGTTACCGAGAAGGAAATGAATAAATATTTCGGCAAAACAGTAGCAACTCATTTGCAAACCATCAAATTTGCAACACAATTCAATTTCATATATGTAGTCAGTTTCGTCATCTCGCGCTCACGGCGCCCGCGCAAGAACCTCTCACATACAAACACTACATGCATATATCCTCCAATGACTCACCTAATCAACAACTTATTGAGACGAGACCTAGAGAGCTTGATTTTGTGAGAGTGGACAAGATGGAGAAAGTAAGTGAGATTTAGTAGATCTAGAGTTGTGAGAGCTTTCACTTACAAATCTATCAACCAAAGTACATTTTAACGAACTAAAATGGGTGAAACAATGGAGTAAATAGGGTGGGAAGAAGCAGGCAACTAGACGACCAGATCTACTTCAAGAAGGGGATCCAAGTGGGGAAAATTGATGGGTAATGGTGGTTGTCAGATTACCGGTGGCGCATCCAAGTGGCGCACCACTATGGGATTCGTCACCAATAACATGGCAACCATCTATAGCCAATGGTAACCGAAAACATATCTTCCATTTTTCAACTTCCAAAATGCATCATCAAGATCTAAGGCCCGATAAATTATAAAATATAAAGTAGACTTAATTTTAAAGTGGAGGATATTAGAATAACCTAAACGCGTATTTAAGTAGCTGAATTTTGCACAATATCTTACAAATAGGCAGAATGTTCAATCAAATTTCTCTTACTAGGATCATAATGAATCTCCCCTTTCCATTTGATATCTTCTAGATCATCTTATCATGGTGCTTTTGTTTGAGAATAAAAATTGTCCATAAAATATCAAAGTTTCATGAATAAACATTTCATATTATTAGTCTTAATTAAAATAAATCTAAGCCAATGAAGTGTACTAGTTACATACACAGATAATCTATTCAAGAAAGTCTTAACCACAATTTTCATGATATTACACCTACTAGCTACAATTAGCGGAAAAGAACAAAGAAAATATCGGTAATTACCGGTGGGAATAGTTGCGATTGTAGAATTGAGATAGATTGGTCCGATCGCGTCAGACCTGAGATGTACCATGATGAGAGGGAGGGTCCAAGGCCGAGGGTTTGGCTGTTGGCACTGGCCGATGAGGCGATTGGCCGACGAATGACGATCATAGATGTCGCCTGCCAGGGTGTCATGTGTTGGCCGCGTTTGGCAAATGCTGCTTAAGCAAAAATGCATTGGCTCCAAAGCAGTTTCAAAGGTTATGGGGAAACCAGGTGATTCTCACTTTTGGGTTGGCCTAATGGCGACTAAGAATCATTTCTTTCTCTATGGGGTATTTAAGATTAAGGATGGATCACAGATAAGATTCTAGGAGGACAATATTCGAATTTAGACAACATTGTACGACACAAGTGTGATACACTGGCTACGGTTATGCAAACATTTCCACCAAATGTGACGTTTAGGGTCCATGACTTCTTTTTTGGAATCCGTTGGTGGATAGACTGACTTTGGTCAATCTGACACCTGGCATGGATGAGTTTCGATGGAAATTAACTAAGAAAGGTATGTTCTTGATGGATTCCATATATAGAGCCATTGTCCAAGCAGATTTACCAGCCGATAATAATAAAAAAAATATGGCGGATGAAGGTACCATTAAAAATGAAATTTTTCGTGATACCTTCGTAAAGCGGTCATACTGACAAAAGATAATCTTGTCAAAGATAACGTGCATGGAAGTATGAATTTTGTTTGTTTTTCTCATGATAAGACAATTAAACACTTATGCTTTGAGTGTACATTTGCGCGTTCTATTTGATCAGCTATCCAAATGGCTTCGAATTTTTATCAGCCCGTATCCGTTGCTAATGTTTCTGGCCAATGGTTAAATGTGGTTGACAAACGGTTCAAAACTATTATTAGAGTAGGAGCGCTTGCAAATATTCGCTCTGGCTATATAGAAATGACAAAAATTTTAATGATAAAATGTTCTCTCCTATGCAGGTTCTATTCCGATACACATGTTTGCTCCATTCGTGTTCCACATTACAGCGGGGGAGTTTCAAGCCTATTTTATGGAGACTTGTCCACGGCTGGAGAAGGTGGCGACGGATATCTTTATCCCACATGAATGACCTCTCGATCTATGGATAACAACATCTTAATCGACGACAAACTACTTCTCTATGATTTGTTTGGACATGTGGGTTTTTCATACTCTTTCGCTTGTTTTCTCGTTTGTGGTTGTGTGCATTTCAATAATGCAGAGACCGGGTATAATGCTTAACATTTTAAGTAATAAAGCCATTTATAAAAAAAGATGTGGCAACGAAACTTGTGAAGCGGGTGGTGAGAGCACACTGGGTGTGCGAGCTGGATACTGGCGTGGGCCTACACTCAATCCAACCTGACGCAGTGCTTTTATTTTTTTCCTTGGACCCATATTCCGATGCATCAGGATAGGCCCATTGGGCTCCGCCCTTGACGCGGCCGTGGAGATGCTAAACAGCGTGTCGTCGTCGTAGGCACTATATGACGCTTATTGCGAGTCCTATTAGGACTCACCCACGTAACAGCTATTTAATAGGTTGGCCCATTAAATAAATGGAAAAATCATATAATAAAAATGAATATTTTTAAATGATGAATTGGAATCGCAATAAAAATCGGATTTCATTTTGTTCAAATTTAAGATTTGTTCATATGTAATATTTGTTCATGTATTGGAATCGTTCAAACTTACAAAAATTCATCATTTAAAAATATTCATTTTTATTATATGATTTTTCCAGGGACAGCCAGCCTAAGGCGTGCGCGCGGGGAGCCTACCTTTCCTGCTCGCTATAAGCAATAGGGGAACCCCTCGTCGTGACAGGTGGGAACACTGCCACGGAGCAGGCAAGCCCCGTCCTTGTAAATTACGTGAAGCTTTTCCTCGTATAAAGGAAAATTCCTTCCGATATGAGATATTTCGCATCTCAGTAATTCATCCGTGTGGCTGAGCAACACTCAGCACATGGCGAACACAATTTTCAGTCTCCTTCCCTAGCCATTCATATAGGTCACGATAAGAGAGTGAGACGTCAGCTAGAGCCTAGCTAGACTAACATTGCCCTGTTGCCCATCTGCCCAACGAGTAGCTTGCCGACAACTATGCTACCGAGAGGCAAGGTGAGTCTGCTCTGCGCTTTGCTGGTGGCGATGCTCTGCCTGGCCTCGCAGTTCCAAGGAGGGACGAGCGCCGGATCGCGCGTAGGCGGCGCGCGGGGAGGCGGCGGCGGCAGCGATGGAGGAAGCACCGGCGGTGGCGGTTACGCGCCAGGAGCCAGGGGAGGCTACCTTCCAGGTTCCACCGGGGGAATGTCCAGACGGAACGGGAGTACGCCGTCGTCGGACGGACACATCAGCGCCGGCGAGCCGTATGGCCGGGTCTTCTGGGTTACCGGTGTCGCTGCGGCGCTCGTCCGGTGCTTCTGACTTCTGACTTCTCGGCAGGCCAGTGAAATACGGAATTTAGCTCTACTGTATATATATCGCTTCATACATGTGGCTATCGTGGACGATGAATTATAACGATCTAGATTTGATAACTATTTTTTAAAATTATCTAGATTTGATAACTTAATTAGTGATTCGGAAGATTAGTAGATGCTGGCATTTCTTACGTAAAAGAATAGAAAAAAAATATGCATCAGCACTAGTATGAGAGAAATCTGTCAATTTTTTTGTTCAGTGATGCCAAGCTTACAAAAAATGTACACGTAAAATGCTAGCTCGGATGAAGTTGTCTGTGCATCTACTGGAATCGCTTATTGCCACGTAAAAAACACACATACGCGTCTTGCTTGCTCCATCCAGAACATTAGGGGCAAGTGCAATAGTTCAGACGACGGTGGGTGTCTGTAGCCCAACAGACACCCCCATCATACAATGGGTATGGATGGTCTGTAGCGCCCGACAACATGTACAGTTTGAGCAGCGGTTTAGGTTATTTTAGACTAGTCACAATGGGGAGTATCATATACTAGTATCATGCATATGATACTAGTCTATGTTACCACTTTCACAATGCATAATAACATATTTGTGATATCATATACTAGTATATTTATTAGCTTATATACTCATTTTGTCTTGAAAAGCGTTATGTTACGGTATCTACCTATGATACCACTAACACCTCTCTCCTCATTAAATGAGTGCCACATCATCTTTTTTTGCCTATGTGGCACTTATGATACCACCTATGTTACTCCCATTGTAGCTAGTCTTACAGCGAGAATTTTGTGGCCCACGATGTAGATTAAACGGTGGAATAGTGACGAGATATCTACAACGGAAAGAAGTCATGTTTTATTAAGGAATTAGACTGTGTGTATTTATGCAGACAGACTCGTTCGTTTTGTCCGTTCTCTCACATCCACATCGTTTAAACTCCTATGTGGCACGCCTTATAGATAGCTGACTCAACACTATTGTACATGCCCTTAAGACGTCAACATGCTGGAAAATGGGAAATCAAAAGTCAGAAAATGCGAAGCCAACAAGTATATACAAGACGTGTTTTATCTCTAAGATTGACCCTCCTTCCCTCGTAATCCTCCTTAGCCGCCCCCTCGTGATGGCGGGAGGGCCCTTCAATCTCTGCCGCCAGCGCTGCCCTCCCCCTCCTCCCTCACCGTCGTCGGGGCGGTGAAGATCTCTTCCCGTCCTTCCACCCAATAGAGTTGACATGTGTGGCGTTCTCGGACCGGGGCATGGTGCGGCCAGTAGCATCATGGCGATGCCGCTCTTGGCGACAATGCGCATGATGGCGTGGTGGCCTTCTCCAGATAGACCGGAAACGATGGCGTGGTGACCTCTTTTCAGATCCTGGCCGTCTCGGCCAACTGATCTTGGAGGTGAGAAGGGCGTCCGGTGCGAGCCGGGCTCAGACTGACGATTGCGACAACCGTGGGTGTCGTTACCTTGTTGAAGGGGTCGCCGCCGCTCATCACCCGCCTTTTGCACTATGTTATAGGGGAAACACTAGATCTGGTTTTAGCAGATCGGATGATGGTGGCACCCTCGGTGTCATTTTTACCCCTTGGAGGCATCTTTTTTTGAACATGGGCTGCTTGGAGGGGGTCTGCTAGCGGTGCGGAGTTTCAACTTCGCTGACGAAGACAGCGGGTCATGGCGGCATGGAAGCAGGGACTCGGCGACTGTCGCGGCATGGTGGACTCACACAGGTTGGAGGTGCAGTCTAGTGCCATGGTGGCACCAATGCAAGACTGGTACAAGGTCAATGCATTGACATGTTCTGAAGATGGGCTCAAGGAAGATGGTGGCAGCGGCTTCTAGAGGGTGCGCAACGGGCCCGCTTTGAGTCTGCTAGACCGATTAATGATCCCGGCCTATCATTGGGCGGCTCGGTTTGAGACCTTCGATTTTATATGATATGCGTTGGTGTGACGTCCGGCCAGATGGCTCTCACCAGCTGCACCCCCTTCATCGAGTTAGTAGCTGTAGCGAAATTTGTTGCCAGGATGGTGGCTTAAGACTTTTTAATGTACTACTCTCTAAGGATTAGTGGAATAATTAAAAAAATACGCCATGTGCATCCATCGATGCAGAAGCGGGGGTTTCAACCTCCATTTTGAAAAAAAATACATGCCGGAAAATTGACGATGAATGTTTCTCATGTTGGGATCAAGATCGAGAGAAATCACATATTCCTGCCATTCTTTCCAACACCCGTACAATCAGTGAGTGGTTGTGTTTGTCCATAGTGTTCTTCCAACCGTTTATCATTCATTGTAAGGTCAAACTATTACCAGCTGCTTCGAGGAACCGTTGATGGTATATCCGAGGGGTACCGCCGTTCGTGTAAAGGAAACAGGTTTCTCAAGCGGTTGGATACAATGCTAGATACTAGCAAGGTACATTAACTTTGTCCAAAATGTGAAAATATTTTTTCTGACAAACGTCTCGATGCCATCCTCGCCCATCCCGCTTGACCTCTGGGGAAAGCCTAGATCAAGTCCATGTATTGGAGGACGACAGTGTCTTTGACATCATAACCTCATTGGTGGCGCCATTCTTTGAGGCATTGACCATTGCGATATTTGCTTGACTCGTCTTGAGCTAGAATGCGGTTTGCCACCTCAGATTGGCAAGGTGTGCACTTTTCTAGCTGTCCAAGTTGTGGAAGATGTTGATGCTTACATTTGAAACAAGGTTAGCGAGTTCGATCCACCTACAATCGCCATGTTCTCTTCGATGCCCCTCCCTCCCACATTGGGCGTTGTTGGGTGGCAACCAGAAGATCAAGTTCATGCTGCACATATGTTCTTCCTTCTCGGTGTTTCTCGCATGTCCTTGTGGTCGGGTGTGTTGTCGTTGTTGTCGCCCTCTCCCCTTCTTACTTGGAGAGGTTGAGATATGCCGCCTCCTCTCCTCTTTAATTTCATATCTTTTTATTTTTTGAGTCATTTGTTATCCTTTATTCCTCGTAGAAAGTAAAAAATATAGTCTACAGAAATATCAACTAAATTATATACTACCCCCACAAAAAAAGCTAGATTGTTTATGAAAGCTTTGTTTGTTGAGACGAAAAGTATACTTATAAACACAATCAGTAATTAAGGAGCCCAACATGATGAGCTACAGGGTAGTACCAAGACTTCAATATAATATCAATCGGTCAAGAACGGCAACAACTCAAATCAAGCACCAACATTGAAGTATGTACCTGGAGTGATAAAGTAGCATGGAGCGGACAACGAGAGCCGTAGAGGGAAAAGTGATCTCAAAGAACGGCTCCCCCCGAGTTGCCCCCGTTGAGAGTCGCATGTGCTTCCCGTCGCCCGACCCGACTCCGGACATGCTCCGGCGGCGTAGCTGCTTGGAGTAGAGATGGAGGAGGAGCTCGGAGCACCGCTGTAGATAGTAGTAGTAGGTTCTTTCTCTTTCGGTTTATGCCCTCTGTGGAGGTTGGCGTTATGCCTTTCTGTCTGCTTCTGATACTTGCGAGCGGTATCGGAAGCGAGCTGCTCCCTCTCGGCGGCTGCTGGCCATGCGGATGGTGGCGCTGGAGGTGGGATGTGGCGAAGGTAGTGCTAATAAGCTTGATTATCGCAGATCGGAGGGCCCTCGTCAGCTGGTTGAAGCTTTCTCCGACTTTCGCCATGGAGGCGATCTTGGAGTTGGTTTCCACTTGCTGCCGTCGTTGTAGTCGGTGATGCAGCAGAGGAGCTCTACTCCCGAGAGGGCGTTCATGGCAGCCCTCTGTTGGTTGTCATCCAAGATGGTCGAAGGGCGACCCCTCTCCCTCTTCTCGTCGGTTGCGGGTGATGTCGGCCGGCGTGTCTTGAAGGACTCGACCTCGAGGCCATTGTGCCATGATGGAGGCCCCTCAGCTCTGCCGCAGTTGGCTCCCGATTCACCTCCCCAAGTGGTCTCGTCCCCGGCGGCGGTGTGCTTGATTGCGTTGAGCTCGGATGCGGCGAAAGTGGAGCTGGACCCGATGGCGTTTCTAGGTTTAGGTCTAGGGTTGCTTATGCAATAAGGACCTTGTTGCTATTTTCTTTTTTTTACAGGTCCTCCTTGTAAATGTCCGCCGCTCAATGAAAGCTTCTAGATACCTCTGGGACCTCCCCTGTTCAAAAAAAAAAGTAGCATGGAGCGAGTGGGTAGCCAACTGAACAACCTGAGAACATTGGTAGAGTAAGCTTGTGCCTCTAATTGTACTGTACTTTGGATGTGACAAAGTAATGCAGCGTGTTCATTGGACCGACGTGTCGTGTGACCGTACAAGTGTAAAACATATCCCGATTCTGCAGGACATTAAACAAGGACTTGTAAGGGCACGTACAATGGTTCTATCTTAACGATGCCACGTAGAATGATTGCTGAGTTGAAAGAGAGAGAAACGAAAAAAAAAGGTTTGCCTTCTCTTAACGAAGAGATGATCTCTTAGCACAATTGTCTCACCATATTTTTAGCAAATCTGCTTGTTAGAGAAAAAGCTAAGAGATAATCCATTGTACATCATGTTTTTTTAGCTTTATCTAAAAATTTATGATAAGACGTCTTATCAACCATTGTATATGCCCTAAGTCAACTGCTTGGAGCCGAGGCAACTGCGAACCCTGTAAACTAAGTCAAGCTAGCTTTTCTTCGTATAAAGGCAAATTTCTTCTGATACGCGCGCGGTTAGAGAAGATATTTCGCATCTCAGTAATTCATTCGTGTGGCTGAGCAACACACGCACATTACACGTCTTGACCCTGGTTGCACCGCTGCGCGCGCCGTCGATCGACACGTCTATGGCGAACACAGTTTCGAGGTTTCCAGTCTCCTTCCCTAGCCTCCATCTCAGGCTCAGCTCTCCGTTCATATACGTAAGGGAGCGAGCGCTATACCATACATCACCGGGAAGCGAAAGAGAAGACGAGCGAGCTAGCCTAGACATTGCCCTGTTGCCCAACGGAGCAACGAGTAGCCTGCTGACGGACTATGGTTCTGAGAGGCAAGATGAGGCAGCTCTGCGCTCTGCTGGTGGTGATGCTCTGCCTGGCCTCGCGGTTCCAAGGAGGGACGACCGCCGGGTCATCATCGCCCGTGAGCGGCGGCGGTGGTGGTGGCGGCGGCGGTGGAGGTGCACGGGGAGGAGGTGGCAGCAGCGGTGGAGGAAGCACCGGCGCGCTAGGGGCTAGGGGCGGTTCTGTGCCAGGGGCCAGGGGAGGTTACGTACCAGGGGCAAGCGGTGGTTCTGTCCCAGGGTCCAGCGGTGGCTACGTTCCAGGGGCTAACGAGGGAGGGTCCGGAGGCAGCGGGAGTACACCGGCGTCGGACGGACACATCGCCGCGGGTGAGCCGTACGGCCGGGTCTTCGGGGCTACCGGTGTAGCCTCGACGCTCGCGGCCGCGGCGCTCGGTCGGTGGTTCTGACTTCAGAGCATGAACCACTTGCGAAGCGTGATCACGGCAGGCCAGTGAAATATGGAAGTTTAGCTCTTTTACCACTACTGTATGTATAGCGATTTAGGTTTGCTGAGTTAATTAGTGATCTGGAGCGTTAGGGCAGTGGCAGAACACTGGACGGCATGCGTGTGTAACTATCGATCCGTACGTTTAATATACAGGTATTCAGTGTATGTACTCCCTCCGTCCGGGTGTATAGGGCACAATACCAAAAACATGCAGTCCCATCTATTAGGCACATTTTGCATTAATTCTCTTCTAATTAGTGGGTGGTTGTGTTGGGAATATGCCCTAGAGGCAATCATGTATGATGTAATTCCCACTGTATTCATAAAGTTATTAAGTTGTCCTTGTTTTGAACATCTGATATATGTCATTGAATATGTGATTCGATTGTGGAACTATATATTCATGGTGTTCATACTAGATTGTCCTTGGTCATTTAGGTTGTGCTGGACACACACACCCTAGACTAATGTGAGTGTTGGCTGATGACACGGTTCCACTTGTCATGGGCATGGTGATGCCATTCCAACGTTCACGGACTTGGCTAAAGAGTTTAGCAAGTCGGACTGACCCACATTGAGATGCAACGATCAAGTCGTCATTTGCATGTCTCAATCAATGTAATCCTTATACCTGAGGTTGTCGCACAATCCGAGTTGTGGATCACCGACTTAGGTTCTGTCAAACGTTGTTCTGTGACAAGGCAACTATAAAGGCAGAGTTCGGGTCGAATGAGAAGCAAGCTGCGTGATGTGGATAATCAAGATGGGATTTTGCCCCTCCTAATGGAGAGATATTCTCTGGGCCCTCTCGAGTGATATGATTCAGGAAGCATGGCCATGCGCGACTCAGTTAAGTGTTTACTGTGTCGATTGACTAAGAGTTAGTTAGATGAATCACATATCACGGATCGAGAAGAGAGTTGAGCTATTTAAGGGATGACGATAAATCGCCTATAGCTCGACAAGGTATATCGTGAGGCAAAAAGGACTAAGATGAATATCACATTGAAAGGTATGTCGTCATGACTCAATGGTACTTGGGAGTCGGCACGTTCTGCTAGGAGCCGCTACCGATTGATCGATTGGGAGTTGGACTCCAATCGTGTCCAAGTCGCCATGAGCCTGCAGGGTCGCACACTTAAGAGCGGGAGCAAGTATTGGTTGGGTTGGACCCGAACCGGAAATGGACCGAGTTAGTGAGTCGGACTCACAGAGGGAATGGGCCACAAGTGTTGTGCAGCCCATTACCATACGCTATATAAAGAGGGGCGCAGGTTGCCCAACGGGCACGTTAGTCCACTCTCCCATGCGTTGGGAACCCTAGCCCCACTCAATCAAGCCGCCGCACCGGACCTAGCAGTCCGCCGTCGGAGCTCCTCCTCGTAAATGTGGATACCGGCAGAGGTGCCGTACGTTCAGCACTTCGACGTTCGAGGGATTGGATCGGCCGGACCGGATCGTGGGACTGCACTGCCCCGACGCGCTTCACCGATAATCCGCAACCGCGCGTCTAGTGGTAATCATCGTGGCCTTCTACCTCGGCTAGATCTTGGAAGTATCGCGTAGGAAAAGTTTTTGTTTATCTCTACGCGTCCCAACAGGTTGGCTCTCTTCACCCCTCTCCACCAATGCATGTAATGTTTAAACCCCAATGAATGACTACCTATGGCCTAGAGAATTGCTATATGTGCCCTATACACCAGGACGGAGGGAGTACTGCTCTATTAATTGTTGCTATATATGCTTCGAAGTTAATCAAGTTCGAGTCGTTGTCTGCAATACAAGCCATTTCTCCATTTTAGCTCGGCCGCTCAAACTAAAAATGGATTACTGTGTGCGGGCATTTCTTACGAAAAGAAAAGGAAAATTTGCATCAGTACTTGTATGACAGAAAAGTCCGTAGTTTCTTGCTCAGTAATACCGCGCTTACGAAAAAATGTCCATATAACCGATAACATGTATTGCTGACCCGGACGAAATTATCTGTGGATCTGCTGGAATCGTCTATTGACCCGTAAAAAATGTTAGGATTTAATTAGTTTACTTAATTAAAGGGGAAATCCTCCCTATGTAATCAGTCGTGCGGTTGCTTTGGCAACCGTCGCGACGTTCCCTCGCGCCCCTCTCGAACGATCGCGTCTCTACTTCGCGATTGTTCACCTTGTATAAATATCGATTGTCAATGGAATAAAGAACATGGTTTGATTCATTGTCTCTCTCGATCTCTTTCAACACGTTATCAGCACGCTCTACATCTGGAGAGCGGTTTTCCCACAATTATTAGGATGTCCACCAACTATCTAGTCCGTTCATCCATCTAGGGATACGAGAGAGTTAGCTATGCCCTACCGAATCAATTGGACTGCTTTGACTTTCCCTAAGATGCGCAATCATCCCAACACCTGCCCGACCCTACTTGTAGTGCCTAAAATGCCCTTTGGACTATTTGGCCATATTCGGCCCTATTACTTCCTACTAGGAGACTTTAGCCCACGTATTAAGAAAAAAAACTTTGATTAAAAAAAAATTAGTTTCTTACCATGCATAGTTTTTTGGGACCATGCATTTTGCATAAACTCCTCATCGCGCATTAACGAGTAACCCATCTAAATCTTTCGGATGGTGCATTAAGAGAATTTTTTTTTGCATTCATGCATTTTTTCTAGATAACATAAAATTCTTAGAGCTTGCTCTTAACAAAAAGTTTTGGAATCATGTACTAACAAGAACTTTGGTACCAGGCATTAGCAAAAAAATAAACAATTCTTTTTATAAACGCATTAACAGGAATCTCAGATATATGTATTTAATAAAAAAATCTATGCGTTAACATGAAATATGATTCAACCATTTTATAAATGCATTATCAAGAATTTATAATTTATTGACTAACAAGAAATATATGGATTCACAAACTAATAAGATTTTTTTATTTATTTAACCATGCCGTAGCAAACAAAACTTTGACCATGCATCAACAAGAATTTTGAATATCAGTGCATTATTGAGATTTTCTTGTTTTTGTATTACCAAAGAAATCAATCCATGCATTAAAATGAAAACATGATCCTATGTACTAACATTCTTTCTTGAACAGATACATTAACATAAAAAAATTTGGGTAATGCATTTAACAAGAAAAATTACACTAACAGAAAACTGGAATTTTCAGACCATTCATGTCAAACATCACACAAATCCACCATGCATTTGTTTCAATCTAATGAACGGGTACATGAACACAGCCGCACCTTATTTTGTATTAGCATGCAAATTATCGTAAGAGAAAACACACACACGCACATGAACTGTGAAGAACTGAAGGGGGCGCCTGGAGGCGACTCGGGGGGCGACCTGCGTGGTTCCCCGGCCGGTGGCCTCGCCGGCGGGCGCTTCTGGGCACTGCTCTCCGAGGATGAAGACTCGGAGGACGACGACTCTCATCTCTCCGCGGAGGCGGCGGCGGCGTCGCGGTCGTCTTTCTTCATCGACACCCCATCCCCCTCTTCTACGAGGGATTTGGTGGATCGTAGGCAAGGTAAGAGGTTAGAGAAAAGGCGGCAGCAGCGGCTAGCGTCGATTTCGCTGGCCGTATCGCCGGAGTCCGTGGAATCGTCTACGGATCATCGCATCGTGGTTCAGTTTTCGGGAGGAACAGGAGGTGATCGAGAGCACCGGCTCAAGATCCCGCTCACCCCTCCATCTACTGTTCCGTTCTACGAAGATGGTCGTCCATGGTTCTTGGTCGGCAAGAAGGGCCGCGCCTCCATCCGCCGCGGTGATGCGTCGACGGCGCCGGAGGAGGTAGATGTACACGGTCAACATCGTTTTTCAAAAATGGATCCTAGGATTGCGGTGGGCCATACGGGCCCTAAGCATCGCCTAGCGTTGGGCTTCTCGCGGAACCTCAGTCCGAACCGAGTCCAAACGGGACTCGATCGGATCGCCTGGGGATTTTGCCCACGCGTGCGTAGGCTAGGGTTCACGAACAGACTCCCAACGCCGTTGGTTCTCTCCATGGCGAACCCAGGAGGAGGCCGCGGGTACTACGGCGATGGCCGGGGTGCTGCGCGCGGGAACGGTGCGCCGCCGTTCCGTGGAGGGCCGCCGGCAAGGGGGGGCTACGGCCCTAATTTCTTCCGCGGCGGACCTAGTGGCACGGCGGGTCAAGAGCAACGACAGGGTGAGTTCGGCCCTGGCAATGGTGCGCAATTTGGGGGCTTCAATGCCGGCGCCGGCTTCAATGGCGGCCAGTTTGGCAATGGTGGAGGGGGTGGTGACCGTCACCGCCACCCGTACCGTGCTAACAATGGTGGAGGCGGACAACAGCGCGGATATTCAAACTACCGAGCTCGAGGGCGTGGACGCGGTCCGGTGGTGCCCAGGGCAGCTACGGCGGCCGGCACTGCCGACGGTGGGCTTTCGGAGGCGTCAGTGGAGGACGTCGTCCGCCGCGTGACGGCGGCGTTGTGCGCGCAGGGGGTGGCTACGGTGCATCGTGCACCTGGCCCTGCTGCGGTGTCGGAGCCCGCGCGGCCTGCTGTGGCTGCGCCTAGGGCAGCAGCTGCGCCTGCCGTGGCGCCGGTTTCGGCTGCCGTTGCGCTGCCGGCAGCCCAAATCCCTGCCGTGGCTGCCGTGGCTGCCGTGGCTGCCGGCAGCTCATCCTCTGCTGCGATGCGTTCGGTACCGCTGCCGGTGACGGGCAGGGACCACGCGCTTCGGGCTGCTGCGGAATCTTCGCCGAGTGGGAGTGCTCCGTTACGCAAGGGGCCTTCCGACACAGCTGTGGTAGGTCTTTTGTCGGAGGAGTCCGATGATCCTAATGCTAAGAAGGCACTACAAGAAATCTGATATACTGTGACGAAAATGCTTGCGACGGTGGTCTGTAACATCACAGAATATGATAATGTGTGACGATACGCACTTGGCATCACAGAATCCCCCAAATCCGTGACAGCCACATAATGACCGTCACTCATTACCACATTCTGTGATGGTGTTGGTAGTTTCCATGACAGACATGGCTGCGTCATGGAAGAATTCAAATCGACGACCCTAGTATATTGTCATGTACTAGGTGAGATCTAAGGTGGGACCCACATGTAATAGGAAATAAGGAAAAATATATCACAAAATTCATAAATTTTCTTTGCAAGTAATTAATGCCGGCATGACTATTTTATTTCTTCAAAAACTTAACTGACCACTTCATTTTAACGTGGATAAAAGAAACCTCGTCTTGGCAAAAAAAATTGCAGCAGGCGGGAGTTGAACCCGTGACCTTCAACCATTGGTGAGCAATTCTTTACGGCTAGACCTGTGAGTTAATTAGGTTGATAACCAAATAGTACCTTTCATCCTTTTGACTTTTGCATATATGACCTCAGGTTGACATGATTTAGTGATTTTATTGTTAATTTCCATATGACCTTGGATCGATATAATCGAAAAATTACTTTGTTAATTTTGATGAGATGGAAATTTTCCATCTTGATGATAGTCAAACATGAGCTGTCAATTTTTTAAAGCCATTTCCTAATTTTGAGACAAAATGTATGTAATGGAATTTCTTTTCCTGCACCAAAATAACCATTCTCTCAGTTCAAAACAAAAATATTCTCCCTGCTTGTTTAATAATATAGTTTATACCTTTACGTCAAAAAAGTTATTTTCTCTCCACCAAAAACAGCACGTTCCCTCCATTTCTCCCAATTTTTGGCGTCGCACTGGTCGGTGACACACAAAATTCCAGCCCCCACGATCTAATCCCGCACGTAGCAATTAACCATTCGCCCATATCCTCTCGTGCTCCTCTCCTCTTTCCCCCATTCTCGCCACCAACAGATCGGAGCTCCTTCGATCCACCTGCCCTTCCTCATTTACGGGATTTCGGCCGCCGCCTCACTGGCGAGCTTCTCCTCCGCGCCCAGTACGCGCGAACTCCACCGCCAGTATGTGCAAATGTCGCCGTCCTCTTTGCCGGAGGGTCGGAGGGATAGGAGCTGCTGGCCTCACTCGCGAGAATGCCGCCGCCTACACTCGAGAGCGCGCCGCCACCGGCCGCAAGTTCTTCGATCTCGCCAGGTCCGTGATTTGTTAACTGCCCGCGATCTGAACCGTAGTTGTAAAGGAAGCGTTGAATGTTTATGTATTGTTCCCCATTTATTCTTTTTTTCTCGCCATTCTTTCCGTATGTGTTTGAGCCCGTTGCTTTGCTGTACATGCGGGTGTACAATTTTCTCCTGCTCTGTGCGGACTCTAGAAGACGGGCCATGTGACAAACTGATATAAGATATAAGATGAAAGCTCTAGACAGTGTGTGTTTATTTGTTTATCAACCGATCTTGATCAATTCATTCATCTGGGGCTGCTGTTGATTATAGTACAATCATCTACGGGAGTAAAGAGTATATTGCTTTTAGTTCCAGTATACTACACTACAATGAAATCAGGGTGCTGTCAACCTACACCCTGAATTGCCTTTAGCCCCAGTACCTGTTTTGGTCCGATTAAACATCCAATCTGAGATCAGAAATATCAAATACGTACATGTTTAATTTATGCTCTTAGAGCAGTAAAATTATATGGTTACTGTGCATTCTAATTACATCTGCTTGTGGTTGATGCTCTTCAGTGTTTGTGTTGATTATCTAGGTGTGTCCAATTCTTGTATTTTGCTTGCCTCATCTAACTGAAATCTGGGAGCATCCAGTAGTGTTCAGTGTTGGTATTTAGGTGAGCTAGTTGTCTAGGTAGCATTGTCAAGTAAGCGGAGAACCACTATAACTACTTTGTGATTCATCTAATACTTTCCTAGTTGCGAGTTTATCTCTTTTGAAAATCCATGTCATATTGTGCAGCCAAACTGAACATTTAATTTCAGAGTACTAGCTGTACTTTAGTACTTATGTTCGGGTTTCTAGAAGAAGAACTAGTTCCCCCGGAACAATCTAGCTTAGTCTAATCTTTGAACTAATTTATCTATGTTTTCAGTCAAGTGGCTACACCACTTAAGGTCTAAATTAGGTGCTGCCTAACAAGGTTAGTCAGACCAATTTAGAGACTTTATAATACTAATATCCTATTCTATTGTTTCTTGTCTTTTAGAAAATGAAGTGAACTTGTATAAATCATAAGTAATTCATATTAAATCAGAAAACTGCACATATAGTTGCATGCTCTCTGTTTCTAATTAGTTTGGTTCAACATTCTTTATGGCTTGAACTATGATGATACTGTTTCGATACGTGTATGGCTAATTTTCTATCTTTTCAGTCATGAACTAAATTGTCTCTAAGCAGATTTGACTATGCACCATATGTTAACATATTGCTTCCTAATTTTCGTGATATCCTTCTTATCGAATGTAGCACGATCATGCCGACAACTCCAGACTATGAGAGGAACATGTTGGCAAGGGTTGCGAGGAACACGGCAGAAGGTGCAGCGCCTTTTGCAAACATTAAAAAAAATAGCCGGTCAACTGGTATACGGTGGGAGTGGTCATGACAAACAAAGACGCAAAGGTGAAGATGCTTGCAGTGGATCTGAATATGAGCCAAAAGATGATGATGAGGCTGACGATGCCGATGAGATTTGTAGGGAAGAAGAGGAGCATGAGCCAACGCTGCTTATGTCAGAGGCAAGAGTACAGTATATTAGTCTAACACATAGTAAGATAATACATTTCTTTCTAACCTGTTATTAAACATATGTTTATGAGTGTTGATACACCACCTAATTTTCAAAGTTGTTCCTATCATGTGTAAATCATAATGCCAACTAAGTAAAACAATTAATTGGTATCCTCTGCTGAATTGTTCTAGCAATATAAATGTCAATGTTTTCCCCACTTGTTTGAACCAGGAAAAGCAAGCTCCCACAAAGCCACAATGGAGAAACCGTGCTCAGCCCAAACCTACAAGCACAACGGCACTTAACACTTATGTGAGGTTTCTTTCTCTATTCCCTATGACTTGAATACTTGTTGGTGTCGCCTGATTGTTCTGCTATTAGCTGCTTCCTATACTGCTACTGTGATGTTGGATTTTAGTGTTGTACTGCTTATGGTGTTATTATTGTTGGCTTTGGCTACTTGCTATGCTGCTTCTTGTTCTGCTGTTGGCTGCTGCTAGCTATGCTTCAGATCAAAGGTCTCCCTCATATGTCTTGCAAGTTTCCAATTACTTTGTTTTCTCCATCAATTGTTCGGAGTATGAAGCCGTGCAAAACACATGATTGCTTCTTTAAATGAGAGATTGGTGTTCATGGTCATGTCATTTGCTTACCTTTCTCATTATTTTCAGCTGAGAGCACACCTTTTCTAGTTATCCATTCAATCTACCATGGTTGTAGTAATCTTACATATATTTTATGTGAAATAGATTATATAAACAATGAACTAGCGGTATTTCCATGATATAGTGCTTTGGTGGCCTGTTTATGTGTTGCTTACCAATATTATTCCGAATGAGATAATATAAATTATAAACCAATACTGTTTGCATGAACCGTACTTAATATCTGACATACATGTATCCCAATTCTCTAGTTGTTTTATAGCTCTTATCTATGATTTTGTAAGTGTATAATCTGACCTTTCATGTCTCTGACTTAAGAAATAATGCCTTCTTGTACAGACTGCGATGCAAAATAAAAGGAGCGAAGCATAACCAGAAGATGAGCAACCAGTATCTGATATAGAGATTGTGATAGACGTTCTAAAGGAGCACATCTCCTCAAGCACCTTTCTTTCCACTATGGGCTACCAATCAAGATAGAACGTGTCTGAGAGCTAGAAGAAAAAGTTGAACAACAGGAGAGACATGGAATAGAGGCATGTGAGATGTATCAGCGACAATTAACTGAAAGAGTTAAAGCACAAGAGTCCGCAATGAAGAGATGGAAAAGAAGCAACAACAAGAACTGGAAGCTTTGATCAAGAGCCAGGAAGAAAAGATGAAATCCTATGAACAGAAGAGGAAACAAACAACCTTGTCAGTTTCCTCTTACGGAAACATGCAACTCAAAACTAAGCAACATACCCGATGGTTCATGAAGGGAATCATTACGTGGTGGTGATATCTAGAACGTACTAGTTAGCTGGACTTTAATTACGTTAATTTCACATTGCAAGTTATTTATTATCATTTGCTTTGAATGTACGAGACAATCCTTGGTTGTGAGTTAAATATATATAGTGATTTGGCAACCTATTGTATATTGTTGTACGTGGTGAAATTGAATTATAATTCAAAATTTGTAGTAAAATTAAATTCAGAAAGTATTACCCAAAATAATCATAAATAAATAAAAATAATACTATTACGGTAACAAAATAATACTTGGAAAATATCTAGAAAACATATATTATTTAATGAAAATATATTTGGCAAAAGTATTCCGAAAAAATATTTGTTTTCGAAAATATATATAAAATATGCTAAAAAAATCTAGAAAAATGAAAAATAATTTTTATTTTTTTAGAGAAATAAATTCTAAAAATGCCATGACATCATAGATGACATCATCCACCTTTAGTGACACTAATCCTAGACGTTTTTATGGCGTCAGATGCTCTCCTAGGTGCTAATGCTAGTGACGGTGCACCATATATACCGTCACCGAAGGTCCCATATTCGGTGACAATCGTTCGCGCACCACGTCACTAGGAGGAATCTGTGACGTTGATTCCGTGACGATGCTCGTGACGCTCAAACAACGTCACGACGAGGTTTTCCATGACGTTTCTGGATATTGCATGACGATAGCACCTCGTCACAGTATACCAGATCCCTTGTAGTGAGGCAAAAAAGAACGACAAAGCTAAATGTTTTCTATGTGGGGTGCAGGGTCATGTGAGTGCAGCCTGTACCGAGATCGTTTGTGAGTATTGCGAGGGCATGGGACATGCCCCTGATGACTGTCATCTGCTATCGGTGGCGAAACAACAGGTTATCACACACGGCTTTCTGAATGAGGGGTTGATGTTCTATGAGGCGGTACCTACGGCATCGTACAAGCCCAAGATCGATTCTGTTAGATTGGGTAAACTGAGTATCACGGGAGGATCGCTTTCCGTGGACGAGGTCGTTACTCAACTTCAGCGTTTAGTGCCTTCCGAGCAGTTCAAATGGGAGGTGGTTCTCGTAAGTGATAATGTTTACAAGGTCTCTTTTCCTACAAGAGCTGAATTGGATCGTATGATTGTTTTCGGAGCATGTCATATCCCAAACAGCAGTTGCGTGATTACTGTGGAGGCATGGACTACGGAGATGAAGCCGTTGTGGCTCTTGCCTGAGATCTGGATCAGAGTGTCCGATATTCCGCCTAAGCATCGTGGTGATTTTCTTCTTTTGTGGAGTCTCGGTTCGTTATTTGGTAAGACTCTGAAAGTTGATATGAAATTCACTCGCAAGCATGGTGTTCTGAGAGTTCTAGTGGGGTGTATGGACTATACACTTGTCCCTGATGGCTGGCCGATATTTTTGCGTGATGGCTTTTATGAGTTAAAATTTCACGTGGAGAATCCTAATTCTGATGATGAAGATGTAATGGCAGTGGATCCCAAAGGTGGATCTCGTGATGAGGACGAGGGTGATGATGCTAGTTCTAAGCAGAAGGGCCCGTCCACTCGTAACATGGAGATTGACAAGACTAGTGAGAACACTGGTGGTTCGAGTGCGTCTGCAGGCGGGTCTGGTAAAGCCGTGGACGTTCCTGTGGTGAAGAAAACGTTTTCTCCAGGGGTAGTTCTTTCACCTTCGGTGGCCAGCTCGGTGAGACATGCTCATCTCGTTCTTTCCTCGATGAGTGAGAAGCAATTGGAGACCACACAGCTTTCTGAGGGGGATGCGTGTGATATTGGGTTGGTGGCAGATGGTGGCTGCGAGGAGTTAGCGCACGAGCTCGTGCCGGTTGGCAGTGCTTCCCTGGGCGAGGTGACGCCGGGGGCTGGTAGGGGGCGGGCGGACATGGTATCAAACGGATACTCGTCGCCCCACGCCACATCGCCTTCACGTTGTGGACATAGCGACGTTGCTATGGCGCCACGTCGACTAGAGGGTGACTTCTACGGCGTGCAGACGCTCTCCATTCAACCAGGCGGGTTGGATGGGGGGAGTCCGGTGGCTTCTCCGACCTTCTCGGCGTCCTCGTCTGTTCCCTTTGCTCAACCAGGCGGGTTGGGTGGAGGGGGGCCGGGGGCGGTTCTGGCTGTGCCGTTGGGGGCCTCCCCTACGGTGGATAGACACGGGTCACCTCAACCAGGCGGGTTGGGGTTGGCAGCCGTGCTGACCACTACACCGCGTCCGTCGTTGGCGGAGGTGATGGCTTATGGGGGCATCGCGGCGGCTGATTCGGAGATACGATCTAGTGCACGCTTGCGGGCCAAACCGGATGCGGATCTTCCTCAGGAGCTGCGAGCTATGGCACTTGCGCATCGTAAGGATATTGTCTATCCTAGAGGTACTCCACCCATCCCCGTTGGTTTATCGTTACTTTCTTTTTCTAATTCGGAAATTAAAGCGAGGGCCGATAAGTTAGGTGTGTCGCTAGGTAGAAACAGACATCAAATCGATGCTTCTATTCGTGGTTTGTTAGAACAGGAAAAGGATAGGTCTCTAGTTTTTCTTCGCAATAATTTAAAAGATATGTTGGACGGGGATCTGGTTGATTCTAACTCTACTTTGACTCTTAAGAAAGCATCAAACCTGAGTGAGGATCTATGTGATGAGGTCGAGCATGAGGATGATCAAACGGATTATCCAATGCTTTCTAAGACGGTTAAACGTAACCGTAAGAAGAATCTAGGTAACGTTTCTAAACCTAGGAGAAGTACTAGGATTAAACAGTTTAAGAAGTAAAGATGAGAGGCTTAATATGGAATAGTAATGGGTTTGGTGATCATGCAAAACATTTGGCCGTTCATGAATTTATTAAGGATCATAAGCTTGATTTCGTTGCTCTTATTGAAACTGGAAGATCCTCCTTTACTACGCATTTTCTGGACTTTCTTGCTGGGGGTAGAGACTTTACGTGGTTTTGTTTACCTCCTCATGGACGTTCTGGAGGGATGCTTGTTGGCTTTAATAGTGTTACTCTTTCGGCACAAACCGTTGTGTCAGGAGATTTCTGCCTCAAGTTTCATGTTAAGACTAAAGCAGATGGTTTTGAATGGGCTTTTGTTGTAGTTTACGGGGCTGCACAGGACTCAAAGAAACCAGATTTTCTTGCGGAGTTGGTACGTATTTGTGATAATGAAACACTTCCGATACTAGTAGGGGGGATTTTAATATTATTCGGAGGCAGGAAGAAAAGAGTAATGATAATTTTAATGCGAGATGGCCGTTTATTTTTAATGCTATCATAGATAGTTTGGATTTGAAAGAAATAACTTTATCTGGTAGACAATTTACTTGGGCTAGTTGGGGCGATAATCCGACATATGAGAAGCTTGATCGTTTTCTTAACAGTATTGAGTGGGAACAGAAATATCCTTTGGTTACGGTGCATGCTCTGACTCGAACGGGGTCAGATCACACACCGTTGTTATTGGACTCTGGGACTCAAGCACACGTGGGTAATAAGAGTCAATTCTCATTTGAACTTTCTTGGATACGCCAAGAAGGTTTTTATGAGTTGGTTTGCAAGGAATGGAGATCCGTTAACGCTGGGAGGAGCCCATTAGATAGGTGGCAAAATAAAATAAGACACCTGAGACAATTTTTACGAGGATGGGCGAAAAATCAAAGCGGGGAATATAGGAAGCTAAAAGAAAAATTAACGGCACTCATAGATATGCTAGATATTAAGGCGGAATCGATCCCTTTGACAGTGGCCGAACGGGCTGCAAAAAAGGAGGCCGATGACTACCTACGAAAGTTGAAACGGGATGAGGAATCCAAATGGGCGCAACGGGCAAAAGTTAAACATATTCAAGAAGGAGGGAATAATACGAAATACTTCCACCTTATTGCTAATGGAAAACATAGGAAGAAAAGAATTTTCCAATTGGAGCAGGATGAGGGAACGATTTTAGGAGAGTTTAACCTTAGAACTTTTATTTCTGAATACTACAAGAAATTATTCGGGGCACCGGCGCCGAGTAATGTTTCTTTGGTAGAAGAGAGGACGGACGATTTGCCTCAGATTTCACATGAGGAAAATTGTATTCTTATATCTCCTTTTACGGATAAGGAGGTATTCGAAGCAATCTCTCAGATGGAACACAACAAGGCCCCGGGTCCAGATGGATTCCCAGCGGAGTTTTATCAGAGATTTTGGGAGGTGATTAAGGTTGATTTAATGTCGATGTTTGCTCAACTTCATAATGGAGACTTACCATTATTTAAATTAAACTTTGGAGTTATCACGTTACTTCCAAAGAAGGAGGATGCGAGTCGTATAGAACAATATCGACCAATTTGTTTACTTAATGTTAGTTTCAAAATCTTCACCAAGGTGGGTACCAATAGGGTAACTTCTATTGCGAGTAAAGTTATCCGACCAACTCAATCAGCGTTTCTACCCGGTAGAAACATTCTTGAAGGAGTTGTGGTACTACATGAAACGATCCATGAGATTAAAAGGAAAAAATTGGACGGGGTTTTGTTTAAAATCGACTTTGAAAAAGCTTATGATAAGGTGAATTGGTCTTTCTTACAGCAAGTTTTGAGGATGAAGGGTTTTTCACCAAAGTGGTGTGATTGGGTTGCTCGTTTTGTTCAAGGGGGTAGTGTCGGCATTAAGGTTAATGATGATATCGGTCATTATTTCCAAACGCTAAAAGGTTTGAGACAGGGTGATCCGTTATCACCTATTCTCTTCAATCTTGTAGCAGATATGTTGGCAATCCTCATAGAACGAGCTAAGGAGGATGGTCAAGTGGGAGGATTGATTCCTCACCTTGTCGAAGGGGGGGTGTCAATTCTCCAATATGCCGACGATACGATTATTTTTATGGAACATGACGTAGAAAAGGCACTGAACATGAAACTCATACTTACGATGTTTGAGCTTCTGTCCGGTCTTAAAATTAACTTTCATAAGAGTGAGATTTTTTGTTTCGGTAATGCGAAAGAAGCCCAAGATGATTATCGAATTATCTTTGGTTGTGAGGTCGGAACGTTACCTTTCAAATATCTCGGTATACCAATTCACCACAGAAAACTTCTCAATAAAGAGTGGAAACCGATCGAGGATAGATTTGATTCCAAACTAAGTTCTTGGGCAGGGAAATTGTTATCTTACGGGGATCGCCTTGTGCTGATAAACTCTGTCCTATCCAGCTTGCCGATGTTTTTACTCTCCTTTTTCGAAATACCAGTGGGAGTGAGGAAACGTTTGGATTTTTATCGCTCAAGGTTCTTCTGGCAAAGCGATGTCAAAAGAAGGAAATATCGTCTTACAAAATGGAATATTGTTTGCCGTCCTAAAGATCAAGGGGGACTAGGGATAGAGGTCTTAGAAGTTAAGAATATGTGTCTGTTGAGTAAGT
This sequence comes from Alopecurus myosuroides, assembly GCA_028641055.1. Classification (NCBI taxonomy): domain Eukaryota; kingdom Viridiplantae; phylum Streptophyta; class Magnoliopsida; order Poales; family Poaceae; genus Alopecurus; species Alopecurus myosuroides. The sequence continues at coordinate 98,839,247 of CM054061.1, forward strand.
GGTTGTTTAAAATTTTGACTGAGGAGGGGGTTTGGCAAGAGTTATTATCTAATAAATACCTCGGAGATAAAACGTTGTCTCAGGTAGAGAGTAAGCCAACTGATTCCCCCTTCTGGAAAGGTCTATTGAAAGTTAAAGATGAATTCTTTTCACGTGGCAAATTCTCTTTAGGTAACGGGCAGCAAGTACGTTTCTGGGAAGATACATGGTTGGGAGATAAACCGTTATCACAATCCTATCCATCGTTATATAACATCGCTTCGAGTAAACACGTTACAGTTGCGGCGGTGCTAGCCCATAATCCGTTAGATGTTCGGTTCCGGAGAAATTTGATTGGCTACACTAGAGACCGTTGGTTGCATCTGGTTGAAAGGTTGATGGACGTGTCATTAACTAATCAGTCAGATGTTTTCCGTTGGAATCTCACAATGGATGGGGTTTTTACGGTCAAATCGTATTATGCTGACTTGATGCATGGATCCACAACATTTTTACGAAAATATTTGTGGAAATTAAAGGTACCATTAAAGATTAAGATATTTCTCTGGTTTCTTAATAGAAAAGTAATTCTCACTAAAGATAATTTGATAAAGAGAAATTGGCATGGTTGTAAAAAATGTGTTTTTTGCGATACAGATGAGTCTGTGGAACACTTATTTATAACTTGCCCATTTGCCCGTGATATTTGGCGCCTTATACACTTTACTTATAGCATCTATCCACCTACTAGCATTGCGAATATGTTTGGGGGTTGGTTAAATGGTATTGATAGGAAAACAAAAGCACGAATACGAATTGGTGTGGCTGCGTTCCTTTGGGCGATTTGGAATTGTCGCAATGATTTGGTTTTTAACAAACAAACGAATATTCACTTTTTGCAGGTTGTAAACAAGGCGGTCTATACTATCCAGATGTGGGCTTTCCTTCTCCCCCTGGATCAGCGAGGACTTATGGATTCCGGCTGTGCTCGTTTGATGGCGGTCATTCGGGCTATTTACAGCCAGGCTGGGTGGCTTAATTCTAGGCGGATTAATGCGTAGTTCGTCTATGTTTCGGTGGCTTGTCTTTGTGGCCACGTTATCCGACCCATGATTGTAATAAATTGCATACTCTGGATGTTTCTTTTTATTTAATATAAAAACCGGCTGTGTGCATCATTTTGATGCAGAGGCCGGGGCCCAGGCTCCCATTTCAAAAAAAAATGAACTGTGAAGAACAAGTGCATACATGCACGGCATCGGTTGTATTTTCGGGCCCAAGAACAAGAAACTTTAATCAATAAAAATTTCGGATTAATTTTGTAACCATGTAGCTATGAACAAGAAATTGCAGATTCGGTGTTTTCAGATGTATGAACATACATAGAAGAGTATTTGGGAAAAACATTAACAAGGAATTACATGTTGAGCACAGCACATACGGGATGGAGACAAAAAGAAAATCAACTAAAAAATGCAACGTTCACAGATCCAAAATGGGGAGAAGAAAAAATAAATAGAAGATCTTAGACCCGGGACTAGGGAGGGTGCAAACGGATCTAGAAAAATCTTCAGCTTCATCCTGCTGGCCAAGAACTCGGATCCAAGAACTCAACGACCCCATCTGGGCTCTCCACACCAGGAGGATGCCGGATGCGCCTCGTCTCCGCCACCGGTCCCCGGATGCGCCGTCCCTCTCCACCGCCGGTCGCCGGATGCGCCGGTCGTGGAGATCCCTCGACGTGCAGGTCACCGGTGTAGCCTCCCCCGAGCGCGCAGATCGCCGGTGCGGCCTCCCTCCGATCACGCAGGTCGTCGCAACATGCAGTAGTGGAGGAGTGGAGGTGAGATGAACCTGTTCTTCGCACGCATGCTGCCATTGTTGGAGCTGCGTGTGTAAGCTGGATGGTGGTGGACCTAGGAGGAAAAAGCTCAAAGAAATGCCCAAACGGCCCCTAAGGGCCATGGAGGAGGTTAGCGATGCGATATGGGATATGGGATTTCTTAGCTGGGTGTGGGCCATGGAGGGGAGGGATCAGCTACGGACCCTAAGGGCCTCTTTGGTTCAACTGGTGGGGGAGGAGGTTAGCGATGCGATATGGGATTTCTTAGCTGGGTGTGGGCCATGGAGGGGAGGGATCAGCTACGGACCCTAAGGGCCACTTTGGTTCAAAGGATTTTCAAAACATAGGAATAGGAAAAACAAAGGATTGCAATGTCAAGCACTTCAATTCCTACAGGATTTTAAAACATAGGAATTTTGTAAGAGATGTGTTTGGATGGCGCGTAGGAAACAAACACAGGAATTTTGTAGGAATGGAGAGAGAGAGTAGAGAGAGATAGAATATGAGTGCATTGGACTACTCAAAGGAAAAAAAGTAAAAAAGAAATTGGACCTCATGTTGAGATTCATATGGAATGGAGGGCAAAGGAATAGATTCCTTAGGAATTTGGTGGTGTCAATGCTACAATCCAAAGGCATTCCATAGGAAAATTCCTATGGTTTGAAATCCTCCAGAATTCCTATGAAATTCCTTTGATCCAAAGAGGCCCTAACCTGGTCAAACTAGCTGCACGAATCTCCAACAGACATGGGCGAGCGTGATAAGTCGTGGAGATCCTAGTAAGAGTGGGGATGAGTTTTCGCTACATCTGAGCGATTTCGAGAACTCCGACGAGAAGAAAAGGGCTCGAAGGAAGAAAATGTGAGGTGCCTCGCCTACCGATGTACCCTCGCCGCATGGTGCGGGACGACGGCCGTCGCTACCGCTTCATAGCACATCATCGCCGGCGCTTCGACGGTCGGCGGTACGGGCTAGGCCGTTTCATTGGCCGCCGCCACGGCGCCGGAGGCTACCGTGCACACCGCCACGGTGCAGGCCGTTTCCGCGGCCATGGCATCCGGCGCCGCCCCCGTCACTGCTCGGGGCCGACGAGATCGCCGGCCCGGCACTGGAAGAGCAGCCACCGGCGTTCTGGTGCTCTGCGCATGGGTGGTTCGTCTGCCCCCTGCACGAGTACGAATCCGCAGCTGGCGAGGACGCCGTTGGGCAGTCGCCCACATCCGTCTTCGATTTTTCCTCGACCAGCGTTAGGGCCGCCAACGCCACCGCGCCTCCGACCCCTGCGGTTGTCGAGATTGAGGGTGACGCCCTGGCCTATGTATCCGCGCCGACCGGAGCCTCCATATTCACCTTCGGATCCGGCGTGAGGAGCATGACCAGCGCTCATGTCGCGCCTCCGTCTTTGCCGCGCGCCGATGCAGATGTGCACCGCCTGCCGTCCCCAACTCCGGCCACTCCTCCGCCTTCACCGCGCGCAAGCGCTCACCGCCGCCTTCTGGCCCTGGGCGTCCCGTTGGCGAGCTCGCCGTCGACCGGCCGCTCCGGCACATGGAGCCCCGCGGCGCTTGGGATTGCGAATGGCGTCGCGCCCGGCTCCCATCTCCCCGGTGGTTCTTCCTCTGAGGACGAGCACGGAGCCGCTCGCCGCTGGTGAACGCTGCTGCGGCGGCGTGCTTGGGTGTGGCTCTCGGCCAGGCATGGCAGTCTTCGCTGTCTCGTGAGGATGGGATGCAGAATTGGGGATTTATTTTCCCGTGTCTCTCTCTCTCCTTATCGAGTCCACTGACTAGGCTGATGGCTGCCGTGGCCATGTGCATGCGGAGACATCAGCAGACTGTCGTATTTACTACTAGTAGCTATTTGCTTTATTGCTTTGCAGTAGTACTAGTTCAGTTTGCTACCAGATTAGCATTTTAACAGTAGTTTTAGCAGTAATTTATATCTGTTTAGACTCTGTTTATTCAGTACAAGTATTTAGTACTGTTCTGTTTGAGTACAAATTTATTCCAGATGTTGATGTAAAATATTTCCATGTTATCACATGTTGAGATTACTTACATCTTTTGCAATTGAGATTTTAAATTTCTTGCAAATCTAAAATGCAAAATTCAAAGTGATTTCCTCAAATTGATGTTTTGGAATCATGAGGTAGTGTGTAGATTTATCTACACCTACTATTTAATCCTACATTTTGTCATTTTGATATTATGATTGCCTGTGTGCTCTCCCAAGCATTTTAATTAAGTTATGACATAAGGGCATCTCCAGCCGTTGCGCCCCCCCAGGACGCGAAAACCCTCGCTTTTTTTGCGCCGCGGCGCTAAACGGCGCTATTCTGGGAACTGGGGGGGCGCGTTTCCCAGTCGTGAACCCAGGCCGCCCCCCCCCCAGCGGCGACTCGGCCCAATTTGAGCAATAGAAAAATTGCACACCAAATAAATAGAGTTTTGCCACACAAATAAATTATTCAACAAATAAAAGGAAAAAAATTGACTAGTCATCCTCCTCAACATTGCCATTCCCCTTTCGCGCCCACAAATGCTGCACCAGGTCATCCTGCAGAGCATGGTGTGTTGCAGCGTGTCGAATCTCCTGTCGCTTGGTGAGGAAGTCTGCCCATGATGCCGGCACCTGGTGATCAACATCTGCAAGAGGGCCCTGCCGGTAGTATGGTGTGTTTGCCTCACTGTCAGGCACCGGGTCATCCCGCTCACTCTCAATGATCATGTTGTGCAAGATCACACAACACTGCATCACCTCCCACATGTTGGACTTCGACCAAGTCATAGCTGGGTACCGGACAACAGCGAATCGAGATTGCAGCGCACCAAATGCCCTCTCAACATCCTTCCTGCAAGCCTCCTGGCATTTGGAAAACCAAGCTTTTGCGCTTCCTGGGATAGGGTTGGAGATGCTCTTCACAACGCGGCGTCCTGGGCCAGCAACGCGGCCAGGCAGCTCAGGACGACCAGGTGATCCTCGTCGTCGATGGAGGCCTGGTCTTCCTCGTCGAATAGCTCGGCGAGCATTTCCTCGGCGTCGGAGTCCATGGCTCGGACAGAGCGTCGAACACCTTGCGGGCGGTGGACGCGGCTCACTGGGGCGCAGCCTCCTCCGCGACGGAGACGTGCTCGAACGGCGGCGACGACGTGGTGGACCAGCCGGCGGTGGTTTGTCTCTTCGCTGGCGTACGCTGGCGGCGCCGGCGGTTGCGGGGGTGGGGCGGCGACGGCGAGGGCGAGCGAGTGGGAAAGACGGTTCGGGGGTGGAGAAAGTGGAAAAAGAGCTCTCCCTCGCCGACAGCGCTGGCCCACGCGCGCTTTTCCTCTCGCCGCCCCCCCCAGGCCGAACCCAGCAGGCTGGGTTCCGCCTGGGGGCGGCGGCGCTAATTTCCGCCGAAACGGCGCTTTTTCAGGTCCTGGGGGGGTCGACTGGTGGAAAAACGGCGCTTTTCGCCAAAAACGGCGCTAATTTGCGTCCTGGGGGGGCTCTGGGGGGGACGACTGGAGATGCCCTAAGGCATTCGAAGTGTGAGTATCCTTTACTCCGCTAATGCTGCTAGATCTACTCCAAAATTTATTTGGAGATTATCTACAATGTGTCATACTTAACAATTTGAGGTTCACACTAATGAGTTCAAGCCCACTTCTTGAAACTTCATTTATTTTGCATAGTTCATTATGACATGACCATGATGGGTCTTAATTTACGGATGTAAATTAATATTCTCTGGTTTACCATGTAGGTAAACGATGGCTCGTGAGTTTGATGCACTCGCTCTCAATGGCCACAACTACCCTATATGGGCCATGGACATCAAGATCGCTCTTGCGTCCCGTGGATTAGTGTGTGCAATCCAGACCCCGGTGAATCCACCCCCGGCTGGAGTGACGCCGCTGACATATGAGCAAAAATATGCTGCTTTGTACATCATAAGGCACATATTCACCCAGATCTCAAGTCTGAGTACTTGGAGGAAGAATCCCCTAGTACCTTGTTTTAGGCCCTCAAGACGAGGTATGAACAGCAGAAGGCAGTTGTTATGCCCGAAGCACTCCACTATTGGACACACCTCCGACTGCAGGACTTTAAGTCGGTCGGGGAGTACAATCATGAGGTTCACAAGATCAGTTCCAAACTGCGCTTTTGCGGGAAGGAACCTACAGATGCAGAGAATATAGAGAAAACTCTCTCTACTATGCTCCCATCTGACAGGATCCTCCAGCAGCAGTACCGTGCTCGCGACTACCAAGTCTATTCCGATCTTATCCATATTTTACTTCAGGCTGAAAAGCATGATGAGCTACTCGCTAAGAATGGATATCAGCGTCCGGTTGGTTCCTAACCTTTACCTGAAGTTTATATGAATGTCGCGAATGGACGAAAGTTTGATAATGGCTTCAACCGCAAGCCTTCAAACTTCAATGGTAAGCGAAAGCGCAACCGGAACAAGAAGCCAAGAAACTCATACCGTGGGAAAGGCACCGCAAAGCCCAAGTTTGACAAATCTAAGCTTTGCGACAGGTGTGGATGCTACACGCACCCCACTGACAAGTGCAAGACCCCAAAGCATCTGGTCATTCTGTACCAGCAATCCCATGGACGCAACGCACCTCGAGGGAAAAGGTTTGAAGCCAACTTAAACCTTCATCTAGATGGCAGCGATGGAGCTGGTTGTTCGCAAGACGTTCCTCCAGGACCTAGCGATGCCGTTACTCTCCCTCCACCAGAGGACCCCGCGGGCACGGAGGACATGATGGTTGAGTACGCCTCAACCGACATGTTTGGAGACTTTGACTAGTCCCGCTACCTCCTTCGTGATTGATATATTCATGTCCATTTGTGATGTTGTAATTAGAACATAAGTATTGTTGTCATTTATATTGTATCAGCACTATGAAATAATAAGATTGTAATCTATGTTTTTAAATAAAGGATTCTTATAGAAAATTCTTCATTTTTATATATAGTTATCTACGGGGACAATCCGATGGATGAGGAATTATGCCTTGTGGACAGTGCTACCACAAACTCCATACTGAGGGAGTTAAAATATTTCCAGACTCTGAAAAAGATGAATGGTGATATTTTGACTATCGCTGGACGCGATACGGTAATTGTTGGCACTGGACGTGCCATATTTACCCTCCCAGGCGGTACACAAGTGACAGTTGAGGATGCATTATTGTATCTTGATTCTTCACGTACCCTGACCAGTTATCGAGATATTCGTAAGAATGGTTTTCACATTCAAACCCATGAAGACAACAAAGAGGAGTATTTACTCTTCACAAAATATTACGGATATGGCAAGCAAGTACTTGAAAAAATTCCTTCTCTATCGTCCGGACTGTACTATACGTACATTAAGCCCGTAGAACATGTTGCTTACAAGGTAATTTTCCATAATGTTAACGCATTCCAAACTTGGCATGATCGCCTAGGCCATACCGGTATCGGGATGATGAGGAAGATTACTAGCAATTCCATTGGTCACAATTTTCTTGAGTCCAAATTTCCTCAGTCATCGGATTTTGTGTGCACATCATGTGCCACGGGAAAGCTTATTCTGAGGCCTTCGCGCCTCAAGATTCAAGATAAACCACTTCAATTTCTTGAACGAATTCAAGGAGATATTTGTGGTCCGATCAAATCATTATCTGGACCGTTTAGGTATTTCATGGTTCTTATTGACGCATCTACACGATGGTCACATGTGTGCCTTCTTTCCACACGGAACCATGCATTTTCCAAGATAATGAGGGATGTAATTAAGTTACAGGCCCATTATCCGGAAAGTTGAATTAAATCAATTCGCATGGACAATGCTGCAGAATTCTCCTCGCGTGCTTTTAATGAGTATTGCATGGCCCTGTGGATTGAAGTTCAGCACTCTGTTCCATACGTCCACACTCAAAATGGTTTGGCTGAATCCCTAATTAAGAGAATCAAACTCATTGCAAGACCTTTATTGATGAATTGCAGCTTTACACGCTGCCGACTTAATACAATTGCGACCTACTGCATATCACAGTACTTCCCCTCTGCAATTGGTACGTGGAAATCCACCTAGCATTTCCCATCTGCGTAAGTTGGGATGTGCTACATACATCCCGATCTCACCACCTCAGCGGACATCCATGGGCCCACACAGAAAACTGGGGATCTATGTGGGGTACAAATCGCCGTGGATTATTAAGTACCTGGAACCCCTTACTGGGGATCTATTCACAGCCCGTCACGCTGATTGTATATTTGACGAGGAACATTTCCCGGCATTAAGGGGAGATTTCAAGTACCAGAAAGAATGCCCGAAATTGATTGGAATGCTCTTGACATTTCAGCCTCCGATCCACGTACCCTAGAAACTGAACTCCAAGTTCGGAAAATAATAAATTTGCAACATCTTGCAAATAATCTGCCAGATTCATTTACTGATCTAAAAGGTGTCACAAAATCCTTGAATCCCGCCAGAAATGCTCCCGAAAGAGTGGAGGTACCAAATAAAACCACTCAACTCCCCATTCCAAGAAAGAGGGGGAGTAGTACGGCATCTGACCCGGATCCTGCTTCCCGCAAGCAGCAAAGGAGAGCGAGGAGAAACTCCTCGAACTCAGTAAATGCAAGTCAACTCAACGTTGACAAACACCTTATGGGTAATATACACCTAGTGGAAGGGCAACCTCCACAACCCAGCTCCAGCTTGCGCACACTGGCTGGGACATCGGAACACCTAGACTCACGCGTATTGGAAAATCACGAAGAGTCATCAAGGGTGCACGAGATATCCATCAACTATATCGATTATGGAGAATCATATGACCGTAAGTCTACGATTGTCTACACTTATTTTTTTGCTACAATTGCAAATACCCTTCTTAATGATCATGATCCAAGGACTATCGTTGAGTGTGAAAAACGCTCCGACTGGCCTCAATGGAAGGATGCAATACAAGCAGAATTAGCCTCGCTCAATAAAAGGAAGGTATTCACAGAAGCAATACCTACACCTCTTAGAGTTTTCCCCGTGGGATTCAAATGGGATTTCCTCCGGAAACGGAATAAGAACAATTAGGTGGTGAGATACAAAGCAAGGCTCGTAGCACAGGGTTTCACGCAGAGACCCGGCAGAGACCCGGAATGAGGGCATCTAATATCTTTGGCAGTGCAAAATCGTCTATCTATGCAGTTGATGGATGTCGTGACCGGATATCTTTACGGGTCACTAGATTCGGATATTTACATGAAGGTTCCTAACGGAATCTCTGTCCCGGATGAAAGCACAAAACGCAACATGTACTGTGTAAAACTGAACAAGTCTTTATACGGCTTGAAACAGTCGGGGCGGATGTGGTACAACCGACTTAGTGAGTTCCTTCTTCAAAAAGGTTACTCCAACAATGATGACTGCCCATGTGTCTTCATCAAGAAGTCCTCTTCAAGATTTTGCATCATTTCTGTGTACGTCGATGATCTCAACATCATTGGCAACGCACAAGACATTGATGAAGCACGCAATCATCTAAAGATGGAATTTGAGATGAAGGATTTGGGTAAAACCAAATTTTGCTTGGGTCTTCAACTCGAGCACCTTCCCTCAGGAATAATGGTACACCAAGATGCCTATATCCAGAATATATTGGAGAAATTCAATATGGGCAAATCCTACCCATCTAAAACTCCCATGGTGGTTCGATCTCTAGACGTAGAGAAAGATCCGTTCAGGCCGAGGGATGATGGAGAAGAGATGTTGGGACCAGAGGTTCCATATCACAGTGCCATTGGATCGCGCAAATTGTACGAGACCTGACCTCGTATTTGCAGTGAATCTACTTGCTAGACACAGCGCAGCTCCCACCAAACGCCATTGGGGAGGATTCAAGAATGTCTTTCAATATCTCCAAGGCACAAAGGATCTTGGTCTATTCTTCCAGTTCCAGAGAAACCTGGAGTCTAGTATGATTGGATACGCTGATGCTGGCTATTTAACTGATCCCCATAACGCTAGATTGCAATCCGGCTTTGTGTTCCTACATGGTGGTACAACATATCATGGAAGTCTTCGAAACAGACTCTGGTTGCAACGTCCACCAATCATTCTGAAATAATTGCAATATATGAAGCATCGCGCGAATGTGTGTGGCTTAGCAGAATGATAAACCACATACAAAGGTCATGTGGAATTGGTTCTATCGAATCACCTACTATTATCTATGAAGATAATGCGGCTTGCGTTGCACAGATGCAAACAGGATACATTAAGAGCAATATCACTAAGCATATTGCCCCGAAATTGTTTTATCCTCATCAACTCCAAAAGAGTGGGGAAATAAACATCTTGCAAGTTAAATCATGTGATAATCTCGCTGATCTTTTCACGATGTCTCTACCAACTTCAACATTCCAGAAATACATTCATGGAATTGGTATGCGACGACTCCGGGACTTGCAAGAGTCAGGGGGAGTATCTTGCTGAATTATTTCTGTTCAAAGCATCATATTACACTCTTTTCCCTTTATGAGTTTACTTTTTAGGTTCTCATTAAGATTTTTAATGAGGTAATATCAACATGAGATTATATGTCATACTTTCTGTTTTCCCCACCGGGGTTTTTAGGAAAGTAGACACGGCATATTTATTGACCTCTAAATTCTATCGATATACTTCATATCGAGTTAACGGAGGCAATAATCATTATATGTTGGATCATTTTCTCCTTATTTTCCCACAGGGTTTGAAAGAGTTTTACCAACATATCCTACATTTTCCTCACAGGGTTTTTGGAGGAGATTATTCCAAGGACGTTCAATCGCAAGTACAAGAAAGGATTAGGACGAGTGTTAGGATTTAATTAGTTTACTTAATTAAAGGGGGAATCCTCCCTATGTAATCAGTCGTGCGGTTGCTTTGGCAACCGTCGCGACGTTCCCTCGCGCCCCTCTCGAACGATCGCGTATCTACTTCGCGACGGTTCACCTTGTATAAATATCGATTGTCAATGGAATAAAGAACATAGTTTGATTCATTGTCTCTCTCGCTCGATTCTCTCTCGATCTCTTTCAACAAAAAACACGCGCACGCGTCGTTCCATCGAGGACATTTAGAGGCTAACATGCTGGAAACTTTACGCTGAATGTTTCCCCTGGTAGGATCAACATCCCCACAAACCACATTTTTCTTCCATTCTTTCCAACACCTGTACTGCGCCGGCAACTCCAAGCGATGGCTGCGGGGCCTAGCTGCGGCTAGACCGGCGACTTCGCTGCCACTCCACCGGCTCGGCCGCACGGAAGCTATTTGAGGTAACGTCCCCCTCAAATTTAGGTTTTGAATTTTGTTTAGGATCACAATTTTAATAGATGTTTTTACTTGTAAATGGATTTTTTTTGATAATTCGTTTGATGAGGAGGATGATTTGGCGTACGAGGAAGATAATGGTTTGATTCTTCTTTTGCACAAGAGGACGAAAAAAAAACATGGAGGTTTGTTTCATAGCCTAGATCTAATTTGGAGGGAACACATTGAGGCCGACAAAAAGCTCACGCGCAACTATTTCAACCACTGTCCAATTTACCCCGAGAGTATGTTCCGCCGCCGGTTTCGTATGTCCCTCCGTTTGTTCAATAAAATTGCGGAGCGGGTGAAAGCACATGACAATTTTTGTGTGCAAAAGAGGAATGCCTCCAGAGAGTTTGGGCATAGCACATTGCAGAAAATGACAATCGCATTGCGGCAGCTAGCATATGGAATCCCGGATGATCTTGTTTACGACCATTTGGTCATGAGTGAGAGTCAGAGCATCAAATATGTGAAGCGGTTTGCGGTTGCAATGGTTGAATCATTTGGCCCTGGGTTCCTGAGATCTCCCAAAGCTAAGGACACAGCAAGGATCTTGGAGATGAACAAGGCCCGAGGTTTTCCAGGTATGCTTGGATCCATAGATTGTATGCACTTGAGGTGAAAGAATTGTCCCGCGGCATGGCATTGACAGTTTAGAGGGTAAAAGAAGGACTCCACCATTATTTTGGAGGCAGTGGATGATCATGAGACATGGATATGGCACGCATTCTTTGGAATGCCCGGTTCATGTAGTGATATCAATTTTCTTCACCGATCTCCTCTGTTTTCTAAGCTTGCCGTCGGTTAGTAAACACCTGTGGAGTTCCAAGCAAACAAGCGCACATACAACATGGGGTACTATCTTGCAGATGGGATATATCCGCAGTGGGCTACATTTGTTAAGTCAATAGTTGCCCCCGAAGGTAAAAAGGAATGTGAATTTCATACTGCTCAAGCGGCGGCAAGGAAAAATGTGGAGAGGTCATTTAGGATTTTGCAAGCCTAATTTGCTATTGTTAGGGGACCCGTGAGGTTTTGGGAGCAAGAGATTCTTTGGTATATCATGAATGCATGTATAATCATGCATAACATGAGATTATACAAGATGAGCGTGGCCAAAATATGGTCTATGTTACCTTTGAGTTGATGGGACATCCGGTGCGTCCTAGGAGAGTTGGAGACCGGATTGAGCGCTTCTTTGATGCTTACAACGATATTCGTGACGCCGATGTGCACATAGATCTTCAAAAAAAAAAACCTAATGGAGGAGTGGTGGACATGGTATGGAAGGCAAAGATCAAGGTCGTGCACTTGATTTTTATGCGTTTGTATGTAATGAAACTTGTTGTTGTGTGATGATTTGTGCGAAATTTGTTGAGCTATTCGATGAACCATTCATGTAATAATTAAGTACTATTGAACTATTATTTATTTGAATTTATTTTAGCTTATCTATTATATTATTTGTTGAAGTATATGCGCAAACATATAGTAGAAAATATGGAGGTAGTCCGGCCACAGTCGTGCCTTATATAGGGCAGCCGTTGGAGCAGTACGGTGCCCTATCTAGGTCTGCTGGAAAAGCAACCGCCGTTTTGCTGCCCTAAAACAGATATAGGGCAACCCTATAACACCAAAGTGGATGCCCCTTTTATTTGGGCAAAAAAATTTGGAGACTAGTTTATTTTACCTTTAGTATCACTCCACCGTTATTGATAACTAATTTGTTTGGTTCGGCTACATGGGGTGGATAAAAAGACCAAAGCAAGCATACAGACTGGTGTATGTGTTTTGATTTGGGCAATTTAGAATTGCCGAAATGATGTGATTTTTAATAACTCAAAAATGGTCATTTTTTGCAGGTTGTTTACCATGCCACTCATTGGATGCACCTTTGGTCTTTCCTGTTCCCAAAAGGCCAATGAAGACGTTTGGATTCTGGATGCACCCGGCTCTTGGCGGTCGTCCGGGCTATCTTCAACCAGGCTGACTGGTTGCACACTAGGAGATTACATCATGTGTAATTTTTCCTTTATTTTGCTATTTTGTTGGCTGGTCTACACATGCACGCTTCGGTTTCGTTGAGTTGTAATTGGATATGATCTGACGCTGAACCTTTTTTTTAATATAATAAGCCGTGTGCATCTCCTAAATGCAGAGGCGGGATTTTCCGTTTAAAAAAACCCATAGTAGATGCCCTATAACGGGCTGCTGTTAGAGATGCTCTAACCACTCAAACAGACTCCTATAGAAAATGGGTTGACGACCCACGCATTCACATAGCGGAGCGAGCCCCGAAGGCTGCTGGCTCCCTTTTCTCCATGGTACACGCAGAGTGGGCGGTGGGTTGCCCGAACAGGCCCTATATTGAGTACTTGCTCTGTCTCATATTAATTGTCACAAAGTTATGTAAAAGTAAATGTATTTGATACCTAACTTTGTCTAACTTAATTTAAGACAATTAATATGAGACTAGGCAATTAATATGAGACTAGGAAGCATGAATTCACCGAAAGTAATAGATCAGCCACATCCTAACAAATTCGTACGTAAAGATAATAATACTAGCAAAATGCTTTCGGCCGGATACGCTGGGTACAGACTGAAGATCGCATCGGTATTGTACATGTACGTGATGTTACTACTCAGCCATGCCAATCGCTGTAGGCGTCGATCGACACGTCCAGCACTAGCTAGGCAAGCACCCTACATACGTACTCCCGGCCGCCTCCTTCCCGGCCCTTTCCTCCGTTCATATAAGGCTCCCGGCCACCGCACCGGTGAAGCGCAGAGACCGAAGACGAGCCAGTGTTCATCTGCGCAACGTCGACGTCCGCGCGTGTAGCCAGAAACAGGAGACGGCCATGGGAGGCAAGGCGAGGCTGCTTTGCGCGCTTCTGCTGGTGCTGCTCTCCGTGGCGGCCCGCCTCCAGGGCGCGTGGTGCCGTGGCGGCCACGGTGGAGGTGGAGGCGGCGGGGGCGGTGGCGGCCACGGCGGAGGCGGAGGTGGAGGCGAAGGCGGCCACGGCGGAAGCGATGGCGAAGGGGGCGGGACGGGTGGAGGAGCTTCCGGCACAGGGGGTGACGGCAACGGCTGGAGGGGCGGCCCCGGGGTTGTGCCGGGGTCGTACGGGCGCGGCGCCGCGGCTCAACCGCGTGGCCGCGGTGGCTGGAGGTTTTCCGGTGCTGCCGCCGCCTTAGCGGCCGCGGCGCTCGTCTGATGGCTCTGAGCTTACGTACTTCCGCGAGCGTGATTCTCGTTACACGAGTGTTATTTAGCAGATATCTCGGGATACGGGTGCAGAATAACTGGCAATATAGCAGTAGTGGATCGCTGGATATAATCCATGTTAATCTGAGGACTGATTTGTACAGTAGTAGTAGATCGCTCATCGCTGGATCGATGTGCATGCGTACTTGCGAGTATATGCACTCTTAGTACGCACGGACTAGTAAATATTCTATTCTAGCTTCAGAATTAATTAAACGGTTTTGCTATTTCTCACTCGAGTGAGAATTAAGTTAGAGCTCACTCAACTCAAATCCCATTAGATTTACATCGTGCAGATTGTTAGTTATACATGACTTGCAACTCATATTTTCTCCAGTTGCACATGAGTGGCTCTCAGTTGCAACTCAGATTTTATGAGTTGCACATGCAACTGGTTGATATCATCTGAGTGGGAACTAACTTAATTCTCACTCGAGTGAGCCCTAGTCATTCCCTTAATTAAATCCCGTACGTGCATGAGTTTTGAATTTATTAATCAAGTAATCCTTACTACTTTCGCAAGAGGTTTTTCTTTAGCCTGTGGTAAGCAACAAAAAGAAAAGATGAGATCGAGTCACTGCTGTTTGCCGCTACTGCCTACAAGAGTACTCGACACATTTTATTCCAACATTCAGTGTAGTGTCTAGGAGCTTGAAAACTTCATAGTTCAGCAGAGCATGCATCAACATGTATCACTGAACCGACCAAAGATCAGGCTCAACAATGAACCTACCGAATCGATGCATACAACGAGAACGCAGCAAAGCTGGTCTTTAACACTGTTCATGGTATTATAATGGGTGATCTTTTCTTTTTGCTCAATATTTCATTAATTCAACTACAAGAATTTAGAGCAACTATATCTACCAATTGCTCTTATATATCCTCCAAAGACTGCAGTACCTCAAAATAGAGAAAAGACCACTCTAGCAGATTTCCTAAAGCCCCTTTCTATCCCTGATATTTAACTTGTAAAGGATACGCTCACTTCGGGCCTCCATAGCGATGGCTTGCGCAACAATCAACCTCATTTGTGTGTTAAGGCCCAACCGAAATATTTCATGCGTTCGCTCGCGTGTTGTGGACCCGCCGCCACTGGA
Source organism: Alopecurus myosuroides (assembly GCA_028641055.1). Classification (NCBI taxonomy): domain Eukaryota; kingdom Viridiplantae; phylum Streptophyta; class Magnoliopsida; order Poales; family Poaceae; genus Alopecurus; species Alopecurus myosuroides. The sequence continues at coordinate 98,854,780 of CM054061.1, forward strand.
ATCCCAGTTGACGTCGACCAAACGGGGTTCATCTCCGGGCGTAGCATATCCGAGAATTTCGTCTACGCGACGGAACTCGTTAAGACATGCTACAGCCAGCGTGCTCTCTGCGTGGTGCTCAAACTGGACTTCGCCAAAGCCTTCGACACCGTCAACTGGGCAAGCCTTCGTGCGGTGATGCAGGAACGAGGTTTCCCTAACCTCTGGTGTGATTGGATAGCCGACATCCTCGACTCCCTGCATTCTGCTATTCTTCTGAATGGGATTCCAGGCAAATGGTTCAAGTGTGGGCGTGGGCTGCAGCAGGGCGATCCGCTGCCTCCTACCTATTCCTCCTCGTCGCCGACATCCTGCAACGCCTCATCCAGGTGGACGACGTCCTCCAGCACCCCATAGTCGACAGTGCCCCTGCCCCGTCCTCCAGTATGCCAATGACACCCTGATCATCCTCAGGGCTGACGGGACGGCGGCGCGCCGTCTGCAGCTTCTCCTTCAACGCTTCGAGGCGGCTACGGGGCTCTCCATCAACTACGGCAAAAGCACAATCGTGCATATGCACGTCGACGGTGTTGTTCTCGATGAGATTCAGTCCACCCTCGGCTGTAAAATCGAGGGCTTTCCGCAGACATTTTTGGGCCCCCCTCTGTCCCCGGAGAAACTTCGCCTCGGGGCGTTCGCGCCTCTGATCGCCAAGGTGGATAAGTACCTTGCTGGGTGGCGAGCTTCACTACTGTTGTCGGGTGGGCGCCTCGTCCTCATCAACGCCGTCCTCGACGCCCTCCCGACCTACACCATGGGCGCGCTGGGGTTCTCCCAAGGGGGGATCACCGCCATCGACAGACTGCGTCGTGCCTACGGTGCTCAGTGTCTGGTCGCCTGGGATCGTGTTTGCAGGACAAAAGAATATGGTGGGCTCGGCATTCGGCACCTGTCTCCAGGTCAAGCTCATCCATCGGCTCTTCACCGCCTCGCACGCGTCTTGGCCGCAGTGGGTCTGGTCCTGTCTAGGCATGGAGGCGCTTGACGTCGACTCTGCGCCCACACCGCTTGTGGGACGCACTGGAACTCGTTGCGTCGCCTTCTCCCACTCTACCGCAGCATCTCGCGTGTTCACATGGGCAACAGGAAGAAAACTTCCCTCTAGCTCGACGCCTGGCTGCTAGTTGGAGCGCTTGCCGGATGCATGCCAAAACTCCTATCCCACAGCGTGGCCCAGCACGCGTCCGTGTGCCAAGTTCTGGAACACGGGCTGGACACGATCATGGTGGTCCGGCTCTCCTTCACTATGGCTGCGCAGCGCCGTGCTTTGATTACACTGTTGAGCGCCACCCAGCTGACGACACCGGAAGACCCCCGCTCACTGCCTCTCTGTGGTGGCCCCGAAGGTCGTCTCCAAACATCTGAGCTCTACAGGCTCTGCATTTTCACCGGTGAGCGCTCCAACAACAAAGGGTTCGTCTGGCAAAACCATACCCTCTCGAAGGTCAAGTTCTTCGCCTGGTTGTTGGTACAAGGGCGCACCCAGTGCCGCACCAACCTACTCGCCAAAACGGTCCTCGACGCAGACGGCAGCGGGTGCGCTATCTGCGGTGCGCCCCTGGAAACATCCGAGCACATCGTCTTCGACTGCCCGTTTGCCGAGGCGTTCTGGCGCGCCATCGGCGCTCGCTCTGCTGCTGGGCTCACAGTGAGCAATGCACGTCTCTGCCCTCAGCCTTCGTCCGCCCCCGCCGCTACGGCCGACACTCTTCGCCTCATGTGCATGTGGCACTTGTGGAAGCACCGTAATGGTGTTGTCTTCAACAGCTTGCCCCCATCCCTCCCTCTGCTGCTCCAACACTGCCGGTCTGATGCCGCGCTCTGGCGCCCACGTCTGCCGCTCGAACGCCGAACGTTTGCAGACCTCTGGCTTGCGATTTTCCTCCCACCACGTCTGTAAATTTTTCTGTCAAACTGAGGCCACCCCCGATAATCGGCGATGGGTGATCACCTCCCCCTCCCCCTGTTGTACAATGCTTCGGGGTTTTTCCGCCCCATTTCCTTTTTGAGAATGAATGGAAATATCAGGTGGGAGCTTCACTCCCCCCGGTGAAAACATTAAAAAAAATGGTTTAGTTGCTACCATTTTTTTTTTGTATTTAACAGCCCAATTTTGCATTTCGCACTTGGGGGGCTAAAATTTCTAGATACGGGCCCTGGTTTCTACTGATCATTTGCATGTCATTTGAGCTTTTATTGTATTGTTCGGGGGTGGACACTGAAACTCGGTTACACACACATGAATTGGTTCGGAAGTTCGTCGAACACTTGATGTGCACAACGAAATGGGGCAGAGAAATGGAACAGAGGAGATGCATGAAGACCGCCAGTGTCGGAGCTCATCAGAGTGAGCTTTTCACCAGCACCCCTGGTCACACAACGCACCAATCCCTCTACTTGCATGCTACAAGAAGATGCAGTACAAGTGGTGAGCTAGACTACAGTTTGGAGGCATGGCCTGTACAATTGACCTCAGCCCCAAGGCAAACTGAAAAAACAAAGCAATGGTTACAGGTTTGATTGATGACATGTTTAACTCTACAACGTCGACAACGACAATAATCAGGAGTAACTGAGATTACAAACTCAACTAGTTACAACTTTGATGCGATGAACATAATTTAGAAAGACAAACTAACACAAAAAAAATCTGAAGCTTGACAGCCGCGTACAACTCGACCGATGAATGCTACTCCTATGGGTGAATCAAACGATGTTTAGAGTCATATTACAATCTGACACTAGCAGCAAACTAAGTTGGCTGCTCACGACAAGAGCACCTAGCTAGTGTGCGGGCACAGGCATCACGCCGACCCGAGAGCGGAAGAAGATTGGCATGGGAATCATGCTCGGCTCCGGTGAGGCGAAGAAGTTCGACCCAGCAAACACCGGATCCATACACGGCTGCTTGTCGTTGAAGTCCCGCTCCTCCTGCTCCTGCTCGCTCCTCCGGCTTTGGGCATCGGCCTGTGCGGAGCGAGCCTTCTTCTGCGTATCCCAACGATCGGTCGAGGACGCGCGGCTCGACGACGATGACGACGACGTGCTGCTGCTGTTGCTCCTGGTGATCTTCTTCTTTATGTCCCAGCGCTCGCAGGAGGACGCGCGCCCCGGACTTGAGCTGCCGCACGACGATGCCGGGCTCCTCGGTTTCTTGTGCGCGTCCCACCGGTCGACAGAGTCAGCGCGGCCTGGCTTGGGCTTGGAGGCGAAGGAAGACGGCAGGATGATGAGGCACGGGGCGACCGTGCTCCTCGGCGGGGTCGGGAGGAGACCCGGCAGAAGCGCTGCGGCAGCCTTCGCCATTGCTCGTTCGACGGACGCCATCGAGGATCTTCTTGGTCCAAGCGCGCTGGGAAGAGATCAGAGATGCGCTTTGCCGGGGAAAGGGCTGATGGATGATGTGATGAGCTGTGGGGTTGAATTCGGTGCATATTTATTGATTGCCACTCCTCAGAGATGGGCGGGTCGGACTTCGTCTCGGACTCCGAGAGCAGAGCGCCAAACCGCCAAATACTCCTACCAAATTAATGCCGCGTTCAACCGACGCTAATTCTCGGATTCGAACGCTGGAAGGGTAGGGGATGTAAGCGCGACCGCGCGCTCTCCGGACTTCCGGGTGCACGCGCGCGGCGGCTACCCTGTGGGGTCTCTGTTTGCATCGGCGCGCGGCGGCGACCGTGCGCTCTCCGGACAGCAGAGCGCCAAACCGCCAATATCTAATGCTTCGTTCAACTTCGTCTCGGATTCGAACGGTGAAAGTTCGGAGATGTACGCGCGACCATGCGCTCTCCGGACTTCATGGTGCACGCGCGCGGCGGCGCCCGTGCGCTCTCCGGACAGCTTGTCGTTTCTCTCAGACCCCGATTCGTTTCCATCTCGTCCTTCGCTCCCGCTCCAGCAGCGCCAGCGCCCACGGCCTGTTCGACGGAATGGCCACGGCGGGGACTGGCAGCAAGCAAAAGGGAATGGCAGCTGTTCATCTACCACCAGCTACTCTTGCACGAGGTCGACTCTGCATGTTTCGGTCGCAAAATGGTCCGTACTCTGTCGACAGCATGGAGTTTTTCCTGTAGAACATCCCCGGCAAGGAGTCATTCCAGTACGTCGAAGAGAGGATTGGGTACGCTATCATGTGCGACGTTTAGGTGCTCATAGATATTAGCCCAACAACCAAACCCGCTCTCCGGTACTTGACGACCCTGCAACTTCAGTGTGTAGAGTTGCATCAGGGATCTGGACCCGCTGGTAGGGCGGTTCAGATCACGATCGGAACCATGGCAAGGGAGGTTCACCTCGAAAGGGAGTAAGACTATTCTTATTGACTCTTGCCTATCTAGGCTCCCCATGTATATGATGGGGCTATACTCACTTCTGGAGGGCGTCCATGCCAGCTTTGATAAGGAACTAATCTCGTTTCTTCTGGTAGGATGCGAAGGGTCACCAAAATTATCATATGGTGAAATAGGAGGATCTCTGTGCCCCTAAGGAGCTTGGGGGCATTCGGATCCTGGCCTCCCGCCATATGAATAAAGCTCTATTGCTGAAATTGGTGTGGCGGATTTTACGGGACGACGGGGGCCTCTGGCTCCAACTCCTTAAGGCTAAATATCTTAGGGGGTGCCCGCTCCTGGCATGTGAGCGGAAGGAGGGTTCGCAGTTTTGGCGAACAATCCAGACTATCAAACATGAGATCCGCCGGGGGATATCCTTCTCCGTAGGGGACGGAAGAGGGATCCTGTTTTGGGTGGATCCCTGGATAGGTGCTCGCCCCCTCCGGCACGAGTTCCCGGAATTGTTCGCGATATGTTCGGATCCGGGAATGTTGGTGGCGGGGGCCCTCCAGAACGGACAGTGGAACATTGGCTTCCGTCGCACGTTTGGTCCAGTGGAGGCTGCGAAGTGGGAGGTACTCTTGGCCTCTCTCCCCCGGACTTTAGGAGACACACCAAACTCGGTTGCGTGGTCTCTAGCACCCTCGGGAAACCTCTCGGTGGGTTCGGCATACCGGGCCCTTTTTACAGGGCCCACGACTCCTTGGGCGATCCATCTCTGGAAAGCCCCTATGCCATTAAAAATTAAGATCTTCACTTGACAGTTACTGCCGGATCGCCTCCCTTCGGGGGTGGAGGTCACCAAGCGGTTTGGTCCCGGCGATGGGAACTGCCCCGTATGTGCGGTTCCAGAGACGGGAACCCACATCTTGTTTTCTTGCCCCGCAGCTCGCTTCCTTTGGAGCTTCATTGCTGAGGCGCTGGGGCCCGAGTGGCGGGCCCTTGACCTTAGTGAGTTCTTGGAAGCGCGGGCTAACCCCAACGGGAGGAGGAGGCGCCTCTTCTGGTTACTGTTTTCCGCGATGACCTGGACCTTATGGACTATTCGTAATAAGATGATTATTGAGCACGTCTTGCTGAGACGGGCCTCTGACTCTGTGTTTAAATTCTTGGCTTTCTTGCAGCAGTGGCACCCCCTCTATAGACAGCGGGACTTGGAGCGGCTGGACAACGTGATTCAGGACCTCATGACGGCGGCTCGCCGCCTTTCTTCAGCTTCCAGCCGTTGAGCGGTGTTTTTTTGTTGTTTCGTTTTATTTTCGTTCTTCTTTGGGCAGGTTTGTGCTGTTGCCGCAGCAGACTTTAAACTGTTCGCGTGTGTGGATGTTTGGGTCCTCGTTGTATGACTGTTGTTACTTTATTTATAAAGCGGGGCGTAAAGCCTGTTTCGAGGTGTGTAGAGTTGGACGATACTGCTTTGGAAGCTGTCCCATGATGGAGGTTATGAAGATATATATGAGCCTATGCAGAATTTCCGCTCATAAGATGTCATCCCACACACTTAAGTCCATTCCATGTAAGTTAAATTGGATTATGACATGTTTTTTTGTTACTCCCTCCGATCCATAAAAAGTGTCGCCCTCTTCGGGGGAGTATATTTTATCTTCTTATATACTCGTTCCGTTCGGAATTAGATGATTTATGTTTGTCTAAATAGAGATGTATGTAGACATATTTTAGTATATAGATATATCCGTATTTGGACAAACACAAGTCATCTAATTTCGAACGGGGGACGTATGTCATAAAGAAATCACAGAAAATGATATCAAAATCACTAGAAGTAAATGTTGAGAGATTAACATAAAACTACAAATTTACTAAATAGTACCACTTTACGCATATATCATGTAAATCTACCACATTTTATGTATGTATTCGCATAAAAGGTTGATTCGTCGTTGAGCACGAATTGACACTGGAACTGACTAGTGGGGCCCACAAATTAGATGATGTGGCAGACCGGGTGACGAGGCTCGGACATGGTTGTTAACAGCCGTTTTCTCGCTATCTGGAAGCGGGGGAACGGGTATGTTAGATTTCAGTTTCCCGCTACGCGCGCGTTTCTCCCTCGCTCTCCCCTTCGGCGAGTCTCGGCAGTGGCGGCGATTCCCCAAGAGGCAGCTTCGTGTCAGGTGACGGCGGCACAGATTCCATGGATGGCAAAGTCAGGAGCCCGAGCAAGGATTCGTGGGCTGGTTATCACGCTCTAGAGGCTAGAGCAACGACTAATTTTGCCGAGGTCCTACTCTCTTCACCGGTGAAGACCAGCCATCAGTGGACATCCGCCATTGGAGGGGTCGAGTAAGCAAGCTCTTCTCATTTTGTTTTCCTCTAAGCCATCTAGGCAATTTGCGCACGGATTTTAATTGAGATCTAAAACGATGGTAGATCAATGTTTAAAATTTTCGTATTGGTTTGTTTAAGCAATGGAACAATGGCATGTGATGAAAAAAGTAATAAAACCTTATGCATTCGTTATGATTGCAACTATTGAGATATATCAAATTGATTTGTTATTTATATGGATGATCATATTATGTATCAATTATTCCGGATATGACGGTTGTTGGCAGTTTACCACTGATACGTCCATTTTGCATTACTATTTTATATCATAATTTGCCCTTGATATATTTATATTAGAATTCAATACTTTGTTATTTTATCGTTTTATGCAAGTTTTTCAGTTTCCCGTAATTATTTACCGGAGTCGGAAAAAAGAGGAAAAAAAAGCATCTCTCAGGTGGAATACCTTCCAGAGCCCAATAAATCCAAAAAAAAAATCAGAAAGGAGATTTTGTGAGAAATCACCGGGGAGGGGGGACCAAAGGAGGCCGGAGGTGAGCCACAGGGCCACCAGACGACCTCATGAGATTATGTAGTGCAGATTGTGACTGATAATGCATCCAACAACATGGGGGCAAGGACAATGTTGAAGGATAAGAGGCCTAATTTTTTTTTGGACCTCTTGTGGAACTAAAACAATCAATTTGATGCTGCAGGAATTTGGCAGCATGCCAAAGTTCAAGAAGACACTCGAGCTTGCAAAGGACTTCACCATATTTGTGCATGGCGACCACCGCACATTGTCTTTTGTGCGCTCCTTCACCAATAAGAAGGAGATCAGAAAGCCGCGAGTCACCAGGTTTGCATCATCCTTCCTCATTTTGCACAGTATGCTAGAGAAGAGGGATCAACTAAGGAGGACGGTGGTTGATCAGAAGTGGGAATCACTATTAGATGTGAGGTCAAATAAAGGCAAGAAGCAACAGCTACAATACTAATTCAACACTTTTGAAATAGTGTTTACCTTAGCTTGAAGGTTTATGAGCCTTTGGTGAGGCTCCTTCATTTGACTGATGGTAATGTTACCAGCAACGACTTTCCTATATGGAGAACTACTCAAGACAAAGCAAAAGGATAGAGATGCATTTGGCAATCTCGCGAACTACAAAGATGCGATGGCAATTATTGATAAAAAGATGAAGGGTAGACTGGACTCTCCATTGCATGTTCCTACATATTTGTTGAATCCATACTACTCTTATGAGAATACTACAATCTTTGATGACCGGAATGGCTTTGAAAAGTTCATCCATTGTGCTGAAATTTTTTACCATGATGATGATGAGAAGGCATACAATCCTGTCAATGTTGATTTCGACAAATTCTCGAAGAAACATGATTCCTTTTCAAATAAGATGGCAAGAAGCTATGAGAAATTCGAATTCAATCTAGGTGATAAAAGATTTTTTTATTCCATTTGTTCTTGTTTCCCGTCCTATGTATGCCCAAAAGACAATAATATGTATGCATCTGTTTCATAATTATGATTCATATTACTATGCTATAACTGACGTGGTTCCTGAATATGAGATTCATAGTAAAACTCACGCTCACGTATAGTAACATTAACACATAAACAAACCCTAGTCTTGCCTTTTACGACTAATTCAATAGATGTTTGATGCATATGTTTTCCTCGCCGTGGACATTGTTTATGTCAACATCAATGAATATCATATTGTTGGAAGAGAACAATATGGTTGGGTATTCCCAAAGTAGATTGGTATGCTAAGAGATTCTTCCTCATGGCCGAACCCTAATTTTGGGGGCTGCCGGGTGGGCCCTAGTGGCTCCACAAAATGGTACTCATTGTCCCGGTATTTTTCCTGAATTATTTGGAGAGAAAAATAGAAAAGAAAAAGGAGAAAAATATAAAGGGAAGGAGTCCGAGGTGGAGTTGGATTCCACCTCACCAATCTGAGTTGGGCTAGGGGGTGGTGTGCGGCGACCTCCTTGGTGGTACGGCCAAGCCCTCCTATCACAACTAGGAGTCTTCTCCCCTTTGGCAAGTTTTCCTTCTCCTCCCACTATATAAAGCACCCCAAAGTTTCAAGCAAAACACACAATTGGCTCTCAAGCCTCTCTTTTTCTCTAGAAGACTTAGAGGACTAATTAGATCTTCTAATTAGAACCCTTCTAGTTGAATCAGATCTTCCTTTAAACAAGTTAGAGCTTACTCTAATTGAATTAGAGGTGTTCCTCTCCCGATTAGACCTACCTTCTAATTACTATCTCTCTCTCTCATGTGTTGAGAACTCCACCTTCATATACACCTGCGGCGTCAAATCCTGTACCGCAAAGCGCTGCAGAATTTGCCCTGAATTATGTGTGCATACTCTCAGATGGGTAACACGTGAGACCCTCATAGTGCTGGATAAAAGGGAGCCAACAACATCCTCACCCACAAGCTTGTGTGTGAGGATCCTACGGGCTTTATCGACATCGTCATCGACACCTCTTCTATTACTACGGCGACTGGTACACAATCTCGGGAACTAGATCTTGTAATTTATATTCACTTGTATCTGCATAGCATGGTCTTATTTTTGTGCCTAGCATGCATGGCGAAATTTTTAAGTTCCTACTGCGCAACCCATCAGTAACTTACCTTGTTGTTTTTATCATTTTTCTATTTCTTGCATCTTGGTCGAGGTTGTATGGAGGTGGAGCACCAGATTTTGAAAGGGTGGAAATTATAATTCTTTCAGTAACTACAAGTTCTAATGGCCATGAAAGAAATTGGAGCACATTTGAAGGAGTTAGTCTATTTTACTTTACATACTCTATATGTACACTAATTATATATATAACACTATATTAGGCAACAACCTTTAGTCTTGTATTTACTAGCAAGCAATATGATTGTGCATCCATACTAAGAAAAGGAATAGGCTAACAATAGAAAGAATGTACATGTTAGCCAACATTCAGTTCAACAACATAATGTTGTCCAAGAAGGAGAGAATTAGCCAGAACAAGTCGTATGAAGTCCTCTTAGCTAATGATGCATCTGACTCTCAAGGATTCCTCTTTGAGGAAGGAGATGCTCATGAATTGGTGGTTTCAGATGATAAAGATGATGGCGTAGTTCCTGGTACAAACATACCATGGAGTGTGGTTGGAGAAGCTGCTGGAGCCGATGAACAAATTAAGCCTCGTAGGAGTGCACGGGGGCGAGAGAGCTAAATGGAGATGACTGAGAGTCTGCACAGGAAGATTTTAAGGAAGATGACATAGCATATGAGGAAGATGAAGAAGATGAAATTAGGGAAGTGGCTGGCTTTGTGTGAGAAGTGTGCCAAGTAAATGGCATGGTGTCATCATGCATCAATGTAAGTGCTATCTATTTATCTTTATTTTGTTGGGTTGTAAACCCTTAATGGACTTATTTCTGCATTTCGAGTAAAGACATGCATAGTTTCAAAAAAGAGTAAAGACATTCCTAAATTTGTGCTCCTGTTATATAATATTGGTACTACTTGGCTACTTGAATTGCGGATTGCTATGGTGTGTTGTGTCTTGTGTTCCTATTGCCTATTGTTATGCTTTTTTGTTGTTGTGTAGATGTAGTGGAGTGCACAAATGCAGCGATTTTGCTGCTATTTTAAAGTTAAGTTCCCTAATTAAATCTATTTTGTGTGATGTGCAAAGTCAAGTCCTAAACTAACCTCTATTTTATGGTTTGCATGTTGTCTTCAAGTGACAATTCAGCTTGAGAAGAAGAAGAGAGCAATGTAAAGCTATTTTGCTTCACTTTTCTGTCAAGGTATTGCTATTTTTTCTCCTAGAAATTATAATTTATGTTTGTTTTTTGGTCCTTCCTTTGACTAAGTCAATAATGCTTAAGCTCCGTTTAAGCACACCTAGATCGACTCTATGCAGAAGGCCAGCACCCGCCTCCGCTTAACCTTTTTTTAACCAGATTAGAAGTAGGTCAACAAAATTACTTTCATCTTGCAAAGTGAGTGATTAGCATAAAACCAGCACTAGTGTAAAATGTTCGAAAAACCACCAATTGACATTTAAATCATAAAAAATCACCACATTTTGCTCGAAAGTTACAATTCACGCTAAACGCAAGTTGCTAGTGTATTGACGGCCAAACTGAAGGGTGAGACCTACCCTTAAGGCTGACGTGGCATACAGACTGGGCTAGGGTCAAAATGTTTAAAATCGTGACATGGGGTCCCACGCGTCAGTGACAAGAATTTCCTACGCTCTCTCGATCAAGCGATTGATCAATTTCTCGCGACTCTAGTGAATTGGCTTGGTTCATTCAAGAGAGGATATCAAGGCGGACCTAATGGTGCGGCAACTATTTTTGGGTCGTCGGAGCTTGACCTACGACGATGGTTTGCGGCACCGCTGCCAGGTGAATGGCGAAACAAGTAGCAACCAAAAGAGGGGACGGATCCTTGAGGAACGTAGGGAACAAGGAGGGTCAGACTCCAGCGTTCGGCCGGTAGTGGGGGAGATGACCTCGATCTCACGTTGCACGGTGTACCGGCAAGCGTGACTAGACGAGGAGGAAGAAGAAAGGACGATGGAGCTCGTGGCAGCCTCGGCTCATCTCGGTGCGGTCTGAATCGACGGCGTACGCCGACCTTCAGTCCGCCGGGCTGGCCGCAAGGCGGTCTCTGGCGACGCTCGTGATCATATGGTCTGGGCTATGCCTCCCAACGATGCGTCCCTCGCGAGCTGCATCGAGCACGCTATGTCTCGTCCTTCGGCAAGTGCTCTCCGATGTGAATCGCCGTCGGCCTTTCCGATGATGTCAGCATGACGGCGCACCGTCCTGCTCTACGGTGACGCTAATCGTAATCGACCAGAAGGGTTATTTATTTATTTGACGTGTCATGTGGGTCCCACCGGTCTAGAAATCGTGTCAATTCACCGTTCAATTCGTGATCAGTGCACATTGGATGCCTCCGAAAAAAATGTGGTTGTTTTTTGAGATTCAAACATAAAGTGCGATGGTTTTTCGAATAATTTGCACTAATTCGTGATCAGCCTAACGAGCGTCATGTGTGTGCTGCACGCGTCATCTTCCAGCTGGGATATACTGCAACAGGCTGCCACGAACTGAAGAAGCAGCCAGCCCAACGTGCCGGACACCCGAAGCGGTTGCAGCGCGCTGACCTGACCTTGAGAAAACGCGCAAACAACCAGAGAGAGATTATCGTCTGAGCAGCGACGATGTGGACGACTCAGGCGGGGACGACCATGAGAGGCAGGGCGAAGCTGCTTATGGCGCTGCTGCTCATGCTGCTCTGCGTGGCCGCGCACTTCCAGGGCGCCTGCAGCGCCGGTGGTGGCGGAGGTGGAGGCGCGGGCGGTGGGAGGGGCGCCGGAGGGTCGGGAGGCGGCGGGAAAGGTGGAGGAGGTGCTCGCGGCGGGGCTAGTCGCGGCTCTGGCCGTCCGGCTACGGGTACGGGTGCCAGCAGGGGTGCCACCGTCGTGGGCAGCAACACTGCGGGCGCCGCGGCATCGCAAAAAAACTACGCGACGGGATCGCGAGGACAGAACGCCGCAGGTGAGCCGCATGGACCGCGGCGTCTGGATTGCGTCCGGTGCCGCCGCTGGCGTTGCGGCTGCTGCGCTCGCGCTGCTCTGATCGCGTACCTGGGGGTGTGCGCCAAGACCGACTAGTGCGCCCAGACGAAGTGTCGGAATTGCTTATGGAAGCCATTTTTTATGTTTTTTTTTTCGAGATCTACTAGGAGTATTCTTTTTCTGTTTTATCGACCGAACCTATGGTCTCCGTCGAACGTTTGTCCGGGTAGACCATTTTTAATGGAAGTCGTGGTGGACTTGAGACTATGCATCAGTACCAGGAAAGGCGCGTGTGCCGTGTTTTTCTCAAACTAGTGTCTGCGTGTGCTTTTTTGTGTGGCAAACAACGACTGATGTGATGGCTGAGTTTCTCTGTGGGTTGAAGTTGAACGCCTGTACGCAAACGCGTCTTCCAGCCAACCAAATTGAAGCTGTACGTCTGCACGCGTCCATGGACACGTCCAACTCCAGCGGCACGAACAGGCTTAGCCGGCTCGGCGAAAAGTGGACACAATTTCTCGCCTCCTTCGCCTCCCTATCCGTTCACGTCCATATAAACCAACGCGCGCAGGGAAGCAAGAGAAGAACAGCCAGCCAGTGAAGAGATTCTTTTGTTTTTTTTTGCGAATAGTGCAGAGATTGTCCATCTGCGCGCGCGTACAACAACGTCGCCAAGCCTGCAGGGAGAGACGGATATGAGAGGCAACGCGAGGCTGCTGCCGTGCGCACTGCTGCTGCTACTGCTCTGCGTGGCCACGCACTTCCAGGGCGCCTGCTGCCGCGGCGGAGGCGGCGGCGGAGGGAGGGGCGGAGGCGGAAGGGGCAGCGTCGGGAGGAGCGGCGGCGGGGGTACAGCTGCGTCGCACGGTCGCAGCGCCGCGGACGAACCACGTGCTCGCGGCGTCTGGAGGGTCTCCGGCGCCGCCGCCGCACTCGCGGCCGCGGTGCTCGTTTGGTGATTTTTGGTGCTACTACTGTACATGGCTTGGGTGCATCTCGTCTGTAGATATCGGTGCTTTTGTGAATATAAGCTTTGCAAAATGTAAGCTATGTGTTTGTTCGAGAACCTCGTCAATTCAAGTAAACATAGCTTGTTGTGTAGTATCAAATATTAGCAGTTTGTAGTGTACAAACCTTGTGTAGCCGTGTAAAGCAGCTAACCGTAAACTGCCGCTTGCGCCTTTGAAACGATGCCAAAGCGAACGACGAAGCGCAAATATTTGCTTATGAAGTTGGGTAAGTTTGGAAACTTCAGCCTCATCACGAGAACGATCCTGATGAATACATGTACAGGATTCCTTCTCATAATTGCACATGATCCAAACAAGAAAGAATAACCATTTCTCACATGCACAAATTGATGCTACCTCCTACATATACATGCAGCAGGTACATACATCACCGTTTCCGGCAGGGGGCCGGAGTATGCCTCACACTATCACTAAAAGAATAACTATACAACTTAAATTGCATGAGTGGAGATTTTTGGCTCCCGGTCTAAAGTGAACCCGCTGTTTAAAAAATAATAGAACCATAATTTATGAGTTTTAAAAATTCTCGAAATAAATTCGGATATAGCCAATGATGTAGCCCATAAGCTTGCAAAAAAAAAAAAACCAATTAGGGGAGTTTTTTAGCTCGCAAGCTCCGACGATCCTTCTATATTAAAAATTTGAAAATCGTATTTACGAGTATTAGAAATATTTGAAAAAAATCCAGATGTGGCCAATGGCATATAAAAAATTAATTTCAAATACTTCATATCCTGGGCTGCACAAAAATGACAAAGGTTGGATCTTAGTATGCATATGTGCAAATGCCAAAGACACAAGCGGAAGTTTGGATATTTTTTTCTTACGAGTTTCATAAAATTCTCGAAACAAATTCAGATATAGCTAATGGTGTAGCCTATAAGCATGCAAGAAAAAAACTAGGGGAGATTTTTAGGTCTCAAGCTCTGACGATCCTGCTATATTAAAAAATTGTATATCATATTTACGAGTAATAGAAATATTTGAAAAAAAAACCAAATGTGGCCAATGGTCTATTGCACAAACATAAATTTTTTAATTTCAAATACTTTATATCCTAGGCTGCACAAAAACGACAAAAGTTGGATTACAGTATGCATATTTTTCAAATTCCTAAATTTATCAGATTTTCCCATTTTTATGTAGCCTAACACAAATAATTTTGCACTAATTCGTGGTCAGCCTAACGAGCGTCGTGTTAGCCAATGTGTAGCCCAATTGCATGAGTGCAGATTTTTGGCTCCTGGTCTCAAGTGAACCTGCTATTTAAAAAAATAGAAAAACATATTTATGAGTTTAAAAAAAATCTCGAAACAAATCCAGATATAGCCAATGGTGTAGCCCATAAGAATGCAAAAAAGAAAAATAGAGGAGACTTTTAGCTCTCAATTCCCGGCAATATTGTTATATTAAAAATTGAAAGTCGTATTTACGAGTGCTAGAAATATTTGAAAAAAAATCCAGATGTGGCGAATGGTGTATCACACAAACATATAAAAAATTATTCAAATACTTTATATCTTGGGCTGCACAAAAATGACAAAGGTTGGATCTAATAATGCATATTTTCAAATTCCTAAATTTATCATATTTTCCTATTTTTCTGTAGCCCATAACACGAATTCATTGGCTATGTCTGGAATTTTTTCTTAAAATTTTAAAATATACAAAAATAACTTTTTCAAATTAAAAAATGGAGAGAGCACTAGAACTTGGGAGCCAAATACGCTTTCCTTTCCGAATTTCTTGAACCCACAAATATATCTTTTGAACTTTTGACATAAAGGAAGAACTGGAGCTTGGGAATCAAAGATATTTTTCCGTAAATTGTGTGGACTATATTTTGCCAGGTACTAGAAAGAAAAGGTTGAGTGAGATGAAAGATAACACCGAAAACAAAATTACATCAATCATAAATAAGCGAAGAGATGTAAGTATGACATAGAGTAAAATCAAGCTCGCATCAGTTTATGGGAATAACTCATTCTCCCTCCAAGCTTGAATTCTCCCTCCAAACTTGTTCTCCTTAGACCTAGCACAGGCACAACACAATACACGAATAAAAGGGCCAGCCAAAGATCGGCTTGCACGGGTTAAGGTCGATCGCCGAAGAGGCGCCTTAAGGTCAGGCAATACTTTTATCCATGGGTAAATACTAAAACAACCCAAAAAAGCCAAAATATTAACCCCTGAGACAAAAAAAATGGTCCAAATTAAAGATCGAAAAGATAGTGAGCCAGCTTTTTTTTTTGAAATATAAGGACTTTATAAATAAAGCAAGCAAGCCCGCCTCATTAAAAACCTTCAAGTCCCCTTAGGTACCCTGGTAAGGAAAAGAGTGCGTCCTGAAAACTTGCAGCCACGAGTTCAGAAAAGAGATACATCATTAGCTAGAAGGCCCCGGATACAATCTGGTGGGTCATCGTGCCACACCACAGTCGGTGATCCAGTAGCCAAACTAGCAATGCAGTGAGAAACCTGGTTACTCTCTCTAGGACTGAAAGTAAAACTAACATGTGTAAAGCCCCTAGAGAGAAAAGTACACTCCTCGAATATTGCCTGGTCCCAGAGAATTTCCTCCATCCTGCATTGCTTCCACCACCTCGATACAATCACTACTCACCTCGATTCTTGCACAGCCAATTTGGCCCGCCAGGATTAGACCATCCCTGAGGGCTCTCGCTTCTGTTATCGGTGCACTATCAGCATGATCAACTCCACTACAACTAGCTGTGATAAAAATGCCTCTATCATCGCTGATGACAGCACCTGTTCCTCCTTTACATGTATCTTCCGAGAAGGCACCATCCACGTTAAGTTTAACATATCCTTCCCTCGGTCGAGTCCATCCCTGTCTTGGAGTACGGTTTTTCTTCTTGTGCGCTCGAGCATAGTTAAGAGACAGTGACAAGATCGTCTGGGCCGATCTCGCCGGCTTCTGGATCTTTTCGCCATGGTAAACCTGTCTCCTCTCCCACCATACATACCAACACGTAGTAGCAATTAGCTCATTGAAGCCCACCTCAGCCAAGTCTGTTGTATAGTCTGTCTTCGAGCGTAGAAGGAACTCAAAAATACCAGACCCCTCACGGTCAATGACGCACGCATTTAAAATTTTGGGGTATACTCCCAAATTTTCCCAAATTTCGGCAACCCTAGCACATTGAAAGAAAGCATGTGTTGTATCTTCATACTCTGTAATACAAATTGGGCACGCACTGCCCCGAATAATATGCCTGTTCGCTAGTATAGCCTTGCACGGTATAGTTCCATGAAGTAGTCTCAAACAAAATATTTTGATTTTCGAAGGTACCTTTAAAGACCACATAATACTCCAAACTGGATTTAGATGAGAGGACCCTTGGCTGTTTGTTCTAGTAAGCTTCCTCCCATGTTGGAAATCCCACTCGGCATGATAAGCTGATCTGACAGAAAAATTACCGTTCTTTATGTAGTTCCAAGAAATAAAGTCATCCATCATTCCAATGGCTAAAGGAATTTTCAGTATACGTATGACATCCACTGAAAAGAAATTATCCCTGAGAGTTGCCTCATCCCATGTCCTACTCTCCCAACCAATAAGTTCACTTACTTTTGTGATAACAATATTCCCCCGAGGAGTAATAATTTTCCTTGATGGGCTGCTTGGAATCCATGCATCATTCCATATATTGATATTCGAACCATCACCAACCCTCCATATGTGGCCTTTTTTAAAAGTTTGAATGCCATACCAGATACTCTGCCAAGTATACGATGATCCCTTCTTCAGCACTGCATTAAGAAGATCACCCGAAGGATAATATTTTGCTCTCAGAACTTGTGCACAGAGTGACTCCGGTTCACTAAGTAATCTCCAACATTGCCTAGATAGCATGGCAAGATTGAAACAATGCAAATATCTGACCAGCACGCCATGACCCGTTTACATAAGGGTCACCTTGCCAACCCAGACATTTTTTTTCACTAACACATGCCGGGTCGGCCGAAGGCCTGCTATATTTTCTAGGGAAGAGGGTGGAACAAACAATCATGGACCGTGTGGTGTAGGCACATGGACGGTGTAGGTTTATTTTTTCTCATAATTTTTTTGCTCTCGAAGAAGTAGTGGAGGGTTTATTCGGCCGGCCAAGGCCTGTTTCCCGTTCCCAACTACTCTCCGTAGATCCAATCGTCCTGCTCCAACTGATCCGCCCGGCGATCGTCAAGATCCATCCAAGAAAATCCACCCCAACTAAATCCAATCCAGACGAAGCTTGCTAGGATGGATCCGATTCGTGTTCCTAGCGCGGAAATTTCGCAAGGTTCGATGATTCCGCCCGGCGTCCACGCCGCCGCCGCCGCCGCCGAAGAACCCCCAAAGAGCTGCCTCCTCGCTAGCAAGCCCTTGGTCGCCGAATCCACTAACGGCACCACCGCCATCTATCACCCGGACGACTCTCGCGAGATGTCCGTTCAGGCCAGCTTGTTCGTCGCCCGCCCGCCTCTGGTCTCCTACGTCCTCGTCTGGTGCACCGACGCCCGTTCCATCGAGGAACCCGTCATTCACTCCACTCACGGCGGGCTCATCCTCCTCAGCATGGCCATAGAAACGAACACATTTCCGTTCTCCGAATACTACATCTACCAGCCCGGCCGCGGCCAGGGCGGCGCTGACGCTCCGTTCCTCAAACTGGTCCCGCAACTCAAGGAGCACTTGACCGGCCAACACTGTGCGGTCGGCCTCCTGTCACATGGCGACGGTGGAGGCTACGATGTCGCGATACTAACCAGGCCGGGGAATGGAGAGTTCGACCTCGGCCTCTTCTGCTCCAAGACGGGAACTTGGACCATCAAGACGCCCCTCTTACTGGAGGACGGAGACGCCTTACCGGAGGACCGAGTCCGCAACTTTAAGTCGAACAAAGTTATCAGCGTTGGCGGCGTTGTCCTGGCATTCGTCGACTTGTCGAGCGGCATCCTCATCGGCGATGTCCTCCAAAGTAGCCCCGAGCTCCACTACATCCGGCTGCCACAACCACAAACAGACTTCCCCCCACCGTGGACGGGCTACCGCTTTCAAACCCGCGACGTCAGCTTCGACATGTCCGGCGACACCATCCGCATCAAGTTGGTTGAGGTGATTTGCGCCTTCACCCTGCCGGCTTGGGCTGCTGCCACGTGGATCACTGCCATTACAGCTGCAAGTCCTTGGCACCAGCTCGGGCGGTGGGACACGCACTCCGTCATCGAGGCCAGACAACTGACGGTGGGTGATGGTGTCAGCATTGGCGAGCTGCTGCTGCTGCCTGAGGTTCTGGAGCCTCACGGCAAACCAAACTTTGGGTTTCTCTTCGTTGACATGCCAATGGTGAGCTTAGACGAAGACAACGTCGTCTGCTTCTTGGCCAAGCACCATTACTTGAATGGGGAAGCGTGGGTGATTGCTGTCGACAGGGTGACGAACAAGGTGCTTGGAGTCCATCCTCTTGAGTCGATGGGAAGTTCCACAACACTGTTCTACAGCACCATCTCCAGCCATCTCAATATGTAAGTGCAGCAGCTTAGAACCTGGAGCGGTGACGGGTTCTCTGCAAGGATGCTCAAGACAAACTTGCTACTTTTAGAAAGAACCAGAGGCGAGCTACTGAGGATAGCGTGGAGGCAATGAGCCTGGAGCGTTCCAACGAGATCCTGCGTCGCTGCCCCCCTTGGATCATCTAGTTTTAGTTTCTCTCGCTTCTGGTGTTAGTATGTTACTAGCTGCTCCTCTTTTTTTCTTTTTGAAGTATGTTACTACTAGCTGCTCCTTTGTTGTGAGCTGTTCGCTTTTGGCTTTGACGTGGTGATGTAAGATGTTGATCTCAATACGTTGGGTGTTGTTACTTCCGGTTGCATGTTTCCTTTTGGAATAATAAAATAATAAATCACAATAATAGCGAGCAAACCGGCTTATTAAAAACCTTCTAGCCAGGTACCCTGGTAAGAAAAAGCGTGCACTTCCGGTTGTATGTTAATGGAACCAAGAGCAACCCCTTTTATCTAAAAAAGAAAGTGCAGCAGCTTCAGGTAATCGATATGTATGCATGGTTGGGTCTTAATTATTTCCTGGCAGCTTAATTAATTAATTCGATCCTGCAAAGTATGTATTGTAAAGTAACTACTCCCTTCGTTCAACAATAGATGACTTCACTTTATCTATATATGGATGTATCTAGACATATTTTAGTGTCTAGATACATCCATATATAGATAAAGTGAAGTCATCTATTGTTGAACGGAGGGAGTAGCTAGCTAGCTTGTTCGGTCGTTTCCCAGGAACTGGTTGGCATGTACGTGCAACGCTAAAATAGGTAAATTTACAAGTAGACATCAAAACTGTTCCCAAGAAAGTAAAAAGACATCATACAAACTAATCTTAGTTCTAACTACAAGTTCCAAATTTTATTTCCACATTTCCCAAACATGGATATAATTATTCCTATATATTTCCTATTTATAGAATTTATAATGATATACCTATACTTCGCATCAAACTCTATCATGTAATTTATCCATTAATTCTCAACCACTCTCTTTGTAAACTTAGCTGACCAAGTTGTTGCAGTTTGATATCGTG
The DNA here is from genome assembly GCA_028641055.1 of Alopecurus myosuroides. Taxonomy (NCBI): domain Eukaryota; kingdom Viridiplantae; phylum Streptophyta; class Magnoliopsida; order Poales; family Poaceae; genus Alopecurus; species Alopecurus myosuroides. The sequence goes on from CM054061.1 coordinate 98,874,684, forward strand.
ACCATATTTAAATTAGACCAATCCAGAACTGTCACTGGCATCGTAGAGATAGGAATCATCAAACAAGGTAAACAATTTTCTTATGCATGAAAATTTGAAGATATAAATTAGGAATTCAAAGACAAACGATTTCTCTTTGGAAAGCATACTTCTAGCCTTCAGGTCCACTGAATGGAAAGTGAATTCTGAAACAAGAAAACAATGCTACCAAACAAAAATAAGGATCATTAAAATTTTAAAACGGACAGACGGAGAGTACCTGAATAAATTATATAGCGGATTTGAGAACGGGTCATCTAAAATGTGCCATCGACGCAAAGTACGCACGGGCGGACCCAATGAAAAATCATGTAGGTGTCCTTGTACATGCCACACATAATTTTTACCTAAATGTAGAGTTGTTACACACTATAAATGTACAAAATGTAGAAAATAAAATAATCTCTCAGTCCCAAAATGTAAGACGCTATTTAATTTCGATGGTCAACATCATAAAAGTTTGACCATGATTTGTATTTATAACATAGTATGTTTATAAGATTAATATACATAATATAAAAAATTAAAGAATTTCACGAGACGAATTGAATATTACCATTTATATAGTCTTAATCCGTATAATTTATTGTACTTAAGTGGTCAAAGTCGAGCGTTAATGGCCAGCACAAAAATAGCGATGCGTTGTAGGAAGTAGATTTTAGCTCGTGACATGTGACACCTCCTAACATAGTGTAGGTACGCCCCTGTGAGAACAAAAGTGTCGTCTTCACGAGCAGGTTTTGTTTTTCAGTTCTTCACGAACCAGAGCAAGCTATAGCACGAGCGACCGGACTAATCTCTCGCGGGCAAGGGTTAAACTCGACCTTCCCTATTTGACTCCCAAAATCTTTCCTCAGTTACCAATAACTTCTGCGGAATCTGATTCTGCCTAAATAGCGTGAACCATGCGTTAAACTTGAGTTTGGCAGTTGGGCATAGCGACTACTTCCGCCAACGCCACTGATGAAACGTGAGGTATGAAGAGAGATTAAGACAGTGATAAATACTCATTGGTTGTCTCAGGTAACTACTCCAGCCGCACCGGACTAATTCTCACCGTTGAATGCAACGTCTGCGTTCAATTTCTGATCATCGTGGAAAGCAGCTGTGTTCAATTTCACAGGATTTGGCGAGCATCCGGTTAGTCGTTGATGGAGACAGCTAAGACAAAAAGTAGCAGGAAGAGGTGCCAGAAGAGCGTTGATGCCTTGATCGGCCTAGGGACTTCTTCTTCCCACCCGTTGGGCATGCATAATCTAGCTAGGGGAGGCACTGGCGGGGGCGGAGGCGGCCACATCATAGTCTTCGGCCCACGGGTTGTGCCAGACGGGCGACGCATTGCGGCAGACGTGCGTCTCCGGCCGACACGTCGTGGCAGGCCTGCGGGCGCGTGGGCAGGGACTTGGGCAGGCATGTGGTCTTCTTTTCTATATTGGTCGTGTTGGAGTAGGCGTGAGGTTTCCTTTTCTATATCGGTCGTGTTTGGTCAGCAGTTGTGTTTTAGGGCCGTTTCCAATATAGGAACGGAGCCAAACATGTTTGGTGCTCAACATTGGAACAATCACGACCGTTGATTGAAGGCAATTGAGCGCTTAAGATCGATTGTATCTACGAAGTTTGCTCTTTTATAACTAGTTTAGAAAAATGCAAAATAACAAAATAACGTGAAGACTCTTCCCAAAAAGCAATTAAGAGGAGAAGGTAAATTTTGATTTCGGTAGATGATCGTACATATTCCCCTGGATCTGGTCGCTGCCTACGTTCGATGCGTTGAGGCTAGCTGTACTTGTCGGAAACTGCGGTACGGATGCACATCAACTGTTGGATTTAAAAAGATCACACGGAGTATGTATTGTTCATTTATCCATTCTGTCGAACGTAAATGAGAATGAATGGAACTTCTTCTTTTATTGATCATCAACATGGGTATTTATACAAGGATAGCCAACTGTTATAGAGTAGGTTTACAAAGAGAGAGGCGCCCGCTGGGGCGTCGGTTTGTGGAGATGCGCATGTTCCTGAGTGAACACGCGTCTGTACAAGTAAAAGACGTCCCTATGGACTTTGGGCACTAATAACTGCATGAGGCAGTTAGATCTAATTCTAACACCCCCTCCCTGCGCAAAGCTTCGTCTTGTATGTTTTGTAAATAATCCTTGTATAATCTTGAGAATGTTCCATGTAGTCTTAATGATCTCTAAAGATGATGATTTCTCCTCCAAAAACCCTGTGGGGAAAATATGAGGAGAGTAGTGTCTAGAATATGTTGCAAACACTTCTTTAAACCCAATGTGATAATAAGGAGAAAATGGTGCGACATATATTGATTATTTTCTCTTTGGTAACTCACATGAGAAAGCCTTAATAGAGGAAAACACATAAGCGAGTTTAGAAAACAATAAATATGTATTGTATACTTCCTTTAAAAACCTCGATGAGGAAAATAGAAAGTAGGACATATGAATTTTAAGTTATTAATTTCTCCCCCAAAAAACCCTTTGGGAAAAATGTGAGGAGAATAGCATTTGATATGTTGTTAAAAACTTCTTAAAACCCGATGAGAAAATAAGAAGAAAATGCTACAACATATAATGGTAATTGTCTCTTTGATAACTTACAGAGAAACCCTCGAAAGGATAAAACTCATTGATAAGTTTAGAGGACAATAAATATGCCTTGTATACATCCAACAAATACCCCGATGGGGAAAAAGGACATTGACATATATTCTTGTGCTGATATTACCTCATAAAATTCCTTGATGGGAAATTTGAGAGTAAACTCATAAAGGGAAAGGGAGTGTAATATAATATTTGAATACGTTATAATTTAGGAAGAGACTACCTTGATCTTTGCAATATAAGGGCAATATGCTTAGCGAGTGTATAACGTGTTTTCATTTGAGCAACACATGCAATATTATCTTGTAGATAATAGTTGGTGAGTCAACAAAACCACTACAACATGAATGTTGAATGTAGTTTATCATTCCATAAATCCACACATATCGATGTGAATTCTTGTATTTTAGATGATAGGTGGTTGTAGGCACTAGAGTCTCTGTTTGGAAGACATCAATGAATGACAAGCCCACCATGTAGGTAAATGAAGCCCGTCTGTGATCTAGCATTATGGGGATCCAAAAATTAGCTAGTATCAGTGCATCCGATTATTTTGGAGTGCAAATTTCTCTTAAATAACAAATAGGTATAGGTATTCGGTGCCTTGGAGATATCATAGAGATATTCGCGTTCCTGTCACTAGTGTTAGCTCCAACGGCACTGGGATTTGGAGCATTATGTCCTAACATATCGTATCCATCCTCCATGGTATGAATATATGTTTCTCTAAGTCTAGAGATTGATTAACCATAGAGTTTAGATGGATATGACTTGTCCATGATTTTAATTTCTCCAATAATTTCTAGATATAGGCAAAATGGTCTACCGTATTTCTTGAGTGAAGGTGCTCGAATTATAGCTAAAGCAATGTTCCATATTTTTCTTACATCCTTCATCGAAGATTCCGTCTCTAGATGATTACGTGGTTCATCATTATCTTGTGTATTGTGAGTTGCATATGGATTCATAATTGGGATTCCCTTTGGAAATATATATGTTTGAATCAAGTGACACATGAATATATATGGTGCACTACATCTATAAACTGCATAAATAGATGATTTGTACTTCCATTTAGATAAGTTATCGGAAATTGATTCCACTTGTATCCGGAGAATGGATTTTTGGTATCTCCGCGAACCTTATGCTAGATGCCTTGCTATTGACTTACCACCTTGTTGTTCTCAATCCATTTTTGGGCGAAAACTGGTGTAGGTATTCCTTTTGTGTATACCTTCCTTTATTGAGCAAGGCTATTTCTTCTTGGATTGCATCCTTTGGTTGAGTCAAGTCCAAGCGTGGGTTTTGAACTCTGTCATGGCCACGGTCTTTTGATCCGGACCATTGTAAAGGTTGCTTGCTATCAGTGTTGAGAAATGCATGTCGACAATTGTAGGCTTTCATTTATGAAATTCTCCAGGATATATAAAGTTTGGTGAAAATCTTGTTTACCCTTGGTGACTCTTCGTGATTTCCCAATACGGCCGAGTCTAGGTATTCCGATCTCACGGTCACTGTGTGCACTATTAAGCTGGGTTGTGGTGGTTTTGCATCCACTTGGTGTATACTACCCATTTTGTATGTATCAACGTCAAGTTGATTCACATTTACTGATTCTGAAGGATTCTTCCTCAGTTTCCTTTGATACTTGAAAAAAATTGAATCTTGTTGTATGGACGTACTTCTCCCCCTCTTATTTCGAACAAGGAGTTGACTGGTTTTTGTTGGTACTTTCACTCTTTCGGGCACACTTGTTGTAGGACTATAGGATTTTGTGATATATTTGTAGCTAGTAAATGGATTTGGCAGGTTATTTGCAATATGTTGCAAACTTATAAATTTGTGAACGTTAAGTTTAGTGTTTGAGTACGTGGATTTGAGGCAGAAATGTGTTGAACATTTCAATTGATTTTCTGGCATTCTTTTTGGTACTTCAATGCTCCCCCTAATGCCTGAAAATGGTCCTAACTGAGCATACTAGCCTTGAATAACTCCCCCTTGAAACAGGCTTGAGGTATTGATAGTTGACGGAAATACAGTTTTTTCTCACATAGATCCCAAAATTTCTGTGAAGGGCAATTGATGTATGTCGCGGTGGTGATATCGGTATGTAACCAAATTATCGCATATGGGAAATACTTTTGATTTGCACGTAGAATTTTTTATTGTGTAAGTACTATAATATGTAGTATGTGCCAGTTGAATTAAATCAGCAGGGTGTAAATTTGCATGACTCCGACACAAGGTTGGTATTTGCAATTCATTGGTAAGAGATGTACTATGAGCTTAATTTTCACTTCATTAGAGATTCAACCAAGCCATTTTGAATGTGGATATATTGTACCGAGTGCTTAACTTAAATCCCTAGTGCCATGAAGTAATAATTAATGGCATGTGTGGAGAATTCAACTATGTTGTCCGTTTGAATTAATTTAATTCGATTTTCAGGTAAATGAGCTTGTAGTTTAATAGCTTGTATGATTATTTGTCTAGTTCATGGTTTTGTGTGGATGATAAACACACTGGGACCATTGGGAAGATGTGTCTATTTTAACCATGAAACTATTAATGGTCCACACAATTGTTTGAAATGTCCACAAACTCTAAAGATTGTGGGAATTTAGCATCATTTAAATCCCAACTAGTGGAATTGCCGATAATTTTTCACATCGTCCCTATGATGGGATGACCAAGGAGATCATGCCAAGTTTGAAATGCATTAAATTATGAAAAATTACCTTGTTCACAATATGTGTTACGGGATTGATTTATATGTAGTGCCATCATGACGATAATGAGAGAATTTTGCATTAAAATGCTTGTCATATGCGTTCTTTAGGTAAAAAGGAGATACTCCTCTTTGTTGTCATCATGGGTTTCGACATGGAAACCATTCTGATGGATATCTCTGTATCTTGTAGGGTACAAAATTACTTAATATAATGTAAAGCATTCTCGATTAATACTTTAGTACCCCATAGGGGATGTAACTTTGGTACTAACAAAACAAACAATTACAACATCGCGTCTAGCGATTAAATTATACAGTTATCTATGTCGAGATATCGTAGTAAGGTTCATGAACGGGGGTGCCATAAGCCTACTGGTAGAACCGCGGGGGGACATGGAAGTACTGTAAACGAGAACACCGAGTTTACCCAGGTTCGGTACGTCGCAAAAGGCGGCGTTCCTACTCCTGCAATCTCATGTAATCAGGGCTGAAGCCTGAAGTATACAAAGTACAGTTGTGAGTATGGTTTCGCTAACTTGGCGAGGATCAACTTCTCGGCGAGTAGGCTTATAGCTAAGTTGAGATTCGTTGTTGTTCTTTGCACCCGTCTGGCTTTATATAGACAGACAGACTAGGGCTTACAAGAAAGAAACCTATAAGACTATGGTAAGTATCTTGTCTTGGAAAGTAAGGCATACGTCTTCTTCTCCAAGCCGGACTACGATTGGGTCGTAATCCGGTTTCTTCTAGAATCCGGCTTCCTACGGGTCAGCTTAACTGGGCCGCCAAATGGACTTTGTTCCATTATCTGAGGGCCACCCTGGTAATCTATCCTTTGGCCAATGTCAGACATACCCCTAATTGGCATATATCCGACAGTAGTCCACAAGAAGGATTAAAACTTCATCGTGCTGCTCATTGTAAAGTTGTATTCTTTTTCATGAATGTCGGCTTTTGTCTTGACTCTTCTTTCAGCAAAAAAGCTTAACTCGGATTTACCGAAATCCGGCTTCTCTTCCACGAGCCTTCGCGGAGAAGGAACCTGTGATGCTAGCGATGAAATCTTGCTGACGTCACGGACGTTTGAGTTCAGTTAAAAGACTGAAACTATATCTCTCACAGATTCTCGCGCGGGAAATGAGGAGATTGCAATAATCACCCTGCCCCCTCGTTTCCCGGATTTTCAGGCGTTACACGCGTCAATCATCCAGCGGCTAAAAGGCCGTTGAAGCTAATCTCCACGCGCCCGGGCTATAAATAGCCACCTCGGGGTCTCCGGCTAACCTTCCACTTCTTCTTCCTCCTCGAGCCACTTGAGCACCAGAGAACTGTCGCGCCCAATTCCTTGAGCCCAAGTACCAGAGAAAACCAAACCCGAGCTCTCGAGCCATCACCGGAGCGACCATTGGTGGTTCTCACTCCCGGCCGCGCCGCCTGCAAATGGACACCGGAATCCCTCTCCACACCTCTGAGACCGCGAACATGGACGCCATAATCGAGGATCTCATCGGGGATCTCGACCCCATAGTCGGACATGCCCCGAGCTTCTCCGCGCGCACGTCGGAGGCTTCTTCGAGTGCACCGGCGGGCGGGAACCTAACCTCAGCCATCGGACTTATGACACCGCCTTCGGGCACTCCTGTTCCTCCTCCTCTCTTCCCCGATAATGAGGAGGAGGAAAAATCCACTCGCGACGAAGAGAACGCAGCTGCTGCCGCCACCGGAGGCGAGGAAGATGAAGAAGGAGACACTGGAAATTGGAGCTACTGCAATGTGGTTCCGACTCTTCTTCCGGCCATGGAAAAAGACAGATTTGTTGTGAAGGACCAATGGCGGGTGGATGAGGACGACTCCTAGCCATCCCCAAAATCCGGGGAGCGGGTGATTCTGGCATCCATATCAATCGAGGTATGGGTTTTCAGCCATCCACGTTCTTCACGCAGGTTCTCAATCACTACAACCTCCGGCCCCACAACCTTCCACCTAATTCCATTTTGTATTTAGCCGGGTTCCAGACCCTTTTCGAGGGTTACTTAGGGATAGAACCCCGTCTAGATTTTTTCCAACATTGTTTCAACGTGAAACGCAACACGACAGAGGGTGTTCTCCCAATTTGCGGGACCGTCTCCTTTAACCTCCGAAGGTATAGGGAAGAATGGTTCCCGAAAATCAAAACCTCGGAGTCCGTCAAATTTTGGACGGGCTCCTTCTTTTACCACGCGGATATTCCCTCTCCTGGAAAGGAGACTGGAATTCCGCCATTCATCAATTCTGCCTCCACGCCCCAAGACAATTGGGCGTTGGACGCGGTCCAGTTTCTGGCTCTAGACCTGATGAGAATCAAAAGAAGAATCGCGAAAGTCGTATCCTCGACCCCTCCTCTAACCGGCATGGACAGAGTCCTTTGCTGGTTCGGACGGAGGATTCAACCTCTCTCCTTCCGTGGAAGTCGGCTTATGTGTGAATACATGGCCCCGGACGACAAAATGAGGGCGACGAAAACCGCCTTATCAAAGAAAGAATTCAAGAAGAGCGTGAACCAGCTTGTTCCTACTCGTGACCACTACAAGGAGAGACGACAAATGTATCACACGGAAAACACTGCTCCCAAGGTATGCTTTTGATTTTTGCTATTTGGGGAATTTTCTCGAACTCTGTCTTTTCTCGGATGTTTCAATACTAATCCGATTTTTTTTTACTTCTTTCTCAGCTTCTTGATCTTCCTGATATGGAGCTTCCACTGACGACGAACTGGATGCACCGAAGAGTAGCTTTCAGTCAGCTGGAGGACGGAAACGCAAGAAGATATCTTCCAGCCAGGAAGTTATTGATCTTGACGGTGTACCCGTCGCCACCTCCAGGTAAAAACCTAGAATTTTACATTCGTGTGGCTTTTGTTACATATCTTCTTTCTTGGATTTTTAATCTTGGAATTTTTATCCTTTTCTCTTTTCTAGCCTTGCCCCTGTTTCCGTGAACAGAAAAGGCAGGAAGAAGTTGAAAGCTACCACCTCCAGGGGGCCAAAACCATCTCCTGCAACCGCCCCAGACACTCCAGTAGAAACTGGAGAGGAGAACACGGCTGCTGGGGAAGAATACCGTTTACAGTCCAGCCAGCCTGTTGCATCGACTCGGATGTGCGGGAAAGGGCGGAGACTGGCGAAGTCGGGCCTTCAAATCTTCCAAGGGAGGAGCCAATGCCTACCTTTGACGAGAAGGTCAAGGTAAAACAAGAAGATTGTTTTGACGAACTCGGATATATTCATCCGTGGGCAAAAAAATTATTCGCCTGAGCCCCCTTAATTCACCCTTGGCCAAAAGGCAGACAAATCATACGAAATAATTATGTGTTCTCGCCTCGCCAGGTTATGCAAGACGACATCCATCACATGGGGGTTACCTTCGCAGAATACGCCAAGGAATTCGCCAAAAACTTGAGCGGTTTGGAAAGAATGGGTATGGTAATATCTCTAGCCCCTAAGTATCAATACAAAACCATTCTTTTTGTTTTTGTTTTGATGCTTTTTTCCATTATACTTGCTCGTTTTTTCCTAAGCAAAGTTTTCCTTTGTATACTTTTCAGCAAACCGCGGAAATTATAAACGTGGAAGTTTTTTATAAGCTCCCCATTAAGAAGCAAGAGGTAAAATCTCTTCTTGGTATCTTTAATGAGAAGGACTCGCAATTGACCGAAATCCAGAAGCAGCTGAAGGAGACAACAGGTAAGCATGCTTTCTCAATCCTTGCTTGTGTATCTGAATATTTCTAAGTCATTTTCCGATTTTTTCACCCTTCATATCTTTTTCTTCCCAGCTTCATTGTTTAAGGCCAAACAAATTGCCGAGGATGTTGGCAATGCCGAAACCCTCCGCAAATAACCTTGGAGCTCTACAGAATTATTGTAAAGCTCTAAAAAGATCTGGAGGCGAGCCAGCTGGCTCTTGGATTGGCCGAGTTTTCGAGCTTTTTCTCAAGATGAGAAGGATAAGGGGACTATCCAGGACTTGGAGAATGCCCGCAACCAACGCCTTGAAGAAGGCGTTGATATGGATAAAATTCTTGGTAAGTCTTTGTTCTTTTACCAAGTTTTTTCTTATAGTTTTGCAATATGCCTTCTGATCCTCCTTCTGTGTTTCCTAACCTTTCTTGATTTTTTCAACAGAAGGGAATCCTATGCTCACCCAGATTGACAGAATCCTGGCTTTCGGGAAATTCGTCACCGAGATGAAGAGTGCTGGGATGCTTCTTATTAATAAGTGCATTCGAGAAAAATCTGGCGAATACTCGGAAGTCAGCAAACTCCCGGAGGCCATTGAAGAGGTGGAAAACCAGCAGGAGTCTTGGCTCCAATCTGCCGCCTGAAGTGGTGTGCGCATGGCCCTTGGGCTGATGCGTATGCATTACACCACCTCGAAATCCTGGCGCGTCACCACTGGTATTCCGCAAGGAGACACGGAAGCTCAGCGGGCACAGATCTTCGAGTCTGTTAAGGGGCATGCCTCCAAGATATCTCGGATGGTGTCTACCTCAACTTTCTACCCGGAGGAAGAAATTCCAACAACTCCTTAGAACCTGAGCGACAAAGATGAGGACGACGACGACGAGTTCGAAGATGTCGTCTAGTTCCTGCATAGCCAGTCAAGCAAATAGAAAGCATTATTGTTCTTACAATGTAATATCAATTGTAATGCATTCTATCTTTTAAATGAAAAAGTATTTTATCCTTTGCAGTAAAGTTTAAGTCTTTGCAAGTTTTTAAGAGTTTTAGTTCATTTCCTTCTAATTTCTCTAGTTTGTATGCTTTAACTTTCATGAGTGTTGAAGTGGCTCGAAAGTATGCAATCTTCATGCCAAGTGACTGGGTTAAGACCTATCAGTCAAAACTCGGAATCATGGATTATACCGTGACACTTTTACTTACTAATTCCAGTGACCCAATACACAAACAATCAGATAATACTTATGAAAATAAAGGAATTTGAAAAGTATAAACCTCAGGCACGCATGCACAATCTGGGTTTCTGAAGCCTTCTTGGGCTATAAAAGCATTTAGTTTTATAACTCCGAGGACGCAGAAAAAATTTGGGAAAGATCATTGGGAAATAGAAAAGACGGAAATATGCTTTGAACAACAAGAACAAGACAGACAAAAATGCATGAATTCTGACAACTTTATTTCATGATCTCAAAAATGTTTACATAAAATTTGAACTAAGTGTAGAAGGGGCGTAACTGCTAGATGCTCCAGGACCTATTTGTCTCTCCTATTTCTACATATATGTTTCTTTTTCTCTTATGATTCGGATTTTTTTGGGTCATCTTCCGTGTCTCGATATCTACATGGTAATATGACCCATTTTTCATAGCCTTGCTAATAAAAAATTGTCCTTCCCAGATTGGAGCTAACTTGTGTTTTTTTGTCCTGTACCAATCTTAGGACCAAATCACCCTCTTTGAAAGATCGGTGTTTGATTTTCCGACTATGATATCGTTGTAGCCTTTGCTGATAAATGGCGGATCTTTGTAACACTAGTTCTCGTTCTTCTTCTAAGAGATCGACGACATCCTGACATGCACTTTCGGCATCTGAGTCATCGTATGCTTGCACTCTTGGGCTATCATGGATCATGTCCGCAGGAAGCAGTGCTTCCGCACCATAAACTAAGAAAAAAGGCGCTTGCGCAATTGATCTATTTGGCGTCATTCGAATACTCAAAAGCGCAGAAGGTAATTCTTATAGCTATGCTCCAGCTACTCTGTGAAGAGGAGATTCGAGTCTTGGGCATATTTCTTGCAGGATTGAACTATTCATTTGCTCAACCTGTCCATTGGACTGTGGGTGTGCCGCAGATGCAAGATCTAGGCGAATTCCTGTTTGTCGGAAATATTTTGCCAACTGCCCAATAGAGAAATTTGTCCCGGTATGCGTGATTATGCTATGTGGAACTCCGCATCACATGATTATGTCAATGAAGAAATTTCTGGCAGTTACACCATCAAGTTTTTTGATGGGTTTTGCTTCGGCCCACTTGGTATACTTATCCACTGCAACGAGTAGATATGTGAGTCCACCTCTTGCAGTTTTGAATGGACCATCATATCTAGCCCCCAGACCGCAAATGGCCATGTTATGGGGATAGTCTTGAGTGCTTGAGCTTGCATATTGCTCTGCTTTTTGTAATACTGACATCCAGCACATGTATTCACTATGTGCTCTGCATCTGTCTTGGCTGGGAGCCAGAAAAATCCGGCACATAATGTTTTTTTAACTATGTTTTTTGACTGAGCATGATGTCCGCAATCTCCAGCAAGGATTTCTTGCAGGATTTCTCGTCCTTCTTCTGGCGAAATACATCGCTGAAAAATTCCGATAGTACTGCACTTATACAGGCAACCATTGATTATCGTGTATCCTTTGCATCAGCGCTTGATCTGCCTTTGCAAGACCTCGTCTGCTCCATCCGGGAACTTCTGATTCACTAAGAAGTTTAAGTATGGAAATTTTCCAATCCGAGCTAACGAGCAAAACTTCTATTGACTCAGAAAACTAGGGGGTAATCCACATCCCCGCCTTTTATTGGTCGTTCGTGTAAATACTTAACAAATACACCAGGTGGTAGGGATTTTACATGTTCCGAGCCCATGCAGGCTAAAGCATCCGCGTTCCAATTTTCTTCCCTTTTGATGTGAAGTACTTCAAATCCTAGGAAGCAAATGGAAAACTTGTCGACTGTTCTCCGATATTCGGCCATTATGGGGCTTTTGGCTTATGTTGTACTAAGTCCGAGTCACCGTTACAAAGTATACACTTGAGACCAAGTTCTTTTGCAATATGCAAACCATGAAGCAATGCTTCGTATTCTGCCACATTGTTTGTCGCGTTGAAGTGTATTTGCATTACATACTCCATTATGTCACCTTTTGGAGATTTTAGCACTACACCAGCTCCAACACCTTCTTTCATTTTGGATATCAAAATGAATGATCCAATATTCTGATTCTAGCATTGGTGTGTTTTTCATTGCTTCTGTCCAATCGGCTACAAAATCTGCCAACACCTAGGATTTGATTGTCGTCCGGGGTTGGTACTTAATGTCAAAGCAGCCAATTCAATGCCCCATTTGGCAACTCGGCCTGTCGCGTCCGAAGTGTTGATAATATCCTTAGTGGTGCTTTGCTTACCACTATTATGGAATGTCCTTGGAAATAATGACCGAGTTTCCGGGATGCTAAAAATACGTCATATGCCAGTTTTTGATAACGTGTATATCTTTGTTTTCATTCAGAAAATTCCGCGCTGACGTAGTATACCGGATGCTGATCTGGGATGCTTTGTTCATCCTTTTGTCTTTCCACAATTATCACTACACTAATAACCATGTTAGTTGTTGTAAGGTACTATAACATGGGTTGTTTGTCTTTTGGGGATGCCAAAACCGGAGCTTTCATCAAAGTTTCTTTTAACTGGGTTAGCGCCTTGTCCGCCTCTTCTGTCCATTCAAATTTGTCGGATTTCTTCAACAATTTGCGTAATGGAAGAGCCTTGTCACCAAGCCGGCTTATAAATCTGCTTATAGCGGCTATGGAACCCGTCAATCTTTGAACATCTTTTAGAGATGTAGGTCTTTTGATGTTTAAGATTGCTTTGATCATTTCCGGGTTTACTTCTATTCCTTTGTGAGAAACAATAAAACCTAGAAGTTTTCCTAAGGGAACCCCGAATACACACTTTAATGGATTCAAATTCATTCTATAAGTGCGTAAATTATCGAAGGTTTCTCGTAGATCTTCAAGGAGTGTATCTCTTTCCTTGGAAACGACAGCAATATCTTCCACATAAACGTGTACGTTTTTGCCAATTTGACTATGCAAGCATCTTTGCATGCAACGCTGGTATGTTGCACCTACGTTCTTTATGTCAAAAGGCATGGTTATGTATTATTATGTTCCGTAGGGTGTTATGAAGGAGGTTTTTATTTTGTATTATTCTTTCATGCGTATTTGATGGTACCCGGAATAAGCATCCCAAAAGCATAAAATCTCAGAGCTAGCAGAGGCATCTATTATTTGATTGATAAGCGGCAATGCGAACCTATCTTTTAGACACAACTTGTTCAAACCGGTATAATCTATACACATCCTAAGAATAATACTCTCTTTCTTTGGGATTAATATTGGGTTTGCAGATCAATCAGTATGTATAACTTCCCTGATAAAGTCAGCTGCTAAAAGCCGGATAATTTCCTTGCCAATAGCCTTCTGTATTCCTCCATCGAAACAACGGAGACCTTGTTTGACGGGTTTTGATCCTGGAATCACCTTCAATTGGTGCTTAGCAAATTCCTTTGGTACACCTGGCATGTCAGCCGGACACCAAGCAAAAATGTCCCAGTTCTCACGGAGGAACTTGATGAGCACGCTTTCCTGTGCATCAGTCATACCCGTTCCCACAACGAAAAACGTTGTCGGATCTTTGGGATCCAAGATAACCTGTTTGTGTTCTACGAGGCTTTGAAGCTGTCTTCCGGCTTTCTTTTCTTGTCGGCATTTTTATTGGTGATACTTCTTTAGCTAGTTCCTTCACCTCTTCCTTCCTTATTACCTGTTCGACGCAAAGGGTGTTTCCTCTTTCTTGCCAATTTGCTAGCTTGAAGTCTTCTGAGATGGTGATTACTCCGCCTTTTGGCCCCGACATCTTGAGCTTGTTGTAGATGTAGCATAATCTTGCCATAAACTTGCCAAAAGCCGGACATCCGAGTATTGCGTGATACACGCTTTCAAATGGCACCATCTCGAATGAGATCTTTTCCTTACGGAAGTGTTCTCTCTTACCAAAGGTAACATCTAGGGAAATTTCTCCTAGGGACCGTGCTTGTCTACCCGGAACAATGCCGTGAAAACGTATGTTGTTGTGCTTGAGCTGGGTCTCGGAGAGACGTAACTGCTTCAATGTACTTAAGTACAAGATATTGATACTGGATCCTTCATCCATCAGCACTCTTTTGAGCCTAGTGTTTTGCACAATAGGGCTTACTACCAAAGCATGTGTGCCGGGTTCTGGGATATTTTCGGGATGATCTGACTGATCCCAGGTAAATGGCGTATTTGAATACTTCAAGTACTTAGGTGTGGGTGGTATCACCGTGTTAATTTCTTGAAGTGTTCGGTTTGCCTGTTTGGCTGAGGGAGTTGCCAGCAAAGTTAGGTTACATTCTTCTTCAACTCTCGGGAATCTGGGTTCGCATTTTTTCTGCTGCTCCTGCATTTTATCATCAGTGTTAGACTCGCTGTCTGCTTTTTCAGGTTCTGGCTTTACTTATTGAACTTTCTTTTGAAATTCTTTCCCTTATTCCCGGATCCTACAACTCCTTTCATGTGATTATTTAGCCGGCACTGCACATTGGTGTGGGTAGGCTTCCCAAATTGCGAATGTTGGATACATTTTTTTGACTTAATTTTTTCCTAGTCTTCCTTAGAGTAGGAGATGGGTTCTCTGTTTCCGCCCTTCCATCTGCTGCCATTGTCTTTTCCAAAGGTTAAGTTTACTTCTTTGGGTTTTGGTTGTGCCTCAGGAGTTGCCTTCCTCTTAGAACGAGACGCCTTTTTGGCTTGAAGCAACACGTCGATGTTTCTTCCTCTCGCCCGGATATCGTCTTTAGCCGTTGCGTGCTCATTGGCGGTGGTGAGGATAGATCCAATATCTTTGCGCTCTTTAGAACCAACCATGAACAGTATGAGGCAGGGTTTTAGGCCGTTGATGAAAGTATGCATTGCGTGTACATCATTCACCCCAGAACAACTATTCTTCATTGCAGTGCAGATTTAGATAAAGTTGACATACGACTCATCCTCATACTGGACGCAGCGGTTCAGCTGGTTGATGCTCTTAGGGCCTTTGTACGTACCCTGGAAGTGCTGAGCAAATACTATAGCCATATCTTTCCAGCTGTCAACTGTTCTTGACGGAAACCTGTTGATCCAATCTTTGGCTCCATCCAGCAACATTAGGGGGGAAAATTTTACAGCCTCTAAGTCTGTCCCATTTGTTGATCTGAACAGCAGTATAGTAATCGAAAGCCATGTATCCGGGTTTGTACTTCCGGTATACTTTTGATAAGTTGGACCAACTTTGGCAAAGTCAGAATGTAGAGTGATTCTCCATATCCTGTTAGTGAAACACTTTGGTCCGAAATACAAATCGTATCTTTCCGTCTTATCTACGTGTCCAGAATACCTTCCGGCTGAATGACCAGAAGAAGATCTGCTCTGTTCTAGTGCATTGTTGTGCGAATGCGCTATTCTGGGATTATCAATATTTCTTTCGATATCGTGTCCTTTGGAATAAGGTGGAGTTCTACTCCTTGGCATTTCTTTATTCCTTGGGGGGTTCGGGATCTCTCACGCCTGTGTGTCATATCTTCTGTCTTTATCAGATGGGCGTCTCGGAGGCGGCATTGCTTTGTCGTCTTTCCGGTTTTGTTCCTCCCGTTCCCTATTGTCACGGGGATTATTTCCGCCTTTCGGCATATGAGACCCAGTTTAGGACGTTATGTCCCTGTTATCGGGAATTTTCTTGTCCTTCTTAGGATCTCCCTTCTTTTCCCTAAAATCGCCTGAATCTCCGGGTTCGCCTAGATCAATTGCTCCAGCGGTGCACGTGTCAGTTTTGCACAAGGTTGAGTCATCATGTAGCTTGCATGAACGTGATTGTCCTCGTTGTTGCTGTTGTAATGCTTTTCCTAGGAAAGCATACACTCCCTGTAGTTTTCCTGCCTTTGAATACAGGTCGTCATTAAGGATGGCGAACGTGGCTTCTACGTTTTCTGCTGCAGTTTTGCAGATGCGCTCACCCTTAGAGTTTAAGTTTTTAACTTGTGTTTGCCAAGAAGGGTTTTGGAGCTGTTTTTAACTTGTGTTGGCAGTACATCCGGTTTTGAAATTCCGTGTATTGTAGGTTTTATCCCGGACATATTCTGATGCTCGAATTCCTCAATATCTTCCTATTTTACTTTTACAGCAGCTTAGGCTTTGGGGAGGTTTTCCCGAGACCGAATTAAGTGTTGCTGCTGCCGCATAAGGGCTTGTCTTCTGGCTTCGAACACTTACGGTGGTTCGTGAGGTGCAACCAGGGTTTGGATCATATCGATCTCGTCCTGTTCCGACATTTGTGGAACGGGGATTTCCTGATTTTTCTTCTCCGCACATGTTACACCACTTCCTCCTCCTGTTTCCAGGCTTTGGTTGGCAATGGCTGCCAATTTTTCCTTCTTCTTCTGTAACTTGGACAACAACTTCCTGGAGGATTTCTTTTTGGAAGATGGTTTTTTTGTTAGGCGCATGTTTCATCAATTCTTTGACGACAACGTACGTCGAACTAACTTCTTCCTCGTCTTCCTCTTCATCATCTGTATCCTCTGGCGGAGGGATTGTGGGATCTTCCTCTTCCTCAGTATCCAAGTTTTCAGTCGGTTTTGCCATGAGTACTTCGAGGAAGGTCCCTTGCATAGATTTGACCTTTGTTTCGAAAGCGTCCTCATCTTCATCTACGGAATCTATGTCTGATCCGGGTTCCGACTCCAGCCTTGCCTCTATATCAGCTAACACAGAGTCGGCTTCCGCATTCGTCGCCTGATCGGAGGATGTTGGATCTTCTAATTTTTGTGTGGGATCTTGCTTTTCTGCTTTTTCCACGGGATTATCTTCTTCCGTGTTTTCAGGGATCTTGGATTGCACCATGCCAATGAAGTGAGATTTGATTGCGGGCATCTCCGAAGAGGCAACAAATCCAGAAGTGTTTTGGCGATATGCGACTATGTGAGCTTGATCCGCCTCTTCATAAGAATAAGGCAGATCTGAGAAAATTCCGGTATTGTAGCCTTCATCAATTGGGTATAGGGCGGGTGGGATAAATTTACTTCCACCATGGAATCCCACTGCTTCTGTTGTTCATCCGATGAAAATATTAGTAGATACAATCGGTAAAACGCATACACTTACCAGATTATTCCGTGCTGTCTTGTACGATCCATTGTCGAGGAAGCGTCCGACGTCTCCGTCAAATTCCAGGCTTCCGACAGTTATTATACTGCCGATTCGGCCGAGTATTCCCGCTCGGAACGTAACTCCCACATCGCTGGCCCCATGGTGGGCGCCAACTGTCGATACATCGTAGTAAGGTTCATGGACGGGGGTGCCATAAGCCTACTGGTAGAACTGCGGGGGGGGGGGGGGGGGGGGGGGGGGGAGGGGGCGTGGAAGTACTGCAAACGAGAACACCAAGTTTACCCAGGTTCGGTACGTCGCAAAAGGCGGCGTTCCTACTTCTGCAATCTCACTAAATCAGGGCTGAAACCTAAAGTATACAAAGTACAGTTGTGAGTATGATTTTATTAACTCGGCAAGGATCAACTTCTCGGCGAGTGGGCTTCTAGCTAAGTTGAGATTCGTTGTTTTTCTTTGCTCCCGTACGGCTTTATATAGATAGCCGGACTAGGGCTTACAGGAAAGAAACCTACAAGACTACGGTAAGTGTCTTGTATTTGAAAGTAAAGCATCCGGCTTCTTCTCCAAACCGTACTATGATTGGGCCGTAATCCGATTTCTTCTAGAATTTGGCTTCCTGCGCGTCAGCTTACTGTGTGTCACCTAATAAAAATTGGAGACAAAAAAACAACTATATCACTTTTCAACTAATGATCCAGTACCAAAATGGTTTTCACAACTTCCTTTTGAGAAAAGGACTTACAATAAACATGTTTTCAAATAATTAAGTATCAAATTATTCACTTTAATTATTTTCTATTTTAAAAATGGCAGGAGTTGCTACTAGGGTTACCCCTATTTTTAAATCTAAAATTATGGAAAATAAGTTGTAATAACTTTCACAAATAAGTTTACAACATGTAGTATGTCACTGAAGTTTAATTTGACAAACATTTATATTTTATAATTTTTCTACATTAGAAATAACATAACGTTACTATTAAGGAATTATTCAAACCTCCAATTTAAAAAATATAAGTAAGTTGAAAAGTTTATAAAAATGAATTGGGTTGAAAGATATTAATATTTCAAGGTTTTAGAAATTTATTTGGTATCAATTGAATATTTATAACAGAAGTTATTAATATTTGAATTAGAAAAAGGGAAAAAGGAAAACAACACAAAAAAAGAGAGAGAAAGAGAAGCATGCCAGAGCAGCCCAGCCCATTTCCCTCTCCCTCCTTCTTATCCATCACACGCGCGCAGCAGGCCGAGCCGCAGCAGCCCAGCCCGTCCCACTCTTTCTCTCCCTGACGACTCGGGCCCACCTAGACGTCACTCATGACGTCACCTTCATCTTCCTCCCAGAAGAAAACACCGGCAGTCACGGCCACGATTTTCGCCGCACCGATTCCGACCATCAAGGCCATTATTTCCTCCCTTCTCTGGATCCTTAAATAGCCACGGGCACCCTCTCCATTTCCCCTCCAGCGTCCCCCCAAATCCTACCCTGAGTCTGGAGAAATATCTCGCCGGCGTTCTCCGATATCGTCGTCGTGTTCCTCCGATTCCCGCCAACCTGGTGAGTCTCCGCCCCCAGTTTCTGGTCCTCCTTCTTCCCCTCAGCTGCACGCATCCTCCTGACCCCTCCATCCTTTTACCTTCGCAGCGTATTAACGAAACCATACACCACCGAGGCTCGCCGTTGCATGCACGGATCCGGCCGCTCGTTGCCACCGTCTCAGGAAGCGGGAGTTCGCGCCGTCGTCACCACAGTTCTCACTGCGTCGCACCACATCTCGTCGACGTAGCCGCAGAGATCGAGGACCACCGGAATGGCATCCCGTTGAAACTCCGGCGCCACGCACCACCACGACACCATCTCCGGCGGGATCCGCAGTGGTGAGCTCCTCCCCTTCCCTCAACCGTTAGATCTAGGCAACGGCTAGGATTAGATCCTCACCGAAGGGGTATGCCACCCTCAGATCTGGATCGGACGGGCCCGATTGACTCACTTATCCACGTCATCGGCCCAGTCAGCGTCCACGGTCAGCACCCAGTCAGCAGGCCCATCCAATCACAGATCCCCACGTGGCCAGCCCCTTTCTGTTATTTTCCCCGAACAGATTTTAAATTGGCAGTTTTACAGATTATCCCTGCAACTTCAATCCATCAAATCTTTTGATCCATAAGCACACCATGTAGAAAAGTTTGGCACTGGACAAATTTAAGTTTGACAATTTAAATTATGTTCAAATTCAAATATGCTTGTTTGATGAATTTTGGCATAATTCAAATTCTACAAATCCAAAAATTGCAAATAAAATATATTTGGAAACCTTAGGATGTGTAATTTCATACCCTCTGTCCCAAAATAATTATGGATCAAATTAAAATTGAATTTATAATTAATTGGTATATCTGAGTAATTTTGACATAGATTTAATTCTGTAAATATTTTCAATATAATTCCTTTTGCAAAATTGCTCCATTTGATAACCTTGAACTAGAAACAAACTTTCCAAACCATTTTGGACACCCTTGGACCATGACCATGTGTTTTGAACAAAAACCCAGCATAGTGAATACATCCATTTTCACAATGTCATAGGATTTGTTTCCATCATCTATTCTTTGGTGTTATGGCTATTTGGAGCCAAGACCAAGTACTTAGAATGTGTCAATCACATATAAGATAAGTGGTGAACCTCAAACAATAGTACTATTGTTTTCCATCTACTTCTCCACTCTCCTATTCTTGCTTCAAGAATTCATCAAGTTAGCAAATGGAAAACAAGACTCAAGCAATAGAAGGCACTTCACTTTCAACTTGGTGGCAACATGAAAAGCTACAAAGAATATCACTGGAGAATTTGAAGTGAGGGAATGGGACTTCACAATAACTATAAGCAACTCAATGAAGTACAAGTGTGTGAAGAAAATCAAGGAGAATACATTTTCCTCCCTCTTTCTATCCCTTCTATCTCTTTCTTTTCATGTTTACTTAGTGTTATTTGTGCCCATCCCATACCCAAACCAATTAGTGAAGTGAAAGCCATGAACAATCCATCAAGACCAAGAGAAGAATCCATCCAAGTAACAAGACTACAATAGAAGCATGAAGATGATCTTCAAGAAGACAAGCATGTGAAGACTTGGAGCAATCCACACAAGTTGAAGAATAACAAGTGTTTTTGTCCAACCATTGACCCAAATGGAAAATACCAATTTTTTTTTATCTTTTTATCAATATTGCTATGAAGTTAGTTGAACCTAGACCTACCTTAACCCAAAATGGAAGGACTAAACTTAGATCATTCAAATGTTTTGAATGAAAACAACTAAGTGTTACATTTTATGATGTGATACTTTAGTTGAAATAGTGAGATCACCTTGGTGAACTCTTGGAACTTCCTCGACAAGTATGGTTAAAATAAAGTTAGTTTTATACATAACTCAACCTAGTCCATCCCAAGTAAAACCTTGGAAACTCCTTAGAATGTAATGAACCATTAGAGAATATATATTTTCAAAGTCAAACATTGACCTTGTACTAACCAACTTGGTTAAACCCCTCTTGATATGTTAGTTGCTCTGTATGTTTTCTACACTTGTATGTTTGTTTGCTAGGATGCTTGTTTATTTTGTTATTGTGTTTTCAATGTATAGATTGTACGGAGAGCAACGATCTATTGTGAAGAGAGTGTGAATTCTTCACCAACTTCAACAAGGCAAGTAACACACCATCAACTAACCATTATTTTCTATGTGCATTAGTTGATTTTGAGTAGTATGCATGATAGGAGATTTTAATAAGTTATATTATGCTATGCTATTATCCTAGTAGTGTGTAGCCATATCTTTTACCCTTGTTATTTTGATAGCCTTAGAACTTAGTAGATGCTATGCAATATTACATATTGTTTTATTAGATGTTGAGGAAAAATTCTAAGTATAACTAATAAATGAACCACCTGGGTGGAAGGGGTAAGACCGGTTTATGTTGAGTGTTGCCTCAGGGACCTTCTCAAAGGGTTATTCCACTTGAGGTTGTCACTTGCGGATGGCCACCCAGGAACAAATAGATTACTATGTCCCTCTAAATCTAGTAGCTTCCCGTGCAGCCTTTTGACAATATGGTCTCTGTCTTGGTCAATTAAGTTGTGAGGGTTCAGCCCAGGCTTGACAAGCACATGTAGCATAATTATAGGTGGAACGGGTCTTGCCGGTGGGTTGAATTCCTTCTTCTGAAAGATCTCGTCTCAATTCTCTCCTTTCCATGATGCCCTCCGGGTGTATAGGTTGTTTGGGCTAATTGAAGACAAAGGGTGAAAGTGCACAACCTCTTCAGAGTCAACAAACTAAGATCTTAGCCGTGTCCCCGGGTATGGACAACTATGAGGAGCTGGACAAGGATTGACGGAAGAATCTCATCACCAATTTCAATAAGTAAAATTTTTACCAAGTGAAGAGTATTGTGGTGCTTGGATCTTAATCCAATGTTGCCACCCCTTTGAAAAGAAAAGTCTGTTTTACAAAAGAGATGGGAAAAAACTGGCTTTATGCAAACTTAGCCTAAACTCCACTCAGCCAAATAAGCATGTAGTATTAGTCTTGCCATTTATATCCACCACAGTGTTACTTGCCAATATATTAAATTGTATTGACTCCCTTGTGGCTGCATATTCCATATTGCAGATGATTCTGAAGACGAGTGAGTATTTCGCTTAGGATCTCGAGACTATCGCCAACATGTTTTGCCTGTGGCACATGAAGAAGATGGGCTCAATGTTGTACTATGTTTTCCGCTGTATTTCTTTGTTTTCTGCTAGTCTTCCAAGACTATGCAAATTGTAATCCTATTTTGTAAAGACTAGATCATGCGATGTAATAGAATTTGATGCATTTGCATGATATTTCATTTTGTACTGTGGTGCTAGCAATTGATCCAGGGACTAGCACAATAACACATGTGTCCTTACATTATTTAAATGTGGGAACACTACATAGAGTTTTGAATATATATTTTCCATGTATAGAGTATGTGGTCCATAGTCCAAAAGAAACATTTCCTCTTTCATAGATTGACTCCTGAAAAAAAATCTATATATAGAGTTGAAGATTTTCATTATGAAAACCCTTATCAGATATATAGAACACATACAAATTTATTTTGTATCATAAATGCTGATAAAATATACTGTGATTTACAGTATTTGATGACAACTTCATGTTTATACAATAATAAATAGACTCGGATAAGGAGTTGGGGAGGCAAGTAAAGTTTCCAAACATGTCATGTGTGAATAATATTCGATGACCATGTTCTCCATGTTCATGGGATTTTCTTTATCCGTGAGTAGGTCGGTTGCATCGCAAAGAATAATTTTATCTAGCGGGGAATCTCTCAAGGGGAGATTGAAGTGCCACCATAGTTCCATGAGACACATTATTTGACTTCATAGTCTATAAATCATGTAGATTAGTTGTGACCTTCGAGAGCAAGCTCATTTATATATGATCATCTTGTCTTACATGGATGAGAACCAGAATTTTTGCAAATTTACTTGTATGTAAATTAAAAATTGTCATGGTTACATTGTATTAAAATTCGCAAATTGTTAATTCAAGTGAAGACATGAATTTTGTTTAGCGCAGAGCTCAAACATCTATCATAACACTTTGGAGATATCACCATTTGGTGTCCGTCTCAGTTGGAGATATCACAATTTTTACGGAGTCCGTCTCACAATAGTAAGAAGCATAATCTGATCAAAATCAGTATATTCCTTGATCTTAATTAGTACCTTATCATACGATTTAATTTAAATATATGAGAGAGCACATTGAAGGTAATTATAATGTCAAAATTGAAAAAAATTACACCTCTCAATAATTATAGATAATCTACACATAATGTAGTAGATGCCACATTAGCTTGCGATTCCATATATAAATTTGAGTTAGCCACTTAACAATTTTTGAATATCAACTCAATTCGAATTAAGTCAATTTCGTGCATTTTGGGCATTTTTTCACTTAATTGATGGCGAGTTGATATTTAACTTTGCAAGACAAATGAATCTCAATTATAAAAATAATATTATTGTCCCAGTCGTATATGTTATAGGGATTGTAAGATGCAAACACATTGAACATATAATATTTTATAGACACGATTTGGTCTAGACATCAATATAATTCAATACATGATGTAATTATACAAACATAGAGGGTCTACGACATGACATGTACTAATTGTCGCACCGGTAGTTGGACTATTTATATGTCAGAAACGTATCCTTAATTTCTTATGTTCCATGTTGTTTTCTTATTGTTTCCTACATGTTTTCAATCCAGTTTATGTCATTTTTATCGATTTTCCGAACTAACCTATTGAAAAGATGCCACAGAGCCAGTTCCCTGTTTTCTGCTGTTTTTAGTTTCAGAAAAGTTTTTCTGGAAATATTATCGGAATTGGAAAATTCAAAAGCAAGAAGTCTTAGAAGTCCCGGAGGGTCCACGTAGTCACGAAGAGACCCGGAGGGGTGCTCGGGAGCCACCACACAATAGGGGGGCGCGGTTCCCCCTCTAGCCGCGCCAAGGAGTGGTGTGGGCCCCTAGCCACCCCCGGCATCGCCCTTTGCCCATATATACTCCCCGATGCATAATCCCTACAGGGATCGGCCTTTTCCACCAAAAACATCCGTAGCTCCGTCGCCGCCGCCGACAAGTTTCGGGGGACCGAAATCTCTGTTCCGGCACCCTGACGGGACGGGGAAGTGCCCCCGAGCCATCTCCGTCGACTCCACAACCATCTTCATCACCGTTGATGTCTCCTATGATGACGAGGGGGTAGTTCTCCTCGGGGGCCGAGGGCTCTACCGATAGCTATGTATCTCATCTCTCTCTCCCATAGTGTGATCTTTATGTGATCATGGGCTTTGTAATCTAGTTGAATATGTCGATGTACTATTCATATGTTATGCTACTCAAGTGGTTTTGTTATGAGATCTTCGTAGACACTTTGATCACGGTGTAAAGGTGACAGTGTGTGCACCGTGTGTCTTAGCATGATATTTATATTTTGTGTTGGATGACCCTATGAAATTGTGGTATTTGTCTAGTACCTTCTAGGGCGCTCATAGTGACATCGTGGGGTTAACTAGACATGGGAATGTGACTTTGAGGAGTGTTGTTACAGCCCTACTCAATGAATTGGTGTTTGTTATTAGACCGGAGAGTGGTTCGGAGTAGCATAGTGAAGAGAGATATTTATACATTCAATCATGATTATTATTGTTGAGAGTGTTCACTAGTGAAAGTATGATCCCTAGGCCTTGTTTCTAAGCATTGATACACCGTTTACAATCAGTTATGCTACATGTTTGCTTTCTGAAATTTTTATTTCAGATTGCTATTATCGCTTATACACATCCATATTACTTGTATTTCACACTCTCTTTGCCGAAATAGTGCACCTATACAACTGACAATTGTATTAGGTGTGTTGGGGACACAAGAGACTTCTTGTATCGTAATTACAGGATTGCTTGAGAGGGATACCTTTGACCTCCTCCCCGGGTTAGATATACATTGGGTAATCCACTTAAAGGAAACTTGCTGCTATTCTAAAAACATCGGCACTTGGAGGCCCAACACTGTCTAGAAGAATAGAAGCGTGCGTAGACATCAACCTCTTTTCTGGCGCTGTTGCCGAGGATGTAAGATAAAAGGTCCTCACATCCTCGGGTGTGAGTGCTCGAAGTTATTTCCTTTAGATTTTGCAATCATATCGTTTTGTTTCTTGTTTTTATTTCCACTAGTTAGTCTTAATGGAAAACAACAAAAATATGAGGGAACTTTATCATCTTTATCTCGAGTTAGGACATTAAGTGTTTGAAGAAAAAATTAAAAAAACTATGGAGATTTATTTGCATGATAATAGCAATATTATTAGTATGAATTCTTTGAACACCATTATTGATAATTATATGGAAAAGCCTAAGCTTGGGGAAGCTGGTTTTCATGAATATGTTATTTTTAGTCCCCCAAGTTTTGAGGAGGAAGTTTTCTTTGATGATACTTTGCCTCCAATATATGATGATTATTATGATGAATATGTTATTTTCAGTCCACCTACTATTGAGCAGAAAATTAATTATGATTCAAAATATTCCTCCTATATTTAATTATTATGGTGATGAGAATAATAATGATAGTTATTTGGTTGAATTTTCTCTCACTACTATTAATGAGAATGACTATGCTTATGTGGAGAGTAATAATTCTTTTATGCATGTGGCTCATGATAGGAATGTTTTATGTGATAGTTTTATTGTTAAATTTATTCATGATGCTACTGAAAGTAATTATGAGAGAGGGACACATAATGTTATGCGTCTCAACAATATCAAGTTTCCCCTCTTTATGTTGAAATTTCTGAAGTTGAACTTATTTTGTCTTCCTGTGCTAGCCACTTTGTGCTTTATTGATTTGTTCTTATACAAGATTCTTTTTCATAGGAAGTCGGTTAGACTTAAAAAAATTATATTTTCTTCTTGATGCTCTATTTTGCTTCAATTCATAATTCGTACGTGAAAATATTCACAAATTATCATGCCTAGCTAAAAGGCGTTAAAGAAAATCACTTCTTGGGAGATAACCCATGGTCTTATTTTTGCTTTGTTTTTCTCTGTTTTATTTGATTCAAGGGGTTGTATACTTCTTTAGTAACTCCTTCATATCTTTCTTTTCATGTTTTAGTAGTGCCAAGTAAGGTTTCTGACGAGAGTTGGAGTGGGTTTTCGGATTTCTGCGCAGAAAATAGATTTCTGCTGTCCACCGTAAAAAATCGTATAATTCACGGAAAAATCGAAATGACCTGAAATTTCTTGTGCTTATTCGTCAGCTAATTCCGCAATTTTTTGTTCTTTAAGTTTTTCGATCTGAACAATATAAGTTCCTCGAAACAATTTGTCTTTACTTATTGTTTTAGTTTTGACAAATTCTGCTATTTTTTCTTGCATTTGCTCTTTTACGTTGTCAAGTGGATTTCTTTTCTTCACAAAACATCAGTGGATGTAGATAAGTTTTAGAAGTATCAATAGCACTTGTGCCATACAAAACGAATGGATTTTTAATTGTTGCACTAAACTTCTAATGTGAATTACTGTTTGAGTATGGTGTGAAGGAAGTTTTCAAGGGTCAAGAGAAGAGGTGATATATGTGATCAAGAAGAGTGCAAGGTCAACGCTTGGGGATGCCACCGTGGTTCATCCAAGAATATTTTTAGAATACTCAAGCATCTAATCTGGGGTATGTCCAAGTCATCCCCTTCTTCATCAACTATCTATCAGGTCACTTCTCGTGAAACTATATTTTTATTCGGTCACATCATATGAAATTTACTTGGAGCGTCATTTATTTTTTGTTCAGTTTTCTTTTGTTTTCCTTTCTGCACTAATATCACTGGAACCTATCATACTTGTGTGGGAGAGAGACCCGCTCCATTTTCATTGCTTAGAACACTCTAGTTTTCATTCTTATTGTTCTGTGAGTGTTCACTTTTTGCTAGTACTACGTTTAGCCCTTGTTTTCATGCATCTCTTATTAAGAGCTGTTATTTTTGGTAGAGCTATCATGCTTGCTTGATGTATAATTTAGAGAGTTTTTGTTAAAATATATTTTGTATGGTGCTACATGTGGTAGATGGTATAACGAAAAAGCTTGCATATTCTTGTAGATCACTAAACTGTTTCACTTGATTATTTGATGTTGTTTTGCGATATTAATATGCTTAATGGTTAACTTTCTGGTTTAGTAGAGTAAAAGCAATCAATGGTTGGTCTAGAAGCTTGAAAATGTGCCACACTCAAATAACCAGTTGATAGGATAATGGTATATGACTTCCTTTGCTGATTGCAATCGTGATAGCTTTTTCTTACGCGCTACGGTCGGGGTAGCCAACAGTGACTTGTCACTTCCACGGACCCTCTTGGAGTGATTTTCATTATGCCTTGTGAGATCATGATTTTCTTTGGAATCTTTTAACTTGTGAGTTCTATGTTGCGGTTTTCTAGCACTTCCACCATCCATATTTGCTAGCCTCTTCGGTTTTGTGCATTGCTCATTATCACATTGAGAGTTGGTGCAAACTTATCTAGTACATTCAAACACCAGGGGAGAACTTTGTTCTTCTACACATAAGCCAAAATTTATCTTCCTCAAAACAACCACCATACCTACCTACCATGGAATTTCCATAGCCATTCCGAGATATATTTGCATACAACATCCATCATCATTATGTTACTTGTCATGCTTCATTGTTATTTTGCATACTGTTGAATACAACATCCATCTATCCTAGAAATTGCATGTATCTTGGGCAAGGTTATGTTCTTTAGTTAGGGCTACACCTGGGCATAAGCTAGAAAATAATAAACTTCTTGATATATTCTATAATGGACCAACTATTGAATCTAGGGCATACCTAGATAGCTGCGCTGGTTGTGTTTTCAGGCAAAGAACTCCAAATGAAGCTGAGGAATTAATGGCTAAAATAAGCCAAAATCATGATGACTGGACCATGGTTGAGCCAGAGCCGACCCCTAATCCAGTATTGTGACGCCCCGAGATCGGGCACTATGCAGATTCCAGCATTCCCGCCAAAATCCACATAATAACCGATTCCAGGTTGCCACTTATGATAACATTACAACAGTTCACGAATATTCCACAATTACAACCGAAACAGATAGATACAAGATGACTCAAACGAGCCAGGGTTACAACTGATACATTACAAAGATCCAAATAACAGCGGAAGAAACAAACGTCCGGCTACGGACAAGATACAAATTGGACTAAGAGTCCTGAAGATAACCGAGAGCGTCCAATCCCTCCCCAGGCCAAGCCGGAGGGATTCCCAAGCTAACGTCGTCAGACTTCAAACCTGTTGACTGCAATGTTGAATATGCAGCCACGAAAGAGATTCGTGGGTCAGTACGGTTAAGTACTGGCAAGTGGATAAACCATACTCACAAGATACCGGCGTAGCCAGTTATCACAAGATACAAATACTTTAGGATCAACGGAAAGGAAGGGGTTGTTGCAAATAAGCGGTAAAGGGCTGCTCTAACCATCTACAGAGAGATACTACAACTTCCGGCTAACAGAAAGAAGATAAGATCGAGTATTGTAACCAACTGAAAGTAAATCCAAACAAACCCATCCTGGATCTCGCCCCTTATCCGAAGAAGCAATCCGAGGATAACTCACACAGTTGGATTAATAATGGTTCAGATTATTGTGTCAATAAGCCTATTACTAGTCAAGTTGTTAATCATTGGGTGTAAGATTGTTAATCATTAGGTTTAAGTTGTCCTGAGTACTTGTTAGCCAGTACTTTCACCAAGTAATCCATAACCGCGGAAAACACGGCTTCTCGAGAAGATTATCCCTGCAGGGTTGCACCAATTTAGCCGTACACGCAAGAATAACCCGCCAGATGGGAGATCACCCCACCAAGCGAGGTACTCTACACAACTCTACTCTTCTTCACATCAAGCCCAAAGAACCTTGGGCGCACGGCTAATCGAGCCCCGAAGAAAAGGGACCCTCATAGCACTCTAAGACCGTGTCCCCCTATATGCCGACTACGAAAGTTCCACCTGGGATCCAAGGGCTCGCAAGATCATGCATGCAGCAAATGGAAAACCCGAACTAAATGAGGCGATTTGGACGAGATGCGAATCGAGTCAAATTGAGGGGGCGCCCATACTCGCTTCCCACATGCGGGTAGTGCGCTCATCATGGATCAGTAGACAAGACCCTTTTCCTATTAGGGTCGACACTAGCAGGCCTCAAAACCACAAAGGGCCTCCTGCCGGTGCCTTATCATCAAATTATTATTTAACAATAACATTAGCATG
Source organism: Alopecurus myosuroides (assembly GCA_028641055.1). Taxonomy (NCBI): domain Eukaryota; kingdom Viridiplantae; phylum Streptophyta; class Magnoliopsida; order Poales; family Poaceae; genus Alopecurus; species Alopecurus myosuroides. The sequence continues at coordinate 98,903,993 of CM054061.1, forward strand.
ATTGATTGATTAAACATCGAGCCCCCAGAACATAATGAAGTAATAACAGAAAGTAACGGGTAACAGACTCGAGCAAAACAACCTAAGCATGCTAGTTAGACACGGGCAACAAGCAATGGTTATAGGTATGGAGGTGAGGCAATATCAAGGTTAAGGGATTCATGTGATGGGTTCGTAACAGAAACAACTACTACTAAGGCTAGCAGAAAAGAACAACGGAAAGTATCGGTAACAAGTGATGAAAGGCAGCCATTTGGCAGCAAGTGAGTATACTTGCCTGAGATCCCGCAAGGTAGCAGAACTTGTCGTTGCTCACATCATCTCAACGTCCTATCCGGGAAGGAGCAACGAACCTCGAACAAACACCGGATGCAACAATTACTACTACGGCAAAATATCCAGCATGATCAAGATATGGATGCATGAAAATTTAATGGATGCATAGAAATAAACTAGTTGACATGATAAACAGATTTAAATGGACCCATATGCAATTTGAGTTGCATATGAAAAGCCCATGAATTATGGTTGGAACAATTGTTTTCCTACTAATCAACAGGTGAAGGTGGATTAGCATGATGCATGGATGAGGAAAACAACAAAATAACAACAATAGAAGCAATTGGAAATAAGGTTTACCAAGGTTGGAAATTCATTCATTAAGTTAGGAAATTTTGGTTACTTAAAGGTGTCACTCAAGCATTTGTTGTTTTCATCAATTTAAATTGTTCAAAACAGATCACAAAGTTTATAATTGAAAAGAAAACAAGATTTTAGTTGGAATACATGTTTCACTTGTTGAAAAAGGATTTAGGATGAATTACTTATGAATTAACAAGTTAAACAAGATTTTAATTGAATTTAATTCAAACATGAACTTATTTGAATTTTTATTTGTTCAAAACATTAAACCAAATTCATATTTCAAAAGTTTATACTTTTAGGGTTTGAAAACATATTTTATTCCCAAAAGAATTTGTTTTGATCAAGTTATGAATTTAACAATATTAAATGATTTAAACAAGGTTTAAAGCATTTAACCAATTTTAATTATTCAAAACATGAAACAAATTTTATATTTGGAAAGGTGGTTTAATTTTGCATGGAAAACATATTTCATTTGTGGAAATTGGATTTAAAATGAGCAAGTTATTATTTTGGCAATTTTGAAAGCAATAAATAAGAAACAGTTGTTTTCAGCAATTTAAATTATTCAAAACAGCAAACAAAATTTATATTTGGAAAGTACATGAAAAGTTGATTGGAAAACATATTTGGTTTGTGAAATTTGGAATTTTTATGAACAAGTTATGATTTTTGCAAGTTTAAGTGATTTAAACAAGAATTCCAATGTTTTACCAATTTAAAATATTCAAAACAGTAAACAAATTTTATATTTGGATAGAACATTCAATTTGGGACAGAAAACATATTTAAAAAGTTAAAATTGGAGTTGGGATGAATTTATTATGCAATTTACAAAATTGGGTGCAATTCTGCCATTTTTAGGGAACTAGGGGCTTAGAAATAATTTCCCAGGGGCTAGAATAATTTGTAAGGGCCTAGTTGTGATTGCTGAGAAGTTCTGTGACCAAACATTTGAAAAATAAAAAGGTTGTTTTAATCTGCAGGGGGTGGGATTCGAACCCACCCCCTCTGCTTGCAGCGCCAGGGAACAGGACCAGTGGGGTGGCTACTCGAGTTGTGATGGAAAGGGGCAGTGGGGGGGTATGAGGTGTGCTCGCGGGATGTTTTCTGAACTTAACTGAATCGGGACTGTTACTGCATCTCGACAGAAACCCGGCCAGCGATGGCAGGGCGAACGCCGGTGGGGGGCGCCGTGGCGATGGTGTGCGTGTGGCCGTGGGGGAGAAGGAAGATGAGGGAGGAGGGGAGAGAGGGAACCGAGGCGGTCGATGGGGCGGCCTCACCTTGGGCTTGGGCGATTGGAGGCGGTCGGACAGGGAGCAGTTTGGCGATGCAGCAGGAGGTGGCCGGCCGGAAACCTCGACGGCGCGGCCGCCCGGGGCCTCCTCGGTCCATGGCGCCTTCGCCAAAGAGGGAGAGCTTGATGGGGAGGTTCCATTCCCGGGAACGGTTGCCCCTCGAGGTGATCATGGGGGATGGGAAGGTGGCGGCCATGGGGGCTCGGTGGTGGTGATCGGGTGGTCTCAGTGATGTTCAGAGAAGGACGAGCAGAGAGGAGGGGGATGGCGGCGATGGAAGGAGGGGCGCTAGGGTTTCTAGGGCTAGCAGAGGGGTGAGGGGAGATATATGGGGAAGGAGCCATGGGTACGGCAGGCCATCGGAAGGGTGGGGGAGGATCGAGTGGCTCTGATGGGGACGTACAGTGATGACGTGAGGAAAGGAGGAAGACGACAGAACAGGGGGGGTGGGCCAGAAAGTTTGGTGGGCTGGGGAGAAAAATGAGAGGATGGGGTTGGGCTGGTTCTTCTCCTTGGCTTTTATTTTTATTTTTCTTATTAGTTGATTTTTTTTGTAAAGGAATGAAAGAGGGCAAAAGAATGGAATTTGGGGGGGTTTAGTTCATTAAATATTTTTAGTACTTTCAAAACAAAAAGAATGGAAGCAATGTTAGCAGTATTCTCAAACTTGGAATTATTAGTTGGAATTTTAAAGTGGTTAGTTGAATTTTCAAATAAGGTTTGTTTTGGGAATTTTGGAAATAAATAAATTCTATTTAATAAGCCCAAGAAATTTTGCAAGCATTATTTACTTTACTTTGTTTGCAAAGATTTTTGTTTAACTTGTGAACCCATACTGAAAAATGATAAGTAGGTTTGAGTTGTTTTGAAATTTTGAATTGCCATTAGGGTTTTGATAACAGGGAAAATTTTATTAACAAGCAATTTGTTTAAAACACTTTCAAACTATTGAAAACTAATGAGTGATTTAGCTTGCAAGTTTGAAATTGGAAATTTTTGAGCAAGGGGGTGAAAGTTTAAATGGTTTTGAATTTTGATTTGTTTTGAAAAACAGAATGCAATGCTCATGTGATGCATATGATGCATATGATGCAAGCAAAAGTAACAAACAATTTCCTATTAGGGTAACACCCCAGGTGTTACAAGTATCAACACCAACACCAACACCCAAGAAGAGGAGAATGATTGAATTAAATGATTAAGTGATGAGAGAAGCCAAGAAATCTCTTAAAGAGAGGGGTATTAAATCTGAAGATGTTAAGAATTTTCCACCTATAGAAGAATTATGTAAGCCAATCCCTCGCTTATCCACCATTGATGTACACTCTCTCCAATATTTTGATAGTAGAGATATTCCATATAATAAACCTCCTGATCAATGTTTAGATGAATTTGATAATTATGTTATTAACCAAGATAATTTTAATATGAGAGTGCAAAATCACCTAATGGAAAACTCTAGAGCTATTGATAATTTGGATGGTATGATAGAAAGAACATCTAATGATGTTAAAATGCTTGTTAAACATTTTCAAATGGTTCAAACTCAAATTGATCAACTTGCTAAAGTGCAAAAAGATTTGTTAGTTAATGTTTCTAAAGAAAAACATGCTTATGAAATACTACCTCCGTTCCTATGAATAAGGCGCACACGCATTTCAAGACAAATTTTGACCGAAAGATTTGAGTAACAATATGTTGACTATATAGTGCAAATTTGACATTGTTAGATTCGTATTGAAAAACACTTTTTAATGATTTTGATTTTATACAAAATACTATTATATATATATGGATTAATTCTTGGTCAAAGATAAATCTTGAAAAACGTGCGCGCCTTATTCATTGGAACGGAGGGAGTAAGAACTAGAAGTGGTATTGCTACACAAGATCCTTATATCCCGAGGGACATCCTAAAAGAATTGAACAAGATTCTAAGCAAACTAATAATAATGATATTCATACTAAGAAGTAAAAGAAGAAGAAACATAAAACTGCTGTAGAATCCTTTGAACTTAATAAAGATCCCAATAGTATATCTATTTGTGATGCTGAAACTGAAGGTGGTAATGAAAATAATGATGCTTCTGATAAAGAAGAAATTGAAAAGGAACGTGAAAGGCAAACTCAAAATACAAAGTACACTAAGGAAGATTTAATGCTAATAAACATGGTAGTGAGAGAGAACCTTGGGTACAAAAACCAATGCCTTATCCTAATAAGAAACACAAATCAAAAGAAGAAGAAGAACACTATAAAAAGTTTTGTGAATGGATGAAACCTTTGTTCTTGCAAATTCCTTTAACTGATACTATTAAATTTCCTCCTTATGCAAAATATATGAAAGATATTGTCTCTAACAAAAGGAAGATTCCTAATGAGGAAATTTCCACTATGCTTGTTAATTACTCTTCTAATGGCAAGGTTCCTAAGAAACTTGGAGATCCTCGTATACCAACTATTCCCTGTTCTATTAAAAATAATTATGTCAGAACTGCTTTGTGTGATTTGAAAGCTGGAGTTATTGTCATGCCTTTTACTCTCTATAAAAGACTCCTAGAAAAGTTGATACCAACTGAGTTATCTTTGCAAATGGCTGATAAGTCTACTGCTATTACTGTGGGTATATGTGAGGATGTTCCTGTTCAAGTTGCTAATAATTGTCTCATATTAACTGACTTTGTTGTGTTGGAAATGCCTGAAGATGATAATATGTCTATTATTCTTGGAAGACCTTTTCTTAATACTGCAGGGGCTGTTATTTATTGCAATCAAGGAAATGTTACTTTTAATGTTAATGATAAAGAGCACACTTTTTAATTTCCCAAAAAGATTGATAAGAAATATGGTCTAAATTCAATTGAAAATATTGAGACCATTAAGATTGGAGAATTTTATTGTCCCGTTCCAGTACCACCAAAAGAATATGAAATGATTATGATTGGGACTATGTCTATCAAGGTTGAGGTAACATAATTATTTAGTGATTAGCAAAGTTATGCTTGATATGAAAGTTATTCTAGTAACAAGACTTGATCACCCTTGTTAACAAAATGATTTTGAATGAAGAAGGCATTGTTTTGACTATGTTTTCACCTTCCCCATTATGTTTTCACCATATTTACTTCTGTTCTCACATTGCTACTTGAGTACAATCATGTTTTCCACCATCCTTATGCATGTTTTCCTGATATTTTCACTCTGATTTCTGAGGATATGCATGTTTTCACCATACATACTTTTGTTTTCACCGCTACCACCTTTGTTTTCCTTCGATATTCTTGAATTAGAGTGTCATAGAACCTATGTAGTGCTGATTTTGGTTTTGTTTTCTACCTTTTCACTTTCTTTTTCGTCATTTTTATTAATTATTAAAATTCTGAAAAAGTTCGAACGATAAAGTTTCTCGGAAAATTCCAGAAAAATTATAATAAATTTATACGTCAAAAATGAGGCAGAAAGACACCTAGGAGGCCCCAGGGGGACCCACCAGTCAGGCACACCATGGGGTGGCACAACCAACCCCTGGTGGCGCCAACACATGGTGTGGGCCCCCTGCCCCCCCACTAACTCTCTCCCCGGCCATGGTCTTCTCTCTCACCTCCCAAACTGAAAAAAATTCATGGAACCCGTGTTCTTGTTGTTCTTCCTCTGGATTGTCGATCTCCTTCTTCAGCCCATCATTTGTGCTGAGATTTGGTGTGTTTGATCTCCGATATATGACTCCTGCGATGATCCAAGTAGAATTTTGTTTAATGAAGTATTTCTTGAGTATTTTGGTACTGTAGGTGACAGCTTATGTGAGTTTGCATGCTTGATTTGAGTAGAAATAATATATTTTTGATGTATGTTTAGCTCTCATATAAATCCCTACGGTAGTCTCCAGCTTATAGTTGCTTGAAATTAATTTTTGTGATGATTGTTGAAAAATTTCAGAGATGGATAGTTATAATTTTGGAGAAATATTTAGGAGCGATGCTCCTAGAAGGACAAGGCCCTCACTCTCATCCACTTCAGCGAGGCCATCATACAATGAATACGTCATTTCATCGACTATGATGATGCGGGAAATGCTGGTATCGTTAACCCAACTAGCTTTCCTTGCAGTACATTTTTAAGAAGTGCAGGTTTATTAGATGAATTTCGTATGCTTATTGAAAGAGTTGGTCTAACCAAATTTATGGAGGATGAAAGCCCTCGGTATGCCACTCTCACAAAAACTTTTGTTAAGAGCTTTAAATTTCAGAACACACATTATGGTCCAACTGTTGCCTTCAAGTTATATAGTAGCCCTGTTTCTTTGTCCTTGGTAGAATTTTGTGCTATTATAGGTATCAACACCACCGGGACATCGAGCAGGATTCAAGATAAACCAGCAGACCTCCAAGGGCTCTACCGAGAAATCACCAACGATGACGGTCGCTCATCCCAGCGTGGGAAGATAAGGAACATTCAACTTCCTGCTCTTAGATATTTTACTTACTACCTTTCTACCAGTATCCTTGGTAGGGAGAACACTACAAAAATTTCTAGTTACCACCTAGCTTTCATTGATGCTGCACTGAACCGTAGCACAAAGTATAACCTTGGTCTACTTGTTGCACGCCGCCTTGCTGCTTCTGGGCCTATTTTTGGGGGCATTATTGCTAGATGTGTAGCAAATGCTTTAAATGTTTCTATTGACCCTAATGATGAAATAATTGTTCCTTGTAGGCTTAACCTTGCTGCCATGAAATCCATCAGTTTGTCACTACTAACTCTACTTCTGAACGTTTAGTATATAGAGTTTTATATATAGATGGAGAGGAGCGAAAAGTTACTTTGCCGCAGCCTGTTTGTCTAAGATTGACAGGTCACCATGGTCGCTCTACAAGGAGCAGGTAGACGAGCATCTGAGAACCACATAGTTTCACAGGCAGCAGGAGAGGAGAGACGCGCCTCCCGAGGACCACAACACGCAGTACACCGGTGCATCCTCGAGCACATATCAGGAGGAGGGTTCCTCCTCAACGTACTACGGGGGCGCCACCTCATGGGAACCTTGGTGATTGATCTCCACTTAGGAAAAAAGCCTAAGCTTGGGGGGAGGTATACCGACATCACACTCATTTATATATCATGTTCTGCCGGTTCTTTGTATATCCATGTTTTCCTTTTTTCGCTTATTTTCGTTTCTTTCGCTTGTTTTTGTTTCTTTCGCTTGTTTTCGTTTCTTTCATTTCTTTTTTTTATTGTTTTGTTTTCGCTTTCCAAAACACAAAAAGACCAAAAATATTTGTGTTGTTTCTCTCTATTTGTTTCTTTAGTTGGTTTGCTTTATCCTATAGTTGTAGTTTAATATTCAAAAACCCAAAAATATTTTGTTTTGTTTGTTGCTTGCTTTTTTTTATTCCTGTTTCATTTCAAAAAAACAAAAAAGATTTTGCTTTGTTTGCTTGTTCTCTTTTGCTCGAGCTTTCATTGAAAAACCCAAAAATATTTTGTGTTCTTCTTTTGTTTCGTAAAGTTTACCGCAGAGTTCAATAGTCGTCTGTGACTCCATTGGAGCTTGGTTTTCATTATATATTATTCGAGCCACAAGTGAAGAGCAATAATGACGATCTATGACAATTCAAGTTGTGGTGAGAGGCTGGTATGAACTCTATTTTCTTTCATTTTTGTACATATATCCATCTATGTGAGCATGCTTAGTTTGTTCGTATAAGATATATGTTATTAATGGTTGTGTAATAGTTCGTGCTCTCTCATGTTTTGTTCCAATTTATTAATAGTAAATGACATGTCATATAAATATTTGTTCGCATTGTTCTATTCATAGAAGGCTATGACATTGTGGTAGCCTCCTCTGACTATTTCATTTGAATCGATTAGCACATGCTCACGCATGCTACGACTGAAATAAAAAGTCAATAAGCCTTGATGATTTATTTTGCCTCATAGTTCTAGTATCAATTTTATGCCCCGGTTAATTTTACTTTGTCGTAAACATGATTATGATAGTTGTTGCTCTCCTGATTGTCGCTTCCCAGTCTATTGCTAACCTCCACCAGTACTGAGTATGAGCTCTACTCGTGCATCCAACTCCCTGAAAACCAAGTTATTCCATAGAGTCCACTATAAACTCCCATGTGGTATTTAACTGCCACTCCAAAGTAAATTGTTCATGTGCTACCTTTAAAACTTTCAAAATTACTCATGCTTTGTGTTGTTGTTTTTGCTCATGAAGACGTCAATAGAGAATCTTTATCTCACTCGTTGATTGGATTTCACACCCTCGACTAGTGGCTTCATCCGCTTATCCAAATGATAGAAGAGCTGGCAGTGGGGTGCCCAGCCATAAATTAATGCAACCAAATTCTCTTCACTATTTTTCCCCTGATTTATCGGTCAAAGCATAATTGTGTAAACAAAAGAAAAAGAGGGATGACCTTCTACCGAGATGCGTCCTTCATTTGGGAGCCGCTCTTGTGAATCCCGTTAGCTTGTGACGTACTGTATTTTATGTTTACCATTCGTTGACATTAGCATACACCTGTCCTAAAATATAGACACTCCTCCATGGTATGTTATTGTTGGCAGGCACCCAAGGATTCGATTAGCCATGATTTGTGAAATATGGATGGGAGGAGTGTCAAACTTTTAATACCTCTGTTTAATAAAATAAAAGCTCTAGCACATGAGTGATCCGTGCTTCCCTCCGCGAAGGGCCTTTCTTTTACTTTTATGTCGAGTCTCCACCATATTATTTAAGCACTTTCTTGAGAGCATAATTTTTATTCTTAGTGTGTTGTGTTTGTCCGAAAGAACGGTTGATTGTGGTATAACTTTGATACTTGTATCTTTGATATCTTTACTTATAGTCTTCCCTTGAACTTCAGAGGTGTCCTGGCATTTATGTTTGCCCCACACATAAGGGCAAGCGAGATACAACTTTATCAGATCATATTATGACTATTACAATATTGCAAATAGTTATGCTTCATGTTGTTTATTATTAATATGTTGTTATCTCTTCATGGTCTGCATAGCTATTAAGTGACAGTATCTTGCATGTATCTTATCATGAGCATAATTAAGTATTTGATCATATAGTGAGTATATTTACATCATATGAAACAAATGTGTTCGTAAAAATCTTTTATCGCACTCAAGTGTCACTTAATTTCTTGAGGACAAGTAATAAGCTAAACTTGGGGGAGTTGATACGTCAAAAACGTATCTCCTTTTCCGAACACTGTTCCTATTGTTTTCCTCTAAACTTGTGTGTTTAGGATGCAACTAACATGGACTAGCGCTGTTTTCAGCAGAATTACCTTGGTGTCTCGTTTTTTTGCAGGAAAATCAACTTTCGGGAAATTGCCCAGAAAAGAGGTCTTAAAACACCGGAAGACCCCGGGAGCCAGAAGGGTGTAAAGAGAAGAGCCAGAGGGGGGCCACATCACCCCTGGCGCCCCCTAGGCCGCGCCACTTGGTGGTGTGGGCCACCCAGAGACTCCCTTGGGCTCCCCTTTCGACTATATATTGCCTTCAACCCTAAAACCCGAGGGGGTTTGATAGTTTTCCAGAAAGAAGTTCGTAGATCCGTCGCCATCGCGAATCCTTTTTCGGGATTCAGAAACTCCGTTCTGGTACCCTGTCGGGACGGGGAATTGGAGAAGATCATCACCAACGCCTCTCCATCAACCATCCATGTTTCCCCCATCCATGTGTGAGTAATTCCCCCATTGTAGGCTGAAGGGGATGGTAGGGATTGGATGAGATTATTCATGTAATAATGTCATGATTGTTAGGGCATAGTGCCTAGTATCCTCTATTAGTCCTATTTACATTGTTGCAACTTGTTATGCTTAATGCTTTCTACTTTGGGCCCGAGTGCCACGATCTTAGATCTCAACATGACAGTGAATACTTGTGCCGGATGTCAGTATTACGCCAAGCAGACGAATATGCCAGCTCAAGCACTGAAAACTATCCCCATAACATGGCCATTTGCAGCCTAGGGGCTAGATATGATGTGACCATTCAAACTGCAAGAGGCGTATTTACACATCTACTCGTTGCAGTGGATAAGTATACCAAGTGGGTGGAAGAAAAACCCCTCAAAAAACTTGATTGTGTAAGTGCCAGAAATTTCGTCATAGACATAGTCATGCGATACGACGTTCCATGTAGTGTAATCACGGATAACGAGACACAATTCGCTATTGGAGAGTTGGCAAAATATTGCTGACAAACGGCAATCCGCCTAGATCTGGCATGTGTGGCATACCCACAATCCAATGGACAGGTTGAACGAATGAATAGTTCAATCCTGCAAGGAATACGCCCAAGACTCGAATCTCCTCTTAATAGATAAGCTGGAGCATGGGTAGAAGAATTTCCTTCCATGCTTTGGAGTATTCGAACGATGCCAAATAGATCAACTAGGCAAACGCCCTCTTTATTGGGTTATGGCGCATAAGCAGTGCTTCCCACAAACATGATCCATGATAGCCCAGGATTGCAAGCATACGATGATCCGGAAGCCGAAAATGCACGACATGATGATGTTGATCTCTTAGAAGTAGAACAAGACCTAATATTACAAAGATCGCCATTTATCAGCAAGGATTACAACGATATCATAGTCGGAAAATCAAACAACGATCTTTTAAAGAAGGTGATTTGGTGCTAACATTGGTACATGATAGAAAACACAAGTTAGCCCCAATCCAAGAAGGACCATTTGTAATTAGAAAGGCTATGAAAAATGGAGCATATTACCTTGTAGATATTCGAGACACAGAGGATGACCCGAAAAATACGAATCGCAAGAGGAAAATAAACATAGCTGTGGAACTCAGAGAGACAAATAGGCCCTGGAGCATCCAGCAGTTACGTCCCTTCTACACTTGGTCCAAATTGTTTGTAAACATCTTTGAGATCAGGAAATAAAGTTGTTGGAATTCATGCATTTTTGTTTTGTATTGTCATTATTGTTCAAAGCATAAGTCTGTCTTATGTATTTCCCAATGATCTTTCAGATTGCTTCAATGTTAACCCGGATTTTGCCTGCATGCTCGGAGTTAAGAAAAACTGAATGCTTTCATAGCCCAAGGAGGCTTAAGAAACCCAGATTGTGCCTGCGTGCCGGAGTTTCTTCAAAATTCCTTGTTATTTCCTAAGTATTATCTGATCGTTTGTGTGTTGGATCACTGGAATTAGTAAGTAAAAGTGCCTAAGTATTATCCATGAATCCGAGTTTTGACTGATAGGTCTGAACCCAGTCACTTGGCATGAAGATTACATACTTTTGAATCACTTCATCACTAAGGAAAGTTAAGGCATACAAACCAGAGAACTTAGAAGGAAAAGGAATTAAAAACTTGCAAAGACTCAAATTTTACTGCAAAAGGACAAAGTAATTGTTTATACAAAAGATAGATAGCATTACAATTGATATTACATTGAAGAATAGTAATGATTTCTATTATCTCGGCTGGCTACGTGATACGTCTCCAACGTATCTATAATTTCTGATGCTCCATGATAATATTATGCTAATTGCTACATGTTTTCTCCCTTCTTTATAGCATTTTTACACGTTTTCTGGGATTAACCTATTAACAAGATGCCAAGTGCCAGTTCCCTGATTTCTGCTGGTTTTTATATCAGAAAAGTTGTTCAGGAAACATTCTCGGAATTGGAACCGACAAAGCCCGAAGTTCCTATTTTCCCTAGAAGCATCCAGAAGACCAAAGAAGAGTCGAAGACGGGCAACAGGGGGGCACACCATGGGGTGGCGTGGCCTCCCCCTGGCCGCGCCAGCTGGTGGTGTGGGGTCACCAGGACTCCACCGCCTTTGCCCATTTTCCTATTTATTCCACCGGATGGAAAATCCTAAACACCTGATCAAATATCCCCCAAAAGTTCCGCAGCCTCCGTCGTCGTCAACCCTAGATCAGGGTGTTCTGAAGCTTTCTTCCGACACCTTGTCGGATAGGAAATCATCACCGGAGGCTTCTCCATCACTATGTCTGCCTCCGGAGTGATGCGTGAGTAGTTCACCCTTGGACTACGGGTCCATAGCAGTATCTAGATGGTTGTATTCTCGTTATATGCCTCCATGTTTAGATCTCGTGAGCTTCCTATCATGATCGAGATTGATCTTATGTAATTATATATGCTATGTTTGCTGGGAGCCGATGAATATTGAACTTATGCCAAGTTGATTATAATCTTTATTGCATATGTTATTTGTGATCTTGCATGCTTTCTGTTGCTAGTGGTTGCTCTGGCCAAGTAGTTGCTAGTGACTCCAAGAGGGAGTATTTATGCTAGATAGTGGGTTCATGCCTCCTTTTCGCCTGTGCTCGAGTGACAGAAACATCACGGGGGAGGATGTTCTGTTGCCACTAGGGAGAAAACAGCGGTGTGAGTGCCCGCGTGTACAATCATTGCTTACATTACACACATTGTTTGATGCAGTTATCTGTTGCTTGAAACTTAATACCTAAGAGGGTTCGTATGATAACCTGAGGGTGGATTATTAGTCATAGATGCAGTTGGATTACGGTCTATGTATATTGTTGTAATGCCCGCACTAAATATCATAGTAGTCATCATGTCATGGTGTGCACTACGGTGCAACCTTTATTTGTCAATTGCCTAGCTGTAATTTGTTTGCCCATCATGCTATCTTTTATGGAGAGACGCCATTAGTAGACCTATGAACCCCGGTCCATCTTCTTACACTGTTAAACAAACCACAACAATTTCCTGCTTGCTTTACTTACTGCAAGCATACACCATTTTCCACACTATACGTCTAATCTTTGTTTTCAGCAAGACCGGTGAGATTGACAACCTCACTGTACCGTTGGGACAAAGTATTTTGGTTGTGTTGTGTGCAGGTTCCGCGTTGTTGCTGACACCGGTGAAGCGCCATCACCACTGTTAGTGGCATGAACCTTCCAAAGGTCCTCTTTCTCCTACTGGATTGATAACCTTGGTTCTTAACTAGGGGGAAAACTCCTACCGCTGTGCTCATCACACCCTCCTCTTGGGGTCTCCCAACGGGTGCAAGATCTACACTATCAAAGACTTTTTCTAGCGCCGTTGTCGGGGAGGAATAAGTCTTCTGGCAAGGGGAGTCTCTCACTCTCAACCTCTTTATTTTGTTTATTGTCTTTTTTTTGTCTTGTTTTGCTTCTCTATATCGAAAACACAAAAAGAAATTAGTCTACTTTACAATTGTTATTTTTTGCTTTTCCGCTCTTAGTTTAATCTCTAATCATGATTGTACCCAAGTTTACCTTGAAAGACGTACCAATAGGCAGCGGTGATATAATTGGGAAAGATAATATTGGAGATTTCTTTAATTATGTTAGTAAGCACAAAGAATTTGAGGATATAATCTTAGCTGAACTTGCTCCAGATTATGAAACCGTTGCCGCATCTCTAGTTTGTATGCTGGAAGCTAGCTTTGTTACCTTTAATCCCATAATACAACAAATGTTCCTCAACCTTGATAACATTAAGGATAGAGAAAGAAGAAAGTTTATCCTGGAAACTTTGTTTAAAGTATTTAGTGATGTTGCCGTTGAGGCTAGAAAAGTTTTTTATCGACTTGAGATGTCAGGCTCATGTGTAGATGTTAATAGCACACCGGGTAAAGCCAACGATAAGGAAATTAAAATACTAATACCCTATAAATTGGTAGGAATGCATGAAACTCTAGAAAAGAATTTTGATTGGATTGTTCCTGCAAACCCATTTGATGAAAGTAGTGTGCCTAAAAGTGCTGATAAAGGGACATCTAAAACTTCTATAGAGGAAATATCACTCATTGTTGAAGAGATTTCTAAGCTTAGTGTTGATGTTCCTTCACTTGAAAATACTTGAGTTGCTTTCTATGCCTAGCTGAAAGGCGTTAAAGAAAAGCGCTACCGGGAGACAACCCGTTTTATTTTTCTGTTTTCAACAAGTTTTCCTTTGTTTTCTTTTGTGTGCTTTGCACCTGGGTGTTGTATATTTCCTTAGAAATCCTTCTGTATCTTTTCTTTTGTGTTTTTGTTGAGCCAAGTAAAGCCTCTAGTGGAAAGTTGAGGCTATATTTCGGATTTCTGCAAAGGAAACAGATTTCTGCTGTCCACTGTTTAATTCATATAAAATCACAGAAAATTCAAAATGACCTGAGATTTTTTGTGCGTAATCCTGGGCTGTATACGAAACCTTTCTTAGTTGACCACTTTTTTATTTGAGCAACAGAAGATTTTGTGAAAATCATCTTTCCTGCTGTCCTATTTTGACAGATTTCTGCCAATAATTGCATTTGCATATTAACCTCTTTCTTTTGGTGTTCTTTTGAGAAAAAGAGTTTTAAAAGAAGTTGTGAAAGTATATAATGTGTTTTTGAGTGTTATACTTGTGTTTAAACTGAACCATGTGAATTTATTATTTCGATTGCACTAACGTTGCTAATGAAGATTGTGAGAAGTTTGGTGTGAAAGAAGTTTTCAAGGGTCAAGAGAAGAGGATGATATGATGTGATCAAGAAGAGTGAAGAGACTAAGCTTGGGGATTCCCCGGTGGTATATCCCAGTAAATTCCAAGAAGACTCAAGCGTCTAAGCTTGGGGATGCCCAAGGCATCCCTTCTTCATCGACAAATTATCAGGTCACTTCTATTGAAACTATATTTTTATCCGGTCACATCTTATGTGCTTTACTTGGAGCGTCTTTTATTTTTTCTTTCAGTTGGTTTTTTTTGCAATAAGCTTGGTTGGACCCTACCATTCTTTTATTGGAGAGTGACACGCTTCGCTTTTTCATGAGAATACCTTGTATTCTTAATCTTTGTCTGGCAGCTGCATTTATTTAGCTCATGTTTTGCATGAATCTCTTATTAGAGCTGTTAGTTTTAGTAGTGTTATATGAGTACTCTCATGTTTGATTGTTATATCATAAAGAGTATTTTTGTTAAAACATATCTTGTATGGTTCTTGTTGGGAAAAGAAACTGCTGCTTGATGTAGAATTTATAACACTGCAAGTAGAAGCTTGTATAGACCGTGGCTAGAACTTTTTCATGCCATGCTAAATGTTATTTTAGTTTTAAAGCCTTGTAGTTATTGAGTAGCATTAATAACCTCAAATAGATGAGATTGTTTAATATGCCTTGAAAGATTCATGAGCTGTTCTTGTCATAGTAAAGCATAAATTTATGGTATTCTTTTTCGAATGTTTTATTTGGTTGACTTGGCGCATGCTCACACCATGTTTATGACTATGAACCAGTCACGAATAGCCTCCATGACCACTTATTTTTTTAACTTGTCATACTGCTTATGCTTTAATTAATGATGTTTATGTCTCTATGCATGATTATGGCTCTTATGCTCTCTTTATTTGTCGCTCCCAGTCTTTTGCTAGCCTCCACCTGTACTGAGTATGGAATTCTACTCGTGCATCAAAATTCCCTAAAACCAAAGTTTCCCCATTGTGTCCACCATACCTACCTACATGTGGTATTTCACTGCCACTCCAAGTAAATTGCTCATGTGTTACCTTTAAAACTTTCAAAATTACTCCTATTTTGTGTTCTTGTTTTTGCTCATGAGGACGTCAATGGAGAATCTTTATCTCCCTTGTTGATTGGATTTCACACCCTGGACTAGTGGCTTTCCCAAGACATTATCCAAATGATAGAAGAGCTGGCAGCGGGGTGCCCAGCCCCAACTTAATACAAACAAATTCGCTTCACTATTTTTGCCCATGATTTATCAGTCAAAGCATAATTGTGTAAACAAAATAGAAAGAGGGATGACCTTCTACACCAGTTGCGTCCTTCACATGGGAGCCGCTCTTGTGAATCTAGTTGGCTTGTGACCTACTGTATTGTAAGTTTACCATTCATTGACATTAACATACACCTCTCCTAAAATATAGACACTCCTCCACGGTATGGGATTGTTGGCAGGCACCCGAGGATTTTATTAGCCATGGTTTGTGAAAGATGGATGGGAGGAGTGTCAAAGTTTTAATTCCTCTGTTTAATAAAATAAAAAGCTCTAGCACATGAGTGATCCCTGCTTCCCTCCGTGAAGGGCCTTTCTTTTACTTTTATGTTGAGTCTCCATCTTCTAACTTTATGCACAGTTGAGAGATCATTTTTGCCATTCTGAGTTCTGTGTGCATTTTGTCCCATAAACATCAATAATTGCTTCATAATGTGATAGTATTTGTTCTTAAATTATTTGCTCTAGTCTTCCTCATGAACTTTGAAGGTGTCCTGGCATTTATGTTTTGTCCCACTCTTAAGAACTAGCGAGATACCACTTTGCCATGCTTTATCTATACCTGAAACAAACGTTTATCTTTCTTTGCATTATTATCCATGATCCTTTATTTGAGATACTCTTCATGATGCAAAGTGATTGCTATGCTTTATTATTAAAGTTCTATTTATCATGTTTGTGTTTGAAGTTCTATGATCTCAGCGTACATATGATTTTACATTATAATGATCAAGTTTATGATAGTAGCATGTCACCTCAGAAATTATTGTGTTTTATCGTTTACCTACTGATGGACGAGTAGGAACTAAGCTTGCGTGGAACCAGTAGGAAATTATTGTGTTTTATCGTTTACCTACTCGAGGACGAGTAGGAACTAAGCTTGCGTGGAACCATCTGGGTCCCATGGAGATAGCAAGTTCCCCAATGCGTAGGACTAGAGGACACTCTCAACAATGAAAACATAATTGAATTCATAAATATCATTTCTTCACTATGCTACTCCGAACCACTCTCCGGTCGAACAACATACACTAATCATTGCGTAGGGCTTTAACAACACTCCTCAGAGTAAGAACTTTCCCAACCAAGTAACACCCATCCTATCTCCATGGGACCCAGATGGTTCCACGCAAACACCACAATTTCGTAGGTTCATCTTCCAACACAAGATATAAATATCATGCTAAACCACACGGTGCATACACTAACACCTTTACTCCGTGATCAAAGTGTTTACGGAGATAACAAAACCACTTCAGTAGCATAACAGATGAAGATCAATCTACATATTCAACTAGATTACAAAGATCATGATCACATAAAGATCACACCATGGGAGAGAGAGATGAACCACATAGCTATGGCTACAACCCTCAGCCTCGGGGGAGAACTACTACCTCCTCATCATAGGAGACAGCAACGGCGATGGAGATGGCGGCGGAGTCGAAGGAGATGGCTTTCGAGGGCACTTCCCTGTCCCGACAGGGTGCCAGAACAGAGATCTGTCCTGGGAAACTTGTCGGTGGCGGCGATAGAGCTACGGATGTATTTTACGGAAAAGGTCGATTCCCCTAGGGTTTATGCATCAGGGAGTATATATGCGCGAAAGGGCAATGACGGGGGTGTCCAGAGGGCCCACACCTCTAGGTGGCGCGGTCAGGGGGACCCGCACCACCCCATGGTGTGGACACCCTGTGGCCCCCCTCTGGGGCTCTTCGGGACTTCTCGACGCATCCGGGACTTCTAAGACTTCTGGATTTCGAATTTTCCAATTCCGAGAATATTTCTAGAACAACTTTTCTGAAACTAAAAATAGCAGAAAACAAGGAACTGGCTATGTGGCATCTTGTCAATAGGTTAGTCCGGAAAATCGATAAAAATGACATAAAGTGTAAGTAAAATATGTGGAAACAACATGAAAAGAACATGGAACATCAGAAATTAGGGATACGTTTATGATGTATCAAGCATCCCCAAGCTTATTTCCTACTCGTCCTCGAGTAGGTAAACGGTAAAACAAAATAATTTCTGAGGTGACATGCTACTACCATAAACTTGATCATTCTAGTGTAAAAGCATATGTACGTTGAGATCATAGAACTTCAAACACAAACATGATAATAGAACTTTAATAATAAAGCATAGCAATCACTTTGCATCATGAAGAGTATCTTAAATAAAAGATCATGAATAATAATGAAAATAAAGATAAACGTTTGTTTCATGTATAGAGAAAACATGGAAAAGTGGTATTTCGCTAGTCCTTAAAAGTGGGACAAAACATAAATGCCAGGACACTTTTAAAGTTTATGAGGAAGACTTGAACAAATAGTAGCACATCATGAAGTAATTATTGATTTTTATGGAACAAATGCACATAGAACTCAGAACGGCAGGAATGCTATCTCAATTGCGCATAAAGTTAGAAGATGGAAATTCAACATAAAAGTAAAAGAAAGGCCCTTCGCAGAGGGAAGCAGGGATCACTCACGTGCTAGAGATTTTTATTTTATTAAACAGAGGTATTAAAGTTTGACACTCCTCCCATCCATCTTTCACAAACCATGTCTAGCCGAATCCTCGGGTGCCTGCCAACAATCACATACCGTGGAGGAGTGTCTGTATTTTAGGAGAGGTGTATGTTAATGTCAACGAATAGTAAACAGACAATACAGTACGTCACAAGCCAACTGGATTCACAAGAGCGGCTCCCATTGTGAAGGACGCAACTGGTGTAGAAGGTCATCCCTCTTTCTCTTTTGTTTACACAATTATGCTTTGACTGATAAATCAGGGGCAAAAATAGTGAAGAGAATTTGTTTGTATTAATTTGGGGCTGGGCACCCCGCTGCCAGCTCTTCTATCAGCTGACGTGGCTAAACTTTTAGTCACCATAAGCAAAACGTGGGAATGTTTTTTTTACGTCACCAGTCTTGACCAATGAGGCGAAACCATGTGGACCAATCGAAATAAACCACATGGAAGCAAAATGGTGCCACATTGCCTTCTTCTGGGACGAAATCTGTTCGTCCCGGGCTACCCAGCGACGTTTTTTTCCGTCGCGAGTCTCGACTAATCAGGCGAAAGCATGTGGACCAATCAAAATACGCCACATGGAAACAAAATAGCGCCACGTCACCTTCTTCTGGGACGAAATCTGCTCGTCACGGACTACCCAGCACATTTTTTTGTCGCTAAACTCGTGGCATGTGCACCAACCAAATGGTGCCACGCAACGTCTTTTCCATGACTTTTTTTCATCTTGGATTTGGGTGATGTCATCAAACGTGCCGGGGACGTTATTTTTACGTCGTCTAATCGCCCACTCATAGTAGGCCACGTGGGCTTGGCATACATCGCCACGTGTCGGTATTTGCCTTGACGGATTTTTACGTTACGTTTCTATGATGTCGGTTTTGGTGCTATTTGGGTGGTTCCATCATCGTTATAATTGCCAATTGCACACAGGCAGAAAGAAACCACATAACATGCATCAAATACTTAGTTTTTCTCACAGAATATCCAACCAACATACAGAACCACAGTTTCAAGGACCACACATCTGCTCAGCCAGCATCTCAAGTAGGGCAACTCCTTCTAGTGGAGATTTCTTTAGCGCAGCTTGTTGCTTCCGAATGTCTTCCATATCAACTACAAACTTCATCCTCAGTTGCTCGGATTCTGCTTTCTCCTTCCTCATATCAGCAATTGTTCTGCTCACATTCACATCAAGCTGTGGTTCAGGCTCAGACTGTGAAAGACATGATTCCACACGGGCCTTCTTTGAGAAAGTATGCTCTCCACTCTTCGGCATGCCAACTTCACTATCATCCTCGTCCTCAACCTCTGAAGCAGATCGAGACATCACCCTTTTCTTGCTTGGCTATCAATCATGCAAAGAAAATAGATGAAAATAACATATGATAAGAATGTACAGAACATAGATGAAACTAGCAGATGACAAGCATCTACAAAAAATTGATGAAAACTAGCAGATTATAGTCAAACAACAGTGTGTGTCATGAACTAGCAGATGAGAAGCATAGATGAAACAGCAGGTGTCAAGCATGTGAGGAAGATAGATGAAAATAGCAGATGACAAGCATTTATAAAAAATTGATGAAAATTAGCAGATTATAGTCAAACAACGGTGTGTGTCATGAACTAGCTGATGAGAAGCATAGATGAAACAGCAGGTGTCAAGCATGTGAGGAAGATAGATGAAAATAGCAGATGACAAGCATGTACAAAAAATTGATGAAAACTAGCATATTATAATCAGCCAACTATGTGTGTAATGAACTAGCAGATGAGAAGCATAGATGGAGTAGCAGGTGTCAAGCATGTGAGGAAGATAGATGGAAACCATGTTGAAATGACAACGACAACCTTAATTACTATAAGTGGGTTTCACGGCCTTAATTAGCTTGCCAAAACTTCTTATAGTATGGAATAGAGGAAGTAGCACAAAATATATGGCGCCACATTGATCAAACAGTTCAACACAAGATAAGAAAGCTGCACCCTAGTTGTTGCGATATCATGAAAGAATGTTGAGCTACCGGGTTAGGGAATAACCCACAGCTCATTGTCCACGCTGGATTGTGATTGATATGACATGACTCCTTCAGTGGCATCTGATTCCTCTTCAACATCATACACAAGCATGTACTGAGATCCAGAGTCTTGCTTCTTGGTCTTTTGGGGGGGGGGGGGTACAGTAGGGCATGAAAGAAAACTTGCTGGCTTTACGCCCAGTTCTTGCATCTTTGCATTGTTTGCCATGATAGTTCTGGCACGCTCTTCTTCAATGGGGAGTAGTGGCGATCCTAACATGAATAAATAACTAAAAGTAAAGTACAAATATAGCACTTCATAAGAACCTAATATAGCATAAATAATTAAGGCACTCATCTTATAAGAACAATCCAGTGCAAGTAATATAAATTTGATCCTAACTAAGACTGATAGGATCACAAGCAAAGTGACATTAAACCTAATACGTAGTATACAAGTTATACTGCTGCAAACGAGCAAAGTTTTACCAAGCAAGAAGGGCCCCCTTCTTATTTCCGTTACAAGAAACCGTTTAGAGAGATTTATTGCATCAAACGTTAGCAGTATAATTAGGATAATAATGAAGCATTGAACATACGATTAAACAGACAACCAATTTAGAAAGATTAACTGCATCGAACATAAGCAGGATAATAAGTAAGCATCAAACATACAATTAAATAGACAAAAGTAATTTAGAGAGAATAGTTGCTTGCATCTTTAGGGTCTTCTGTCTTGTTGCGTTTCTCGCCTTCAATCTTCACTCGTTTCAGCGTGCTTGCAGACATTGACGGTGATGTTGCGGCGAGGTTGGAGACGAGGTGGCAGATCTGGATGTACGGCGAGGTTGGTGGCGAGGTGGCTTACCGGCGAGCACGGCGCGAGGTGGAAGATAACGTACGGCGAGGTTGGAGACGATGTGGCAGACATGCGAGCACAACGGCGAGGTGGCGGATCTGGACGGCGAAAAGGCCGGTGATGTGGCAGATCTGGAAGGTGATGTCCACTGCGATGAGGGAGTTCTAGCAAGCGAGCTATACGGCGAGGTGTGATACCGGGGGAATAGAGGATCTGTTTTGGGAGGACAAGGGGGAGTGGATATTTCGAAATAGTGGCTTTGTCTTTCGGCGAGAGAGGGCCGATCGAGGGGATAAGGCAGGGTTTCGGAATGATTACAGAAATTCCCTCCAGGCTCAAGGTTGCCAGTTGTGTGCGGGAGGGCTGAGAAGTAAAATTTCCTTGCACGAAAATATTTGGGCGGGCTGTCCTGGCGCGATTTTTTCGAAGCGACGCGAAATTTTGGCGGAACTGCGAGAAACTTTGCTAGCCGTCCGATGCTGATGGGTAGCTTACAAAAATTGAGCATTTATGCAATTATTTAGTACTAAAAATTGTGAAAAAATCCTGAAAGTATTTTACCTAAAATCCTAGAAAGGTTCAATTATGTGGAATACTACTACTAGTTGATTGGTGTCTTGAACTTTACCAGCCGTTTGATGCTAGTCAACTTTTTTGTCTAAACTTATCACCGGTGTAGGAAGGGGGTAGACCACTGTTCTTTTTTGCTTGGTTCTGTTAAGTTAGGCCATAGTTACATGGATAACCCAAATCTAGATCTACTTGTAATAAGACTCCCTCCAGTTCGCCTTAAGAAACCATAGCCATGATGGGGGAAAAGACGAAACTGCCGTTCTGGCACCTCTACATGAGCCGGAAAGGGGTTCAAAATTGGAACCAATTTCTTGGTTTTGTTAGGTTAGGAATAAGGAACACCCAAGACAATGGTAGCGCCCACCTCTTGGCAAGATTTCCCCAGTTCCGTCAGATCCGGGACTTTCGGGCTCTAAGTAGTCCTCGCACATGCTGAGAGAATCCGACGCCGGTGAAGTGCGCCGTAACACACAAAGCGAGGGAATCTTGCTCATCCAAGACCCATAACACACTCTAACACACATGGTATGGCATACGCTGGGATTTGGTGGCATTCGAATGACCCGGAGCCACCTCTCCAAAGAAACCATAGCTCCGCTGTGAAAAAGACGAAATTGTCGTTCTGGCCCCTCTACGTGAGCCAGAAGGGATAGAAAAGTGGAACCAATCGCTTGGTTGTGTTAGGTTAGGCCCAATCAACACCCAAAACAATTGTAGGTCCTACCTCTTGGCAAGATCCCCCCAGTTCCGTCAGATCTGGGAGTTTTGGGCTCTAAGTAGTCCTCGAACTCGCTAGAGAGAATCTGACGCCGGTGAATCCCTAACAATGGGAGTGAGGGAATATTTGGAATCCAAGACCCATGCCACACTATAACACACGTGGTATGACATACCATGGGATTTGGTGGCATTCAAACAATCTTGAGCCCCTCTCCTGACAAACCATAGCCCCGATGAGGAAAAACATGGAACTGTCATTCTGGCCCCTCTACGTGAGCCGGGAGGGGGTAGCAAAGTGGAACCAATTGCTTGGTTGTGTTAGGTTAGGCCCAAGGAACACCCAAGACAATGTTTGGTCCCACCGATTAGCAAGATTACCCTAGTTCCTTAAGTTCTGGGAGTTTCGGGCTAATCCTGGAACCGGTAGAGAGAATATGACACTGGTGGAGCCCTAAAACAAAGAGCGAGGGAATGTTGGCCATCCAATACCTATGACACACTCTAAGACACATGGTATGGCATAACATGGGGTAGTGGAATTCAGATGATCCGGAGCCCCCTCTCCGGAGAAACCATAGCCCCGATGTGGAAAAAGACGGAACTGCCATTCTGGCCACTCTACGTGAGCCGAAAAGGGGTAGAAAAGTGGAACCAATTGCTTTTTTTGTTAGGTTAGGCCCAAGGAACATGCAAGACAATGTTGCGCCCACCTGTTGGCAATATTCCCCGAGTTTCGTCGGTTTCGGGAGTTTTGGGCTCTAAGTAGTCCTTTAGCCCTCCAGAGAGAATCCGACGCCGGTGAAGCCCTAACAGAGAGAGAGAGAGGGAATCTTGGGAATCCAATACCCATGGCACACTATAACACACATGGTAGGGCGTACCTTGGGATTTAGTGGCGTTCAGACGATCTAGAGGCCCCTCTCTGGAGAAACCATGGCCCCGCCGGGGAAAAATACGGAACTGTCATTCTAGCCCTTCTACGTTAGGCGGAAGGGGGTAGCAAAGTGGAACCAACTGCTTGGTTGTATTAGGTAATGCCCAAGGAACACCCAAGACAAGGGTTGGGGCCACCTCTTGGCAAGATTCCCGCCATTCCGTGAGTTCTGGGAGTTTCGGGCTCTGAGTAGTCCTGGAACCCGTGAAAGAGAATGTGGCGCCGGTGAAGCCATAACACAAAGAGTGAGGGAATCTTGGGCACCCAAGACCCATGCCACAATATAACACATATGGTTTGGCATCCCTATGATAGTGTGGGAATTCAGACGCTCCGGAGCCCCTCCCCGGAGAAACCCTAGGTCTGCTGGAGAAAAAGAAGAAACGGTCGGTCTGGCCCTCTACGTGAGCCGGAAAGGGGCAGCAAAGTGGAACTAATTGCTTTTTATGTTATTTTAGGCCCAATTAACACCAAATAAAATGGTAGGACCCACCTCTTGGCAAGATTCCCCCTGTTCCGTCAGATCCAGGAGTTTTGGGCTCTAAATAGTTTTGGAACCCGCTAGAGAGAATCCGACGCCGGCGAAGGCCTAACACACAAAGAGAGGGAATCTTGGACATACAAGACCCATGACACACTATAACACACATGGTATGGCATACCATGGTATTTGGTGGTATGTAGACGATCTAGAGCCCCTCTCCGGAGAAACCCTAGCCCCGTTGGGAAAACAGACGGAACTTGCGTTTTGGCCCCTCTACTTGAGCCGGAAGGGGGTAGCAAAGTGGAACCAACTGCTTGGTTGTGTTATTTTAGGCCCAATGAACACCAAAGATAATGGTAGGGCCCACCTCTTGGCAAGATTCCCCGAGTTCCGTCAGTTCCGGGAGTTTCGGGCTCTAAGTAGTCCTGGAACCCACTAGAGAGAATCCGACGCCGGTGAAGTCATAACACGCAGAGTGAGGAAATGTTGGGCATCCAAGACCCATGAAACACTCTATCACACATGGTATGTCATACCATGGGAATTGGTGGCATTCAGACGATCCGGAGGCCCCTCTCTTGAGAAACCATAGCCCCGCTAGGGAAAAAGACGAAACTGCTATTCTCGCCCCTCTACGTGAGCCAGAAGGGGGTAGAAAAGTGGAACCAACTGCTTGGTTGTGTTAGTTTAGGCCCAATGAACACCCAATATAATGGTAGGTCCCACCTCTTGGCAAGATTCCTCGAGTTCTGTTAGTTCTGGGAGTTTCGGGCTCTAAGCATTCCTGGAACCCGCTAGAGAGAATCTGACCCCGGTGAAGCCCTAACACAGAGAGAGGGAATCTTGGGAATCCAAGACCCACGACACACTATAACACACCTGGTATGGAATACCATGGGATTTGGTGGCATTCAGACGATCTGGAGGCCTCTCTAGAGAAACCATGCATAGCCCCGTTGGGAATAAAGACGGAACTGTCGTTCTGGCCCCTCTACATTAGGCGGAAGGGGGTAGAAAAGTAGAACCAACTGCTTGGTTGTATAAGGTTAGGCCCAAGGAACACCCAACAAAATGGTAGGGCCCACCTATTGGCAAGATTCGCCCAATTCCGTCAGATCTGGGAGTTTTAGGCTCTAAGTAATCCTGGAACCCGCCACAGAGGATCTGGCGCTGTTGAAGCCCTAACACAGAGGGAGCGTGTGAATATTGGGAATACAAGACCCTTGCCACACTCTAACATACATGTTATTCCATACCATGGGATTTGGTGGCATTCAGACGACCCGGAGCCCCCTCTCCGGAGAAACCATAGCCCCGCAGGGAAAAAGACGGAACTACCGTTTTGGCCCCTCTACGTGAGCCGGAAAGGGGTAGAAAAGTGGAACCAATTACTTGGTTGTGTTAGGTTATGCCCAAGTAACACCCAATAAAATGGTAGGTCCCACCTCTTGGCAAGATTCCCACCGTTCTGTGAGATCCGGGAGTTTTGGGCTCTAAGTAGAACCCCGCGAAAGAGAATATGACGCCGGTGAAGCCATAACATAGGGAGTAAGTGAATCTTGGGTATCCAACACCCATGCCACACTCTAACACACAAGGTATGGCATACCTTGGAATTTGGTGGCATTCGTACGGTCCGGAAGCCCCTCTCCAGAGAAACCATAGCCCCGCTGGGAAAAAGACGGAACTGTCGTTCTGGCATGTCTATGTGAGCCGGAATGGGGTAACAAAGCGGAACCAATTGATTGTTTGTGTTAGGTGAGGCCCAAGTAACACCCAAGACAATGGTAGGTCCCACCTCTTGGCAAGATCCCCCCCTATTCCGTGAAATCTGGAAGTTTCGGCTCTGAGTAGTCCTGGAACCCGTGAAAGAGAATGCGGCGACATTGAAGCCATAACACAAAGAGTGAGGGAATATTGGGCATCCAAGACCCATGCCACAATCTAACACACATGGTTCGGAATACCATAGGATTGGGTGGGAATTCAGACGCTCCGAAGCCGCCTCCCTAGAGAAACCCTAGCTATGCTGGAGAAAAAGAAGAAATTGTCGGTGTGGCCCTACGTGAGCCGGAAAGGGTAGCAAAGTGAAACTAATTTCTTGGTTGTGTTATTTTAGGCCCAAGTAACACAAAATAAAATGGTATGACCCACCTCTTGGCAATATTCCCCCTGTTCCATCAGATCCGGGGTTTCGGGCTCTAAATAGTTTTTGGAACCCGCTAGGGAGAATCCGACGCCGGCGAAGGCCTAATACACAAAGAGAGGGAATCTTGGGCATCCAAGACCCATGACATACTATAGAACACATGGTATGGAATACCATGGGATTTGGTGGTATTCGGACGATCCAGAGCCCCTCTCCGGAGAAACCCTAGCCCCGGTGGGAAAAAAGACGGAACTACCGTTCTGGCCCCTCTACCTGACTCAGAAGGGGGTAGCAAAGTGGAACCAACTGCTTGTTTCTATTAGGTTAGGCCCAATGAACACCCAAGACGATGGTAGGGCCCACCTCTTTGCAGGATTCCCCCTGTTTCGTCACATCTGGGAGTTTCAGGCTCTTAGTAGTCCTTGAACCCGCCAAAAAGAAACCGACGCCGGTGAAGCCGTAACACACCGAGTGAGGGAGTGTTGGGCATCCAAGACCCATGGAACACTCTAACACCCATGTTATTTCATACCATGGGATTTGGTGGCATTCACACGATCCGGAGCCCCCTCTCCGGAGAAAACCATAGCCCCGCTAGGAAAAAAAAGGAACTGCCGTTCTGGCCCCTCTACGTGAGCTGGAAGGGGGTAGCAAAGTGGAACCAACTGCTTGGTTCTGTTAGGTTAGGCCCAACGAACACCCAAGACAATGGTAGGGACCACCTCTTGGCAATATTCCCCGAGTTCCGTCAGTTTCTAGGAGTTTCGGGCTCTAAGTAGTCATGGAACCCGCCAGGGAGAATACGACGCCGGTGAAGCCCTAACACAGAGAGAGAGAGAGGGAATCTTGGGCATCCAAGACCCACTACACACTATAACACACATGGTATGGAACACCATGGGATTTGGTGGCATTCAGGCAATCTGGAGGCCCTTCTCCGGAGAAACCATGCATAGCCCCGCTCGGAAAAAAGACGGAACTGCCGTTCTGGCCCCTCTACGTTAGGCGGAAGGGGGTACGTAGCAAAGTGGAACCAACTTCTTGTTTTTATTAGTTTAGGCGCAAGGAACACCCAAAAAAATGGTAGGGCCCACCTCTTGGCAAGATTCCCCCAGTCCCGTCAGATCCGGGAGTTTCACGCTCTAAGTAATCCTGGAACCCGCAAGAGAGAATCTGACGCCGGTGAATCCCTAACACAGAGAGCGCGAGTGAATCTTGGGAATACAAGACCCATGCCACACTCTAACACACATGGTATTCCATAACATGGTATTTGGTGGTATTCAGACGATCCGGAGCCCCCTCTCCAGAGAAACCATAGCCCCGTGGGAAAAAGATGGAACTGCCGTTTTGGCCCTCTACTTGAGCCAGAAAGGGGTAGCAAAGTGGAACCAATTGCTTGTTTGTGTTAGTTTGGGCCTAAGGAACACCCAAGAAAAAGGGTTGGGCCCACCCGTTGGAAAGATTCCCCGAGTTCCATCAGTTTAGAGAGTTTCAGGCTCTAAGTAGTCTTGGAACCCGCCAGAGAGAATCTGACGCGCCGGTGAAGCACTAACAGAGAGAGAGAGAGAGAGAGAGAGAGAGAGAGAGGGGAATCTTGGGAATCCAAGACCCATGACACGCTATACACACACATGGTATGGCATACCATGGTGTATTTGGTAGCATTCATACGATCTGGAGGCCCCTCTCCAGAGAAACCATAGCCCCGCTGGAAATAAGACGGAACTGCCGTTATGGCCCCTTTACGTGAGCCAGAAAGAGGTAGCAAAGTTGAACCAATTACTTGGTTGTGTTAGGTTAGGCCCAAGTAACACGCAATACAATGGTAGGTCCCACCTCTTGGCAAGATCCCCCCCCCCCCCGCCCCCCATTCCGTGAGATCCGGGAGTTTCAGGCTCTAAGTAGAACCTGCAAAATAGAATCTGACGCCGGTGAAGCCATAACATAGGGAGTAGGGAATCTTAGGCATCCAATAACCATGCCACACTCTAACACACACAAGGTATGGCATACCGTGAGATTTAGTGGCATTCAGACGATCCGGAGGCCCCTCTCTAGAGAAACCATAGCCCCGCTGGGAAAAAGACGGAACTGTCATTCTAGCCCGTCTACTTGAGCCGGAATGGGGTAGCAAAACGGAACCAATTGCTTAGTTGTGTTAGGTTAGGCCCAAGTAACACCCAAGAAAATGGTAGGTCCCACCTCTTGGCAACATTCCCCCCATTCCGTGAGATCTAGGAGTTTCGGGCTCTGAGTAGTCCTGGAACCCGCGAAAGAGAATGTGGCGCCGGTGAAGCCATAACACAAGGAGTGAGGGAATCTTGGGAATCCAATACCCATGCCACAATCTAACACACATGGTTTGGCATACCCTAGGATTGGGTGGGAATTCAGACGCTCCGGAGCCCCTCGCCGGAGAAACCCTAGGTGTGCGGCAGAAAAAGAAGAAACTGCCGGCCTGGCCCCTCTACGTGAGCCGGAAAGGGGTAGCAAAGTGGAACTAATTGATTGGTTGTGTTATTTTAGGCCCAAGTAACACCAAGTAAAATGGTAGGACCCACCTATTGGCAAGATTCCGCATGTTCTGTCAAATCCGAGAGTTTCGGGCTCTAAATAGTTTTGGAACCCGTTAGAGAGATCCGACGCCGGCGAAGGCCTAATTAACACACAAAGAGAGGGAATCTTGGGCATACAATACCCATGACACACTATAACACACATGTTATGGAACATACCATGGGATTTGGTGGTATTCAGACGATCCAGAGCCCCTCTCCGAAGAAACCCTTGCCCCGCTGGAAAAAAAAGACGGAACTACTATTTTGGCCCGTCTACGTAGCCAGAAGGGGGTAGTAAATTGGAAGTGATTGCTTGGTTGTCTTAGGTTAGGCCCAAGTAACACCCAAGACAATAGTAGGACCCACCTCTTGTCAGGATTCCCCATGTTTCGTCACACCCGAGAATTTCGGGCTCTGAGTAGTCCTTGAACCCGCCAGAGACAATCCGACACCGGTGAAGCCATAACACACTGAGTGAGGGAATGTTGGGCATCCAAGACCCATGGAACGCTATAACACACATGGTATGTCATACCATGGTATTTGGTGGCATTCAGATGATCCAGAGCCCCTTTTCCGGAGAAACCATAGCCTCGCTAGGTAAAAATACGGAACTACCGTTCTGGCCCCTCTACGTGAGCCGGAATGGGGTAGAAAAGTGGAACCAATTCCTTGGTTGTGTTAGGTTAGGACAAGTGAGCACCCAAGACAATGGTAGGGCCCACCTCTTGGCAAGATTCCCTCGCTTCGCTGGAACATTGATCTGTTGACCAGAAGTCAACCTTTTGGTCTACCCCTATGACCAGCGTCGGAAGGGGGTAGACCTCAATAATATTTTGCTTTGGTTGTGTTAGATTAGACCTAAGCTACATTAATGAACAAAATCTAGCTATATTTTTAACAATATTCCCTCCGGTTTGCCTGAATGGGGGAGCATGGACGGTTCGAGACCTATAAGTGTAGTGCATAACCTTCCTATGTGATGCCCGTGAAACCAGTCACACATATAGGAAGTATACTGGCCCCTCCCCACCTCGATCCCAGCACAGGTTTATAAGTATTCTTAGTGCCCCACCATGGTTTATGTAGAATTCCGACACTTTAGATCCCAACGCTTCACTAGAACATTGATTTGTTAACCAGAAGTCAACCTTTTGGTCTACCACTATGACCGCGTCGGAAGGGGGGTAGAACACAATACTATTTTGCTTGGTTGTGTTAGGTTAGGTCATAACTACATTAAAAACAAAAAATCTAGCTATACTTTTAACAGCATCCCCTCTGTTTTCCCCGAAAGGGGGGGGGCATCTGTAACAGCCTAATTTTTGGAAGACTGGAAAACTTGTTTTCAATAACCCAAAAATCAGGGCCAACAAAAACTTTTTAATATGTTTGACTTATGCTTGTGTATCATTTCTATTTACTTGTTGATTGTGTATTTGTTTGAGTTTCTTACCAACTAACATTTAAAACCAATGATTATAACTCTCTTAAAACCCAACCCTTGTGATCAAGTCATGACAAGAAAACTTATCATCATCTTCCATCACCCTGTTTTGGCAAAAACCTTTTTGAAAGTGTTTTGATTTTAAAAGAAACCCAAAGACCAAGTTTTGAGGAAAACAAAAGAAAACTTCCAAAACTATATGAAAAGTATTTTTGGAGCTAATCATCTCCAACCTGTTTTCAACCAATATGTTTTTGCAAGTATTTCAAAAACACCTTCTCACTACCTTCTTTTGCAAAAACTATAAGAGGGGATTATGTTACCCCTGTGTTTGACCTAAATTATATTGTTTTGGAAATAACAAGCTTTGAGATATTTTTTTTTACAAAACCCTCTTGTCATGGTATGCCTTGATCACTACCTCTATTTAACACTTGAGAGAAACACCTGGAAATTAATTTAAAGAACTTAGTTGTTTGAGTGATCTTGTGTGATATGTTATGTTACCTGCTTGTTGTGTGATCTTGTCCTGTGTTTGCTTGAGGTATTTATTTCTGTTTGTTGATAAGTGTGTTCTGTTTTAAAGATAATAAAACTTAGTAATAACAATATTAAGCATCAATGCCATGTTCCATCTCATGTCCATATCATCCTCTGTTTTCTTAAAAATCTCCAATTTGGGAGACATTCTTCAATGACAAATCTTGAACCAATCATCATACATATCATTGTATACATCTATGCTATATATCCAAGTTGTTATCTTGGATGTTGAAACCCTTTTTTATCATCTATCAAAATCCTATTGAAGGCATCCCCAAAAATAATGATCATATCACTTTTATCATGAAGCACTTTTTCCATGTTACTCCAAATCACTCCTTATTGTTTTTAGGCCCAATGAACCTACCCTTGTCATCTTCATGACCTACAAATCACCTCCTTATGGTTCTTTTATTTTCCAAAAGATCATTTGATTATTTATCTCTCATGGTTTTTATCCTATTAAATAAACTCATGTTTTCACCATTTTTTCACTTGGGGCCTCAAATATTTTCAAAAGAGTTGTTTATTAAAAATCACTTTTGAGACCTATATAATGTACTATCCCATCCCAAAAAAAAAATATTTGTTTTAAAAGCATTTTATTATTTATTATTTTCCATTTTCCAAAAGGCCAGAAATGGACTTTAAAATATTTTGTGAAGAACAGTATTTCCTAAAATCTTGGAAAAATTACCCAACATGACTATGGTCATGTGGGACTTACTTATATAAAAACATTTGCAAGTTGTTATGAAAATTTTGGAGAAAACAATTAAAAACAGTTTCTGCCATTTTTTAATTCCCAAAATTTTGTGAAAGAAATGTTTTCAAAAACTCTTGAGGCTACCACCCCTAGACTCTATTTTTCATCCTCTATCCAATGGACACGATTTTGTACATGTGTTCTTTTCGAAAATCCTAAGAAAACAATCAAATACCATTTCTGGGATTTCTGGTCACTGTTGAGAGCAGGCATGTTCTGATCAATCATTTCCCCCTCTCTATCTCTCTTCTGCTCTGGGAGATACAACACTTCTCACTTAACACCCTGGACATGATCTCTACCCCCAAAACCCCCTCCCTTCTTCCCCACACCTCTTCCATGAGCTACATGCCAATCCAGAGCCCATGTGTTGCTCGAGCCCTGCTCCCATCGCCACGCCTCACTCCCGATCCTTGTCAAATAGCCTCACAAGCACTCCAGGAGCACGCCCGTGAACTTCTTTGTCCCCAGCTCGCTCTCCTTCCACCTCTAGTTTATGTCGAACACCTGCGGGTGCATCTCGGGAGCGTTCTAGCTCTGCCCTCCTCCGACCTCCTCGATCCCTTACCTATCGCCAAGAGTCTCTCCTCACCTCAGCCTCACTCCCTGACGTGGTTCCTCTCGCTCGGATGCCTCTCAGCTATTCCGCCATGTCCACCATGGTCGCCGCGCACCGAGCAGCGGCTCTGGATCGAACCAAGCCGTTCCCGTGCTGCTCTGCACGTCTCCACTACTCCACACATCCCCAATCGACGCCAAGCATCGAAATCCCCCTCCCTATACCTCTACACCGCCGGAATCGGGTGCCGCTACCCGCCGGCGAGCTACTCGTCTAGCCTTCGATTCAAAGCCTCCACGGCCAACCCGTCTCCTCTATTAACTTCCTTGAAATCCCTTGAGGCTCGTGCCCCTCTCATTCGCTCTGTTGGTTACCTGCAGGAGCGGCGCCATCTCCGACCCGCGCGGTGGCCGCCGGTTCCCGTCGGGAATCCTCCTCAGGCCTTCCCCAGCAAGCACCGGTGGGGGCATCGCATCCGCGATCCCGTCCTGGTCCTCCTGGTGCTCGCCAAGTTTCCATGCGACCATGGAAGACCCCGACGGCGAGCTCGCGCCTCCGCAGCGGCGGCCGGAGAGGACTCCGCCGTCCGTTTTGGTTGCCGTCGACGCCTCCTGCGTGGACGCATCGCGGCCGTCCGATCTGGATCGGACGGAGGCTTACCCCTTCGCCAGTGAATCCTTGTTGGGCTTGACCCAGGCGCGGTCCATCACCTCTTTTGAATCTCTTCCCGCGCGGCAGAGCGCCTAGCAGGCCGACCCAGTTCACAGATCTGGCCCGTTTCCATTGTGCAGGTTGATTCTTTTTCTGTTTTCCTGCAGATCCAGATCTGATGATCTACTTTATTTCAAAATAAAAATGCTAAGAAGTGAATCTTGCCAAACCCAAAATCAAAAGTGTAGATCTACTAAATCTTAACCATGTACAACTTGTAGATCTGGGTTTTGTGTTGTATTTTAGGAGAAATAAAATAAATGGCAGAGACACTTTTTAACACCATTTCTATCATAACTTGAGTTTTAAGTATCCAAATCATGCAAAATAAACTGTTCTTAGTATCCCTTGATAATGTATATTTGTGACAATTAACCTTGTGTTTACTTGAGTTGTTGATTGAAAATGGCATGCATGTTAGTTTTTAGTCCAGAGAGCACTTCTGTGAATTGTTTAATTTTATTGGTGATGATTTTTGATGTGAATCCAACTGTGTTGGTTTTCTAGTGACTAGGAGCACCTTATGCTTGATTTTCATGATTTTAGGAGTTACATAATAGGTTTGGTGCAACATTTGGTAAATAGTCATTTTCTGTCTATTATTGACATGACTTGATAAATTGGTGTGTTATCATGCTCTTGTTTTAAAATTGATTCCTAGCATGTGTAGGTTATTTATACATTATTGGAATGTGTCTTAATTGTTTCACTAGTATGATATGGTTTGTGTGTGAAAACCATGTTTGTTATAGTTTTATTCTCATATGGGTGTTTTTCCTAGTAATAATAGGTTAATTGTTGTTATTCTTCATAATGGTATGATAAATTGAATAAATGCTTTAGTATTGCTTTCCATAGCATAGCTACTGTTATTCTAGCATATTATACTTGCTTGCATGCTTGAGTGAGCTCAAGATCAAATTGTCATGCTTTGATAGTCTTAGATGATTTTCTGTCATAGTTGCTATTTGCATGCTTAATTTTTGAGGCATTGATTAGATTTTTATTTTGTTATTACTAGCATGTCTAGGTGTTGTTTTCTCTGTTATTTGGATGGCATCTTACATATCCATCATGTTAGAATAACTCATGTTTAATGATCTCTTATGGTTATGCATGTCTGCTTGTCTAAATAGCCTTTTTCACGTCTAGTTTTAATAGTTGTTTTGCTCCATGATTATTTCCATGCATTGAGTGATGCCATGGTATTTTTGGTATGGTTTTGTCTCTGTTATTAGGTTGCTTAGGTACTGGTTATATTAATTCTCCATGATTAGAAGAGCATGTGTTACTATGGGCTTGTAGTATTGCTTGATAATATTTTCCTATGCATGTGTATGTGTTCCTAGGTTGTTTTCTTGTTATTTTGCTCATCCACATGAATGACCAGAGAGTCATTTAACCTTATTTGAGCATGTTATGAGAGTGGCACACCCACTGGACTCATGCCATTTTGGTTGAGGATCCATAACATCAATTCTAGTGCTATTCATGTGTGTTGTCTGTGCATGTTTTGCTTGATGGTGTGCACCCTAGTAATATTGTTTGTGAGTGTACTTGTTTGATGAAATGCTTGCTGTATGTGTACATTTTATCAAGTGTTTGCCTTTGTTTGGTTCTGATTGTGTGTTTTCCTTTTTGTATTGACGACGTTAGATAACGAAGACAGTATTATTTCCCGGAGAGGTTTTTATTGCAACTCTTGTTTATTTCAAGAGCAAGACCAAGACCAGTGCCAAGGCAAGCCATTCTAAATGCTTGCTGTTGTTTTACTTATCATTATCTATCATGCATGTTTTACTTCTGAAGTTTTACAAAAGTTTGATTCAAAAACTATTCTTTTAAGTGGACTATACCGATATCTATTTTTATGTATCTAATATGCTATATCCAATATATAATCTTGGTGTTACCAAGCCCTTTAGACATTTTAGTATCATCACTTAATCAACTTAAGTCCCCTAGTGGACATTTTAACTTGATGTTTTTGGAAAAGCAAAAGCTTGGAAAAACCCCGAGGAAAGGTGGGACCTTGTCCGAGGGAGGTTTGTGAAGAAGGAAATGTTTTCGACTTGTTCTTCCAAAAATGACACATAACCTAGTCTTCGCCGGACAACCAAGCCGTGCTGCCACATTACCCCAATATGGGAACGGGGTCTAGCTAATTGCTTGTCGGTGTTAGTCCGTGTCTACCTCAAAGTGCTATAGGGGTTAGAGTCCCCCGAACCGAATTGTCGCCGGGAGGGAGAAACGGGACATTCACAGTGTGGGATTAAGTTCACTACCGGTTGCAGCAATTGGGTCTCCTGCCATGGCAGTGTGTTGTCAGGGGAAACCGGATCGATACGGCTGACTCACTCGGTGCCGGGGAGAACAAACCCAGTTGAAGAGGTAGTCATTTACTAGCACTGACATAGTGGATGGTTAGGACCGGTTATCCGATGTTTGCATACTGTCTTGGACAGTCCGTGGTTGTTCACGGCGGATGTACTGGATCTTGTGGATTGTGTACACCTCTGCAGAGTAAAACTATTCAGAATAGCCGTGTCCTCGGATATGGACAGTTGAATGGCCATGTAGCTAGCATTGTGTCAATGTTTTCGTAAAAGCTGGAAAAGTGTTTCAGAACTTGTACCTGGGAGGTACGTTGAAAGGGAATTATTGTACCTTTGAGGTACCGGATAAATGATGATCTTAAAGTTGTGTTTTTCCAAGAAGTTTTGCAAAGAGAAATGTTTTCTTGATTTAGAACGCTTTATCCAAACCTTGTGGACATGCTATATCTACAAGAGAAATGAAATATCTTTTGAAGTATCTTCTTCAACAAAGAAAATTAAAACTTGTGCAACTATGATGGGTCTTAAATTCATCATGGCTAGTTGAACCCTAATTAAAGCCTTCCTACCACCTATATATATGCATGCTTGCATGTTTAGCTTTCATTTGGGGTGGCTTGCAAGAGTACATTCAAACGTACTCATATTGGTTTCGTCCCTGGCTATTGTCTTAGTCAGACTTTGAGCAGAAACCCGGAGAACCCGAAGAAGATGGTGTCGCTGACGGCTATGCGAACTAGGAACGTCTTCGAGTCAGTAGCCTGTAGGTAGTCAAGGCATGACTTGGGTTTACCACAAGTGTGCTTTGTAGTCTTCCGCTGTTTTTGGTGTGTGTTCCTGCCCTGCGTGGCAGTTGTTTTCAACTGAGTCAAGTGACTAGTTGTGTAAGCCGTGTATTCGTGTAGTGGATGTTGTAGTCTGCAATGCCAACTCGAGTATGTTGTTCACGACTAACTGATCATGGGATCGTGAATGTATGCATACTGGAGGTCTCGGACTGCTAGTCTGGGGTCCCCACAGCATCGACGGTTTATAACTAAACTGGAGTAGTACATATATATTAGTAAGCATAGATCATTACATCATAATTAAAAATACGGCGGGAAATATAAATTAGGCCTAAACTATCCTAGACGCCGGTTCGGCCGTTCTCCTCGTCGTCGCTCGCTGCCATGCTGGCCTGGTCATCGTTTGGCGCCATGGACAGGCCAGCCTCATCGTCGTTCGCTGCCGGATCGGGGTGGGCCACCTGTGCAAGACAGCGCCGCCTAGCCCTGACTTGCACCCCCATCCGGTACCACGTTTCGCAAGCAAATACGTCCCATATCGTTTTGTACGCGTACACGTATAAAACAGTATTCTCTTTTCTACACGTACGATACAGTCTTTGATATTCGCTGGCTTGGTGGGGTGAGCTTTGTGGTGAATTTGGGTCACTGATTGATGGCCCCGAGGCGTCCCTGGCCCCACTTCCCAGTGACTAAATGTCACATCATTCTGTGTTGACTAAGTCAGCCGGCGCGTTCCCACCATGCATGCATGCGCACACGACATGGTGACCAGTCGAAGCGGCCTCAAAACGGCACTCTGTATATAATGCTCCTGTCGCGTCGCCTCTCTCTACCCCATCCATTATCCCCCCCCCCATTTCTAGCAAAAAACCCTAGCCCTCCTCTTCTCTCCCAACTGTCGAGCGCACAACCGCGAGGTCGTTCCGCAGAATGGAAGGTTCGCAATAGGAGAACGACGGCGTCGTCCCTTCTGTTGTCGTCGCTGTAGGATTCGCCCTTGGCGGTTCCGGTTCGTCGCAGCCGCCGCAGGTTCGTCGGCCGGCCATGGCGATTTGAGTGCACCGCCTGCTCCTGCCGCGGTGGAGGCGCCTGCTGCTTTCCCTCTCCTGGCAGATTTGGGTGATCCCTACGGGGATTACCCTGCGTTCGACGAGGACGTCGACAACCAGGACTCTGAGGTATCTATGTCCAGGCCGGCTTAGTTTATTGTCAAAGATCCCGGGTTTGTGCATGACTGCACGCAAGTTTGGGCTTCTAGTGTTTGTAGTTGCATGTATACTTTGTTTTTTTTGTAAAGTTTGGGCTTCAGGTGTTTGCGGTTGCATCTGTTCTTTAGGGATTCGAGGTTTTTTGTATTAGGGATTAAAAGGTTTGTAGTTGGATCGGGTTCGAGCGTTTTTTGTACACGCAAGTTCAAAATTCAGAGGTCTGCTTGCATCTGTACTTACTACTTAGAGATCAAAGGGAAAAACATTGTAGAAAAATAGACATGTACTAGACACTAAATTGACAATATAGATGTCCTGCTATGAAACTAGTAATTAACATATATGCATGAATCTTTTTAAATGATCTTCTATATAGAGTTATGGATGATCAAATATAGATGAGATTTTATTCAGAGGCTGTAGTTGCATCTGTACTCAGGGGTTCGTAGGTTTTTTGTATTTTAGGGATTCGGAGGTTGTAGTTGCATATGTTCTTATGGCTTCTAATTTTTGTGTGCATATTAGCATGCATGTGAGTTAGAGATTCTATGTTTTTTGGAGGCATTTTCAATTTGTGTTGTTATTTTGCCTCGCAGACACTCTTGACACATTATGAATTTGTTGCAAAATCACATATTGTACCCCCGTGCATGATAATTACTTGATCCAGTTTATGGATATAATTAAAGAACGATTCTTGTATGATATTTTTGATCTGGTAAGGTATAATAACATGTAATGATTAGAATATTAATCTGTTGAATGTTATCTTAGATCATCAATGAATTCATGATGTGTTATTATCTGTTTTTGTGCATTAGTTCACCAAATATATATTGTGGAAACTGTAATGTTGTATAAAATTCGACACATTTTTCTCAACATTGATGTCCTCTTTAGGGCGCATCTCCTAAATAAGTTACTTGATAAAGTGTATGCAAATAAATGAAGAACTACTATTTATTTATGTTTTTTGTGATCTGGTTAGGTATATTACTCTTTTGCCAATAAGATTGTGTTGCTAACTTTTGTTTTATTGCAAATTTGTAGAAAGAAGATCTGGAAGTCGGTTCGAGTGAGAACGATAGGGCTGCGAAAAGCAGATATGTCCTGAGGAAGCTACAGGCGGGCACCATTCGGTACCGTCGTCAGGGCAACTTGTTCTGCCCTTTTTGTGTCAGAAAGGTAGCCAACGATCGCAACAGCATGATCCGACATGCCGTCGGTGTGGGAAATGGCTCTAAGTATCGTGCGCCCCATGTTAGGGCCAAGCACGCTGCCTACGGCGTCTTCCTGAAGAAGCTGCTTGCGCAGGATATCCTCGTAGGTCATGCGGAACCTCCTCCTCGACGTTTCTCCAACGAGGCCAGGAGGGCCGCGAAGGCTCAGAAGCGGGAGAACATGTTCCGCTCCCTTACTTCAACAAGGCCAGGAGGGCCATGAAGGCTCGGACGCGGCAGAACATGATGTAGATGCTGCTGTTGCGCTCGTTGTTGCAGCTTGCCCACTGTGTTTGTGTTATCTCTTACTTCTGGTAGTGTCGTCTGGTTTGTGCGTAGTAAGAACTTTTAAAGAAGCTCTATCTTGTTGGTATGTAAGAACCTAATATGCATATTATGTTAGTTTATGTTTCTTAACCCGATCATGTTTTAAGGATGTCAAAAGACTTATTAGGCATGATTTAGTAATAAGTTGATGTGACAACTCATTGATCCGGTCGATCAATGAATTGTCACATCCCTTTACTACTTGATCATGCCTAATAAGACAATAGTGTGTGGAAATGAGTCAGCCCCTCCCCCCACCACTACGCACTGTCTTAGTTTGGAATTATTTGCTAACTAAAATAAAGAAGAATGCGAAGAAGTAGAATGAAAATGCGATCAGATCCTAATTAAGACTCTTTTCCTTTTGATTCTTTTTTATTTTATTTTTCAATCCAAAAAACAAGAATAAATTATGACTAACAGGCGCGCGCCAAATCTCCACGGAATGAGCCTCACGCAGGGTCCCACTCGCCAGTGTCTACGCGCCAAATCTCCACCACACCGCACTCCTCGCCCACTCGGCTACTCCTCCACAGAAAGCCTCCACTTCGCCCTCCCGCCCCAAGGACGGCTGCCACGGCTTCGCCCTCCCCTGTCCTCGGCGTCGTTCTCAAACAATGACTGGTAAGCCATGGTTCCCTTCCCCATCCTCAACCAAACGATGCGATGTAGGTTAGATGCCGGCAGATCTAGGTTTGATACCGGCGGATGTAGGTTAAATGCCGGCGGATGTAGGTCACCGTTGATGTTTTTAGTTACCACCGGCCATGGATCTAGCTCATGCTACCGTTATAGGGCCCTCGGAGATCGTTTCCCCCACCCAGATGGAGCTCGACCTGAACAAGGCCTCGGAGCTCGCAAAGCCCTCTGTTATTCAGATAGCCGAGGTAAATAGCATATAAATTAGTCTTGTAGCCAAATGTTCTCTTAAGATTCATCTATCTCCTTTCGTCTTCGTCAACACTTCTTTGATTTTTATTCTTTTTGTATTTGGCTATAGGACCACAGTGCAGGCTGTGACTTATTCACCATGTCGCGTACTGAAATTCAGAAATTGGTGCAGCAGTCAGTTGAGACAATTGAATCGCATCCTCTCTCTGAAGTTTGCAAGCTAGCTGATGATACCAGCGCTGAGAAGCTAATCTGTTTTGTCTGCTGCGAGGACAGGCTGGACAGGGCAATGAAAGCTTCAAAAATGCTAGCACTCGAGTTGGAACTGCGGGAGCAAAAGAGAAGTTATATGATCATGCACGGCTTGGTTACTAAGCTTGATTCTGAGCTGAAGAGTGCGAAGAAAACTTTGAAAGTAGCCGAAGAGAAGTGCGACATGCTCCAGAGGGGAAAAGACACCCTATTAGAGAGTGCGAAGGACACCAATGTGAAGTTGAGATACATTCTAAGTTTCTTGCAAGATCATGGAATGAGGTAAAACTACTTTGCTCTTTAATTAGATTATGTCAACCCGCAATGCTTGACAATGAGTCTAGTTGTTATTCATTTCTCTGTTTTGTTGCATGTGCCGATGATTAAACTGTGCAATGCTAAAATCCAAAGGATTACTCCCCAGTACCTAGTAGCGTTTACACGGACATTGTTTGTTCATGCTCCCTGGTCTTGTAGAGCTTAACCCTTTGGACTTTTTTGCAATGTATGTATGAGGCTTGCTTATTTTATGTTCATTCTCTTTTCTGTGTGCCGATGATTAAACTCTGCACCTTCTTTCGGTGAGATATTGGCACTTACCTAGTGTTGTGTACAACTACATTTGTTTTGCATCTTCCTTGGTAAGTGTTCGACAATCTCATTGATTTGTGTGTGCTTCTTTACTATGAGGCTCCAATTATGATTTTATCTGTAATGCATGAGCCATATTGGTTCTGCATATTCCTTGGCAAGTGTTCGATAATTTCTTTGATTTGTGTGTGCTTCTTTACTATGAGGCCTCTATCTAAGCTTGGTTCTCTGCCAATGATTAATATGCAGCAATGTCTCCAACGGTTGGCGTACCATAAAAAAAAGAGTTCCATATTTGTGTTTGATCAGAGTGTCGATGATTAAATTGTGCAATGTTAAAATGCAGAGGGAGACTCCTCTAGACCTAGTAGCGTTTACAAGGACCTAGTAGCTTGTTTATGCGACCGGGTCTAGCGATTATCACCTCTGTACTTGTGTCATTTGTACACGTGAGGCAGTTTTGTCACTCATCTTTGTATGTTTGGAAGTATATCTGCTTCTTTTTTGTAGATGTGCTAAACATGTATGATGCTTTTCTACTAGTGTTTCTGTGGACGCGGTTTCGGAAAGTTCCAGTGGATGATGTGAACCTCTGGATGTGGCTTCGGAATGCATGCTGGCATAGGAAAATATCCGTTGGATGATGTGAAACTGTGGATGTGGCTTCGGAGTGGATGTTGGCATAAAAAAAGTTCTGGTTAACTGTGGACCTGTTGTTGAACATTTTGTGATGCTAATTTTAGTTACTATAAATCTCCTATGCTCTGGAGTGCTTGTAACCGGGATGATGGCGCGGAACAGACATCGAAGAGGGCGAGGGGGCAGTATATTAGTATTAGTACTAGGGTATCCATTGTTGCAAATGTAAAACCATGTCAATTCATTTCCATTTTGGAGTGCATTTTATAATTTAGATCTCCTATCTATTCGGTAATTTGGTTGACACTCGCCATGTGGGATACCCGGTCAGCTCTCCTCTCTACTCCCAAACTGTGGATAATGCAGCGGCTCCCCCATACGGGCGCAGAACGCTCTCCTCTCTACTCCCAAACTGTCCGTCTGTGCCACACCTCTCTGCTCCCCTTCGCTATGCGCAGATCCACCGGTACCATGTCTGGCCGTCGCGAGGAGGGCCGCCAACAGCAGATCCCCAGGTACTTTCCCCGGCGCAACATGCAAGGCGCGGAGCATGCGCGTGCCCGCGAGGCGTACCGGCGCGAGGTGCATCAGGCCAACTCCTCCCGCGCACCACCACCTCCGGATCCACCCATCGCACCTTCGGACGTCGAGGAGGAAGAAGAGAAGGAGTATCTCGCCGTCGAGTTCAGCAACGAGGCCTTGCAGTGGCCCCACATGCAGGCGGGGATTTTAGCGTCCATAGAGAGTTTCGCGGCAGAAGAGCTCCGGCAAGCGAGGCTCGCCCGAGATTTCACTGTAAAGCTAGAGGCCGACACCGCGGAAGCGATCCGCCATTCGATGCAGAATGAAGATGCGGCAGCGCTGGCGGAGGCGCGGAGGCGCACCCTTGGCTAGGACGCTAGGTCTGTTGTCTATCCTTTTCTTTTTGTGATTTGTTTCAGAAACGGCTTGTTCACTGTTAACTGTGATGATTTCGAAGATTATGTGCATGCTTAATTTCGAAGATTATGTGCATGTTTATTTACCATGGATGACAAGTGGGGTCCAGGCATCAACTGGTCGGTTGTAGCCAGTCAAAGCAGTCAAACAGGACAGGATGTGTGGCCCCAAGAAAAATTCGCGACGTTCTACATGACCAGGCAAGTTTCGTCGTAGGCAACTGGGCTCTTAGTGGGCTACTGGGCCGGAGACGAAAATCCGCGACATAAAACTAGCAAAAAGTCGAGCAAAACCAATCTGCGACGGACCAAACCAATACGTCGAGAGAAAACTCCACTTTTCAGCCATTCGCGACGGAAACGCTCGACGTTAT
Organism: Alopecurus myosuroides; assembly: GCA_028641055.1. Taxonomy (NCBI): domain Eukaryota; kingdom Viridiplantae; phylum Streptophyta; class Magnoliopsida; order Poales; family Poaceae; genus Alopecurus; species Alopecurus myosuroides. The sequence goes on from CM054061.1 coordinate 98,946,144, forward strand.
CAAAACGTGCCGCTCAAAACGTTCGGGATCGCGCGGAATTTGGTAGTGAGACTAGGAGCGACAAATCAAGAGAGTATAAGAGCCATAATCATGCATAGAGACATAAACAACATTAATTAAATCATAAGTAGTATCACAAGTTCAAAAACTAAGTGGTCATGGAGTCTATTCGTGACTGGTTTGTATTCATAAACATAGTGTGAGCATGCGCCAAGTCAACCAAATAAAACATTCGAAAGAGAATATCATATATTGATGCTTTACTATGACAAGTACAACTAATGAATATTTAAAGGCATATTAAACACTCTCAGCTATTTGAGGCTATTCATGCTACTCAATAACCACAAGGCTTTAAAACTAAAATAACATTTAGCATGATATGAAAAAGTTCTAGCCACAGTCTATACAAGTTTCTACTTGCACCATTAAAAATTCTACTTCAAGCAGCAGTTTCTTTTCCCAACAAACACCATACAAAATATGTTTTAACAAAAATGATCTATCTTCTACAGCAAGAAAATACGAGAGTACTCACGTAACACTACTAAAACTAACATCTCTGAATAAGAGATGCATGAAAACAAAGGCTAAACGCAGTACTAACAAAAAGTGAACACTCACAGAACAATAAGAATGAAAACTAGAGTGTTCTAAGCAATGAAAACGGAGCATGTCTCTCTCCCACACAAATATGATAAGATCCAATCATAAACTAAAGCAAAGAAAACTAAACAAACTGAAATAAAAAAAATAAAAGACGCTCCAAGTAAAGCACATAAGATGTGACTGAATAAAAATATAGTTTCACTAGAAGTGACCTGATAATTTGTCGATGAAAAAGGGGATGCCTTGGGCATCCCCAAGCTTAGACTCTTGAGTCTTCTTGAAATTTTCTGGGATGTACCTCCGAGGCATCCCCAAGCTTACGCTCTTCACTCTTCTTGATCACGTCATATCATCCTCTTCTCTTGACCCTTGAAAAACTTCCTTCACATCAAACTTCTCATAATCTTTATTAGCAACGTTAGTGCAATCGAAATAATAAATTCTGGTTCAGTTTCAACACAAGCCCAACACTCATAAACACATTAGCTACTGTCAAAACTTATTTTAAAATCTTTTTCTCAAAAGAACACCAAAAGAAAAAGATTAAGAGGCAAATGCAATTATTAGCAGAAATCTGTAAAACAGAACAGCAGGTAAAGATGATTTTTTTCGAAAACCTTCTGTTGCTCATATCAAAAAGTGGTCAAAAACAGAAAAGATCTACCAATGGTTCAGGCGTGATGGCGACTCTCTCTCTAGGCGGCGCCCATGGCGACTCCGAAGAGATCTAGGGTTTTAGCCTACCCTCTCCGACAATTGTCACTCCGGCGTTGTCGGCCTCCTCTCCTACGGCATCTGCCACTCCGGCACTGTCGTCCACCCCTTTCTCTACAATGACCAAGGCAAAGTCTCTCTTCGATCGCTCTTGTTGGCGTTGGAGGGCGATTTTCTCCACCGAGCTGGATCTCAAGTTCAATCCCATTTACGTGGGTTTTGTGCTGTTGGACCCGAAGGACAAGAGGATCCAACTTGTAGATCAAGCGGGCTTCATACTTGATCAACGTTTCCTCAAGGTACGTGAAAGCATTCATCCTGGATCTGAGATCCAATTTGCTTGTCATCGTGCCAGGGTTCAAAATCATTTGGTTCCACGTAATGGCTCTCTTGTGGATCATACCAATGCCATCGTTCCTATTTTGGATGTGGATTCTCTGGTACCGCTTTTGGATCGGACTCCTATTGATCCTTCGGTGGGTTTAGTTCATGCAGCTAAGGTTTTGGACCTGGATTTCTCTAGAGGTCTAGCTCTTGCTAAGGAAGTCCGATTACTTTTCGGATCGGATGTTCATGCTACTAAGAATTATGGCTCTTTCAAAATGGTGGTCTCCTTTGGCCGTGCTGCTTTCAAAATTGATGAAAATACTGTTGCCTTAGCCCTTGAAGCGGCGATTGGAGGTTATTGTGGTTCTTTGAATGTCTCTTGTCTCCATGATCGAGTTTTCTCTTTTGAGGTCTCATCTAAGGAGGTTGGATTTCATATTTTGAAGATTAAATGGTTTTCTTGCTTTCACTTCAAGTGCTTTTTTCATCTTTGGAGTTTCGGTGGTCCAAATTGGATGTCTGAATTAAAAAGGTGGAATCACGATCAGGCTAATGAATGGACTTTTGTCACGAGGAGAAAGAAGGTAAAATCTAAACGTCACAGGCCCCTTCTTAAACCATCTGCTACTCGTACACCAACTGCTCCTATCACGAATCCTAACAATATTGGTTCTGATATTGATCGTGAGATGCCTGCAATTAAGTTTGGATCGTTTGAACCTGGTACTCATGTGGTTAAATCTGCTACGGATCCTATTCATATGACTCTTTCTGCGGCCTCTGTGCCTGCTGATGATGGCTTCGACAAATTAATTGATAAATTGGCGGCCCAGGTGTGGCCTTGCACTAACTGCCTCTCAGCTAAACATGCAACGGAGGAGTGTACGGGCCGGATTCGGTGCTGGTCTTGTTCACGCTCGGGCCATATCCGCAAAAACTGCCCGGGAATTAATGGAACTCTGCGCTGGGTAGTTAAATCGACTATTGGAAACGAGGAGTCCCCTACCTCTGTTCTATCCCCTGCCCCTGCCACTGTTCCAGGAAAACCCTCGTCGGAATCGCCTCCCGATTCGCAACCACCACCAACAATGGCGAACTTCCCCTGTGATCCGACTAGATTCGTCCCAGCTGGGATGCATGTTGAGGAGCCTTGGGCGGCCGAGGAGCGGCCTGCTCGTCTCTACATCACTTCCTCCGCGGCTCCTCCTCGCCGCCATGAATCCTGGGCCATCGCTCAGCTTGCTCCTCGGCCTCCGGTTGAAGAACTCGATGATATTCTGCAACAAATCGTCGATTATATTCACCAAGAACTGCATCTGCAAGTTGTCTCCTTCTCGGAGAGCGCTGTTGGAGTTGGCATGTTCCGCATGGCGGACCAGGTTGCCAGAGATATCTTGGTACATTCTCCACCATTTATTTTTCCAGATGGTAGGATGTTGTCCTTCGTTAGGCACGACGAAGGAGACAATGTTCGAGCAACAACTTACACCAGGACTGGATGGATTATGATTTTGAATCTACACATGGACTATCGCACTGATGAATTCCTTCGTGAGTTTGTGTCCAAGTTTGGCAAGCTCCGGACCTGGTGGAGAGAGGATGCTTCTCCTGTTCGTACCCTTCTCAAGGTTACGTATGGTGGCGGCGCAGATGTTCCCCGCTCACTTGTGATTCGGGAGGTCCAGCGATACAGTGGCCACGTAGTCTCCTGGACTTGCCCTGTTTTCATTCTGAACAATGATGATGCTGACGCTCTGCCGGGGGACGAGGATATTCTCCCTCCTGGAGGCAATCCGCATCCAGCTTTTGGTGCACCAGAGGTCCCAATCCCTGAGGCTTGGGTGCCGCCGGTTCTACCGGTTCAACAGCAGCCAGGATGGGGGGATTGGAACAATGAGGAGCAGGGGGATAATGTGCCGCAGGACGATCATGTCGAGCAGGACCCGAAGCCTGAGCAGGTGCAGTCCTCTGTATCTGTTCAGTTTTCTGGCACTTCTATCGACTCTATGAATATTGCACGAGCAGAAGGCCCTGAGCAATTTGTAGAGTTGCAGCAACAAGTGGAACAAAACCAGCTGGCGATTGTTCCTTTTGTTCCACCCCTACCTGAGATTGCTGCAGATCAGATCAATGATGTTCAGATCCTTCAAGTCTTGCTGCCTGATCCTGTGGTGGAGTGGTCCCGATATTTTATGGAGCACAAAGCAAGGGTCATCTTCGACAGGAGATTTGAATTTCTGTCGTCACTGCTGCCTTTGGAGATGCCAGTCTCCTCTGCTGCCCCTGTTCCTATGCTGTTAGATTCCTGCCATGTTGATTCTGAACCAGTGACTCCTGAGCCTGCTACCAAGAAGAGGACTAGGAAGGTGTCTACTCCGCTTGTCCTTCAAGAGCGTAGAGTGACGAGAAGCCTTGCTAAGAACGCTGGCTTCCGGGTTTTGGCTGCTACTGACAAGCCTGAACCTAGGAAAAAAGCAAAGTCTTCTCGTCCCCAAGCTTCTCCAGGGGAGTGCCACCTTTCACTCCTGTTGTTGTTCTGAGGAGGGCGGGAAGCATGCTCCAAATTGAGGATTCTGAAATAACGGTGGAGAAGCTTGAAGCTGCTCCAAAGAAGCCCACTTCCCCTTCAAGTTCTGATGATTAGTGGGCCTTCTTCTTTTCTTATGGGCATGTTTGGTCCCTGGAGTTGTTCCTGGTCTTTCTCTTTACATTTTGTTAAGATGAATAACATATGTACTGCTTTATGGCTATGGATATTATCTTTTGGCTATCCTCTGTGCTGGTCTTTTATGATTACAAGCAGCTCTCATTATATTTTGTTGTTCCATGGATAATACGGCCCATTTGAATTTGGATTGGATTGTCTTTGATTGGAATGTGAGAGGGCTTAATGATAAATCTAAAAGAGAAGCAGTTTATAATAAAATTGAGGAAAGTCAGGCTTCTGTCATCTGCTTACAGGAGACTAAATGTCAGGATTTTGATCATTCCTTTATTAGGTCGTTCTGTCCTAAAAGGTTTGATCAATTTGTTTTTTCTCCTTCTGTTGGCGCTTCTGGAGGTTTAATTGTGCTATGGAATAGTTCCATTTTCAGTGGAGAGTTGTTAGAAGTTCATCGCTCTGCCATTCACATTAAGTTCACTTCCACTCACAATTCAGTTTCTTGGAATTTGGTGAATGTTTATGGTCCTTGCAAGGGGGTGGAAAGAGAAGATTTTGTTAATTGGTTATATAATCTTTCCATTCCTATTCATCAGAACTGGATGATTCTTGGTGATTTTAATTTCATTAGATCACTGGATAATAGAAATAAACCGGGGGCTGACCTTAATGATATGTTTATCTTTAATGATGTCATCAGCCATCTGGGTTTACTGGAATTGCCTGTTAAAGGTAGAAATTTCACTTGGTCGAATATGCAAAGTGATCCTCTTTTGGTTCAACTTGATTGGTTTTTTACTTCCTGTCAGTGGACATTGGATTTTCCCAACACTATGGTGTTACCCATGTCTAAAATCACTTCTGATCACTTGCCTTGTACTGTTAAAATTGGAACAAACATTCCAAAGGCAAAAATCTTTCGGTTTGAAAACCATTGGGTAAAGCAACCTGGTTTCATGGACCTAGTGACAAAGATTTGGAATACTCCAGTTATGGCCAAATCCATTACCTCCAAGATCACTGCTAAATTAAAGAATCTTAGATATGCTTTGAAGGATTGGGGAAGGAATTTATCTCCGTTAAAGATTCTTATTGACATGAGTAGTAAAGTGATCTTATTCATGGATCAATTGGAAGATGTAAGGAAGTTGAGTGTTCCTGAATTTAATTTCAGGCTTATTGTTAAAAAGCATATCAAGAATCTCCTTGCTCTACAATCTGATTACTGGAAGCAACGATGTACTATTCGTTGGGCTAAACTGTCTGGTGAAAATACTAAATACTTTCATGCAAGAGCCACTGAGAGATTTAGGCGGAATTCTATTCCATCCATCTCAGATGCTTCTGGGAATTTATTGGTGGATCATCTGTACAAAGCTGCTGCTTTTTGGTCCTGTTTTAAGAACAGAATGGGGGTCTCCTGCCCACCCATGACAGATACTGATTTGTCTGTTTTCTTGCATGTGGTTGAAGGTTTAGAAATCCTGGCTAATCCTTTCACTGTTGAAGAGATTGAGGGCGTTGTAAAACACCTAAAACATGATCGTGCGCCTGGCCCAGATGGTTTTACAGGGCTTTTTATTAAACACTGCTGGAGTATTATAAAAGAGGACTTTATAAAGCTATGCAATGAATTTCATAGTGCTAAGATTTCTTTGGAAAGTATTAATGGCTCTTTCATTACTCTGATTCCAAAGATTAATTCTCCTGAGACAGTGAATGATTTCAGACCTATTTCTCTGACCAATACTTGTTTCAAATTTATCACAAAAATTCTGGCTAATCGTTTCCAAGATAAAATCTTTGGATGCATCCATGCTAATCAATATGGTTTCATCAAATCCAGAACTATTCAAGACTGTTTGGCCTGGTGTTTTGAGTACATCTACCAGTGTAAGCAGTCTAAGCAGAAAGTGGTGATTTTCAAGATTGATTTTGAGAACGCTTTTGATACCATTGAGCACTCTGCTATTTTGCAAATTTTGAGATTTGAAGGTTTCCCTCCTTTAGTGATAAAATGGGTCAAGGAAATTCTAGCCTCTGGATCTTCGTCGGTTCTGTTAAATGGTGTTCCTGGCAAACCTTTTGTATGCAAAAGAGGTGTCAGGCAGGGAGATCCGTTATCACCAATTCTATATGTGTTGGGTGGGGATCTGCTGCAAAGTATTGTGAACTTGGCACTAAGAGAGGGAAGACTCCGTTTGCCAATTCCAATAGGTGGAGATTTTCCTATTGTCCAATATGCTGATGACACTTTAGTCATTCTACCTGCTGAAACGGCACAATTATCGGTTTTTAAAGATCTGCTTAACCTTTATGCTCATATCACTGGGTTAAAGGTGAATTATAACAAATCTTCTATGATACCGATCAATTTATCACAGCAGGAAACTGTTGATCTGGCTGTTGTTCTGGATTGTAATGTGGCCTCTATGCCCTTTACATACTTAGGCTTGCCCATGGGAACCACAAAGCCAACTATCAAAGACTTCGCACCTTTAATTGACAGAATTGAGAGGAGACTTTCTGCTACAGTCTCGTTTCTTTCTTATGGAGATAGTTTGGTTCTTGTGAACTCGGTTCTTTCCTCCTTGCCCTCCTATTACATGTGCACACTTGTAATACCTAAAGGTGTCATTGACATAATAGATAAAGCAAGGAGAAGATGCCTGTGGAGGAAGGACAAAAATAAGCAACGAGTGAATTCTTTAGCTGCATGGGATATGGTTTGCAGGCCCAAAAACAAAGGAGGATTAGGGATCATCAATCTTCAGATTCAAAATAGAGCTCTACTACTGAAGTTCTTGGCAAAATTCTATAACTCTATGGATATCCCTTGGGTCCATTTAGTCAAGAATGCTTATTATTTTCAATCAGTACCACATGCTGTCACTTCTTGTGGTTCTTTCTGGTGGAGAGGTGTTATGCAATTATCTGATACCTGGTGTTCCATATCTTCTTGTGTTTTGGGAAATGGTTTTACTCGGCTTTTCTGGAAAGATTCGTGGATAGGGCAACCTTTGGCACTAAAATTACCAAGATTATTCTCCTTTGCCAAGGATCCACTGTCTTCTGTAAGGGATTTAATAATGTTGACAGATCTCTCGGATGCTTTTCACCTGCCGTTTTCAAATGAAGCTTTCCAGGAGTATACTGATTTGCAAGTCATAGTGGATAATGTCCAGTTGATGGATAATGAGGACAGTTGGAGATGCAATTTCAATAAAGGGGTATATACTTCAAGTAATTTTTACCAACTTCAATTTGCTCATTTACCTACTGATGGACCTGCAAAATGGATCTGGAAATCCAAATGCATGTCAAAACATAAATTCTTTGCGTGGCTGATTCTCAAGGATAGAATTAATACAAAGGACATGATCAAACGTAGGAACTGGAAGATTGAAGGCACTGATCATTGTGTTCTTTGTTACACACATTGCCATGAGGACTGGATCCATCTGTTTTGTCAATGTGTTTTTAGCTCCCGGATTTGGAATTATTTACAAATCAGCTGGAGTGATAACACACTTGTGCAAAATATTAAACTGGCAAAAAATTCTTTCAAAGGACCTTGTTTCAGAGAGATAGTGATTATTGCATGCTGGAATATTTGGAAGCAGAGGAATGGAGTCATTTTTAAATCGGAAAGACATTCCTTTATGGGATGGAAAGTGGGCTTCTTGTTAGATCTCCTTATGCTTAAGCATAGGTTGAGTGCTTCTGTGGCTGCTGATTTAAATGTATGGATTAATTCACTAAATTAGTCTGGGATAGACTGCCTTAGTCTAATTCCTTGTAATTTTGTATATATCTGTAACTGTAACACTCTTGGTTGGCAATAAACACTACACCATGGACCAGATGTGGGGGCACAAATTCTGCCGGGAAAGGTCACTTTCGGGGGCAATGGAGCAGCCGGCAAAGATTATTTCCCGGCAGTTCTGCCTGCCCGCTATAACCCTGCCGGCAAAACTCTTTGCCGGCAGTTTTCTTTTTGCCGGCAGTTCAACCGCCCTGAAAATTCTATTTGTGCCGGCAGTTTTGATTTTTTCCCGGCAGATAGGCTGGCCTGCCGGTAAATAGTTTTGCCGGCTGGTAGACTGCCCTTAAAAGTAGTTAGTTTTGCCGGCTGTTACTTTACCTATTGCCGGCTGGTGAACTGCCTTCACATCCAGCTAGGTTTGCCGGCTGGTACACTGCCTTCATTTACTATTGCCGGCAGTTGAATTGCCCCTAAATTATACTCCCGGATGTACAACATTTTACTACATGCATGCACATTTCTGGTTCAACAAAATACATTGACAATATACACAGTATGCATCTCTTCCACAAGTGTACATTCACAGTATGCAATCATGACACATGTACCCACAATACAAAAGATGCTGAGTCAAATCAAAATATATTGCATCTCTTCCACAAGTGTACTACATTCAGAAGATTCATTGGATACATGATTCATTTCGATAATCAAATTCAAAGTAAATTCCACAAGTAGTAGTCTTCATAGAAGTGAACAAAAGAACACATATCTAGCAGTTACTCATTAATTCTCGAGGTTAAAGGACCTCGGATCCCGCCAAGTTCCTCTAGTGGTACATCAGAAATAGTCAGTACAGACCCAAGCAGCCGGAGGCGCATACCGGAGTCATTCTTGCCTCCCAGCCCGGCAGACCCTGCACCACAACAATGGCAAGATTTAGACAGTGAAACATGCATATTGCCAACACTTCACACACAGAGGTCAGGCCAAAACGGCAGAAGCAGTAACATGTTTGCATAAAGGCTAAGTTGAAAAAATATACAACAGACACACTAGCAGTGGCGGCGCTGGGGGGTATTCTCGAATACCAAATAATATGATCGGAAAAAATATTCAACGGACACACTAGCAGTGACAGATGTTACGGAGGCAAGGCAGTTTAGCGGCTCTAGGCGAGTTTCAAAATTGAGAAGGCATATCAATCTTGGAAAAAATATTCATTCATGTGCTGAAACCATCATATCACGTGCATTGTTTCCTTTCAAAGGCCAGCCAGGCAGCCATCTGGAGATACGCCATCACATCCACACCGGTTGATAATTTTGTAACCAAAGGCCACTAGAAATTTGTATCTCCTAAAGTGCATATGGATGTGAAGTCAATGAACTGGCTAAGCAAAGCAATCGAGAAAAGACTCCAGTGATAAAATAAATTGAAGAACGTGCATTGTTTCCTTTCAAAGTTGATTGATTCTACTGTTATGCTGTTGAGCACATGACGCAATGGAGGTCTCTACGTTACACATCAACCTTGTCAATTATCCCCTCTTTTCTTGTAATGTAAATGAAGTAGAGTGGTACTGGTAGCAGCATATTTGACCCTGGGAAATGCTTCAAAAGCTAAGAAAAGAAATTAAACATCACTCCGAATCAGACTGCTGTACAGACGAGGATATCATCAATTTCCTATAAAGAGGTACTGTTATATTGCCCGTCCTTGAGCAGGTCACATACACGTTTCTCAGTTTTCTGCGTTAGCATCTGTCGCATAAGCTTCCGAGTAGTTTTGTTTAGTGCAACTATATATTATTCTTTTTAAAACGAAAATTCAGTACCACGCACTAGTTAGCAATTCTTTTTTACAGATTAGCCAGCTTGATACTGAACTCTTAGAACAGAAGATAACTGTGGAAATAATTTTTCATAACAAAGTACTAATTTGACAAAACTAACAAGTGCTTTCTTGGATGATGCTGTAACATGCTTCCCAAGCCCAGGGACCCAACAAAATCATGAAAAAATAACCCTGACACTGCATGGTAGTAAATCTAAAGAGACCAATGTTTGCCATCTAACATTATATGTGATTTTTGTGTATGGATAATCAGGACGAATTAAAGTATGGATTTTAAAATGACTCAGACCTTGTACATCAAAACACTATAATTTAAACATTTCTCATCGTTAAAATAAGCTATCCACCAGTACTCATCTGTATGCCAATTACACAATTAGATATAGGTACAGTGTAACGTAGTCTGATGCTAAAATTAATTTAGGATGAGACTTGTTACAGGAGAAGCTACAGGTTTAGGATGTATGCCAATTAACGTAGTCTGTACATTTGCATCAAACTAAGGACATAATTCCATGTTTATCTTCAAAGTAAATTCGGGTATTAATTATCTAAAATATTGGATAATGTTTATGCTCAAGAGATAGCATGAAGGAGATGACCAAAGAGGACTAAATAGAAGATCCCTTACCTCTCATTCTTCTTGTGGAGGTGAGGCTTGCTTTGCCATGGATTTCTGCACCTCCAACTGCATATAAAGTAAATATTGGTAAGAAACATGCCTTAACCATTGCAGTGGGAAAAAAAGAACTTAAGAAACATAAGCCTACATGCTTATACAGCCAGGCAATTGTTCTTCCTTGAGCTTGTCCAATGGTGGTAATGTTCCCAATAGGACGAGGCAATATGGCGTCTCTTTTCATTATATAGTCAACGACAACTTCACAGCATTCATTACCAAGCTCCCGACCTCCTACTATCTTCTTCCGGTCAGTTGACAGAATAGTTGCTTTTGCAACAGGGGTACTATGCTCCCTGAAAACATTGTACAATATCACCCCGTTCCCTTGCTGAAATAAAGCATGAAACAAGGCAGCAGTAAGAACTAAGCAGCGGGACTTTGGAACATACAAAAAAAAATTAGAAAGTAAAGTAGGGAATAAAACAAGACCTGATGATTCTTTTGTGTAACTATTGCCCCTGTCTTCTTTTGCAGCTGGACTTGTTCCTTCTTCTTATGCATCATGGCTTGTTCCTTTGTCTGCTTCTTTTGCACTTGCTCGGCTTCCATCTTCTTTTGAAGTTGTTCGGCTTCCTTCTTCTGTAGTTCTTCAGCCTCCTTCTTCTTCTGCAGCTCTGCTTCCTTCCTCTTCTTCTCCAGCATTTCTGCTTCTCTCTTCTCGGTTGCCTCTCTGTTTTGGATATGTGTTGCTTCTTTCGCCTTACGAAATAGTGCTGCTTGGGCTTTCTTACTTTCTAATTGCGCGGTTGCTTCCCTCAACTCCCGCTCCAAGCGTTCTTCCTCATCATCACAAAGTAAATATTGTTGGTCATCATAAGGAGCAGATTCTCCTACACTAGCATCAGGCTGACTGTTGAGTATGCTATTGTTGTTTCTGGCATCAGGTTGTGTAATCATCATCCTCAGTTGGCTCACTTCTTCCATTAATGCACCAAACTTGACATTTGTGTCATTTTTCATTTCGTCTATCTGCTCTCTTAGTTGTTCATTAGACCTCAAAGCTTTCTCAGCCTCAAGCTCAGCCATCTGCAGCCTTGTGGATTTCAGTCTTTGAGCTCCCGGCATACCTAGAGTACTTGCACTTGCTCCTAGGCCTACGCACCGAACATAGCCATTCTTCTCTTTCCCAAGTACGTGTGCCAAGATATCGCCTTGTTGAATGCTTTTTTCTAGCAGCTCAGGATGTTCATCCATTGCCTTTCCTATTTTGTTCTACAATAAGACAGATACAATATGAACAAATGCTAGTTAATATATTTTACCACGAGAACTTTCAAACAGAATGAACTCTTGTGTTGTAAAGAACTTACAATTATGTCCACTGTTTCCTTAGATTGAGGTTTTCCTTTCTTGCTTTGGTGTGTTCTAATAAACACTTCATCTCTTCGAGGAGCAAACCCATTCTCCTTGTGCTACAGTATACTAGAATTAGTCGCCACAATAGGCTGACTACGCAAATTTATGATCAAGAAGTAAGAAATTACATACCATTTCAGCTGTAACACGGGCATGGCTCTTGCTTCCCGATGTATGCAACACCTTCTGCTTCTCTCGATTTTTCTTTCCCTGTTCACTTCGTTTCTATGAAAAAACAAAGTAAAGGTAAACTCTTTGTGCCTAGTTTCTAAACATGAACAAAAATGCAACAAGTGTAATACGAGTTAAAACAGCACCTTGGCTTCTTCGCTTCTCCAAAATGTGATAAGCCATTTACAATCAGTAGGAGTTACTCTATTGTCCTTTTTAAAAAGAGCATGTAGTTCCTCATCAGTTCTTTCTTCTTTGTAAATCCTCTCTCTCAAATCTGCCTTGAAATCTTTCCATTTCTTGTGAGCACTTCCCATGACAAAGTCCTTTAACTTGTCATCCACAACATAAAATTTCTGGTTGCACACAAGCATGTATTTGTATCAGTATGCTACTGTATAAAAAGAAAGCAAGATATATATATATATTTAGTACACCAACTACACTATACCCTTAAGGTTGTCATTAACTCATTCTTCTTTTCAACATCTACTTGTCTCCAGTCAGCATGTCCAAGCGGGATATGACTTTTAACATGTGTTGCTATGAAGTTGTTAAATTCTGAGGCATTGTCGCCATTTGGTTGTCCTTTTTCATTAAATGGAACTAGAACTGGTGGCTGTCCTTTTCTATCATAGACAATGTGCATTTGAGTGCGCTTCCGTCCATTTCTTTTCTTTTGCTGGTCATCCAAACCATGCCCTAACACATTAAAATATATTGGAAGTGTTAGAAATTTTAGACATCACTGTAAATGTGCCAGCATTTGTATCTAACACAAGTGAAGATTATACCTTCATCCTCTTGCTCAACAACCATATTTTCACCATCACCTTCGTCATCTGACCCATCTCTAACAGTTGAGCGAGTTCTGAGCACTCGGTCAGATTTTGGAAAAGTTTCATCTAGGGATCTCTAAAAATGACAACCACATAATGTCATATCTAGTATGCAGCTGGTGCTACTCTAAACAATTAAAAGTATTGTGCAAGGTACATTTATGGACAACAAAATTAACCAACGATATAAACAACTAAGTCATGAATTTCTACATCACCTTTTTCCTTTGTGTTTCTATGGGCCTCGTTTGATGCGGCACACTGGTTATATCAGCAACAAGGGAAGGAACACCCAAGTTCTTCAATCTCTCACAGTTTTTTTTTATTTCTAGTTCCCGTGCAGCATTGCATGCAGCAGCCTTGGCAGCCCTATTTTCTTGCTCTCTTTCCATTGTTTTTCCTAGAAAAAAAAGGACAAGAAGAGGACATTAGTACAGTTATATCAATCTGAAGCCGTTACAAAAATAATTAAACTTAACATCACACACTTTGGTTTCTCCTTTGCAGAAACAAGTATTCCATCTACATCAGTCCTAGTTTGGGGTATATCTCTCAAGTCAATGTGCAGGCATACATTAGCATCAAGATTATGCGTTGTAGATTCATGTTCTTGCTGATCATTTCCATTTCCCACACCAAACATATCATATAGGTCTCGTTGGTTTGGTGGTTGTCTAACAGCCCACCAATCTGTAGCAACAGGGTCTTCAACGTAGTATACTTGTTTTTCTTGGGAGGCCAAAATAAATGGTTCATCACTCAACTTATCCCCTGTATGGATTAGATGCTTGTGGTTCACATCAATGATGCCAAATTTATCAACTTTTACCCACTTGTCTTCCACACGGTTGTCAAACCAATCACATTTAAATAGCACCATGCTTCCTTTGTGATTGTAATCTAACTCTAAAATTTGATTTATCACACCATAGAATGTTCTTTTTTCGTTTCCTGTTACTTCTGAAATTAAAGCCACCCCGCTGCTTTGGGTAGGCCTACCCTCATCATAAGACTTTGTATGGAAATTGAAGCCATTAATAGTATAACTACCATAAGACCTTGCCACCAATAAAGGTCCCTCAGCTAAAGCTTGTATCTCCTCTGTAACTTCTTCACCACTATCAACAAGTTGTGCCACAAATCAGGGTGGGCATTCGGTCATGACCGAAAATTCGGTCTTTGTATTTCGGTTAATTTGAAATTCGGTCAGTAATATATGAAGACCGAAATTTACTCACAACCTTAAAGGACCGAAAAATTCGGGTAACCAGAATTTCGGTCTCTATTTCGGTCATGACCGAATTTGACAAAAGTAGCTAATAGCTCCAAAATAATGATGAAAATAAAATAAAAATGCCAGCACTTCGTCTATAATTTGGACATAGTTGAATCCACATATTTATATCAAGTTGCAGCAGACCATAATCAACATAAAAGCCTCACGGGAGGACATACTTGCATACAGCACCACAATCTCACAAAAAGGAAAAATACACACGTTTAGAGTTTGGACAAGAAAAAGTGAACTGCATCATTGTAAGTTTGCAACCAAGAACGCATGTATTGTTTCCGTCGCCTGCTGGTACCTAAATCGGTCGCTTCGGTCTATTCGGGTTTCGCCCATGTGTTGCCCGAATTTTTCAACAAATTTCGGTCTATTTAAATATGCTAACCAAATTTGCATCGGTCCTTTCGGTTTCGGTCATCTCGGTTTCGGTCTCGGTCTTTTCGGTTTCGGTTTTCGGTCATCGGTTTTTATGCCCACCCTGAGCCACAAACAGCCTAAACCACTCATGGAAAGTGTCATGATGAAGTTTGTTGATCTGTATGGCATTTCGGTTACCACTCAAGGACAAATACTCTTTATGCTTTCTGTAGAAGTTAATAAGAAAATCAAGCTAATCATTCAACAACATATGCATACTCACAACTAGACTTGTCATGATGAAATGCTTGGAGTAGCATACCTCAAGTATGGGGATATGTGATCATAGTTGAACAATATATATCTATGTGCTTGAAGCCATGCCTTGTGATCTAATGTCACAACATGTTTTCCAGCCAAAAAACGACCCTTGTTATTAAAGAAAGGCATACTATTGCATTCGGTCTCAATAACATCATTTCTGCCCTTTTTCTTAAATTTGGTTTCACATCCTTCTAAGTACCGAGAACAAAATGTAAGGCACTCATCGAAAATGTAACCCTCTGCAATTGACCCCTCAGGATGGCTCATGGTTCGAACATATCCCTTTACGGTGCTCAAATACCTATACAAGATGCACTAAACATGTATCAATTAACTTGTTAACGAAATATTTTATGATATACATGTTTCAGGTTTAGAAATCACCTTTCTATTGGGTACATGTTGTTGTACTTAACTGGCCCCCCAAGCCTCACTTGGAGTGGAAGATGAACCATCAAGTGAACCATCATATCAAAAAATGATGGTAGAAATATGACCTCAAGGATGCTCAGCGTTTCAGCTATTTCTTCCTCTAGCTTCTCCATATCACTTATGCTAATGACGGGAGAGTATATTTTTTTGAAAAATGCACTCACACGGATTAATGCAGCACTGACTCCCTCTGGCAAGGTTCTTCTAACTGCTAGTGGAAGCAACTGTTGCAAGAGAATATGACAGTCATGGCTTTTAAGCCCAACAATCTTTTTCTCCTTCACCTGGACATTCTTTCGTATATCAGATGCAAGACCATCTGGGAACTTGATATTTTTGATAATTTGGCAAAACAATCTCTTTAGCTCAGGACTCAATGTGTATGGGGCAGCCGGCAAATGGAGAGTTTCCTTTCCTACTGGAACAGGATGGAGAGCACCTCTTATTTTAAGTTCCTCAAGGTCTCGACGATAGTTTATATTATCTTTGCTTTTTCGGTCAACGCCTAGAAGTGTGTTAACGATGTTATCGCAAACGTTCTTCTCAATGTGCATGGCGTCGAGATTATGAGGTTGCAGCAAGTCTTTCCAATATCTCAACCTAAACCATATGGATCTCCTTTTGAAAATTTGTGGTGGATCACCACGCTTTCGTTTGTTGGTGGGGGGTTTTCCGGACGGGTCCTTTCCAAATACAGTCACCATATTTTCTGTAAGAGAATCCACTTCCTCCCCGGTAAGTGGTACAGGAGCAGTCCTAGTTTCCACCTTGCCATCAAAGAAATCCTTGTCTACTGTTCTAAATCGATGATTTTCATCTAAGAACCTACGGTGACTCATAAAGCATGTTTTCTTGCCTTTGTTCAACCAAATGGAGCAAGTGAGAGAATGGCACTTTGGACAGCCATATTCACCGGATGTGACACAGCCAGCTATAGTAGCTAAACCTGGGAGATCACTAATAGTGGAATGAACAGCAGCACGCAATGTAAAGTAATTAGATTTAGAGGCATCATAAGTCCTAATTCCCTCCTCAAAAAGTGAATGAAGGTCATCAATAAGTGGCTCAAGGAAAACATCTATATCTCTCCCCGGTGACTTCGGGCCAGGAATTAATAAGGACAAGATGAAATTTGGTTGCTTCATGCACAACCAAGGAGGCAGATTCAATGGAATAGCAATAACAGGCCAAATACTGTAAGCACAATTCATCGATCTAAAAGGATTAAAGCCATCTGTTGCTATGATCAACCTAATGTTGCGAGAGTCTGCAGCAAAATCAAGATGTGCATTGTCAAAATGCTTCCAAGCCGGTGAATCTGCAGGATGCCTTAGAAGTCCATCTTTTGTACGCCCTTCATCATGCCACCTACAATCTGTTGCACTCTTTGTTGATATGAACAGTCGCTGCAATCTCTTTGCTATTGGGAAATAACGAAGAACTTTTCTAGGGACTTTGTGTTCATGTCTCCCATCAGGTTTCTTCTTTTCAGATTTCCAGCGAGAGGTTTTGCATTTTGGACAGCTATCAGCATTTTCATACCGCTTCCAATACAAATGCAGTCATTGTAACATGCATGGATGCTAACATAATTAAGGCTAAGGCATTTTATCATTTTCTTAGCTTCATGGAAGTTTTTTGGTAATTTTGCTTCAGGAAAGGCCTCCTTTAGCAACTGTAGTTGCATATCGAAACTTTTATCAGTCCAACCTCCAAGTGCTTTGTTGTGGAGCATCCTAACAACAAAACGCAGCTTTGAGAAAGAAGTGCTCCCTGGATAGAGCTCTTCAGCTGCAGCACCTAATAACCGGTTAAATGGGTTATTTGCATCAATGTGGTCACTAGGATCAGCCTCATCGTCACTATCACTCAAACCGCCAAACTCGTGTCTCATATCTCTAATAAGTTCACCCATGTCATCTAACTCTTCTAACTCATCCACCTCCTCAACCTCATCATATTCCACATCATCATCACTATTTACTGGATACGAGTACGATGTCTCCCCATGATATTCCCATCTTTTATAGTCAGCCGCAAACCCATCACATACTAAATGTTCCCGGACATCATTAGCTTCAAGCCATGAACAATTCACACACTTTCTACAAGGGCATAATATAGTGTTCCCTCTTGCTGAATGGGTAAAAGCAAACTGAATAAATCTTTTAACCCCATTAATGAATATTTCAGTGTGTCTATCCTCATCCATCCAGCTCTTATCCATTTTTGTAATAGTTATTAAAATAACCCTAAGACAAAGTTCAACAACAATCAGAAATATTCAAGTGCATACAAGATCATGCAAGCAAGCTAGTACAATGGCCATAAGACACAACAATTTGCACATGGTCAAATAGAAGTGCAACAACCAAAGAGCTAGCATTAGAGGTAACTTACTTGTCTCAAGAGAAGGTGCTCAGGCAAAAAAAAAGTCCAGTCCACTTCTATCCCCACCGCACTAAGTGCCCTCGGTGTTTCAACAATTAACCTATGGAGTGAATCAATTAGCATACAACTTATGTATAACCTTCCAAAGGGAACTTGTCTTCAGGTAAGGATATCACATAAATGTCATATAATTTCAGTGATGTCCTAGTACCCAAGGCCCCAAAGGAATAAAGCACCAGATACATGTATGTTTTTGCAAGCATGAAACAATAAGTCCATCAAATTCAATAAAGGCACATAAGAGTTTATTTCGTATGCTATCAGTTTGTCATACACATCAAATCATTTGTACTGGATAATGCACTCTCCACAATTTTTTTTGTACAAAACAAGCATCTGCCTTTACTTGGAGAGCATAGACCATAGCACGGTTCATAATATCTCTCTACAAAACATTTCAATACAACACAAAGGATGAATTCTAGTTTAGCATTTAAACTACATCACATAATCATATACTCCCGAGTACAAACATTGCACTAGCAGCCTCACCAAATCCCGAGTGCTTGCGGTCGGAGCTGATGGCCTAGATGTTCTCAGAGGGAGAAGGGGAAGGCTTGACTCTGGGTTGCCTCTGCCGGATTCCTAACATGGCACAAGGAAGAAACATGTAAGCAAGCTCACTGGATTCTACAGAGAAGTACCTATCACGGACGACGGGAGTGGAGATGGCGAAGGATGGGTGGCGGGAAGAAGAAGGGGGGGAGGAAGAGGGCGCCGGAGGGCATGCTCACCGCGGGGCGGGGGGGAGGGGCGGGGTCGAGGTGCAGGAGGCCACGGTCCCGGCGAGGAAGACTGGTCCCTTGCTCTGCACAATCCCGGCGATGCACGACGGAGAGCAGGTGCGGGGCGGGAGGCGGAGTGCGGCGGAGCCGGACCTTCGGTGCGGCCGCAGTCCCGGCGACGCTTGCTCCGGCGGTGGGAGACGGAGTGCGTCGGCGGTCAGTGCGGCGGCGGGGAGACGGAGTGCGGCGGGGGTCCTGGCGCGCCTTGCTCCGGCGGCGGGGAGACGGACTGCGGCGGGAGTCCTGGCGCCCCTTGCTCCGGCGGCGGGGAGACGGACTGCAGCGACTGAGGGGCGGGAGGCGGAGTCCTCCTGGGCGGCCGGAGGCAGAGAGAGCGGTCGGTGGGGTGAGGGAGATGGGGAATTTGGGGATTTAGGGATTTGGGGGTGCCCAGTCTAAAGCTCGCGCCAATGTACGCGCCATATTTTAGCTCCACCCGCGCTAAAATTTTCGCTACCCGCCTAACCAGTGTGCCGGCAGTTTTGTCAGCCGGGATAAGTTTGTGCCGGCAGTTTAGGTGCCTCCGAATATGAACATAATTGCCGGCCCCTAATAGCCGGGACAAATTGACTTTAAGAGGCAAGTGGACTGCCGTCTAAACTTTTTGCCGGCTGTTAGTTTCTCCCGGCAGTTAAATTGCCTTCTAAACTCGACTTTTGCCGGCTGTTACTTGCCCCCTAATTTGGTCCGTGGTGTAGTGAAAGGGCTGTGGGGGGCTCCCCTGCAGTAGAAAATGTTTCAAAAAAAAAAAGTGGTCAACTAAGAAAAGTTGCGGAATTATCTGAGGAATAAGCACAAAAATGTCAGATCATTATGATCTTCCAGGATTCTATACGATGTTTTACGGTGGACAACAGAAATTTGTTTTCTGCGCAGAAATCCGAAAAACAACTCCAACTTTCGTTAAAACTTTACTTGGCACTACTAAAACATGAAAATAAAGATACAAAGAAGTTGCTACAGAAGTATACAACCCCTTGACTCAAAGAAAACAAATAAAAACAATGCAAAAATAAAAACATGGGTTATCTCCCAAGAAGTGCTTTTCTTTAAAGCCTCTTAGCTAGGCATGATAATTTGAGAAGATGCTCACATGAGAAATATGAATTAAAGCAAAAGAAAGAATCAAAAAGAAAATTTAAAACAAATTTAATTCTAACCCACTTCCTATGAAAAATAATCTTACACAAAAACAAGTCATTAAAACACAAAGCAATAAGCATAGGAAAGCAACACAAGTGCAACTTCATAATTTTAAACATAAAGAGGGGAAACTTGATATCATTGAGATGCATAAAATTATGTTTCCCTCTCTCATAATAACTTTCAGTACCATCATGAAAAAAAATTAACAATGTAACTATCACATATAACATTATTATCATGAACCACATGCATAAAAGAATTAATACTCTCCACGTAAGCATAGTCATCTTATATTTACTAATTGGAGACTTCCTACAAGACACCACATTAATCCACATCATCGAAATAATTACGACAATTAGATCTAAAATATATGGCTAGGATTAATCGAGAGAGTCATGATTTATAATGTCACCTAGGATGTTACGTACTCACATTGACACGTTTGTTTAACTTTACAACCTAACAGTTTCGTGGAAAACCAATATATAGCTGGCAGTTATCCATTGATCAATTCGTGATTTGTTAAAACCCGTAAGATTTAACGCATATAAGTTTTATACCGGATCCGCATGTAGCACGGCACCTTAGAACATATTATTATTCCTGTACAGAGAAGCGGTTTCCTATGATTTTTGGCTACCTCCTTGATCTCCCCTCATGGATTAGCAAGCCGGCGGCGGCCGGTGGGCGGCCATGTAACATCACGTTGTTATTATCCATGGATTAGAAAGATGATCATGTCTCCTGCTTCCACTACGTCGGGAGAACCACCGGCTAGGCACTGGGCGGACACGATTGAAAAATAGAAATAACCAAAATCAAGAGACGTTCTAGGATAAATCATGTATGTTGTGCCCAAGGAAATCAATAGCTGAGAAAGGTTAGTTAAAGTATTCTGCTAATGAATTCTTTTTTATTGATGTTTTGAATCCCGTACACATATTCACGTGTGTCAGATCTGGTGTGTTTTCCTTCGTCCTATGGCTGAGACGTGAGATCTGGTGGGTCTCCTGCCTCCGTTTGATTTTCCAGGCCAGTGTCCCGTCCGATCTACCTCGGTGGAATCTACCTCTTACTCCATGAGGTCTCTGTGTGTTTTTTTTTTTTTTTTTGAAACTAGGTCTCTGTGTGTTTCTGGCAGAGACTAGACAAGACTAGACAGCTATTCGGCGCTTGCACCGACCGACAGTATGTTGGTGATATTAGCTGATGTATCTTATTCGTTTAGAGATAGTCAAGGGTCAACATGTATAGTGGAGTGTCAGTCAAGATTAGAATAGTCAAAACGTGTGCAACATGATAACTTGATCAGTTGGTCCCCCAAAACTGTGGAGCTTACTATAGTCAGGTCGCCAAGTACACCTTCTAGGAAATATATCTCCTTTCTACCTGATGTATGCATACATGCTATTTGTTTAGTCCAAGTAATTTTTGGTGACCGGAAAACAGTTGCAAAGCAGATATAAGTGGGAAATAGTTTAGTTCGATGAAAATCAAGACACTGAATTTCATTGTCTGTTCAATGGGTACTATCTTTCAGAAATTCCACTTCAAAAATTAATCAAAGAAATTTAGAATGGGTGGGAAAAATATAAACCATACCTTTATCAATATACAAACATCGCACTCACTCATGGCATCATGTTTCTTTGTTGTTCTATAGAATGGCGCGATTATATGCTTTCTGCTATGCTCGCTATCATTCAATGGGACACACATTGTACTTAAGGAACTACACACTCTTCTATTTTTCGTTGTTTGTAAACATCTAAATATTATCCTTTCTCCATTGTACATTCAGTTTTAAGACATTACTTATTGTATGATTTTCCAGCTTTTGCGTAATGAGTTCATATATATATATATATATATTAGGGAGAGTTAAAAATGTAGGAACTACCTCTAAATAATCATGTCTTATCAGATTTTTGCACTATGCGGAACGAAATAGTCATGTTGTCTCGGGTAAAAAAGGTTAGCGCGATGTACAATTACAATAATAAGCGGAGGGTTTTTTAATGAGCAACTTTCAAGAGCTTCATACAAAATATCTAAATTCATAATTAGCTCAAACATTTTAAATTTAAAAAACAAAAAAACTAGAAAAAACACTAGCCTATGCAGACGCATGGGTTCTGTCTATATAGACTGTAGTTGTTTATCGATAAAACTCGGGATTAGGTCTACCTACAGTTATCCATCATATATTTCTCTTTCTCTATGTGGTACTTGATGACAATCGTTTTCTTTTGGTTGCCTACTTACAATGTTATTCGTTCCTTGGTTATGAAGTCGCTACAACCAGAAACACTTTTGCAGTTTAATATTCTGAAGTGTATCATAGATGAATACTGACTGCTTGATATCTGCACATATACATGCTAGATTGGACTGCATTTTATATTGAACGCTCATCCTTGAAAGAATAAATAATATTCGTGCTGTTAATCCTCTCTGCGTTGTTAAATTTTCTGTATGTGTTTTACAATGGAGGATTCAATTTGACTTTATCAAAGGTGTTTTTTTTTATGTCTGGTATGGTTCATGTATAGAATAAAGTTCTTCTCACGGTTAGAGGATATAAAGATTATTCCCTTGGTATTGATGGTTAGTACATGTACCTCAAGTCTAACCAAAGGATATGTTATTCCATCCTCATCCGATTTCCTTATTTAAAGAAGAATTAGAAATTTTCATCTAACTGCTCTAACATCTCAATATTTTTTTAGAGTTGTAATTTTTTTAATTCCTTTTTAATACTTATTTAAGCTAGCCCGTGCAAGCGCACGGGTCGACGACTAGTTCTTATTAATAGCAGTGGGAGCAAATTCAACAAAATCACCATAATCATCAAACATAGGAGGCTTATTGTAATCATTATTAATTTTCTCCTCAATAGTAGGTGGACTGAAAATATCATATTTATCAATGCAATCATCATAAAGATGTCTAACATGATAGACAAGTTGTATATTAAGGAGATGGTTTTGGGCAATCCCTCCATAATTATGACAAGTTTCATCAGGATAATTGTAATCATATCCTATGTTATAGCATCTTTTATACTCCCTCCGTATCAAAATATAAGATGTTTTAGCCATTTCTAGACAAATATGTATCTAGACATGTTTTAGTGTAAGATACATATGAATCTATACACTAAAACATGTCTAGATACATGTTTGTTTAGAAATAGCTAAAACATCTTATATTTTGATACGGAGGGAGTAATAGTTATCAAAGATTGGAGCCAAAGTATCATCAAAGAAAATTTCCTCCTCAAAACTTGGGGGACTAAAAATAGCATATTCATCAAAACTAGTTTCCCCAAGCTTAGACTTTTCCATAGCATTTGCAATAATGGTGTTCAAAAAATTTATACTAATAACATTGCTATTAGCATGCAAATAAAGTTCCATAGGTTTTCTAATTTTCTCTTCAAACACTTCATGTCCTAACTCAAGATAAATATTATAAAGATCTCTCATATTTTTGTTGTTTTCCATTAAGCCTAACTAGTGAAAACAAGAAACAAAAAGATTTAATTGCAGAATCTAAAGGAAATAACTTCGAGCACTCACACCCGAGGATGTGAGTAGCTTTTACCTTACCTCCCCGGCAACGGCGCCTGAAAAGAGCTTGATGTCTACACACGCTTCTATTCTTGTAGACAGTTTTGGGCCTCCAAGTGCAGAGGTTTATAGAACAGCAGCAAGTTTCTCTTAAGTGGATCACCCAAGTTTTATCGAACTCAGGGAGGTAGATGTCAAATATATCGCTCTCAAGCAACCCTGCAATCAAGATACAAGAAGTCTCTTGTGTCCCCAACACACCCAATATACTTGTCAGGTATATAGGTGCACTAGTTCGGCAAAGAGGGAGTAAAATGAAAGTAATATGGATGATAATAAGTGATAATAGCAATCTGAAATAAAAATGGCAGCAAGCAAACATGTAGAAGAACAGGCGTAAAACAGTGTTTCAATACTTGGAAATAAGGCCTAGGGATCCTACTTTCACTAGAGGACACTCTCAACAATGAAAACATAATTGAATGCATAAATATCATTTCTTCACTATGCTACTCCGAACACCCCTCCGGACGAATAACAAACACTAATCATTGCGTAGGGCTTTAACAACACTCCTCAGAGTAAGCACTTTCCCAACCAAGTAACCCCCATGCTATCACCATGGGACCCAGATGGTTCCACGCAAACACCACAATTTCATAGGTTCATCTTCCAACACAAGATATAAATATCATGCTAAACCACACGGTGCACACACTATCACCTTTACCCCGTGATCAAAGTGTTTACGCAGATAACAAAACCACCTCAGTAGCATAACAGATGAAGATCAATCTACATATTCAACTAGATTACAAAGCTTATGATCACATAAAGATCACACCATGGGAGAGAGAGATGAACCACATAGCTACCGGTAGAGCCCTTAGCCCCGGGGGAGAACTACTCCCTCCTCATCATAGGAGACAGCAACGGGGATGGAGATGGCGGTGGAGTCGAAGGAGCTGGCTTCCGGGGCACTAACCCGTCCCGGCAGGGTGCATGAACAGAGATCTGTCCCCCGAAACTTGTCGGTGGCGGCGGCAGAGCTACGGATGTATTTTGCGGAAAAGGTCGATTCCCCTAGAGTTTATGCATCGGGGAGTATATATGGGCGAAAGGGCGATGCCAGGGGTGGACAGGGGGGCCACACTCTTAGATGGCGCGGCCAGGGGGGACCAGCGCCACCCCATGGTGTGGCCACCCTGTGGCCCCCTCCGAGGCTCTACGGGACTTCTGGAAGCATCCGGGAATTCTAAGACTTCTTGCTTTCGAATTTTCCAATCCCGAGAATATTTCCAGAACAACTTTTCTGAAACTAAAAATAGTAGAAAACATGGAACTGGCTCTGTGGCATCTTGTCAATAGGTTAGTCCGAAAAATCGATAAAAATGACATAAAGTGTAAGGAAAACATGTGGAAACAACATGAAAACAACATGGAACATCAGAAATTAAGAATACATTTATGACGTATCAGGGGATTCTGAATCTGTCTCACGGCACCCTACCGGAGGGGAAATCATCACCGGAGGCTTCTCCATCACCATGCCTGCCTCCGGAGTGATGCGTGAGTAGTTCACCCTTGGACTACGGGTCCATAGCAGTAGCTAGATGGTTTTCTTCTCCTTATATTCCTCCATGTTTAGATCTCGTGAGCTGCCTATCATGATCGAGATTGATCTTATGTAATTCTATATGTTGTGTTTGCTAGGATCCGATGAATATTAAACTTATGCCAAGTTGATTATAGTCTTTATTGCATATGTTATTTGTGATATTGCATGCTTTCCGTTGCTAGTGGTTGCTCTGGCCAAGTAGTTGCTAGTGAGTCCAAGAGGGAGTATCTATGCTAGATAGTGGGTTCATGCCTCCTTTTCGCCTGTGCTCGAGTGACAGAAACGTGACGGGGGAGGATGTGCTGTTTCCACTAGGGAGAAAACAGCGGTGTGAGTGCTCGCGTGTACAATAATTTATTACATTACACACATTGTTTAATGCAGTTATCTGTTGCTTGCAACTTAATACCTAAGGTGGTTCGGATGATAACCTGAGGGTGGATTATTAGTCATAGATGTAGTTGGATTATGGTCTATGTATATTGTTGTAATGCCCGCACTAAATATCATAGTAGTCATCATTTCATAGTGTGCACTGCGGTGCAACCTTTATTTGTCAATTGGCTAGATGTAATTTGTTCACCCAGCATGCTATCTTTTATGGAGAGACACCACTAGTGAACCTATGAATCCCGGTCCATCTTCTTACACTGTTAAACAAACCACAACAATTTCCTGCTTTCTTTACTTACTGCAAGCATACAACATTTTCACACTATACGTATAATCTTAGTTTTCAAAAAGACCGGTGAGATTGGCAACCTCACTGTACCGTTGGGACAAAGTATTTTGGTTGTGTTGTGTGCAGGTTCCGCGTTGTTGCTGACACCGGTCAAGCGCCATCACCACCGTCAGTGGCATCTGTTGGGAATATGCCCTAGAGGCAATCATGTATGATGTAATTCCCTTTGTATTCATAAAGTTATTAAGTTGTCCTTGTTTTGAACATCTGATATATGTCATTGAATATGTGATTTGATTGTGGAACTATATATTCATGTTGTTCATACTAGATTGTCCTTGGTCATTTAGGTTGTGCTGGACACACACCCTAGACTAATGTGAGTGTTGGCTGATGACACAGTTCCACTTGTCATGGGCATGGTGATGCCATTCCAACGTTCACAGACTTGGCTAAAGAGTTTAGCAAGTCGGACTGACCCACATTGAGATGCAACGAACAAGTCATCATTTGCATGTCTCAATCAATGTAATCATTAGAACTGAGGTTGTCGCACAATCCGAGTTGTGGATCACCGACTTAGCTTCTGTCAAACGTTGTTCTGTGACAAGGCAACTATAAAGGCAGAGTTCGGGTCGAATGAGAAGCAAGCTGCGTGATGTGGATAATCAAGATGGGATTTTGCCCCTCCGAATGGAGAGATATTCTCTGGGCCCTCTCGAGTGATATGATTCAGGAAGCATGGCCATGCGCGACTCAGTTAAGTGTTAACTGTGTCGGTTGACTAAGAGTTAGTCAGATGAATCACATGTCACAGATCGAGAAGAGAGTTGAGCTATTTAAGGGATGACGATAAATCTCCTATAACTCGAAAAGGTATATCATGAGGCAAAAGGGACTAAGATGAATATCACATTGAAAGGTATGTCATCATGACTCAATGGGACTTGGGAGTCGGCACGTTCTGCTAGGAGCCGCTACCGATTGATCGATTGAGAGTCGGACTCCAATCGTGTCCAAGTCGCCATGAGCCTTGTCGGATATATACCGAATAGGGGTATAGAAGATGGTAGACAAAAGTGCCGGACTACCAGGGTGGCCCAAGCGGTAGTGGGCTTAGGTCCATTGGGCGGCCCAGTAGGCCGACGCGCAGAAGCCGGATTCTAGAAGAACCCGGATCACGGCCCGCGTGATCTGGCTTGGAGGAGAAGACGGATTCTTTACCGTCCAAGTTACAAGTTAAACGTAGTCTTCTAGGTTTCCTAATCTGTAAGCCCTAGTCCGGCTATTATATAAAGCCGGACAGAGGATAGATTTAAAAGGTTCTAAGTTGAATAAGCTCTAAGTTCTAGGTTATCTCGCCGAGAAGCTGATCCTCGCCGAGTAAAGCTAGATCTATTCCCTCACACTGTAAACCCAGAATTACGGGCTTTAGTCCCTTATAGTGAGAAAGGCAGGAGTAGGTACGCCGTACTGTCGCGACGTACCGAACCTGGGTAAAATCCCGTGTTCTGTGTTGCTACGCCGTTCCGTTACCCCACGTCTCTACCGTAGTCTCATGGCACCCCAGTCTATGAAAACTACTACGATGTCTCGACAGTTGGCGCCCACCGTGGGGCCGACGACGTCAGGCGTGAAGTTCCGATCTGGGATATTAGGCGGAATCGGAAGATCGATCACTGTCGGAAGCTTGGAATTCGACAACGACGTCGGGCGCTTCCTCGACAACGGATCCTACATCCCGGCGCAAAACCATCTGGTAAGTGCCTGCGTTTTACCGATTGGATCTGCAAATATCTTTATCGGATTAACCGCGGAAGCAATGGGGTTTTGCGGTGAAAGCAATCATCTCCCACCCGCCCTATACCCAGTCGAAGACGACTATGATGCCGGATTTTGCTCAGATCGCCGACAAAACAGTGATACCCACTTTATCGGCATGGTGCAATCCGAGATCGCCGAAAACACGGATGACGGAAATCCCGTGCAAGAGGCAGACAACAATACACCCGTCTCAGAGACGGAAGAACCAATACCCGTCACAGAGACGGAAGATCCGACATCTGTCAACCAGACGATGAACTCGGAAACAGAGTCCGTGCTTGCCGCCATTGAGGCGAGATTGGAGTCGGAAACCGGATCGGATAACTTCTCCGAAGACGAAGATGACGATGCCTTCGTACGAAAAGTTAAATCCTTCCAAGAGGGATTCCATGAAGTGCTAATGGCAAAACCAGCCGATACAACGGGTGCCGATAGCCAGGAAAGCCCTAAAACCCCTCCGCCAGCTGAGGAGAGGGAAGACGGAGAAACTTCTCCGATATTTCCTAATGTCAAGGAGATGACAGAGGATGAACCTGTCAAAAAACCTCCATCTTCCAAGAAAAAGCACCGTGCCTCTAAAAAACTCCAGTACAAACTCCGGAAGAAAAAGTCAGCTGATCTCGCTGATGAAAACCTGGAAGTTGGAGATATTAGTGGCACAAAGCCTACGGAAAAGAAATCTAAGGAAATCACTGCTCCGCCAATGACAGAACTGGAAGAGCAAGAACTATTACAAACTCCAGTGGGACCCAATGAACCCCCTGAGATGCTGGAAGCCAGGAGACAAGCTTTCCAACGGCAACAGCAACAACTGCTTAGATCTCGGC
The DNA here is from genome assembly GCA_028641055.1 of Alopecurus myosuroides. Lineage (NCBI taxonomy): Eukaryota > Viridiplantae > Streptophyta > Magnoliopsida > Poales > Poaceae > Alopecurus > Alopecurus myosuroides. The sequence continues at coordinate 98,974,436 of CM054061.1, forward strand.
AACACCTCCAACAAACCCATAATGACATCAAAATTATGAAGGAAGAAATTGAGGAGTACGAGAGAAAGCACAGATCTGTCTTAAAACCTACAAGGTTACCCGGAATTACAAAACCGGAAGAACTGCCGCCGAAAGAAAGGTTCTATAACCCATCTTGGCAAAAGCAGTTAAACGGCAAAGATGCTAAGGGCGAGCCAATATACAAAACCGCAGCTGAAAATGCGGAAGCAGCGTTCGCCATCTTGAACAATGATCTGTATTCTAACGGGGAAAAACTCCAAGGGGTGTATGCTTTCCTAGGAAAAGCATTACAGCAGCAACAGCGAGGACAAGAGCGATCAGGGAGGCTGCATGACAATTCCGCCCTCTGCAAAACTGTTACTTGCGCTGCTGGAGCACCTGGACCGGAAGAACCCGGAAATTCGGATAAAAAAGAGGATCCGAGAAAAGACAAGAAAAACCCCGACAACCGGGACGCAGCGTCTAGAACCGGACCTCATCTCCCGAAAGATGGATATAAACCACACGATCGGGAAGACAAACACCGGAACGACGGCAAAATAATGCCACCTCCGAGAAACCCAGCTGAGAAAGCTGGAAGATACGATACACCTCACAGGCGTGAAAGATCTCGGACACCGCCCAAAGATAAGGAAAGGTACAGGAGCAGGACTCCACCTAATCCCAGAGGGCGTGACAACGGAAGAGATAGAGATAACCTCGGAAAAACGCGTCCGCGTAACAATGGAAAAGAAAGGAGTAGATCCCCTTCTGTCCATTCAGCCGGGAGATATTCTGCGCATATTGACAGAGCAGAAAAGGATGATCTATACTTTGGTCCTAAGTGTTTCACTGACAGGATCCGAAGGATAACCCTGCATTCTGGCTTTGCCAAAGTTGGTCCAACCTACCAAAAATATACCGGCAGTACAAACCCGGATACCTGGCTTTCAGACTATTACACAGCCGTCCAGATCAACAACGGGACAGACCTGGAAGCTGTCAAGTTTCTTCCCCTAATGTTGCTAGACGGAGCCAGAGATTGGATTAATGGTTTACCGTCAAGAACTGTCGACAGTTGGGATGATATGGCGAGAGTATTTACTCAGCATTTTCGAGGAACATACAAACGCCCAAATAGCATCAACCAGCTGAACCGTTGCACCCAATTTGAAGACGAACCATACGTGGATTTCATCTCCAGATGGACTGCAATGAAGAATAGTTGCTCTGGGGTAACTGACGTACAAGCAATGCATGCTTTCGTCAACGGCCTAAAACCCGGACTTGTACCGTTCATGGTTGGTTCTAAAAAGCACAAAGATCTCGGATCTATGCTTACAACCGCTAATGAGCATGCTGCAGCCGAAGACGATATCAGAGCAAGAGGAGGCAATATTGAGTCACTGATACTGGCCAAGAAAACACCTCGTTCTGATAAAAAAGGAACCCCGGAGTCAACAACAAAGCCCAAGGAGGTCAACTTAGCCTTTGGAGGAGAAAAAGGGAACAAGTGGAAAGGCCGCAGTCCGGATCCCATCAATTACACTCCTGAAGAATGGGAGAGAATTAAGTCGGAACCCTGCGTCCACCACTCCCAATTTGGCAAACCTACCCATACAAACGCGCAATGCCGGCTAAATAAGCATATGAAAGGCAATGCAGGATCCGGGAATAAGGGGAAGGGTTCCAAGAGGAAGCCCGCCAGACAAAAGCCAGAAGCTGACAAAGAAGACAGTGAATCGGACACTGATAACAAAATCCAGGAACAACAGCGGCAAGGCGAACCCAAATTTCCGAGAGTCGATGGAGAAGCAATGTTAACTTTCCTAGCAACTCCATCAGCAAAGGTGGCCAAAAGAACACTCCGGGAGATAAACGCAGTCATTCCTGCAACCCCGAAATTCTTGAAGTACTCCAATACACCAATAGTCTGGGATCAGTCTGATCATCCTGGAAATATCCCGGAACCCGGCACACAAGCTCTTGTCGTAAGCCCTATTGTTCAAAACACTAGGCTAAGAAGAGTGCTGATGGACGGAGGATCCAGCATCAACATAATGTACCTGGATACACTGAAACACTTGAAGATATCCGAGTCCCAGCTCAATTACAGCAATATACGCTTCCATGGCATTGTTCCTGGCAGGCAAGCACGCTCCCTAGGAGAAATTTCCCTAGATGTCACCTTCGGAGATAAAGATCACTTCCGTCAGGAAAAAGTATCCTTCGAAGTTGTGCCGTTCGAGAGCGTGTATCACGCAATACTCGGACGTCCGGCTTTCGCCAAGTTTATGGCAAGATCTTGCTATATCTACAACAAGCTGAAGATGCCAGGACCCAAGGGAGGAGTAATCACCATTGCCGGTGATTTCAAGCTGGCAAACGAGTTGGAGAAGCAAAACGCCCTTTGCGCTCAAAGAGTTATAGCTCAGGAAGAACTGAAGGAGTTAGCCAAGGAGGTATCGCCGAAAGAAATGCCGGCAGGAAAAGAAACCCGGAAGCCAACTGATAGCTTCAAGGCATCCGAGAATACAAGACAGGTAATCCTAGATCCCAAAGATCCGACAAAATTCGTCGTTGTAGGGACTGGGATGACCGACAAATAGGAAGGCGAGCTCATCAAGTTCCTCCGTGAGAACTGGGATATTTTTGCCTGGTGTCCAGCTGACATGCCAGGCGTACCCAGGGAACTTGCTGAGCACCAACTCAAGGTTATTCCTGGATCAAAACCCGTCAAACAGGGTCTCCGTCGTTTTGACGGAAGAAGACGGAAGGCTATTGGCAAGGAAATTATCCGGCTTTTAGCAGCGGATTTCATCAAGGAGGTAATCCATACTGACTGGTCCGCAAATCCGGTATTAGTACCGAAGAAAGACACAACTGCACTCAGAATGTGTATAGATTACACAGGATTGAACAAGTTATGTCCGAAAGATAGGTTTGCGTTGCCGCGAATCGATCAAATAATAGACGCCACTGCAGGCTCTGAACTTTTATGCTTTTTGGATGCATACTCCGGGTACCACCAAATACGCATGAAAAAGGAGGATCAAATCAAGACTTCTTTTATAACCCCGTACGGGACGTATTACTACGTAACCATGCCTTTTGGCCTGAAGAACGCAGGTGCAACATACCAGCGTTGCATGCAACGTTGTTTGCATAGTCAGATTGGAAAAAACGTCCATGTTTACGGGGACGATATTGCTGTCGTAACCAAGGAAAAAGATTCACTCCTTGAGGATTTGCGAGAAACTTTCGATAACTTGCGCACCTATCAGATGAAGTTAAATCCATCTAAGTGTGTATTCGGGGTTCCCTCAAGTAAACTTCCGGGTTTCATCACTTCTCATAGAGGAAAAGAAACAAACTCGGAAAAGATCAAAGCAATCTCGGACATTTCAAATCCTACGCATGGAAAAGGTGTTCAAGAATTGCTGGGTTATGCCACAGCCGTGAAAAGATCTATTAATCGGCTGGGGGCTAAAACCCTGCAAATCTACAAGTTGCTGGAGAAATTCGACAAAGTCAAGTGGATTACAGAAGCTTGGAAGCGCCTTACAAGTTATGTCCCCTTCTGTACTTAGTTCAAATCTATGTAAACATCTTTTGAGATCATGAAATAAAGTTGTCGGAATGCTGTCATCCATATTTCTTATAAGTGCAAAATATTTCCGCTTTTTCTATTTCCCAATGATCTTACAAATACTCAATGTTGACCCGAATTGTGCCTGCGTGCTCGGTGTTAAAAAGCTGAATGATTCGACCTGTTAAAGGTTAAAGGAAACTCGGATTGTGCCTGCGTGCCCAAGTTTCAGAACAGTTCCTTATTTTCTCTAAGTCTTATCTGATCGTGCGTATGCTGGGTTACTGGAACTAGTTAGTAAAAATGCCTTTAGCATGATTCATGTTTTCGAGTTTTAAAACTGCTTGGTTCGTCCCCAGTTACTCGGCATAACGATTCATAGTGCTATTTGAGTCATTTCAAACACTAAGAACAGTTAAAGCATGTATACCAGATTACTTAGAAGATAAAGGAGCAGCCAAACCCGGAAAAACTTTGCAAGAAGTTCGAAATCGCAAAAGGCGGAGTTCTTGTTTCGACAAATGACATAGAAGTATTACAATATGAGTTACATTGTAAAAAAGCTACTATGCGCATCCATCATCCAGGTTAAAGTGCGCCCCCTTTTAAATTTCTGAGTCTTCATCGCTGCCATCATTCTCGGGGGCTGCGGGCACCTCTTCTTCCGGATAAGTAATGGAGATATTTACCATGGAAGCAATCTGTGTGGCATGGCCTTCAACTTCTTTAAAGATTGCATCCATTTGTGCTTCTGAACATTCTTGAGGAATACCGGATGCTACTCGCCAGGATTTTGCATCAGGGTAGTGTAAGCGCATGAGGCCAAGTGCCATTCGCGCACCACCCCGTGCGGCAGAGCGAAGGAAAGATTCCTTCGAATTTGCTACTTCCATAATGCCATCCGGAAGTCGGTAAACTTCTGAGAATTGTATACTGCTGGTAGGCAGGAATTTATTAAGTAAATGCATCCCTGCATTTCTGATTGAATTCCATATTTTCCCAAAGGCCCGGATCTTTTCCGTCCGAGAAATCCCTGGAAAATTTCCTGCTTTTTTGACAAAAGGCAAAGATTAGATAATATAAGAATATGACATGAAAATATTGGTAAAAGAAGTCAACTTACCAAGAACCGCGTCAATTTCATCGCTTTCTTTCATACGAGGAAATAGCATACTTTCTAAATCATTGATAATGGATTTATCCTCTGCTGCCTGCAAAGAAGCCTTGGATTGCGCTATCCCAAGGGCTAGATTACTGGCTTCCAGTTCTTCTCGAACTTTTGAAAGTTCTCTTTGAAGGTTGGAGTTTTCTTCACGAAGTTGAGAAAAATAAGCAGCGTTCGCTGTAAGCTTCTTGGCTTTGGTTAAAGCAGCTGAAAAGCAGGGACAAAATAATCCGACATTACGGTAAGGTTTAGAAAAAACTTTCCAGCAAAAGTCCACAAACACGAAGAAAAATACCGGTGGCTTTGGATAATTGCTTTTGAGTCGACGCCAGTTCGTTGCTCTTTGACTCAATAGCAGATTGAAGTGTTTTTACTTCTTTGCTTTTGAGGCTAAGTTTTTTCAAAACTTCCACGTTTATGGCATCTGCGGAATGCTGAAACATGGAAATGAAAGCCAGATGCTTAAGTTTGAACAAGCATACAAAGAATCATTAAGAGGAATTTAGATTTTCAACTTAATGCTTGGGGGCTAGAGGTATTACCTGGCTCATTTCCCGCAAATCAGTTAAGGTCTCCTTGAATTCTCGGGCATATTCCATGAAAAGAATTCCTACGTGGTGAAGGCCATCGTGTATGACCTGCCGGGGCGAGAATGCGATATTGTTGCGAATAACTAATCCATTTTGCGGCCAAGGGCGAACCAGAGGTGCAGGAGCAAAAAACTTCTTAGCTTCCGGACGAATATATCCGAGTTCGTCGAAAAGTTCTTCTTTCACTCGGATATCGTCTGGAGCAGGAATGGATTCGTTTCTGACGGGTGATTGAAGATTTCCGCCCATTGGCATATTCGTTTTCCCCTTTTTTCCTGCAGCTGCAGAAGGGAATTCTTCTTTGATGGTAGTCTGCCTCTTGCGTTTTTGGGTGTTGTAAAACTCGGCGTACAATTGGCTGATTTCAGCATCAGAAGCAAGATCATCTTCTCCAAGTTCGTCAAACTAGGAAAGAATCAGCAGTATGTTAAAGATAAAGAGAGAAGATAATCTGAGGAAACTCAGAAACAAGGGAAGAGAAGTACCTTAGGAACCAGATTTTCCGCATGATATATGGCTAGACTCTCTTCAACCTGGCTGTTAGCGGCAACTATCTGATGAAGGCGTTCGACAAAATCCTTCTTGCTAAAGGATCTATCAGTGCCTCTCATGCTATCTTCCGGTCCCGTGTACTCACAAAGAAGTCGGGAACGAAGGGATAAAGGTTGTACGCGACGTCCAAACCAGCATAACACGATATCCTTCCAAACCAAAGGTGGTTGAGAAGAAGAAAGTTTGGCAATGCGACGCTTTATTTTCATCAGGCTTTCAGGCAAATCCTCTGTTATTTCAAGCGTCCAATTTTCATGAGGAATGGCAGCAGAATTAACGAAGGGAGGAAGTCTGGTTTCTTTGTTGGGGAACGGAATGTCCTGATGATAAAAGAAAGAACCTAGCCAAGATTGGTCAGGTTTCGGCATTCTTATCCTGGGGTACCATTCTTCCCTAAAGTTTCTAAGGATAAAAGATATGGTACCGCAGATGGGTGAGACACCGTTTGTGATATTGTGTTTTACCTCGAAACAATAATGCCAGAAGTCTAAATTGGGAGTTATTCCAAGATACCCTTCAAAAAGAGCTTGGAAACTAGCTAATTGGAGGATGGAATTTGGAGAGATATTGTGGGGTTGGACACCATAGAAATTAAGGACGTCTAGGAAAAAGGCGGAAGGAGGGAAACCCATACCTCTCGTGATATGAGAAGTGAGGAGGACGCGTTCACCTTCCTTTGGCTTGGGCTCCGGCTCATTCTTCGAGATCCGCCATTTGCCTTTAACTATTAAACCGTCCCTTGACATCCGACGAAGGAGGACGAGTGAAGTATCACTCTGATTCCAAATTCCGACAAATTCTGCTTCTTCGTCAGATCCGGCGGAGAAGCGCTCAGTGCCACGAGAGTGAGTCTTGACCTCCGCCGTTTCCCGTGTGAACGGCGGGGATGTTGTCGTGCTTGGACCCGCTACGTCCGCGGCGGCGAAAGCGTTTCCCCCGCCCGCCGCGGATGCCGTGGTTCTTTCCGGCCCGCCGCCGGCGTGCTTGGGCGACCCCAGCTGTGGATCCAGGTCGCCCAAAGGCTCGTTAATGGAGGCGCGGGCCGGTGAGGATGACGGAGAGGCCATCGTTTTCGGCGGTGACGGAGCGCTCCGGCGTGCAAAGGGCGTCGGGGTAAGGATTCGCTCTAAGCTCTCGTGCTCGCGTTTGCGTCAATGGCGTGGGCAGAAGGGGTGAGGAAAGATTTTCGGAGAGGAAGGAGACGGTTATTTATAGCCTGAAAACCCTCTAGATACGCGCCAACGGCACTTTTGACCGTTGGATGTTTGACGCGTGTCGCTCGCCGGAAAATCCGGGAAACGGAACGACAGAGGAATGATGGCTATCTCCTCGTTTCTCGTGAGAATCTGTCAGAGATACGTTGCAGGGTTTCCCGCGTGAAACCAAGCGGCGCTTGCGTCAGCATGATTAAAGCGCTGATGTCACGTGTTCCTTTTCCGCGAAGGATCGCGAGAAGAAAAGCCGGATTTTCATAGTTCCGAGTTTTATGATACCATCTCCTTTGAAAGGAAAGAAGAAAGAATCAAGACTGCTGAATCAAGTTTCCCGGACAAAATGTATTTGACGAAAGGCGGAGTTTCAGAGTTTTGATCCTTCCTGGGGGCTACTGTCGGATATATACCGAATAGGGGTATAGAAGATGGTAGACAAAAGTGCCGGACTACCAGGGTGGCCCAAGCGGTAGTGGGCTTAGGTCCATTGGGCGGCCCAGTAGGCCGACGCGCAGAAGCCGGATTCTAGAAGAACCCGGATCACGGCCCGCGTGATCTGGCTTGGAGGAGAAGACGGATTCTTTACCGTCCAAGTTACAAGTTAAACGTAGTCTTCTAGGTTTCCTAATCTGTAAGCCCTAGTCCGGCTATTATATAAAGCCGGACAGAGGATAGATTTAAAAGGTTCTAAGTTGAATAAGCTCTAAGTTCTAGGTTATCTCGCCGAGAAGCTGATCCTCGCCGAGTAAAGCTAGATCTATTCCCTCACACTGTAAACCCAGAATTACGGGCTTTAGTCCCTTATAGTGAGAAAGGCAGGAGTAGGTACGCCGTACTGTCGCGACGTACCGAACCTGGGTAAAATCCCGTGTTCTGTGTTGCTACGCCGTTCCGTTACCCCACGTCTCTACCGTAGTCTCATGGCACCCCAGTCTATGAAAACTACTACGATGTCTCGACAAGCCTGCTGGGTCGCACACTTAAGAGCGGGAGCAAATATTGGTTGGGTGGGACCCGAACCGGAAATGGACTGATTTTGTGAGTCGGACTCACAGAGGGAATGGGCCACAAGTGTTGTGCAGCCCACTACCATACGCTATATAAAGAGGGGCGCAGGTTGCCCAGCGGGCACGTTAGTCCACTCTCCCATGCGTTGGGAACCCTAGCCCCACTCAGTCCAGCCGTCGCACCGGACCTAGCAGTTCGCCGTCGGAGCTCCTCCTCGTATGTGTGGATACCGGCAGAGGTGATGTACGTTCAGCACTTCAACGTTCGAGGGATCGGATCGGCTGGATCGGATCGTGGGACTGCACTGCCCCGACGCGCTGCATCGATAATCCGCACCTGCGCGTCTAGTGGTAATACTCGTGGCCTTCTACCTCGGCTATATCTTGGAAGTACCGCGTAGGAAATTTTTTGTTTATCTCTACGCGTTCCAACAGTGGTACCAGAGCGGTAGCTTCTGGTATTAGGCCCGAGATCTGTACATATGTGATATGTAGTTAGCGTTAGATGTGATCTAATTGCTGTTTTGGTGGTCGTTCTATGAGATAGATAAGTTTTGTACAAGGTTGATTGGATCAATTGTACTCGGGGTTAATGGATGATCGGGTTTCCGTGATCATACTGCTAAGGTCGTGAAACAACATACCCCTACCGGTCGGTTTCCGCCATCAGGGTATACCGTGACACATAAATCCAGTTGCGGTGATCGAAGATCAAAGAGTTTGGTCGAATCGGAATACGGATCAGATTCGGGTAAAATCGTTTTATCCGATGAAGAAATCCATGTCATAGCGCCTTAGATGTCGTTGCGAGTTTCACAACGCCGGTAGATATCGTATCTATGCATAACTTATTTTTGCAGGAAGTTGTGAATGGTATGGCTTATGTGCATGTGATGTGTGTAATCCATACATGATCTGCGTATCATGTTTTTGTCAGCCGGCTGGAGCCTAGGTGCTGTCATTTTATTGTATACCGGCCTGCGTGTCGGATTCTCTATGTAATCTTTGATTTACTAGCTAGTGTAGCTTGTTGGAGAACCCGGTGGCATGCAAGTCGATGTACAAGTCGGCTACATGGAGTAAGATGGCACGTGACAAGAGTTGGCACGAGTCGACTTACAAGCTTTGTGGAGATGGAGATCACCATGAAGAGAGCCATACCATTTCATATATAATTGTTTTATTTGTGTTATTGTTATGTCTCTATTACCTCTATTTAGATAGTTGGTAGATTCTTTAATCCCTCAAAGAAGGTCTAGTCGGTCGCCCCGCTAGTGCTGCACCATCACAAGTCGGACATTCTTGGTAGTGGGCTCATAAAATTGAGGTGCTACCAATTCTTTCCGGTTAGGTGGGTTTGAGTCGGACTCTTACAAGCAGAAGCACTTGGTAATCTAGACGAGTCCATCAGAACGGTTGTGGGGCTCGGGGCGAGGTAGGTTGGGAGCCGGGGCATGTGATGTCACCGAACTAACAGGAGTCGTATTGGATACGATTGGCAAGGTGTTGCCTACCTAAATCACTTGACGGCTAGCAGCGATGCTAAAGCTCACTAGTCGGCTTGCTTATTTAGGATCTTGAATCACTTAGAAACCATCGGAGGGATGTTGGTTCTAGTGGGAGCATAAGTATTAAACCGTTTAATATGCCTGCTCTTTTATGAATACAAGTCTTAACTGTTTTTGCGTATTTTCTGTTGTAGATCAATGGCACCTAGCAACCTTCCTCAGTTGTCCGCGTTTGCGTTGAGGTCAATCCTAGAGAAAGATAAGCTTAATGGAACTAATTTCACCAACTGGTATCGTAATCTGAGGATAGTCCTCAAGCATGACAAGAAAGAACATGTTCCAGAAACTCCACTTTCAGAAGAGCCTGATGATGATGCGACTGTTGCTGTCATAAATGCCTACCGTAAGACTAGAGATGAGTCTACGGAAATTAGCTGTCTTATGCTTGCACACATAGAACCGGACTTGCAGCAGCAGTTCGAAAATGTTGAGGCCTACGATATGATCGAAAGCCTCAAAAGTATGTTCCAGGCTCAGGCAAAGACCGAGAGGTAACAAGTCTCTCAAGCTTTGCTGGGCTATAAGCTGAAAGACGGCGATCCACTGAGTCCGCATGTAATCAAGATGATTGGTTACATACAGTCTCTGGATCGGATGTGCTTCCCCATTAACGAAGAGTTCGCTACTGATATAATTATGAACTCTCTTCCTAGTGCGTATGCACTAGTGGAAACAACCCCTGTCGTCCAGGGGGGCGGGGGGCAGCTGTCCCGGTTGCAACCAAATCCGGGACAAATGCCCTGCATTGGTCCCGGTTCGTGCGCCCGGGACAACAGGAATCGCCTGGGCGCATTGGTCCCGGTTCGTGGGGGGCATATCGGTCCCGGCTCTTGCCACGGACCGGGACCAATGCCTAGCCACAGGCCACGTGGCACGCGCATGACCTATTGTCCCGGTTCAGTCCACGAACCGGGACCAATGCCCCCTTCCCCTATATATACTGCCCCAGCCCCCCCTCCTTCCATCTTTTTTTTTGCTTGGAGGTGTGAGAGAGTGTGGTGTTAGTGTGTTTTTTTTACTATGCACACGAGGTGTTCAACGAAATTCCCGAGACGCACACAAGCTCACTGAAATTTGTATTGATCGGTCAAAAGCTGGCAAGCATTGAGTGCTTGACAACTATGACCAGCCTGACTTCATTATTATTCCAACCAGCAGCACACCCACCCACTTTTCTGTTTCTCTCTCCTCCGTCTGTTGGTGATGTGTAATAATAAGCGTGGAATACAGACACAATCCTGACAGATATTGCAGGATTATAACTACTTTGGAGATGTAGTATGTGTTGACACACGGTATAGAACAAGTGATTATGGCAGGCCTCTATTGTTATTCATTGGAGTTAACCAGCATAAACAGCCGAAAACTGTTTTGACTGACTGCTTTACATCGATAGGGGATGCAGTTGCTTCTGCTTGGCCAGGGACTGTCCACCGCTCGGATATATATCAAAATGCAACGAAAGTATTAAGGGATATATTGCACTGTTCGGAAACTTTCGCTCATGATTTTAGTAGGTCTTGGCGAAGTACAATCTGAAGGATAACGAGTGGCTAAGTAGATTGTATGAGGATAGAGAAAAATGGGTTTTGCCTTATGGGTGTCATATATTCTGCGCAAATATTGCAGTCACACTTCGAAGTGATAGCAGAGATACCATCCTGACAGATATCCTTAAAACAGAAATAGAGCTTCGGTACTTCTTTAACAGATATGATAAATTTTTGGAGGAGAAACGTCTAACTGAACAACGAAGATCCCAAATGTTGAAGGCGGAGGGGAGCACGACGGAGACGGCGGACGAGCAGAGGAGAGGAAAGCGCGACAGCAACGCCGCGGTCTCCCCCGCCTGACCGCCCGTCTCTGCTTTAAGTCTGATGCTCCCGCTGAGGCTTGCCGCGTACACGGAAGTTACTATGTTTTCAAGCGGGGGTCGGGATAAAGGGAGACGAAGATCTCAAATTCACCGTGTCAATAAGGTACAACTCGCTTTGTCGAACTTTATATAAATCACCCGGGGTGCCTTGTATGCTCTGGACTAACTCGGAAGATCACGAGAGAAAACAAAAATTGTAACATTTTTATATTCAAATTATGTACAAATGGTAAAATAATTAATAGTTTCAGTAGTTAGAAAAATTATTTAGTTAAACGAAAAATGGATTTAAATTAGTTATGCAAATTCTAGTGTTTTTCATGTTGAAATTTTTGGCAAATTCGAAAGTATATAGAAGTTGTTAATGTGCAAACTTAATAATTTTCAAACTTTGGCGCTAAAAACTTTTGGGCGCGCAGGGTGCCACCCCCAAAATTCGAAATATGTTTTTGGTCCCGGCCCGTGGTACCAACCGGGACCAAAGGGGCTCTAGTCCCGGTTGGTGGCATGGGCCGGGACCAGAGGCCCAGGTGTATAAAAATCGCGGCCCTCTCTCCAGGCCGAACGAACACCAGGACAGTGGACATGGCTTGGCGAAGCCCTGCCCTGGCGGCGGGAACGAGTAGACAGATCCCGCCGGCGGTCTAGGGACACGGTAGACTAGGGCACACAACTTATATTAAAAAAGGCCAGTGGCCTTGCTTACATAGATAGGGGGCGGCGCGGCCACAGGCGGCCGGCCGTACTTGCATAAAGGGGGCGGCGGCGCGGCCACAGGCGGCCGGCCGTTTTCTTGGGGGGTTGCTTAGTCTAGGGGGGTAGCTTAGTCTAGGGGGGCGCACCGGCGCCGATCTACTCGTCCTCCTCGTCGGAGGAGATGCACTGGTAGGGGGTGGCTGCCATAGGTGGGCAGGCGGCTGGGCCGGGGGTGGAGGCATCGGGGGCATCGGAGGCGCGTACGGCGGTGGCGGGGGCAGCACCTCCTGCGGCGGCGGCGGTGGGGGCAGCTCCTCCTGCTGCGGCGCCCAAGCGCCGCCGGTCCAGACCCAGGACATGCCGTACTCCAGGCCTGGGGGGAGCGGCTTGTCCTCGGACGCCTCCCAGTCGTCGTACATCTGCTGCCACCAGGGGGCAGGCTCGGTAGGGGGCGGCGGCGGCGGCATGGCGGCGGCGGCGGCGGTGGCGGCGGCCACGACCCGCTCCCACCGCTTGATCTCGTCTTCCCGGAGGGAGCGGCGGGAGGCCTCGCAGGCCTCCTCCATGGAGGCCCGGAGCTCGGGGTCCTCCTCCCCGGAGAAGTCCTCCGGGATGTCCTCGAGGAGCCACAGCTCCCTCTCCCGGCCGGGCGGTGGCGCGGGGTAGTCCGCCACGTCGGCCTCGTGGGGGGCGGGGATGAAGGAGCGCCGGCGCTGCTCGTGCTCCTGCTCGAGCCAGGCGGCCCAGTAGGGGGAGCTGCGCGCGTACGCGCGCTCCCTGCGGACGGGGGCCGGCAGGAGCTCGCGCCGGCGGTCGATCTTCTCGAGCAGCGCCTCGCCGGTCGGGACCGGCGGCACAGGGATCCGCTGGGGGTTCAGGTGCCAGCCGTCCGGGAGGTGGACGTCAGCATAGAACACCGGCGTGGCGTTGTTCCAGTGCCACTCGGCCTCACCCCCCCCCCCCCGGACGTACCGGCGGAACCTCTTGCCTTTGGGCGCGGCGCGGGGCGGCGGGCGTGCCACCGGAGGTGGCGCGGGGACGCGCGGCATCCCGCCGAGGCGGACACCTCCAGGGCCGTAGCCGAAGGCCTCCGCCGGCGGGGGTGGGACGCGGCCGGCGCCGCTCGAGGATCCTTCGTGGTCGTTCCTGGGGCGCTTGCCGGAGCCGCTGCCGAACCAGCGGGACATGGTGGCTATGGTTGCTCTGCCTTGGGCGCGGCCGGGGTGGATGGGTTGTACGGGCGGCGGGGGCCCTTTAAAAAGGACCCGGGGGGGTCTGGCATGCCAACCGGCGGCCTGAACGTGGCGGCGGTTGCAGGCGGCCATGAATGCGGGCGGGAGCCGAGGCGTGGCGGCGGTTGCAGCTGTGGCACGCGCGCGTGGGGAAGTGGGGGCGCGGGAAACCGAGGCGGGGCGGGAAGACGAGGCGAGCCAGGCCACCAGGCCCTTTGACCGTCCTGTGGTCTTAATTTAAGGGGCCAGGCGAGCCAGCCACCAGGCCGCTGGTGATGGGGGGATGCCAACCCGGTATGCCAAGATCCGAGGAATAACCCGGCCCAGAGACAGTGAGTAGGATACAGTTAGGGATAAAGATGTTTGTGAAGGCCCAAGCTCGTGGGCCTGGTGACCCGGATTGTGGGTGTTGTAAAGGAAAGTTAGGGTTAGCACGCCGTGTCTGGGTAGGACCCGGGTGTGCCTTGTAAAGTAAGTTAGGGGGTACGGGAGCTATATAAACCGACCCCCGGGTATAGATTGAGATCTAGAGATTTGAGAACCTTAGCAGTATCGAGTGGTATCGAATATCCAGTGTAAACCCTAATCGAGTTATTGTATCGAGAATAGAGATCCGGCGACTTCGATTGCCGGCTGTCATATCAAGTTGCATCATGCCTTCCTTTGAGCTAAACCCTCTCCCGAACGCCTGTGTCGACTTGCCCCAAGATCAGTTACCCCTGGTAACATCTGCCGTGATTATCCCACGACAGTTGGCGCCCACCGTGGGGCCTGCGTCCAAAGGTGTCTACATCACGGGAGAAGCTCGGAAGGGCATGGAGAATCTCGTCATCGGCGAGATCTACATCGACCACGAAGGAGAAAAGGTGGTGGACGATTCCGGCTGGGGGCCGGAGTCGGATCACCTCGAAACCGGATCCGTCATAACAATCGGCCGGATCAACGTCTTCATCGGTATGGTATGTGCTTCCAATTCGGTCCCTGACAACGTTGGATCTGATTCTATGCCAGGAAAAGCCACGTCTACCCGATCAGATGATGAAGAATCGACGGGAACGACATATCCCGCGGAAGAACCCATCGCGGAGTGGGAACAGCCGGAGGAGCCGGCATGGACCCCACGCGACCGGGCCCAAGGAGAAGATGACACCGGGTCTATCCTAGATCTACTGGAAAACCGGTATGAGGAGAACGATGAAGGGCAACGGCCTGAATTTACACCGGATGTCACGCGCCGAGTTGCAGTCTATGCAGCCCCCGCGGCTAACCAAGGAAACACAGCCGCGGCGCCAGTCGGGGCAGTGGCCCAGCAACAGGGCGTGGTTAACGGAGACCCGGTCTTGACCCGGGTCGATGGAGAGTCAGCATCGGTCACCAGTCGAGCGGCAGATGAGGAGCAACACGCCAACATGTTCGGGTTTCAAGCCAATCGGACACCAGGGGCGGGTCCCTCAAATCCGCGTCACCCGGCCCTGTTCGATAATAATTTGATCTTGGATCCTACAGTCCTCGCCACTGTTATCACCCCAGAAAACGCGGCAGAGCGTGTTAGAGATCTGGACGTGGCTCGTCGTGCATTGGAACAGCAAAGGAGGCAAGTGGAAGCAGATAGACAGGGGATGGCCACCCGGCGGCGCGAGCTAGACGCGTTGGAAACCCGGCTTCGAGAGGAAACGTCCAGGATACATCAAAGGCACCACACCAGGTTACCGGCAACGGGCGGGGTTATTAATCCGGCTAATTTGTTCATCACGCCTCAGGACCAACCGATACCAGTGGTGAACCAGGGAACCGCACCCCAACAGACAACAGCAGCAACACATCCGGCGAATGAACGGACCGGGTTGCCCCCACCGCAAACTAGAGTCACAACCGGCAACGATTTACTGCCGCCGCCACCATCACGATTCCGCACGCCAGTCGGCCACTACAACAATCCTATGGACAACGTATATGCGGCGACACTCGCATTGAATCAAATACCTGTGGGAGAGTCGCCCCATGCAGAGAAGACCCGGCAAGCCATCGAGCTGTTGCACACTGCGGTGGCACAGCAAGCCAATTACCCGGATCACAGAAGCGGAATGCACGGGACGCCATATGTCAGCCAGCAGCAAGGGAATTTACAAACAAGTTCGGCGCGGCGGAGGGAAGAGCAGCAGCAAATGCCGCCTCCTCCCCGCGCTCAGGCAGTATCAGCAGCACAGGCTGTCGTGGACAGTTCTAGGGCTCGGAGGGCCGCGGCCGGGTCTGCAGCGCATGGGCCTCCCGCAGCACAGCGCCCAGACGCGCCCCCCGCGGCATCACACGTCTCCAGGGCAAGGCCGGCTTCAATCATTCTTGCAGGGCCCAAGTGTCTCTCGGACAATATTAGAGCTGAACCTTACCCGGAAAAGTTCAAAGAGCCAGGGAAAGTAGTGAATTATGAGCCAACCATGGATCCCGAAACATGGCTAAGCAGTTACGAGATGGCAATGTCAATCCGCAACGCGTCCGAGAACCTCCAAGCCAAATTCATGTATCTGATGATGTCTGAAGGAGCAGCAAAATTATGGTTCACCAATCTAGCAGAGGGATCGATCAAGTCTTGGGAGGAATTGAAGACCGCGTTTATCAAGCACTTTCACGGGACCTGCAGGAAATTATTCACCATTGATGATCTAGAGCGATGCGTCCAAAAGAAGGGAGAATCGGCGCGCAGTTGGGTGCGCCGGGTTATGGAGATACTTCATTCATCCACAGACATCCAGCCCAAGGATGCGCTGCAAGCCATGGCAAAAACATGCAAGTATATACCTTTAGTGCAAAAGTTAACCCGCATGAAGTCCAGTCGAAATGCGTCAGAAGTCACAATGGGAGAATTGATGGATGCGTGCAACAAACACGCTGCGACAGATACCACAGAAGAAGAAGCTGATGACAAGAAGACAAAAGCAAACGCAAGCGGTAATGGAAGAACCGGCAACGGAACAGCGTCAGGAAACAATGGAAGTAGTCAGAACAAGCGTCCCTTCGAAGGAGGCTCCGAGTTTGTCGCCAATACAGAAGCCGGGTCTTCAAGACCCAGAGCAGAAGGAAATTTCAATACTGGGAATCACAACGGAGGAAACTACCAAGGGCCACCCCGGCCGGGTAATAGTTGGGACATCTTCAGGATGGCGTGCCCAAAACACAGCAGGAATGGCAGGCCGGCTAACCACTCCTTGGAGCAGTGCGCCGATTTACAAAGATGGAAAAATGAGGAAGTGCACAGAGCTATGCGAGGCGCAGGGCGGGGAGGAGGACCGGGTCCAGGGGCAAACCCGGGCAACGGCCCACCCCCAGCTGGTAACCCGGCGGCTGGAAATCAAGGTAATAACCAAGGGGGGGCAGGAGGCTTCCAGGCTAACCCCAAACAATTGGGTCAATATCATGTGCACACCACAGGAGGATCTAACAAGGACAAACAGATACTGAAGCAAGCAGTCAACTCAGTTTCGTTAGCCGTTCCGAGATACTTGAGATGGTCAGAACAGGAGGTAACATGGAGCAGAAGGGATCACCCAGAAAGAGTGGAACATCCAGGAGTCTTGGCACTAGTAGTCGCACCGCAAGTTAATGGGTACGAACTAAAGAAGGTTCTAATGGATGGTGGAAGCAGCATCAATATACTATATTGGGAAACCTTCCTACGCATGGGTCTCAAGGAGTCTCAACTGCAAAAAAGCTCAACAGTTTTTCATGGAATAGTGCCGGGTCATTCAGCATGCCCCGAGGGAAAAATCGCATTGGAGGTAGCTTTCGGAGAATCAAAGGATAACTATCGAATTGAGTGGCTCACCTTTGAGGTAGTGAAATTACGCAGCCCCTATCACGCGCTGTTTGGAAGGCCGGCTTATGCCAAATTCATGGCTAGGCCGTGTTATGTATATCTACAGCTAAAAATCCCGGGTCCCAAGAAGACTATAACCATACACGGAAATCGAGACATAGCCGCTGAATGCGACGAAGGAGATGCAGCAATGGCCGAGCAAGCTTGCAGAAAGGAAGAACTCAAGCACTATCGGTCTCAAGCAGACCCGGAGGACAGAACTACATCAAAGAAGCCAAGTACTGAAGGCGAAAAAGCAAAGTCCAAGGTCACGCAAGATGCTAAAATGGTGGCCTTAATCGAAGTTGACTCTCCCAAGCAGTCTGCTGTAAAGGAAGAAGTTACACGGCCGCCAACAACCAGCAAAGTCATGGAGACACCCTACCCGGGCTGGCTGGCAAACCCGGTACTCATCAGGAAAAAGTCCAACTTATGGAGGATGTGCATTGGTCAAGCCGGATCAGGGCCAGTGCTTACAAAGAACTGAGTAATGTAACGGGCGGCAGGTTTCAGACGCGCTCTTTTCCTACCCAGGGTACCTAAGGGGACTGGAAGGTTTTTAATGAGGCGGCCTGCTGACCCAAAATTTCTGGTATCAATAAAGAGATGGTTATCAAGTCCTATGTCTTTTCGCCTTTATCACAAGTAAGTAGTATCCATGCGACATCGATAATTCAGTATCATCAAAAGCATCGATTGCATGTAGGTCTTGGGGGTTGGTTGCTCAGGTAACCAACCACTAACCCGAATGACCCGGCATAGATAGCTATAAGTTATAAGGGCCGATTCCTCGCAAACGAGCACGGCTGCAATCTTATGACTGGGCAAAGAAGCCAATTTTTCTTGACTTATCTTACTTAAGCTTGATGTGACTCGCACTAAAGTGGCATGATTCGTTCGCTTACGATTACAATCAGCCATGGAGCCCAATGGGACTTGCCTGACACTGTTCTCGTATGGATGTAACAACATGGTATCCACGCGAAAGCCGGCTTATAGTATAAGATAGTCAAAAGGGTCATCTAAACCACAAGTTTATGCAGAGTACAAGGCTGATAAGCCGGAAACTCAGTGATTATCAAGCATAACTTCAGTATTCGCATGAGATGGTTTTAGGGTTTTGCCTTGGTAGGGAATGATTTGTCCTCTGAGAAAGGCCACACCCTCATGACTCGCCCTTTGAGTCATGGGGACTGGGGACTTCGTAACAGAGACAAACCACTTTGATACCAAGGTTGAAAACGGCCCTGTCATCCGAGTCTTGGGAACTTCAAGAGAATTCCACTTATCAAAGCCCCTGGTCTCGAAAAGAAAACGAGTCTTATGAAGGGAGCTAAAAAAAGAGATGGGTATCAAGAACAAGTTCAGAAGAACAGCAAAAAGTAGGATTATCAAAAGGCTGGGAAAGCCGCGAAATATGTCACCAAATAGAAGTATATTACAAGCTTTTGCATCGGCATCAGAAGTGCACAGGCGCACCATTAACAGAATAAAGTAACTCAAACAAAAAGGTCCCATGTGACTAAGATATTATGACATCCTTACTCTACTCGGCCTCCTGAGCGCGATCCTCCGGGTCTTGCTCCTGGACCTGCTTCTTAGCTTTTTTGGCAGAGCCACCCGGACTCACCGCGCCAGGACGGATAGGAGGAAGGACGGATGGTGTAGAGGCGGAGGGCCCTGATTTTAAGTCGGCCTCCCTCTTCGAGGTCGCCTCCTTCTTCTTAGCTGAGTAATCAGCCCATTTCTCCAAGAGGTCAAGGGGCGGGGGTGCTTCCTCTGTGATAATCTTGTCATCAGCGTCATACGCAGCCATTAGTGTATCAAGGTTCAAGCTATCGGCTAGAGTGGTGGCAGAAGGGCGCACTGCCGACTGAATGGCCTTGAAATCCTTAGGCGTAAATTTGGCGCCATCCGCCTTGAACTCAGGAAACCCGGAGATTATCTTCGCCGGGTCAAGCTTCGGAAAGTAAGCTTTGGCCAAGGTCAAAGCCCGAACTATACCAGTACGGCAGGACGAACGCTTCCAGAGTTCAATCCATCCGGGTACAGTGGAGCAGGCTTGGACAAGGTTCTCTTCACCCGGATGGGCTTCCGTGGGCCAATTAATGGCATTCAATATAAATTTGGTGCCGGCAAAGAAAGTCCGGAGCACACTCTTCAGGGTCCTAACCTTGACAATAGCATCTTCCTCTGGAGCTGCAAGGTTCGCGCCTATAGTGGAAACAGAAGCAAGAACGTATCAGTAGCAGCCGGGTATGAAATTAGTCGGCAGGCAAAAACTTAGCCGGCAGGCAAACACTTACTAAGTAAAATCTGATAAGTATCGGAGACTTGATCCGATAACTTCTTCAAATTGGCCTGAGCGGCGAGGCACTTCTCCTTGTATTTGGAGACATCCTTCTTCAAAGTTTTCATATTATCCTCAAGGATTTCTCGGCGTTTTATCTCGGCAAGAAGGAGCCGTTCAGTCTTCAACAAGGTTTCGTCAGATCGAGTTACATGTGCCTATAAGTGTAAAAGGGTGCAAGAACCAGATGAGTGTTATGACAAGAAAAATATGGTGAGAAGTACCAAGCATAACTTTTGCAAGCTATACTCGGAACTTGGGGACTAGGTAGGGAGTATAGGATAACAAGCGCTCTTACCTGGTGCTCTGCAGCCATACGCTCTAAAGTCTCGCTCTCCGAAGCCTTCATGGTGAGAAGCTTGTCCATCAGTTGTTCGAAAGTATCTTTATTCGTGTCAGACGACCCGGGTCCTTGGAATTTCCTAGAAGAGGTTTTCTTCTTAGAAGGAGGTGGAACCCGGGTCATTTGCACGTTGGAATCCGACACTCCTTCTGCACCTAAGGTGGTGGTCTTTCCCTTGCTGGCGTGAGAAGCAATGGGGTATTCGGCTTCCTGCTGATCCGGTTTAGTCGGCGGTGTCTGTTCTTCATCGCCAGACGCGGTTGCAGTTTTATCAGCTGGGTTCCCCTTACCCGGGCCCTTATCTTCCGAATCCTCTTGATCGCTGACAGCGACCGTGGCCCTGTAGATGTTATCACGAAGTAGCTAAATATGCAATCAGGAAAAGATGGCGAAATACCGGAAAGTATCTGGAAGGGGATTTTTACCCGGCATTCACCGCAAAGTCACAAGGAAATCCATCGTCAGACTCGGGGGAGGCTGGAAAATGTCAAAGTCAAATATTATGCGAGAATGCTTCGAGGAAACCGTGCTAACCAAGAAAAGATAGAGCAAGTACCAGCTTGCCGAGTGGGGAGCGGTGAAGAACCCGGGTTAAGGGTGTCGTTGCCCGGGTGATTTCGAGTCGACCTGCGCTTAGGCGTGGGCGACCCCTTCAAGATTGGCCAGTGGAATAACGTCAAGAAAGGTTCAAGAATATCATTACGGTAATATAAAGTGAATATGTGAAGGGGGATGAAACCTTGGAGGCGGCTCCTTGAGCTTTTCTTTTAGATCCGGCTTTGGTTGCCGGCTCCGGTTCTTCCTCATCACTGGCAGATTCTACCTTGCCGTCCGAATCTTCTTCCTCGTCATCTTCTTGTTCTGAATGTCATCAAGGTTACGGTTGGAAATAAAGGGGTTGCGGTGAATTCAAACGAGTCAAGTAAAACTCAGAGAGTACCTTCGTCTGAGTGAGCAGCTTCTTGCTCCTCTTGACCTTCGGAGCTAGGGGGGGTGTTGGTGTTCCAAAAGTCGTCATCATCCTGAAAGGCGTCAAAGTACGGGTTATCAGTTGCATCAAGTGGAAAGAGCGAAAGTAAAGGCGTCAGAGTCGGGTTTTTACCTGGGGGGCCGGGTTTTCAAGTGTGAAGGGCTCTAACCCGGATATGTTCCGGATTACCTCGAGCTTCTCCGTAAGAAAACCCTTGATGGTCTTCAGAGTGTCGCCAACTGCGAAGACGTTGTCAGAGTATCGTAGTGGATCAGAGGGTTCCCCGGAGTACTCGCACATCAGCTTTGTGCGGATGGAGTTGGGTTGAATTCTGAAGTCGACCCAGGTCTTCACTAGGTTGAGCCCAATGAGGCCCTGGGCTCTAAGAGTGGCGAGTTTGTATAGCAGAGGTTGGATTGCCTCCCTATCTGAGTCGGGGGCAAAGGCACTAAATCTATCAGAGATATCAAGAAGACCATCAGAATAACCCGGCAGTTTCTTTTGGCCGGATGGGGAAGTGTCCTGGCAGTAGAAATAAGAAAGCTGCCAGTGTTTGACATGAGAATTAAGGGTGAGGGATGGCATCGGAGAGTTCTTGCGGCGCTGGATCGAAACCCCGCCGCAAGTGAGAAGCGCCCCATCACCGCTTTCGCGGCATGGTTTGCATTGATAAAGCTCGATAAAAAGAGCTAGGTTTGGTGGAGTGCATAAATAGGATTCGGAAAGGACAATAAAGTGGGTGATATTTAGCACGGAGTTGGGCCCGATGTCGAAGACGCGAAGGCCATAGTGACTAAGAACGTCACGGAAAAAAGGATGACCGGGTGGGCGAAAACCCCGGGTCACATGTTCCACAAAGCAGATTACCTCGTCTTTTGTAGGGGTGGGCCGGGTCTCCTTACCCGGCACCCTCCATTGGATGTCCTCCTGAGGAGGGAGAACTCCCAGCTCCACTAGCTCCTCCAACTTGGCCTTCGTGACCATCGATCGCCCCCAGTTGGCGGAAATGGTGTTGGTGGCTTTAGTCTTGGCAGGGGTTTTCACCTGTTTCTTGGGAGCCATGTGGTTGACCTGCAAGGCATCAAATAAGAAAAAGATTAAGACATGGAAGTTATGAAACAGTCAGGTATTAGCCGGATGGTATTGAGGTATGGTGGGAGATCCGGGTGTTAGCCCGTAGAATCAAGCTCGGAAGTTCCGGGTATTTCGTATTATGGAGAAATTTATGGGGTCTAAATGGTAAAGAAGCTTTTCGAAAACGATGGGCAGTGGCTTAAGCGCCGAATGTGAATAAAGGGGGTTAAAAAGAAGCAGTCCAGCCGAGTGACCGATGCAGGGGCGGAAATCTTGGGCAGTACGAGCTTAGATTGGAAGTTTTATTTTCGAATTCGTGGCGAAGGTAATGATTATGGGCAGTAGGCGAGTTGGTTGGAGCATGCGCTTTATCATTTGTGCGAACTAAAAGAGGCTATGGGTAGCCTAATCCGGTCCAGCCAAGAAATCTGAGGCGGACGGATCTGGGTCTAATCTGAGGAAAAGAATTAGAGGTTGCGAGGGAAAGTTGATGAACGCCAAAGGCTTACCGGAGGAGATCCGAGGGAGGCCTTGCGGAGGCAGATGGCGCAGGCCTGGTGTCCTTTCGCGGTTCTTGGTGGGCCGGATGAGAATTTGCCGGCGGATCTTGGCGGCGGCGCGGAGCGACCGGTGGCGGAGCGCAGCCTTCGGGCAATGGGTTCCGGTGACGTGCGCGGAAGGTCCGTGGTGGCGCTCAGGAAGAAAGAGAGCTCAAGAGGAGAAAGGAATGGAGTGGGGGAAATGAGCCGTTAGGGTTTGAGTCACCCCTAAGGAGCCTTTTTATAATGCGACTGGATAAGCCCGGTTCGGTGAGTGGAAGCCGGGAATTGTGGGGGTAAAACGGCTATTAATTTAAAGTTCTTGCGAGATATGCGCCCAGTATTGAGTACAGCATCCGGATAAAAAAGGAAGGAGATTCGTTCTGCGATGATGGGATTAACTGTCGAGCCCAGGATCTTGGCGCTGCTACTATGATTTGGATCCAGGAGTTTTGAACCAAGGTGTTTGGAGGGAAAAACCTAAATTATCGCATGGCCACCAAGGAGCAAGGCCTAGCTGGGTGTTGAAACATCTTAATCCGGTTTCCATGTGCCCGTATGATTAATATCTTTTCAGGAATAGCAAGCGCTTCAAGGAGATCCGTGAAGCCCAGGCTATTCTGGGGACTACTGATGGGGGGATGCCAACCCGGTATGCCAAGATCCGAGGAATAACCCGGCCCAGAGACAGTGAGTAGGATACAGTTAGGGATAAAGATGTTTGTGAAGGCCCAAGCTCGTGGGCCTGGTGACCCGGATTGTGGGTGTTGTAAAGGACCGTTAGGGTTAGCACGCCGTGTCTGGGTAGGACCGGGGTGTGCCTTGTAAAGTAAGTTAGGGGGTACGGGAGCTATATAAACCGACCCCCGGGTATAGATTGAGATCTAGAGATTTGAGAACCTTAGCAGTATCGAGTGGTATCGAATATCCAGTGTAAACCCTAATCGAGTTATTGTATCGAGAATAGAGATCTGGCGACTTCGATTGCCGGCTGTCATATCAAGTTGCATCATGCCTTCCTTTGAGCTAAACCCTCTCCCGAACGCCTGTGTCGACTTGCCCCAAGATCAGTTACCCCTGGTAACATCTGCCGTGATTATCCCACGACAGCTGGCCAGTGGCCCCTTCGAACCGTTGACTGACCATAATAAAAGACGCGGGCCAGTGGGCCATTCGAACCGTTGACTGACCATAATAAAAAACGCGGGCCAGTGGGCCCTTTTGACAAAAAAATGTGGCCAGTGGGCTTAATAAAATACGTGGGCCTAGACGCGGTTGGGGAAGGGGAGGCCGGCTCGGGATTGGGAGACAGGAGCCCAAAAGACGTGGGCCTGGACGCGAAAATTGACGATTATATATTTTTTTTTCAAAAAAGTATCCATCCCGGTCCCTTGAACGAACCGGGACGAACTCCCTGGCCCAGGTTCGCCATGTGGCCTATCCTTACCATCCCGGGTCCTGGCACAACCGGGACCAATGGGGGAGGGCCATTTGTCCCGGCCAGCCCATCCCGGTTGCACAACCGGGACAACTGGCCCTTACGACCGGGACAAAAGGCCCTGTTTCCACTAGTGATGGTCCGTTCATCTCGAACTACCATATGCATGGTACGGATAAGAGTATCACTGAATTACATGGGATGCTCAAAACGGCAGAGGCTGATATCAAGAAAGGCGCCAGTCAAGTGTTGATTGTGCAGAATAAGGCTAAGTTCAAGAAAGGTTCTTGGACTAAGAAGAAGAAGGATAAGTCAGGAGGTAGCACCCATGGCCCTGTCCAGAGTGCTCCCTCAAAGACTAAAACTTCTCCTACAGCCGGAGCCAACTGCTTCTATTGCAAGCAAGATGACCACTGGAAGAGGAACTGCACCAAGTATTTGGCTGACAGGGCCAAGAGTGGAGGTGTGACTTCCAACTCAGGTACGCTTGTGTGCAATGTTATAGACATTTATCTTGCTAATGCGCCTAATAGTTCTGGGGTATATGATACCGGATCAGTTATTCACATATGCAACTCGTTGCAGGGACTGGTAAGAACTATGTCGAGACATCGTAGTAGTTTTCATAGACGGGGGTGCCATGAGACTACGGTAGAGACGTGGGGTAACGGGATAGCGTAGTAACACAGAACACGGGATTTTACCCAGGTTCGGTACGTCGCGACAGTACGGCGTACCTACTCCTGCACTTCTCACTAATTGGGACTAAAGCCCGTTTAACAGGGTTACAATGTGAGGGTGTAGATCTAGCTACTCGGCGAGGATGAGCTTCTCGGCGAGTTGCGTAGAGCTTCTCTGTTGTGCGGTAAGAACTTGTTATAATCTATCTCCCGTCCGGCTTTATATAACAGCCGGATTAGGGCTTACAGAATAAGAAACCTAGAAGACTACGTTTAACTTGTAACTTGGAAAACAAGGAATCCGTCTTCTCCTCCAAGCCAGATCACGCGGGCCGTGATCCGGGTTCTTCTAGAATCCGGCTTCTGCGCGTCGGACTACTGGGCCGCCCAATGGACCTAAGCCCATTACCATGTAGGCCACCCTGGTAGTCCGGCTCTTTGTCTACCATCTTCTATACCCCTATTCAGTATATATCCGACAGTAGCCCCCAGGAAGGATCAAAACTCTGATTCTCCGTCTTTCGTCAAATACATTTTGTCCGGGAAATCTTGATTCAGCAGTCTTGATTCTTTCTACTTTCCTTTTGAAGGAGATGGTAACATAAAACTCGGAACTCTGAAAATCCGGCTTTTCTTCTCGCGATCCTTCGCGGAAAAGGAACTTCCGACGTCAGCGTCTTAATCATGCTGACGCAAGCGACGCTCGGTTTCACGCGGGAAACCCCTCAACGTATCTCTGACAGATTCTCACGGGAAACGAGGAGATAGCCATCATTCCCCTGTCGTTTCATTTCCCGGATTTTCCGGCGAGTGACACGCGTCGAACATCCAACGGTCGAAAGAGCCGTTGGCACGTATCTAAACGGTTTTCCGGCTATAAATAGCCGCCCTCGTCCTCATCGGAAACTTTCCTCACTCCCTCACTGTCCAAGTCATTGCTGCGAACGCGAGCTCGAGAGCAAGTCCTGTCCCGACGCACGCATCCTCTTCGCACGCCGGAACGCACGTACGCCACCAAGGAGATGGCATCTTCGCCGTCCTCGCCGACCCGCGCCGCCATCGACGAGCTCCTTGGCGACCTAGATCCACAACTGGGGTCGCCTAAGCACGCCGGCGGCGAGCCGGAGAAGACCACGGCCTCCGCGGCGGGCGGAGAAAACACTTCCGCCGCCGCGGACGTTGCGACATCGAGTGCCGCGACAACCCCGCCGTTTGCACCTGAAACAGCGGAGGAAAAGATCGAGCTCCTCGGCGACGAACTCGCCGCCGCGGAGGCCGCCGCCGCCGCCGCCGCCGGAGCAGACGAGGAAGCGGAATCTGCAGGCAACTGGAGTGCCTGCAGTATTCCCCCGGCTCTCCTTCCAAACTTGGAAAAGGAGGGCCTGGTTCTTAAGAAGAAATGGCGGCTTCCGGAAGAAGAGACCGAACCAACGCCACAGAATGGCGAAAGGGTACTTCTCACTTCCCACCTTTTGCGAGGTATGGGGCTTCCGCCTTCTTCCTTCTTCCTCCAGGTTCTTTCTCATTACAACATCCAGCCTCACAACCTTCCCCCCAACTCCATCCTCTACATGGCCGGCTTTCAGGCCTTGTTCGAAGGCTACTTAGGGCTAGAACCTAGGTTAGATTTCTGGTTGTACTGCTTTGGAGTTAAGCGGAACTCTTCGGAGGGCGCACTCCCAACCTGCGGGACCATATCTTTCACTCTTCGGAGATTCCGAGAAGATTGGTTCCCCAAAATCAAAACCTCAGAATCTGTCAAATTTTGGACGGGTTCTTTCTTCTATCATCCCGACGTGCCTTTTCCTAAAAAAGCCGTCGGGGTTCCACCTTTTGTGAACTCTGCCGCCGTTCCCCAAGACAACTGGGGAACATAAGCCGTCCAGGTTCTGCCACCAGATCTATTAAGGATCAAGAAGCGCATCGCCAAGCTCACCTCCTCGACCCCTCCTTTGACCGGTATGGATACGGTCTTTTGCTGGCTGAATAGGCGGATTCAGCCATTAGCAAACCACGGAGGTCGCCTTCTGTGCGAGTATACGGGAACCAAAGATCCTATGCGGACAACCGACAAGGATTGGTCCCCAAAGGAGCTTCGACGGCGCATCAACCAATTGGTCGCTTCTCGCGATCAATACGAAGCGAGTCGGCCGATGTACACGGCCGACAACCCGGTTCCCAAGGTAATTTTTCCGCCATTTGGGTATAGTTGCAATTCTCGGATAATCTACCTTCTAATTCTGATTGGTTCTTCCGACAGTTTGCGGATCTTCCAGACTCGGAGTTGGCCTCCGAGGCCGAGCTGGATACACTGCGCACCGCTGCTGCCGGTGGGCACAAGCGTAAGAAAATTACTTCCTCTGAGGAAGTTATCAATCTTGACGGAATCCCCGTCGCCACTTCCAGGTTATTTCTTCTGGATTTTTCTTTCATGGGAACTTTTTTCATCCATCTTCGGTGTTTTAACCTTTTCCGGGTTTTCTGTTTTTAGCCTGCAGCCTTCCAACCTAAAGCCGAAGAAGCTGAAGAAACACAAGGTTTCTTCCTGCCGAGGCAGCCAACCTTCTCCCGCCGTCGCCCCGGACACGCCACGCACAATGGCGGAAGAGCCTACTGCAGCCCCCACCACCAAGCCCCCGGAGCCCAGCCAGCCCGTTGTGTCTGACACGGACACGAGGGAAAGGGCGGCTCCAGAGGTGGGAAAATTTTCTCGGACTTTCGACGAGGAAATTCCCACCTTTGACAAGGATTTCAAAGCTATCAACGACGGCTTGGACGCAGCCGGGAATCTCTTTGCGGAATACGCGAAAGAGTTCAAAGAAAACTTGGCAGGTTTGCAGCGCATGAGCCAGGTATATAACTCTAGCCCCCAAGCATTAAACAAAATGCGTGCTTTTTGCTTTGATGTTTTTTGTAGTCATTCTTCTCCTTGCTATGTTTCAGCAAACCTCCGAAGCCATTAACATGGAAGTTTTCAAAAAACTCACCATCAAGAATAAAGAAGTTAGAAGTCTTCTTTCTATTCTTGAAGAAAGGGAGGCAGAGCTGGAATCATCTAAGCTCGCACTGTCGGAAACACAAGGTAAGCATTTTCCTTCTGAAATTTGCGATTCAATCATTTGCCTAAGTTTTTTCCGAGAAGCTGGCTAACTCGGTTTTTTTTTCTTGCTTTTCAGCTGCATTAGCTCAGGCTAAACAAGCAGCGGAAGATTCTGGCAATGCCGAAATTCTCCGCAAGGAGAATGTTGAGCTTCACAAGAACCTTGTCAAAGCACAACAAGACCTGGAAGCCAGCAACATGGCCCTTGGAATTTCCAATTCCAAGGCTTCCGAACAGGCGGAGAAGGACAAATCCACCATTCAGGATTTGACCGACGCTCTGAACCTTCGCCTGGAGGAAGTTTCCGAGATCGACAAGCTCATCGGTAAATCTCTGACTCATTTATCATCTTTCCATGTTTTGCCTTCTCTGTTTTTCCGTCTAACCCTTTTGGGTGTTTTATTGGAAAAAACAGGAGATACCCCAGATGGCACTCGGGTTGCAGGCATCCGAGCTTTCGAGGAGACATGGGCTTTGATCAAGGCTGCTGCAACGCAGCTGGTAGACAAGTTTCTTCCCGAAAAATCTGGGGAATGCTCGGAGGTTGAAAAACTTCCGGGTGCCATCATGGAGGTGGCGAAGTCCAAGGAGTCCCTTCTTCGCTCCGCTGCATGGGGTGGTGCGCGCATGGCTCTCGGCCTCATGCGCATGCACTACCCCACTGCCAAATCCTGGCGCGTGGCGTCCGGTGTCCCTCAAGGATACACGGATATGCAGCGAAACACCATCTTTGGTGAAGTCAAGGGCCACGCCACCCAGATTGCCTCCATGGTAAATATCTCCGTCAACTATCCAGAAGAGGAGATCCCTCCAATCCCCAAAGACGAAAGCAGCGAGGAGGAGTCAGATGCTTGAAGGGTTATCTTGAACCTGGATAGCAAAATTAGACAATAGGAGCATTACTATTCTTTCAATGTAATCCAAAATGTAATGCTTCTTTTTGTATGAATGAAACTTCCGTCTTTTGCAGTTTAAATTATGAAATTCTTTGCAAGTTTTTTGGATTTTATCATTCCTTTATCTTCTAAGTTCTCTGGTGTATATGCTTTAACTGTCCTTAGTGTTTGAAATGGCTCAAATAGCAATATGAATCTTCATGCCGAGTAACTGGGGACGAACCAAGCAGTTTTGAAACTCGGAAACATGGACCATGCTAAAGGCATTTTTACTAACTAGTTCCAGTAATCCAACACACACACAATCAGATAAGACTTAGAGAAAACAAGGAAAGTTTTAAGTGAAACTTGGGCACGCAGGCAATTCAAGTTTCCCTTAGCCGTTAACAGGCTGAAAAATCATTCAGTTTTGTAACGCCGAGTATGCAAGCACAATTCGGGTTAACGCTGAGAAATTTGTAAGATCATTGGGAAATAGATGAGGCGGAAACACTTTGAACTTATAAAGAATATGGATGACCGCATTCCGACAACTTTATTTCATGATCTCAAAAGATGTTTACATAGAATTGAACTAAGTACGGAAAGGTACATAACTTGCTAGACGTTCCCAGGCTTCCGCAATCCACTTGACTTTGTCGAATTTTTTCAGCAGGTTGTAGAGTGGTAAGGTTTTAGCCCCCAGCCAACTAATAAATCTGCTGACGGCAGCGGCGGAACCCGTCAATCTTTGGACATCTTTTACACATGTAGGTTTTGAGATGTTCAAGATTGCCTTGATCTTTTCCGGGTTAACTTCTATTCCTCTGTGGGAAACAATGAAACCCAGAAGTTTTCCTGAGGGAACCCCGAATACGCACTTAGATGGATTCAACTTCATATTGTAAGTGCGTAAGTTCTCGAAAGTTTCTCGCAAATCCTCAAGGAGTGTATCTTTTTCCTTGGTTACGACGGCGATATCGTCCACGTAAACATGGACGTTTCTGCCAATCTGACTATGCAAACAGCGTTGCATGCAACGCTGGTAGGTTGCACCTGCGTTCTTCAGGCCAAAAGGCATGGTTACGTAATAGTACGTCCCATACGGGGTTGTAAAAGAAGTCTTAATTTGATCTTCCTTTTTCATGCGTATTTGGTGGTACCCGGAGTATGCATCCAAAAAGCATAAAAGCTCGGAGCCTGCAGTGGCATCTATTATTTGATCGATTCGCGGTAATGCGAACCTATCTTTCGGACACAACTTGTTCAATCCTGTGTAATCTATACACATTCTAAGAGCAGTGGTGTCTTTCTTTGGCACTAATACCGGATTTGCGGACCAATCAGTATGGATTACTTCCTTGATGAAATCCGCTGCTAAAAGCCGGATAATTTCCTTGCCAATAGCCTTCCGTCTTCTTCCGTCAAATCGACGGAGACCTTGTTTGACGGGTTTTGATCCAGGAATAACCTTGAGTTGGTGCTCAGCAAGTTCCCTGGGTACGCCTGGCATGTCAGCTGGACACCAGGCAAAAATATCCCAGTTCTCACGGAGGAACTTGATGAGCTCGCCTTCCTATTTGTCGGTCATCCCAGTCCCTACGATGACAAATTTTGTCGGATCTTTGGGATCTAGGATTACCTGTCTTGTATTCTCGGACGCCTTGAAGCTATCTGTTGGCTTCCGAGTTTCTTTTCCTGCCGGCATTTCTTTCGGAGATACCTCCTTGGCTAATTCCTTCAGTTCCTCCTTTGCTATAACTCTTTGAGCGCAAAGGGCGTTTTCTTTCTCCAACTCGTTTGCCAGCTTGAAATCACCGGCTGTGGTGATTACTCCTCCTTTGGGTCCTGGCATTTTCAGCTTGTTGTAGAGCTTGTGTGCCGGGTTCAGGGATATTTCCGGGATGATCAGACTGATCCCAGACTATTGGCGTGTTGGAGTACTTCAAGAATTTCGGGGTCGCAGGAATAACCGCGTTTATTTCCCGAAGTGTTCTTTTGGCCACCTTTGCTGACGGGGTTGCTAAGAAAGTTAGCATTGCTTCTCCGTCAACTCTCGGAAATTTGGGTTCGCCCTTTCGCTGTTGTTCCTGGATTTTGTCATCAGTGTCCGATTCACTGTCTTCCTTTTCAGCTTCTGGCTTTTGTTTGGCAGGTTTCCTTTTGGAACCCTTCCCTTTATTTCCGGATCCTGCATTGCCTTTCATATGCTTGTTTAGCCGGCATTGCGCATTTGTGTGGGTTGGTTTCCCAAATTGCGAGTGGTGGACGCAGGGTTCCGACTTAATTCTCTCCCATTCTTCGGGAGTGTAATTGATTGGATCTGGGCTGCGACCTTTCCACTTATTCCCCTTTTCTCCTCCAAAGGCTATGTTGACCTCCTTGGGCTTTGTCGTTGACTCCGGAGTTCCTTTTTTGTCAGAACGAGGAGTTTTCTTGGCGAGTATTAGTGACTCAATATTGCCTCCTCTTGCTCTGATATCATCTTCGGCTGCAGCGTGTTCATTAGCGGTTGTAAGCATAGATCCGAGATCTTTGTGCTGTTTAGAACCAACCATGAACGGTACGAGTCCGGGTTTTAGGCCATTGACGAAAGCATGCATTGCTTGTACGTCAGTTACTCCAGAACAACTATTCTTCATTGCAGTCCATCTGGAGATGAAATCCACGTATGGTTCGTCCTCAAATTGGGTGCAACGGTTCAGCTGGTTGATGCTATTTGGGCGTTTGTATGTTCCCCAAAATGCTGAGTGAATACTCTAGCCATATCATCCCAGCTGTCAGCAGTTCTTGATGGTAAACCATTGATCCAATCTCTGGCTCCGTCTAGCAACATTAGGGGAAGAAACTTGACAGCTTCCAGGTCTGTCCCATTGTTGATTTGGACGGCTGTATAATAATCTGAGAGCCAGGTATCCGGGTTTGTGCTGCCGGTATATTTTTGGTAGGTTGGACCAACTTTGGCGAAGCCAGAATGCAGGGTTATCCTTCGGATCCTGTCAGTAAAACACTTAGAACCAAAGTATAGATCATCCTTTTCTGCTCTATCAATGTGTGCAGAATATCTTCCGGCTGAATGGACAGAAGAGGATCTGCTCCTTTCTTTTCCATTGTTGCGCGGACGCGCTTTTCCGAGGTTATCTCTATATCTTCCGTGTTCACGTCCTTTTGGGTTAGGCGGAGTTCTGCTTCTGTGCCTTTCCTTATCCTTAGGAGGTGTCCGGGATCTTTCACGTCTGTGAGGTATATCATATCTTCCAGCTTTTTCAGCTGGGTTTCTCGGAGGTGGCATTATTTTGCCGTCATTCCGGTGTTTGTCTTCCCGATCATGTGGTTTATATCCATCTTTCGGGAGATGGGGTCCGATTCTAGACGCTGCGTCCCGGTTGTCTGGGTTTTTCCTGTCTTTTCTCGGATCCTCTTTTTTATCCGAATCTCCGGGTTCTTCCGGTCCAGGTGCTCCAGAAGCGCAAGTAGCTGTTTTGCAGAGGGCGGAATTATCATGCAGCCTCCCTGATCGTTCTTGGCCTCGCTGTTGCTGATGTAATGCTTTTCCTAAGAAAGCATACACCCCTTGGAGTTTTTCCCCGTTGGAGTACAGGTCGTTGTTTAGGATGGCGAACGCTGCTTCCGCGTTTTCCGCCGCGGTTTTGTATATTGGTTCGCCCTTGGCATCTTTGCCGTTTAACTGCTTTTGCCAAGATGGGTTATAGAAACTTTCTTTTGGCGGCAATTCTTCCGGTCTTGCGATTCCGGGTAACCTAGTAGGTTTTAATGCAGATCTATTCTTTCTCTCGTACTCCTCTATTTCCTCCTTCATGATTTTGATATCATGCTGGGTTTGTTGGAGATGTTGCCGAGATCGGAGTAAATGTTGCTGTTGCCGTTGGAAAGCTTGTCTCCTGGCTTCCAGCATCTCAGGGGGTTCATCTGGTCCCACTGGTGTTTGTAATAGCTCTTGCTCTTCCTGTTCCGTCATTGGCGGAGCAGTGATTTCCTTAGATTTCTTCTCCGCGGGCTTTTCTCTGCTTACTTTTCCTATTTCCGGGTTTTCTTCAGCTGTATAAGCTAGTTTTTTCTTCCGGAGTTTTTTAGCAGACTTGTGCCTTTTCTTGGAAGAGGGAGGGTTTTTGGCAGGCTCATCTTCTGTCATCTCCTTGACATTTGGGAATATCGGAGAAGTTTCTCTGTCTTCTCTCTCTTCCTCTGGCGGGGGGGTTTTAGGGCTTTCCTGGCTGCCGGCGCCCGTTGTATCAGCTGGTTTTGCCATTAGCACTTCATGGAATCCCTCTTGAAAGGACTTAACCTTTCTTACGAAGGCATCCTCGTCTTCGTCTTCGGAGTCGAAGTTATCCGATCTGGTTTCCGACTCCAACCTCGCCTCAATGGCGGCGAGCACGGACTCTGCTTCCGAGTTCATCGTCTTGTTGACGGATGTCGGATCTTCCACCTCTGTGACGGGTGTTTGTTCTTCCGTCTCTATGACGGGTAGGTTGTTATCTGCCTCTTGCACGGGATTTCCGTCATCCGTGTTTTCAGCGATTTCGGATTGCACCATGCCGATAAAGTGTGTATCACTTTTTTGTCGGCGATCTGAGCAGAATCCGGCATCATAGTCGTCTTCGACTGGGTATAGGGCGGGTGGGATAAATTTGCTTCCACCGCAAAACCCCATTGCCTCTGCAGTTAGTCCGATAAAGATGTTAGCAGATCCGATCGGTAACACGCAGGCACTTACCAGGTGGTTTTGCGCCGGTATGTAGGATCCGTTGTCGAGGAAGCGCCCGACGTCGTCGTCGAACTCCAAGCTTCCGACAGTGATCGATCTTCCAATTCCGCCGAGTATCCCGGATCGGAATTTCACGCCTGACGTCGTTTGCCCCACGGTGGGCGCCAACTGTCGAGACATCGTAGTAGTTTTCATAGACGGGGGTGCCATGAGACTACGGTAGAGACGTGGGGTAACGGGATAGCGTAGTAACACAGAACACGGGATTTTACCCAGGTTCGGTACGTCGCGACAGTACGGCGTACCTACTCCTGCACTTCTCACTAATTGGGACTAAAGCCCGTTTAACAGGGTTACAATGTGAGGGTGTAGATCTAGCTACTCGGCGAGGATGAGCTTCTCAGCGAGTTGCGTAGAGCTTCTCTGTTGTGCGGTAAGAACTTGTTATAATCTATCTCCCGTCCGGCTTTATATAACAGCCGGATTAGGGCTTACAGAATAAGAAACCTAGAAGACTACGTTTAACTTGTAACTTGGAAAACAAGGAATCCGTCTTCTCCTCCAAGCCAGATCACGCGGGCCGTGATCCGGGTTCTTCTAGAATCCGGCTTCTGCGCGTCGGACTACTGGGCCGCCCAATGGACCTAAGCCCATTACCATGTAGGCCACCCTGGTAGTCCGGCTCTTTGTCTACCATCTTCTATACCCCTATTCAGTATAAATCCGACAAACTAGGAGCGTGGCAAGAGGAGAGGTTGATATTCGGGTCGGCAACAAGGCGAGAGTCGCTGCGTTGGAAGTCGGCACGATGCAACTTCATTTACCTTCAGGATTTATTTTGGAACTAAATAATTGTTATTATGTTCCAGCGCTTAGTCGAAACATTATTTGCGCCTCATGTTTGATGAGACAAGGTTATGAGTCGAATATTAAGAATAATGGTTGTTCTTTATATTTGAAAGATATGTTTCATGGCTTTGCACCCGTTCAGAACGGGTTATTTATTTTAAATCTTGATAGTGAATCGGTCTATAACATAAATGTTAAAAGGTTGAAACCAAATGATCTGAATATGACTTACTTTTGGCACTGCCGGCTTGGTCATATAAGTTGGAAGTGCATGAAGAAGCTCCATGATGATGGACTTCTAACTTAGTTTGACTTAGAGTCATTCGAGGCATGTGAATCATGCCTACTAGGCAAGATGACCAAGACACCTTTTGTAAGGAGTTGTGAAAGGGCGTCCGACTTGTTGGAACTAATACATAGTGATGTATGTGGACCAATGAGCACGATAGCTAGAAGTGGTTATGAGTACTTCATTACCTTCACTGATGATTTGAGTAGGTATGGATATATCTATTTAATGAAACACAAGTCGGAAGCCTTTGAAAAGTTCAAGGAATTCCAGAGTGAGGTACAAAATCAACTCGGCAAGAAAATAAAGTTTCTACGGTCGGACCGTGGAGGCGAGTACATGAGCCATGAGTTTGATGACCATCTAAAGAGTTGTGGAATAGTTCCTCAACTCACCCCGCCGGGTACACCACAGAGAAACGGTGTATCGGAACAGAGAAATCGGACCTTGTTGGACATGGTACGATCAATGATGAGCCGGACAGATCTACCTTTATCATTTTGGGGTTATTGTCTAGAAGAAACTGCAGCGTTCACACTAAACAGAGTACCATCAAAGTCAGTAGATAAGACACCACATGAGATGTGACGGGCAAAAAGCCAAGTTTGTCTTTTCTTAAGATTTGGGGTTGTGAAGCATTTGTCAAGCGACTTCAGTCGGACAAGCTCACGCCCAAGTAGGATAAGTGTATTTTCGTGGGGTATCCGAGGGAAACCTTGGGGTACTACTTCTACAACCGGGAAGAGGGCAAAGTGTTTGTCGCTCGGAATGGTGTCTTCCTTGAGAAAGAGTTTCTCAGTCGGGAAGTCAGTGGGAGCACAGTGCAACTCAAAGAAATTCGAGAGGAACCGGCTAGGGGCGAGTCGGCAAACGCCTTGGAGGCTGAGCCGGTCGTGGTACCTATACCGGTAACAGCACCTGAACCACGGAGATCTGCCAGATTACAAAATGCTCGTGATGTTTTACTGTTAGACAGTAATGAGCCGGCAACTTATTCGGAAGCGATGGTGGGATCTGATTCCGACTCATGGCTTGGAGCCATGAGATCCGAGTTAAAGTCCATGGATGAAAACCAAGTTTGGAATTTGGTTGATCTGCCTGACGGTGCAAGACCCGTCGAGTGCAAATGAGTCTTTAAGAAGAAAACTGATGTGGATGGAAATATTTCCGTCTATAAAGCACGACTTGTCGCGAAGGGGTTCCGACAGGTTCAAGGAGTTGACTACAACGAGACCTTCTCGCCCGTAGCGATGCTTGAATCAGTTCGGATCATGTTAGCCATAGCAGCCTATTTCGACTATGAGATATGGCAGATGGATGTCAAGACGGCTTTCCTTAATGGAAATTTAACTGAGGACGTGTATATGATACATCCCGAAGGTTTTGTCGATCCAGCTAATGCTGATAAGGTATGCAAACTTCAGAAATCCATTTATGGGTTGAAGCAAGCACCTCGGAGTTGGAACATTCGCTCTGATGAGGTAGTCAAATCGTTTGGCTTCATCAAGAGCGATCATGATTCTTGTTTATACAAGAAGTTTAGTGGGAGCAAAGTAAATTTTCTAATCTTATATGTGGATGACATATTGCTGACTGGAAATGATGTCATGATGTTGCAAGAAACCAAAGAGTCATTGGAAAGGAGTTTCTCAATGAAGGATTTGGGTGAGGCGACTTACATATTAGGAATCAGGATCTATAGAGATAGATCCAGGCGGCTCATTGGATTGAGTCAGAGTACATATCTGGACAAGATTTTGAAGAAATTCAAAATGGAAGAGTCCAAGAAGGGATTCTTACCGATGTCCCATGGCATAAAACTTAGCAAAACTCAATGTCCTTCGACAACTGATGAGCGAAGTCGGATGAGTGTGATCCCGTATGCTTCGGCAATCGGATCCATCATGTATGCCATGATTTGTACTAGGCCAGATGTTTCCTATGCTCTAAGTGTTATGAGCAGATACCAAGCTGACCCTGGCGAAGCCCACTGGGCAGCGGTTAAAAACATCCTTAAGTACTTGAGAAATACTAAGTAAATGTTCCTAGTTTATGGAGGTGATGAGGAATTCAGTGTAAAGGGTTACACGGATGCGAGTTATCTCACCGACTCAGATGATTCTCGTTCGCAATCGGGATACATGTTCGTAATGAACGGCGGAGCTGTGAGCTGGAAGAGTTCCAAGCAAGATACGGTGTCTGCATCTACAACAGAGGGTGGGTATATTGCTGCCTCAGAGGCGGCAAAGGAATCTGTTTGGATCAGGAACCTCCTGATAGATCTTGGTGTGGTTCAGGGCGCGTCGAATCCTTTGTACGTATATTGTGACAACAATGGTGCTATCGCACAAGCCAAGGAAACTAGACAACACCAGAAGAACAAACATATACTCATGCGGTACCACCTCATTCGCCAGTTTGTCGAACAAGGTGATATCAAGTTATGCAAAGTACACACGGATGCAAACATTGCAGATCCGTTGACAAAGGCGCTACCACAGTCTAAGCATGAGGCGCACACGAAGGGTATGGGCATTAGATGCCTAGGCATATGATGCCAAGATGATTGACTCTAGTGCAAGTGGGAGACTGTTGGGAATATGCCCTAGAGGCAATCATGTATGATGTAATTCCCACTGTATTCATAAAGTTATTAAGTTGTCCTTGTTTTGAACATCTGATATATGTCATTGAATATGTGATTCGATTGTGGAACTATATATTCATGTTGTTCATACTAGATTGTCCTTGGTCATTTAGGTTGTCCTGGACACACACCCTAGACTAATGTGAGTGTTGGCTGATGACACGGTTCCACTTGTCATGGGCATGGTGATGCCATTCCAACGTTCACAGACTTGGCTAAAGAGTTTAGCAAGTCGGACTGACCCACATTGAGATGCAACGAACAATTCGTCATTTGCATGTCTCAATCAATGTAATCCTCAGACGTGAGGTTGTCGCATAATCCGAGTTGTGGATCACCGACTTAGGTTCTGTCAAACGTTGTTCTGTGACAAGGCAACTATAAAGGCAGAGTTCGGGTCGAATGAGAAGCAAGCTGCGTGATGTGGATAATCAAGATGGGATTTTGCCCCTCCGAATGGAGATATATTCTCTGGGCCCTCTCGAGTGATATGATTCAGGAAGCATGGCCATGCGCGACTCAGTTAAGTGTTAACTGTGTCGGTTGACTAAGAGTTAGTCAGATGAATCACATGTCATAGATCGAGAAGAGAGTTGAGATATTTAAGGGATGACGATAAATCTCCTATAGCTTGACAAGGTATATCGTGAGGCAAAAGGGACTAAGATGAATACCACATTGAAAGGTATGTCGTCATGACTCAATGGGACTTGGGAGTCGGCACGTTCTGCTAGGAGCCGCTACCGATTGATCGATTGAGAGTCGGACTCCAATCGTGTCCAAGTCGCCATGAGCCTGCAGGGTCGCACACTTAAGAGCGGGAGCAAATATTGGTTGGGTGGGACCCAAACCGGAAACGGACTGATTTTGTGAGTCGGACTAACAGAGGGAATGGGCCACAAGTGTTGTGCAGCCCATTACCATACGCTATATAAAGAGGGACGCAGGTTGCCCAGCGGGCACGTTAGTCCACTCTCCCATGCGTTGGGAACCCTAGCCCCACTCAGTCCAGCCGTCGCACCGGACCTAGCAGTCCGCCGTCGGAGCTCCTCCTCGTACGTGTGGATACCGGCAAAGGTGTTGTACGTTCAACACTTCGACGTTCGAGGGATCGGATCGGCTGGATCGGATCGTGGGACTGCACTGCCCCGACGCGCTGCATCGATAATCCGCACCTGCGCGTCTAGTGGTAATACTCGTGGCCTTCTACCTCGGCTAGATCTTGGAAGTACCGCGTAGGAAATTTTTCGTTTATCTCTACGCGTTCCAACAGCATCAACCTTCCGAAGGTCCTCCTTCTCCTACTGAATTGATAACCTTGGTTTTTAACTAAGGGGAGAACTCCTACCGCTGTCCTCATCACACCCTCCTCTTAGGGTCCCCCAACAAGTGCAAGATCTGCACCATCACTACGCAGGAACTAGATGACGTCTTCATAGTCCTCGTCGTCATCCTCGTCGTTATCGCTCGGGTTCTCCGGAGTTGCCGGAATTTCTTCCTCCGGGTAGAACGTCGATATTGACACCATCCGAGCTATCTTGGAGGCATGCCCCTTGATAGACTCAAAGATATCCGCCCTTTGAGCTTCCGTGTATCCTTGGGGGATACCGGTAGAACTGCGCCAAGATTGTTTGGTGGTGTAATGCATGCACATTAGCCCAAGGTCCATGCGCACAACACCTCGAGCAGCAGAATGGAGCCAGGATTCCCTCTTGTTCGCCACTTATCCAATGGTCTCCAGAAGTTTGCTGACTTCCGAGTAATCGCCAGCTTTGTCAGGAATGCACTTGTTAACAAGTAGCATCCCCTCAGTCTTGAGTTCGGCGACGATTTTCTCGAAGGGCCGGAAACTGTCGATCCGGGTAAGAAAGGGATTCCCTTCTGTTGAAAGAACCAAGAAAGGTTAGAAAAACACGGAAGGAGGAAAAAGGAGGCATACTGCATAAAGTATAAGGAAAAAACTCGGTGAAATAAATAAAAATCTTGCCGAGAATTTTATCCATCTCAACGCCTTCTTCAAGGCGTTGGTTGAGGGCATTCTCTAGGTCATGGATAGTCGCCTTATCCTTCTCAGCTTGAGAAGTTGGCTAGTCTCAGGTCTTTCTGGAGCATTATGGTCATCTTGTAAAGCTCCGAATTTTCCTTGCGGAGGGTTTTGGCATTACTAGAATCTGGCCTTAGCCAAAGAAGCTGAAAAGAGTGAAAATTTAAGAGTTCAAGGCTCGGAAAAAGATCTAGAGAAAATTCAGAAAACAATTGTAAAGAATAAAGATAGACATTTACCTATTGTATCCTTCAGTTGCTGCTGAACTGCGGCAAGTTCTGAGTCTTTTCACTAAGAATACCAAGAAGAGATCTAACCTCTTGGTTCTTACTGGCAAGCTTGTCGAAAACTTCCACGTTTATGTTCTCGGTGGTTTGCTGAGAAAAAGACAAAGGAAAAGTTGCTTAGTCAAAATAAGCAGGCAAAAGAGGAAAGCATTAAGGAAAAAACAGAAAGAATAGATTTTTTTTAATACTTGGGAGCTAGAGATATTTACCTTGCTCATCCGCTGCAAACCTTCAAGATCCGTGGAGAATTCCTTCGTGTATTCCGCAAAGGTAATCCCCATGAGGTGGATGCCGTGTTGAATAACCTGGCGAGGCGAGAACACGTAATTATTCGGTACGACTAAGCCTGATTTTGGCCAAGGGTAAACCAAGGGAGCTCGGGCAAAGAGTTTTTTCGCCCACGGATGAATATACATGTGTTCGTTAAAATAATATTCTTGCTTTACCTTGAAGTTTTCGTCAAAGGTTGTAATGGGATCTTCCTTAGGAATGTTTGAAGGCCCAGCTTCATCAGGCATCGCCCTTTCCCGCACATCTGAGTCAGATGCAACGGGCTGGCTGGTCTGCAAGGCCTCCACCCGAGCAGCCGAGTTTTCCTCTCCGGTCGCTATTAGAGTATCTGGGGCAGCGGCAGGAGACGGATTTGCTCCTCTGTGGGCAGTAGCTTTCTGTTTCTTTCCGCCTTTTCCCTTCAAGGTAGTAGGAGCAAGGCTAGGAAAAGAAAAGAAAGAACCCGAGAAAAAAGAAAATGCAAGAAAATGCATGCAAATATAAAAACTCCGGGTTTTACCTGGAAGTCGCGACGGGTACTCCGTCAAGATCGATCCTCTTGGTTGGCGGATGGCTTCTTGCGCTTCCGCCCTCCAGACTGAAAGTTGGCTCACAGAGCATCCAACTCGTCATCGGTGGCAAGCTTGCTGTCAGCAAGATCAAGGAGCTGAAAAAAGAAACAACCCAAATTCCGGATTAGTATAAACATCCGAGAAAAGATAGAACTCGAAAAATCCCCCAAATGACAAAGAACATACCTTGGGAGCGGGGTTCTTCGCATGGTACATTTCTCGTCTCTCCTCGTATTGGTCACGAGTAGAGACGAGCTAGTTGACGCGCTTTTTGAACTCCTTTTTGCTCAAAGAGCCCTTTGTCGCCCTCATCGCATCATCTGAGCCCGTGTAATCACACATAAGCCGCTTTCCGCGATGACCAAGGGGCTGAATCCGCCTTCCGAACTAGCATAAGATCGTGTCCATGCCGGTTAACAAAGGAGTGGAAGAGACGAGTTTTGCGATTCGCCTCTTGATTCTCATCAGGTCTGGAGGCAGAACCTGGACCGCATCCAACGCCTAATTGTCTTGGGGCGTGGCCGCAGAATTGACGTAAGGCGGAATGCCCGTTTCCTTACCAGAAAATGGAACATCGGGTGATAGAAGAACGAGCCCGTCCAGAATTTAACGGACTCGAAGGTTTTGATCTTGGGGAACCAATCCTCCCTAAACCTACAAAGGGTGAAAGATATTGTCCCTCAACTAAGAAGTGCACCCTCTGAGGGGTTGCGTTTAACGCTAAAGCAATATTGGAAGAAATCTAGGCGGGGTTCTATCCCTACATAACCCTCAAAAAGGGCCTGGAATCCGGCTAAGTACTGGATGGAGTTTGGCGGCAGATTGTGTTGTTGGATCTTATAGTGGTCTAGGACCTGGCAGAAAAATGTGGAAGGCGGAGATCCCATACCTCTGTCGATATGGGAAGACATAAGAACGTGTTCGCCGGGTCGCAGAGTCGTCCTCGCCCACCTGCCATTTGTCCTTGAGCACGAAGTCGTCCTTCTCCATTCCCGGGAGAAGGGATGGAACCACATTGCAGTGGGTCCAATTGCCGGCATTTTCCTCCCCTTTGTCCTCGCCTCCAGCGATGGCGGAAGCGGCGACATCCACGCCGCCGCGAGAAGTGTTTTCCTCCTCCATGGATTCAGGGAATGGAGGAGGAGGAGTAGCTGATGGCGACGGCATGTTTCCGTCCGCGGGAGGTGGATCCCCGCCTGACGGCTTGCTGGTGGCTCTCTCCGGCGCGCTCGCAGCAGTGCGCGGGGGAGAATTGTAAAGGGGGTCTAAGTCGTTGATGATATCCTCGGTTTCCACGACGGCGCTCGCCGAATCGGATGCACGGGGAGAATATCCGGTGACCATCTTTTGGAGGCGCGGTCGCGAGTTTGATACTCGGATGATCTTGCCGGAGAAGAGCTCGGGGACTCGGGTCTCTGCGTGCTCTCGAACTTGAGCTCTGGGCGCTAAGTGTTTGGTGCTCAGCGTGCTCGAGGAGGAAGAAGGAAGCGGAAGGGAAAACGAAGCCCCCGAGACGGCTATTTATAGCCAAAGCGCATGGAGATTAGCTCCAATGATTCCTTTAGCCGTTGGATTCTTGACGCGTGTAACGCCCAAAAATTCCGAGAAATGAGGGGACGGGGTGATTATTGCTATCTCCTCGTTTCTCGCGCGAGAATCTTTCAGAAAATACGTGTTCAGGTTTTGACTGAACCCAAACGTCTTTGACATCAGGAGGATTTCATCGCTGATGTCATGAGTTTCATTCGCCACGAAGGCTCGTGGAAGAAAACGGCGGATTTCGGTAAATCCGAGTTTGGCATTGTTAAATTTTGCTAAAATGAAGAATCTAGACCAAAAGCCGGCATTCATGAAAAATAATACAAATCCACGAGGAACGGAAAAACGAAGTCTTAATCCTTCTTGGGGGCTACTGTCGGATATATGCCAACTAGGGGTATGTCTGACATTGGCCGGATGCAGGATTACCAGGGTGGTCCACAGGTAATGGATTAAGGTCAATTGGGCGGCCCAGTAAGCTGACGCGCGGGAAGCTAGATTCTAGAAGAACCGGATCATGACCCATAGTGGTGCGTCTTGGAGGAGAAGACGGATTCCTTACTTTCCAAGTTAGATACTTTCAGTAGTCTTCTGGGTTTCCTTTCTGTAAGCCCAAACGCGGGTTATCGATATAAAGTCGGACGGCAGAGAAAAACACAATCGAATCTTAGCTAGAAGCTAACTCGCTGAAAAGTTGATCCTCGCCGAGTTAACGAAACCATACTCACAATTGTACTTTGTATATGTCAGGCTTCAACCCTGATTTACTGAGATTGCGGGAGTAGGAACGCCGCCTTGTTGCGACGTACCGAACCTGGGTAAAATTCGGTGTTCTCGTTACAGTACTTCCACGTTCCACCCATGATTCTACCAGTAGTCTCATGGCACCCCCGTCTATGAACTCTACTACGATGTCTCGACACTGCCCTTGATGGTGCATGTGTTGCACTCGTTGGGGAACCCCAAGAGGAAGGTATGATGAGCACAGCAGCAGTTTTCGCTCACAAAGAAAACCAAGGTTTAATTGAACAGTAGGAGGAAAGAGTAACTTCAT
Source organism: Alopecurus myosuroides (assembly GCA_028641055.1). Classification (NCBI taxonomy): domain Eukaryota; kingdom Viridiplantae; phylum Streptophyta; class Magnoliopsida; order Poales; family Poaceae; genus Alopecurus; species Alopecurus myosuroides. Next base: position 99,017,421 of record CM054061.1, read on the forward strand.
AAGGTTGATGCAGCTGAGATGGCAGAGCGCACTACCAATTCAGCAGCAACGTGGAACCGACACAATACAATCAAATCAGTTTGCCCCAATGAAGCAGTGAGGTTGTCAATCTCACCGGTTTTGCTGATAACAAAGAGGTTAAACGTATGGTGTGGAAAAAAATATGAGAACAATATGAAAACAGTAGCAGCAGTATGAAAACAGTGGAAGTAGTGTGTATTATCAGTATAATATAATGGACCGGGGTCCACAGTTCACTAGTGGTGTCTCTCCGTGAAAGATAAATAACATGTGTAGTGAACAAATTACAGATGGGGAATTGACAGAAATGAAGGCTGCACCGTAGTGCATATGCAAGAAATAAATATTACTATGTGATTCATGCGGGCATTACAACAAGATACATATACCGTCATCCAACTGCATCTATGACTAATAATCCACCCTCAGAATATCATCCGAAAAAACGTTGGGTATTAAGTTGCAAGCAAGACATAATCGCAGTAAGGAAAGTGTGTAATGTAAACAATGTAAACGAAGTAAACATCGTGGTTTTCTCCCTAATGGCAACAACACATCCTCCAACCGTCATGTTTCTGTCACTCGGGCACAGATGCAAAGGAGGCATGAACCCACTACCGAGCATAAATACTCTCTCTTGGAGTTACTAGCATCTACTTGGCCAGAGCATCTACTAATAACGGAGAGCATGCAAGATCATAAATAACATATGCATGAAGATAACATGATAGATTGATAATCAGAAGACATAGCATTCAACATTCATCATGTCACGAAGATGTCATGTCACGAATGAGTAAAAGATTACTTGTCGATAACAAGATCGAAGAAGGTATGGTTGATATCAATGATCGAATCTCGGACAAGTAAAATATCGCGAGATAAAGGAAATTGGTTATGGCTTTTATGGTTCACCGATCACTATATTCATCATTGAATGTGTAAGAGTCATTACGGATCTCCGAACCTCCCGTTGACTATTGACCGGAGAGGTGTCTTGATCATGTCTACATTATTCACGAACCGTAGGGTGACATACTTAAGGTTTGATGACGCGTTTGAGTGGATAAGGAATATCGGAGAAAATTTTGCACAACACCGAAATTATTACGGATAATTTTGAAACAATTCAAGAGGATTTTCGTCAAATGGTTGTTAATAGAACTAACAAATAACTCAAGGAGATTTGTGTTAATTTTTGATAATGGAATTAAAAATTATTTTTCTAAATTATTTATTAAAAAAACATTTTGGATTATTGAGTGGAAATTAAGTGGTGTAAGTAGAGAGTCCACTCACATGATGAGGCAACATGTGGGGCTCCTCCATGCCTTGGCTCCACAACCTTGTGGGCTGCCCCCTCCTCTTATACATAGGGGGTGAGGGCTCCCTCTCCCACACTTGTTGTCATGTGTTCCTTCCTCCTCCCGCTGCTCTCCACCACCTTTTCATGCGCTTGGAGAATCACTAAGAAAATATTTTTATCCGCCACATCACGCATCGTGATGTTGGCGATTCCAGTGGGTCCTTTACTTTCGCTGACCCGCTAGATCGAGGAAATGGAAGTCGTCATCAAGCTGCATGTGTGACTGAATGCGAAAGCACTGCCCGATTGCAGCGCTCTTCTTCGCGATCTTGAGATCGGAAAATGATCGTCTTTGTCATCCACGAGATTTGATCTCGTAACCCTTTTGGTCTTCAAGGGTAAGTCCATCTAACACTCTATCTATCTGTTGCTTGCATCCTCTGGATTAGATCTTGACCAGTTGGTCGGTCTCCGCGTACGAATTGTTTTGTTTCCTTTGCTACGAATACCTTCGCTTTTACTTTTTATTTTTTTCATTCTTTTAGGACCAAGTACAAAGCATGCACACGTTCTCGATTTGTTACCGAACCCTATGGTAACTTTTGAAGACACATTTAAGCACAAAAATATAGTAAAATGACGGGCTAAATTAAACTTATTTAAATTATATTAACATGATTACTTTATTGTACACTAGAAACCACTACAGAATACTTGTTAGATCACCCACTTTAGTGATTTTTGACATACATACATATAGACTATACTGATCATGCAGTTGTCAAGTGCTCATTTAAGACGGAATCGTGTTACGAAACACGCTTTAAATTTAGCCCAACATAGAGTATTTCAATTAATACATTACAACCTATACGGAATAACGCTACGATTAATTTAGCAGAATTTCTCCATATTTAGTAAAGTATTGACATACAAGTAACATAAAATTATGCTCGTTAAAATTGTACCATGCTAAAATTAAATCCTATAGAAGTATAAAATTTCAGTATAAATTGTAATTTTTCTTAGAAAGCTCTAGATCTTAATCCTAGCCCAAAATCGGTGACGTAAGTGTGCTGGTTGATGAGGTCTTCGAACCGGAACTTTTCTCTTTTTATGACTTGCACTTTCCACGACAAATTCTCCACCTAAATGAGTGAACTAGATCCATACTACACGCCAAGCATCCAGGAATCTCGGCCAAAATCTACTAAGCTCAAAAGTAGTGAAGCATTAACCTCTGAAGAGAAAGAGTTATCGCAAAGACTTTGTATTTAGAAACTTAGACATTGGAATCTTGGTATCGGCAAAATTTGTATTGGAAACGTTTTTAAAATACAAGGAAAAACAAAAAAAATATTAGCTTATGATTGTATTTGCTATAATTCAAGTTATATGTGAAACTATATCACAAAGTTTCAGTTAGAGTTTGGCACATAATTAAATTAATCATATTTCTCACGAATATTCGCATGGGTAAATTTTGATGCATTTTCTATGTAAACCAATCATTCTTCACATAAATGCAAGCTTTAACAATTCTTTTTAGTGCTCAATTAGTTACCATATTTTCGATGTTCTTCACGTGGCACCGGCACTTGTCAAAGCCCACCTTTCCCTAGGAAAATCGGTAGGATCAAACTATACCACACTTTTAGTTAAACTTTGAGTTATTTTCGAGAAATCGGTCGAAATTGATTTAAATATGCCGAAGTAGGTACAAATCTAGAATATTAAAACTATTGGACACTGGCCATCGAATATAGTCTACTTTATGCAAAATTTAATGAGGTGCTTCACGCACCCTAGTACTCTCTTCACAAAATATTTATTTATTTTTAAAAATGGGATACCTTTTTTTTCAAACAACAAAGTAAAATCTTCATATAAAAATACTTTAGGGTGTGAAAAGATGCATCTCCGTGCCAAAAATGGATACATTATCATTAACAATGACTTTGTTGGTGGGAAAATATTGTGAATTTTCTTATAAAGGTTCTGTCGAGTGCTCATTAGGTGAAACACGACGTAGAATGTAGCGTTGTCCCTCTTTTGTCAAGGAAAAGCCTATCAATCAGTCGGGGGATCGTCCCACTCCATCCTCCGCATCTGCTGCTGTGCGCCTGGACATGCGAGACGTCTGCGGTTGGGGGGGCCACCATGAGTCTTATCCCATCCCACCACGAGGCTTATCCCATCCTGGTTTATTCTCCTCCACACACACACGCGAGTCAACCATAGCCGGCCACGAGCCTCCGCCGCCGGCCAGCTCGCGGCCATGTGCTGCCGCCGCCATGCGTCGTCGGCCAGCTCCTGCCCCCGCCCGTCGTTATGCTACTCCACCGGCGCGTGGACGCCCCCGTGCCGCTCCTCCGCGCGGATCTCACTGGCTCCCGGCCATGCGCTGTCGGCCAGCTCCCGCCCCTCGCTCGTCGTCATGCTCCTCCACCAGCGTGTCGTCGTTCCCGTGTTGCTCCTTCGCCTGATCTAACCGTCCATGTCCTTCTTCCTGCATGCTACTATCGCCACGAGCCTAGGCTCCATCCTCTCGTCCGACCACGCGGGGGAGGTGCTTCCATGGCACTCAGGTGATGCTCGCGAAGGCCAGCTGCGGTGCTCCCGAAGACCGGCAGTGGGGTCATGTGCTTATGGGTGATTTTACATGGCGGCAAAATTTTGCTACATACTCTTATTTTTATTTTTTTGCTTTTTTTGTGCAAAATGTTTGCTATGAGAACTCGGGCGATATGTCCGACGAGGTCATTTTTTGCTAATATATGACAATTTTTTTGCTACAACTGTTTTATTTTTATTTTTTTGCTATAGCAGTACAATTTTTTTGCTCACATTTTTTATTGCTACAATAGTTTTTTTTTTGCTACGGTAACTCCGGCGAGGTCCGCGTTGAACCGTTTTTTGCTACATAGAGCAAAAGCGGGAATTTTTTTTTTGCTACATAGAGTCAGTACCAGATTTGGAAAAAAAAGTACAACGTTTCAGCTTGGGTACCCGGGGATAAAAAAATTATCCCCCAAGGGAGGCCCAGCAGTGTCCTTTTGTCAACCGTGTCCTGCCTAGGACATGCGTCACTCTCACACTCTTACGCTGAGTGTCACCACTTGGCCGAATGCCACATATATACTCTGCGGAGTTCTGCGTACCTCCTTTACCGAGTGTAATTTCTTAGAGAAAATTCATATATAGCCTTTACGAAGGTCTCGGATAAAATGCACCCAATGTCGACGACCGGCAAACAGCCAGTCTCCGGTAGTGAACAGAAATTGCAAATAGTTTACCTCCTACCTCTTTTCTATTGTCCATTTCCTACCTCGATGACGTGCAGAAGTGCAAGCCGGGCCCCTACACTAGTGGAAACAACCCCTTTCGTACAGGGGGCAGGGGCACCTGTCCCTGTTGCAACCAAATCCGGGACAAATGCTATGCATTGGTTCCGGTTTGTGCGCCCGGGGCAACAGAAATCGCCTGGGGGCAATTGGTCCCGGTTCGTGGCATGAACCGGGACCAATGCCTAGCCGCAGGCCACGTGGCACGCGCACGGGCATTGGTCCCGGTTCATGCCACAAACCGGGACCAATGTCCCTTCCCTTTTTTTTATTGGTGGAGTGAGTGCAGCCCACGCGGGCCAGCTCCGTGAGTGACACGTCGAAAAAACGCGGGAACAGAAACCCCCGCCCGTGATCTTCTTCTCGGCGCCCGCGCCAGTCAAAGTCTGTCGGAGTAATGGCGTGGCGGCCGGCCAGTGCATGCGCACAGTCAAAGGCTGCCGGAGTAATGGCGTGGCGGCAGCGGTGACACGCGCGGCGCAGTAACTGGCCCGCCAGGCTATAAAAAGAGCCCTCGCCGCTAGCCGTTCTCCCATTCTCGGCGCCCACCTCCTCGCCCTTGTCGCGCTCTCTCTCGCCACCCTTGCCGCACCCAACTAGCCACGATGACTCGCCGGTTCCGCGCAGGAGGCGGCGCCCGAGCAGCAGCCGGCGCATGAAGAGGTGGCGCCCGAGCAGCAGCCGGCGCAGGAAGCACGACGCTGGAGGAGGGACCGAAGAAGACAGCCCGTCTGGCCCGAGCAGCACGCGGCGTACTACTCCTTCGAGACCTGGCGGAACGAGGAGGCAGCCCACCGGGTTCGCGGCGGCCTCGAGCAGGCAGCAGCGGCGGTCGAGGCTGCCACCGTTCGGGCGTCCCTGGAGACCCACCGAAGGGATGAGGCGGAGCGCGAGGCCTACCAGCAGCTCACCGCAAACGCGGCGTCGGCCGAGCAGCAAGCGCTCATCGCGTAGTACGAGGGCGACCGGCGGCAGGTGGTGCTGCAGAGCGAGCGGCGCAACCGCCAGCCCTCCGAGAAGGCGCAGCCGCACCGGCTGCGGATGCAAGGCCGGGCAGAGCGGCGCTGGCTCGCCATGGTGGCGAAGGACGACCGCGAAGCTGGCCCCTCCAACCGGTCGGCCTACGACGACCGCGAGGAGAACGACGATGAAGACGACGACGCCTAGAGTACAGTCGCCGCCAGGCCGGGGCGACCGTAGTTTTTAAGTTTTTTCGCAATGTTTTACTTTAAATTTGTATGAAAATTGTGTCAAATCAATAAAGTGCGTCGATTTTTTATTTTCGATTTATTTTGGGCCGATTGTTGGGCTGGGGGCGACTGGGAACCCTGCCCCTCCAGGTTCCAGATTAGCGTCGTTTGTCGCCGCGGCGTTTTGGGTCCTGGGGGGCGATACGGCTGGAGATGCCCTTAGTGTGTGTTATTTTACTATGCGCACGAGGCGTTGAAAAAGTGTTCACAAATATTGTTGCGCCGGCGCTCGCGCCCATATTGTACACAAACATGCATCTTGGATATATATATATATATAGATAAAAAAAAGGCAGTACATAATGGCAAGAGTGGATCTAAGCCTAAATGGAGAGCACAGATGATCTACATAATGGCAAGAGTGGATCTAAGCCTAAATGGAGAGCACAGATGATCTACATAATGGCAAGACTGTGGATCTGATATCTGCTAGTCATACTCCTGCCTAGGCCTATAGTACTCCGACTCATAGTCGTCGTAGTCGCCGTCGTCGTCGTCACTGTCGTCGGACGGTGCTCTGCACTCCCTCGGAGGGTCACGACTCCAGGACTGGGCGTGAGGGTAGCGCAGGCGGGGGTTATCGCCAGCCCTGATATAGTTCATGACGCTCTGAAGAGTCCGTCTGCCGCCCCACCACAGCCGACGACCGGCCTCGTTGAAGTTCGAAGGAGGCGGGCCGTTCTCCTCGTACCTGACGAGTGCACTCTCACGCCGATTAATGAAGAAGGCGTCCCAAGTAGGGCGGTAGTCAGGATTCCAACTGGGATTCCTCCGCTGCTCCGGCGTGAGCTCGTGGTAGTAGTGGTTCGTGATGGCCGCCCGACGCGCCACACCTTTAGGAAGAGGAGGGACCATCACTCCTCCGGCGCTCAGCATCCAACCGGCGGGAACGCTGTAGCCGGGCGGGCAGGGGTAGTTCGAGGCGGAAAGTGCCTCCGCCTGGATGAATGTTAGAGTGGGTACGGTAGAAACCATGAGAGAGTGGTGAGTTTATATGTGTTTATGCCAATGGTGTGGCAATGCATACATATATATAGTGAGAAGAAAACAGATCCCTTTAGTCCCGACCTATTTTACCAACCGGGACGAAATGGTTCGGGTTTCCTTGGGAAACGGATCATCCCTTTAGTCCCGGCTTGTTTTACCAACCGGGGCGAAATGGTTAGGGTTTCGTTTGGACCAATCAGATAGAATCACACGGATCGTGTGTTTCTTTCAAGCGCTTGTGAGTCGTTGGATCCGGGGTGTGTTTCTTTCGAGCTGTTGTGAGCCGTTCGATCAGGGCTACGGTGTGTTTCTTTCGAGCGGTTGTGAGCCGTTGGATCAGGGTGTTTCTTAACCGTTGGATCAAAACCCTAGCACAACACTTTGTGAGCCAGAGGACCCTATATATAGCCCACCTTCATACACCGGTCAGTTCATCGACCAAATACAAAACATCCGGATTCGCCAGCATACGTCATGCCGTGCATTTGGTATGAATATATGCACTCAGTAGCCACGGTAGAGCTGTATGATGGCGATACCGATTGTTTTGTTCTACATCCCCCTTTAAGGTTTGATACATCATTCAGTTCATCGACCGAATACAAATCATCCGGATTCGCCATCATACGTCCGACCGTTCTTTTGATATATATACTGCCGAATACAAAATGGTTTCTACTCCCGGGTGTAGCTACACTCACGTCTCATATACTGCCGTACGGAGGTATGTGTCATACTTTTTCGGTCTAAGTATGTTCATATACTATATCTAAGATAGTCCAAAACAAGTTTTATGAAAATTATAAAATTGACTACGTAGTTTGCACTATATATTAAAAATACCGGCATATATGTATATATACTGCCGAAATAGTAATACATACTACATACTACATATACGTACTCTCCGGTATGATAGATACTACATACATCATACTAAACACATGTGGGTGTAGCTACACCTGGGAGTAGGCTGAATTTGTCATATATATATATATATATATATATATATATATATATATATATATATATATATATATATATATATATATATGCACTCAATAGCCACGGTCGGGGAGTATGATGGCGATACCGATTTTTTTGTTCTACATCCCCCCTCCCCCTTTAAGGTTTAATACATCATTCAGTTCATTGACCGAGTACAAATCATCCGGATTCGCCAGCATACGTACTGTCGTGCATTTGGTATGCATATATGCACTCAGTGGCCACGGTAGGGTTGTATGATGGCGATACCGAGTGTTTTGTTCTACATCCCCCTTTAAGGTTTGATACACCATTCAGTTAATCGACCGAATACAAATCATCCGGATTCGCCATCATATGTCCGACCGTTCTTTTGATATGCATATATATATAGAGAGAGAGAGAGAGAGGGGTAAATTAACAGATGCTCCATGGTGCCCATGCTCCTGTATGAACAGCTGTATATTTTGGATATATAGACACCATGGATATCGCAGGTATGTATACCTTCGGTATGTAGGAGGTATATATATCATGTGTATACGTATCTAAGTTAACTACATACCTTCTATACCTAGAATACACATACCCAAATGTACATGTACAGAACAGGTATGTACATATACATACATGTATGTGTATACATTTTTAGGTACACTCATATATTATAATTGCAGAATGAAGATTCTCGAATGCAAAAGAGGTGGAATCTATGATATTGGGTTCATTGATCCATATTTTGTTAATGAAAAGACTCTTCAGCTATCTGCCAGGTATACAGAAAATAATATTCTGAGTGCAATAATGTTTCACCAACACCGACGGAAAATAATATTTCCTTACAACTTCGGGTTAGTGCTATTGTGTTGTACACATTCTGTTTTCCTTACTCGATGTTCACTATATAATTGATGAGTTCTGCGTGCGCAGCTTCCACTATATTCTGCTAATCTTCCAAGTTGACAAAGGAAAAGTAATGGTAATGGACCCAAAACGTAAACCCCTAGCGATGTGGGCTGACATGCAGGAAATGATCCAGCGGTAATTTCAATCTTTATTAATTTCAGTATTTATATATGGCACTATATCGACTACTTTGTTTTATTTTCGGATATCAAGTAATAATTACTAACTCTTTTTATTCTTTTTCTTTCTCGGGTAGCGTTTGGAAGAGGTTCACAAAGAAGTCTCCCGGTGAATGGAAATCAGAGCTTACATTTGATGTTGTGCAAGTAAGTACTATCTAGATCCGCGCGCATCTCCTTGATTCTAGTGTCGATACCATTATCATGGCTGGTTGATTATTATTTTGATTGAAACCATGTTCTCATAAAGTGCTTGCAAGAAGGAGACGGGAATCACTCGTGTGGATACTACGTTTGCGAGTTCATTCGTCGGACGACATGTCCCAACGGCAGAAATTTAAAATAACGTCATGTACGTTAGTCGTCAATTCTTCTTATTACCATCTATTTTAGTTATTTAGTTTCATTAATATATATTAACCACTCTTCTTTATATTAGATCGAACGGCTTCGGAACGGTCTTCTACCAAGGGACCGGATACGAGCAATTCAGGAGGAAATTGCGGGCTTCTTAGATGCAGAGGTCCTAAACGTATATGGAAAGTACTATAGCCCCGGTTGGAACTGAATTTGATTTTGTAATACACTCCATCGGTCATGTAATATGCTCGATATACTTTCCTTCTGTAATATAAGTGTTCCTTATTCTGCTATAAGTGTTGCTTGGGTTATGTAATATGCTCGATATTACTTATTCACTCGTGGGATCCGGGAGCTCCGGGGAGGGGCCACCGAGTCTCCTCTCTTCTCATGGGATCCGGGAGGTCCATGGAAGGGCCACCGGGGCTCCTCTCTTCTCATGGGATCCGGCAGGTCCGGGGTGGGGCCACCGGACGTCTGGGGTCGCAAAACACAAATATAAAAAATCTGCCAAGGCAGAAGGGGCATGCGTCCTGGCTCGTATTAAGAACCGGGACTAATAGCCCTGGCCAGGTTCCAGCTCACGAGCCACGTGGTCAGCCCCATTTGTCCCAGGTCCTGGCACAACCGGGACTAATTGGGGAGGGGTATTTGTCCCGGATGCCCCATCCCGGTTGCACAACCGAGACAAATGGGGTTTACGAACCGGAACTAATGCCTCTGTTTCCACTAGTGCTAGTAGGGCTAGGTAGGACAACAACCCTGCCATAATTTTTGGCAAAACAAAAAAGGTGCACGTGTTTTTCTGGTGAATTTAAGTGGTTGTCGTAAAAAAAAAGGACTCCGTCTGATTATTTTAGTAAAAATTCGCCGATTCCACGTCGAAAACTAAGACCATGTCTTGTCTAGTCATAAATTAACTCTTTGGAATACTAAACATTCAATCTAACAAAACGCGGCTCTAAACAATCTCTTAGGTGGGATTTTAATGAGGCCTTGAGAGTATTTTGGCCAACTTATATGCGGGTGGCTGAAACCAAATCTACGCATGTGGTTGGTTTCGTTTTATGGTTCTACATTGGCTTTTGAGGGAGGGTATTCAAAAACCTTAACCGAAAGATTAAGGAATGTTTTTAGAAAAAAATGGTAGAGCCTTTTCCATTGCTTAGAAATTTTATAGTCACTAGTTAAATGCCCGTGCGTTGCTACGGGTGACACAAGTAAACGACTATTGTGTTTGTTAATTATTTAAAATTTCTTATGTTTGTGCATATGTGCACGTCAGTCCTTAACCGCAAAAAAAGTGCATATCAGTCCTTAACATGTTGCCTCTTATGGTTTTTCGCATTTGCCGGTGTTGCGAACTCTATGACATAGGTTTCCCACGATTACTAACGCGACTATCCAATTAAATAGACACGATTAAATGAGAATAACTTTAAGGTATAACTTGTGTTTGAAAATATGAGGCTAATTAGCGGTCACCCGCCGAAGCGACGACTCACTTGTTTTCCAGTCGCATAATGATAAAATCACAGTAGCTCCAACTCTCCTCGCGTTTCCTGCCTTTGGAGATTCCACGAACCCAGAATAGCTCACCTAAACACCTGCCTTTGACGCCGTGGCCGGCCCATTCCCTTGCCACAACACCGCCCCACTGTGCACCAAGCATCCCTCCTCCGCCGCCCTCCGATCGACCATCCCTATTCTCTTTGTACTCATCACTCATGTGGGCACGTTTCGTGGGAATAAGATGAAGTGAATACTGAGTTGTGAGACATAAGGGAGAGGAGGATGATGTGGGCTCTACCCAAGATAATCATGTGAGGGCGTGGTTAGAGGGATTTTATTTGGAAAGCCTTGTAGATTTGGGCTTACTGCCTATAGTGAAAGACGTTAAGTCCAAAATACTCCTGAATTTACAATTACCAGTATCAAATGTTATAGGGGACATACATATGTATTTCTATGATAACCATCAAAGCGGGACAAGAGAATATGGTAGATTAGTATGCACTAATGTAGCAAGAAATAACTACATTACTCATTCCCATTGAAACAACAGACATTAGTTCACGATTGACTACATATATTGACTAAATTTAAGTTCCACGTTCGCAAAATGAAAGAAATACGTCTTTGTTTCTGAATGATTATAGCCTCCTCCAGATCGAATGGAGTAAGCCAAATACCATGCCTAGTCTAGAATAACATATACTTGAAGTTGTCATGACCTTTAGCATCTCCATACCAAAAAAAAAAGTGCTATAAATATCTGATAAGGTACTGAATTGATATGAAGAAAGCATAAAACCTAGAACATATGTTTTGGCATGTCCATCTCGCAATTCATCTCACCAAGTAAGGCTGAAACAGACAAACTATACACATGAATCAAACAAAAGCAACACGAGCATGCTTACAAGCCTAGTCCATGCTCGTGTCCCCCATAATTAAGTTTGTAGCTATGATCATGGTGTTCTGGTAGCGGCTCCAGAACAGTCACTGGCATGTGTTGCAGCACCCAATGATGCCTCTCGGCACTGCCAAGAAGCCCTTTGCTCAATACACAGGCAGATTCTCTTTTCCTTTTTGGGTGGTTGTCTCGTTGATTTGTGGTTACTGTAAAAGCCTCTCTAACTTTCATCCTTTTTGCTAGGTTGTCTCCCCTACGTCAATATAACACATGCAGTGCTCCTGCATGGTTCAAATTAACAATATTAACATATTTTATGCAACCATTCAACTCAATGGCTAACTTAAATTTATATAATCAAAGAGATAGTGTGGAATATTAACCTGGTTAAAATGATCGTGCGTTTGCCTTGTAATTGTAATTCTTATCATTGTTAGAAGGAACTAATAAATAGATAATCAGAACTAAAAAGGGTTGATTAGATCTATGTGCATGTACACATAATTTATGTTGTATAAGTAGTTGTGTAGGTGAGAAGAATTGAACAGAGAAAACATGCAAAAGGTGTCAGCACCATGGAGAAGAAATGAAATGCCAGACAATGAGTTGCACCTTTTATGCGGCTATGCGGGCATCCAACACCATTTCTACACCAATAATGTAGTTAATTGTTTTGTCAACCAATCGGTCAATATATGCATAACTCAATTTAGTGTCAGGAAACTCATACACTGAATATTTAAATGGAGAAATTCTACCAATGTGATGCTTAAATTCATTCCGGTAGTACTACCTGACTTGGTGCACGATTCTGCATGATACTTCAAATTGTTTGCGACGGGAGTGGTGGCAACGGCATGACCCTACTACCAGGCTAACGGTGACAACAACTCCGCCTGTGACTTTAAGGCTCAAGCATCATCACCTCCAGTGACCCCAGGAAGTCTCGCCACACTTTGTGATGTTTCTGAACTTGGCTGCATTATTTGGTGGTGCTTTGGACTGACGAGTGACACATCTTGTGTGCAAAATGCAGTGGTACACTTGACTAAGCACCAAAAAAATCAGAAACCATGCTTCCATTGGGCTGCAACTATTTAACCCATTGCAAATAAATTCAGAACACATGGTAAATAATCTGATTGCTGCAGATTTGCTAAACCGGAATGAAATTGACCTGCAATAGGAGAGAATGGATTGTATGAGAGAGAGAGAGAGCAATAGGAGAAAATATTATTGCCGACTTAGTGATAGCATCATTGCAGTAAAGGTATCTTCAATTTTCAGCTTCTTATAGTTGACCTCACAGTAGGATTCAGGTTCATTAGTTCGTTCTGGTGGTGTAAATTATGAAGATGCAATGGTAGGATCTTTATTCTACCTCTACTTGATTTTTTTCTGGCACCGGCAAGCTTACAAATATGTATAATCAAATAGTAGTAACTCTGGTAGAGCGCTCACCTGATTATCTGAATGGCTACAAGCCTCACCTGCAGCTTGAATATCAAACAATTTTCAACACTGAAGTAATCAACCACAACTTGGACACCATTGGGAGGTTAACGGCAATTCACATGATTAGATATTTGATACATACGCATGAGTACATGATATAGTAGGACCAAAATCGCACAAAAAATGCCCCTGGAAAATAAGTATCAAACTGGCACGTAAATACATAGGGAATGGAGAGAAACATACAGGGACACTCATAATTAGCAAGAAATAATAAAGCAGATGTTAAATAAACTCGTCTACAATAACCTACCTGCACTCATAATTAGCAAGAAATTTTGCATCATACATGGCCATTTCAAATGAAGGGATTATTGTTGGAAAATCAGGACCAACTTTTCGGGCATGATTTTTCTCCTTAGCTCTGCCCGACACACTTTATCTCCAATGGTAAATCATAGCAGTCAGGGATGAAACAAACCTGAAATCAAGCATAGTGGCAGCACGAAGGAGGGCGCAGGGGCGTTGACGCGGGTCCTTGAGTGTGTGCACGGTCGCCGTCGTCGCCTCGGAGCGCGGGAGTAAGCGGGCCTGAGCGAGCCCCACATGGCGGACCAGCACGTCGTGGGTGGACAAGGAGACGCGTTCGGTGCTGCCCGTCGAGTCCGGGATGAAGCCTGGGATGACTGTGGAACCTAAAGCATGTTGATGGGACAAACACCGTAGGGACTTACAGGCAGCATAAATTGACATAGGATCCTCGGAGCTCCTAGGTGCGCCAGTCGAGCTCCAGGCGCAGCAGCTTGTAGACTGGTACTCTAGGAACCAAGGCGGGAGGCGGCCGGCAGGGAACTCGGGGCGGGCGGCAGGATGGATACTGCAGGAAGGAAGGATGAGGCGACAGCGCTCATCAGTGGTGTGACATGCCGGGGGATGTGCTCCTCGTGGATGCAGGGGAGCGAGCAAGCGAGGTGCGATAGGAGACCCAGGCCGTGGCTGCGCGCATCTGAGAGCGAGGATTAGGGTCAGGACTCAGGAGAAGATCAAGCGGGAGATCAGATCAGGCCCGACATTCCCATACACATGCCTCCATGCCTCGATCAGCGGCTCCGTGCTTCTGCTCTCGCTCGCGATATGGGGAGGCCGTTGGACCTCCATGCCCCCACGTGGAGTGGTAGGCGGCGACGGCCAAATCGGCAGGGTGGAGGCGGTAAGGTCCGAATATGGCGGCCGGTATGAGGATGAGCTGAAACATGAGGTGTGAGAGAGGTGCCAAATGTGGGAGAGAGGAGGGCGGCTAGATGGGGGAAGATGCGGGATGGGAGGAGGCGCGAGCTTGAGTTGGACGAAGCATTTTGCGCTAATCACGGGAGGGGAGAGACGAGGTGCGACGAAACGAGGGTTGGACGAAGGCGCGACGTATCACAGGCGGGTCGAAGACGGAACAGAAATTTCTTTTTAGGTAGTAGAGATTACAGCTTCATTATTAATAAAAGTTCTAGACTCTGCATGTACTTAAATATATTTATAATTTCATTGTATCATATAAAGTATTTATGTCTCATGGACTATTTTGATCTTTTCACCATTTTTAGAGTTCTTCCTGCCTCACATTTTTTCCGTCCTGAGTGCACGGTTTTACAGCATTGTCGTTATCCATGTACCCACTTCCATGCATGCGGCACATCCAACTATCCAAGCCTGCTTGGAGCGTACGATTGCCATTGCACGGGTCGTTGGAGTACGAAAAATATCCTCGCACAAGATAAGCCCGAGGAGGACGTGGTGTGCTGTTATAGGTCGCGATTTCGTTGTGGCCGAGAACGTGAACCGTTTAAGTTGAGCTCGCCGACATATCTGTACCAGCCTACATCTTCCTACCCGGCCGGAGTTTGAAATAGTGCCGAGCCGATTCGATCTAGCTGCTCAAGCGGCAATCGAACGTCAGTCTGCACCAACCAGGAGAGCGAGAGAGACAGACAGGACCATGGGAGGCCGGGCTAAGCTGCTAGGCGCGCTGCTGCTGGTGCTGCTCTGCGTGTCCGCGTGCTTCCAGGGCGCCTGCTGCGCCGGTGGTTCCTTCGGCGGCAGCGGAGGCGGTGGGAGGGGAGGAGGTGGAGGCTTCTCCGGTGGAGGGGGAGGTGGCGGGAGGGGAGGAGGCGGAGGATCTGCAGGGGGCGGCGGGAGGAGCGTCGGCGGGTCTGGAAGCGGTTCCGGGAGCGGCGGAAGGAGCACGGGCGGGTCTGTAAGCGGCGGAAGGAGCACCGGCGGGTCCAGATCAAGCGGGGGGTACGGCCGACCGGCGGCGGGTATGGCTGCCGGCGCTGCGGCGATGGGTGCCACCACTGCGGCTGTTGCCGCGGGATCGCAAGGAAGAAGTGCCGCAGGTGACCCCCATGTCCGCGGCTTCTGGAGGGCGTCCGCTGCTCTTGCGGCCGCCGCGCTCGTGTGGGGCTGATCGTGCACGTGGCAGGACCAATATCTACGCATGGTAGACAAAGTAGATTAGTCTTTACTCTTTTTTTGGTACGGAGTAGTAGATTAGTCTTTACTCTATCGAGTAGTTTTTTTAAGGAACTATATATGGAGTAGTTTAGCGTATCGCTGCATGCTGTAAATAGTTAGTATCAGTACTTGAGGCACAGCTCAAAAACCACCATTAGTTAGAGCATGTCTAACAGGCCCCGTATCACGCGAGCGCCCCGTAAAATTCCGGCGGCATACGGGGCGCGGGCCAAAATTTTACGGGGCCTGCTCCACCGCCCCCTCCGCCCCGTATGCCGCCTGGCCCGTACCAAAATTTTACGGGGCCTGCTCCACCGCCCCCTCCGCCCCGTACATATAGAGGGTGAGGGTTGGTGTGGGGGTCCAACCCCCCACCCGCAACCCTAGCTCTGCCGCGCGCCGCCGCAGCTCCGGCGAGAAATTACGCACGCGCCGCCGCCGCATTCGAAGCTCCTCCACCGCGATGAGCTCCCCCGACGCCTCCGGCTCCTCCACCGCCCGCTCCAAGCGCCGCCGCGAGCCGGAGACGCTCGAGGAGGCGTGGCGGCTCCACTGCAAACACTCCGTTGCAGGGAGCTGCCGCAGCGTCTGGAAGTACGTGGCGTGGCCGCAGGCCATGCCGGACACGCTGAAGGACTACGCCCCGGGAGGGAGATACTACAGCGTCGACCCGCCGCCGCGGCCGATGTGCGGCCGCAAATTCGAGAAATGGCTCGCGGAGAGGGAGCTGCTGCAGCAGTGCAAGCGCGGCGGCGACGGCGCAAGCGGCAGCGGAGGAGGAAGCGCGGCGACAGCGCAGGAGGAGGCCTTACCGGCGACAGAGGAGGAGGAGGAGGCCGCCTTCGCGGCGGCGCTCGAGCTTTCGAAGCAGGAAGCAGAGGCGCGGGCGCGGGCGGAAGCGGAGGAGGAGGCGAAGGCCGTCGCCGACGTCGAGCAGTTCAAGGCGATGGAGGCTTCCGGCCCCGTCGTCTTCCTCGACTAGATTAGGTTAGATTTCATGTTCGAGCAGTTCTTGTAGCAATGGTGATCTAAGCAATGAATGAAATCGAGTTTTATCTTCTCTCCCGCGTAGTTCGAATTTAAACATACGGGGCGGATATAGGGGGACTGCTAGACGAACTTGAAAATCTGAGCACGGATTTTCCTAGATTTCCTATACAGGGCCCTCTACACGCGATTTAGAGGGCGAAAGTTTACGGGTCCTGTTAGACATGCTCTTACTCTATTTGGCATTTTCTTTTTCTCGGTTTTGCGGACGGTCAAGCGAGAGAGGAAAGATGGTATCAACCTGAATATATCCCGATGGATAGAGTTGTTGGTTTCCTGTACCCCACAGCGATTACTTGGTTCTTGTGCGGGGTCGTCACCGACTCATCTAATCGTGTCAGCCCAGGTTCTGAAGCCTCCCGCGCACCGGAGTTTCACTTCATATTCTCATCTGTCGATTTCGGTCGAGAGTTGAACCTACGCAAATCGCCTTCAAGAATTGCCTTGCTGCAGCCTGCACCGATAATCTGCAACATCAGAGGAAGACGTGTAGTACTACTCGATCAAAACCTCAACTTCGGAACGGGTTGCAGCTGCAGGTCTCTCCAAATAGGAAACTGAAACACTGCTTGGTACTCGTAGTACGCAAGATAGTTCAGAAACTGTATTGCAGCTTCGCTCCTGTCCTCAGATGTGTTTTCCACGTCTTCCACAAACCTTCAGTGCTGATTTTGCCGACCGACTTTAAATCTGCTGGTCAATTTTCTCCATTTTCTAGTCAAAACAGCTTCAGCTTTGCCTTGACAACAAGTAAAAGCCTAGGTGTAGAAGACGGTGTCCGCTGAATGCTTCTGGTCGAGCCATACGACCGGACCTCGGATACCTGCGTCCTTGGACGCAGTCTCTGCATTTCCCCTACAAATTACGCACCGTCTAAGGCAGACTACCGCATATAAACTGACGCCGCCTCCCTTGTTCTCCACACCCACATAAAGCGCAACAGACCGAGCTAGAGAGATCACCATCGGACGAGGGAGCCAGGCGCGCGGCACGAGCGCAGGAGGATCAGGACAACCATGAGAGGCGGTACGTCGACGAAGCGGCTCTGGGCGCTGGTGCTGACGCTGCTCTGCGTGGCCGCGCAGTTCCAAGGCATTGTCTGCCCCCCTGGCGGGAGGGGTGGCGGCGGCGCCGGCGAAGGCGAAGGCGGTGAAGCCGGAGGTTCCGGCGGGTCGGGAAGTGTTGAGGGAGAAGGTGCGTCGTCGACGTACGGGTACGGCTGTTCGGGTAGTACAGGCGCCGCGGCGGGGCCAGGCGTGGTTTCGAACGCCGCCGTGGGGTCGCGAGGACGCGACGTCTAGAAGGTGTGTCGTGGTGGTGTCACGGCAGATACCATAGAATGGCTAAAGTTGTGGGGACGATGGACGCTGGAGGCGCTCGGGGAGGGATCACGCAGCGAGTAGCCGCGTGAGATAAGAAACCAGTACTGCAAACAACACGATCTACCCAGGTTCAGGGCCCTCGCGTGGAGGTAAAACCCCTACTCATGTCTTTCTCTCTGTATATTGATGTCTATCCGAGTAGCCACAGTACAAATATGGCCTTTTGCCGAGTAGCCACTTTCTCTCCTAATGAATAACTAGGTCAAGAATGTGAACCGGTTCCTCGATCCCTCGCGCAGGAGGGGACAGGACACCTTATATACCCGGTGCACAGCCGGATACAGCCAAATACAAACAGATGTCGACATAGTGTGCACATCGTGCTTCTTCCGAGTTCCCGCTGACAGCTTTGGCTTCCAAGTTTGTCTAGTGTGGAAAGTCGTTGTGCAAAACCAAAGAACCGATCTGTTATCACTGCCATGAACACAGAGTAGGTCCCCCCTATCCTGCGACGCCCTGCTGACATACTGTCGTTGTCAGGCACGCTCTCTGCAGATGAACAGTGTCAAAGTACGGACCCAGGATTCGCGGGATCCTGTGTCAGAACGGCTCCTTTGACTTCTGGCCCGAGTAGGAAACCGCCATTTCTACTCGGGCCAATTCTCCTACTCGGAGGAAAACAACTTCCTTGATTCTCCCCCCTGGCCATTCGTGTGTAAGACCGAATACCAGCTGACCGGGTAGCAAGTATCGGGTAGCCCGCTACTCGACCAAACATGCCTTCTGATCCAGCCTTTAGCGCTTGCCTTTACCCTACTCGGGGGTAACCCCCCGACAGCAGTCCCCGAAGCTGGTAGAGTCCTGCGAACTTGTTCACTGGGCCCTGCCAGCTTAAAAACCAATTTTGTCATTTGAGCTCTGGGGTGCCGAGTAGACCTCCGAGTAGTCATTAATCCTGTCTTGGGTTTCCTATCTCCCGAATAGAAACACTTCTCTTCTCTGTCGCCGAGTAAAAGGACTTAGCGAATTCTCAAATCAGAATCTCTGCGTGGCAGAGCATAATCTGACTTTCCGCATCGCAACAGGGCACGTGTCACGCTACCACACCCCCGACGCCTCGGTGCCCGGGATCTGACAGGGCACGCGCCCAGTTTTCACGGGCTGGGCCCACTCGCCCGTTATGTCCCATCAAGCGCAGTAATTACCCATGATCACGTCGTGGGATCAATTGCGGCCGTTACGCGCGCGTTCTGCGCTGTGTGCGTTTCTAACCGGCCCACACATCCCACGCCGCACGATCTCTGCCACGATCGATCCCACTACCTCCAATCGTAACGGCAACCCGAGGGGAGGTATAAATATCCCCTCGGTAACTCCTTCTTCCCCTTCCTACCTTCACTTTCCCCTCGCCTCTTCGTTTCTCCGCCGCCGCCGAGCTCTTCGCCACCGTGCCCCTCGTAGTGCCGAAAGGCTAATCTTTTCCGCCAAGTTCCACCAAATCACCACCAAACTTCCTCCCGTGCTCGATGGTTCGCGATGACGCCGCCCCGCGCCGGGTGGGCCGGATCCACCGTCACGGCAGAGGAGTGCCAGTGGCTGGTGAACACCCGGCGGGTTCCTGCCGGTGTCCGTTGCCGGCCTCCCGCTGGCGAGCTCGTCCCTGCTCCGGAGGCGGACGAGCACGTGGTGTTCCTCGCGCACTTCGCGCGGGGATTCGGGCTACCAGCATCGGACTTCTTTCGCGGCTTCCTCAATCACTACGGCCTTCAGCCGCACCACCTCCCGCCAAACGCCATTGTGATGCTCGCACACCACGCCGTGGTGTGCGAGGCGTTCGTGGGCGTGCGCCCCACGCCGATGACCTGGGCGCGCTACTTCTTCTTCAGGAAGCAGAGCAAGGCCAAGCCGGGTAGCGCGGAGAGCAGCCGCGGCATGACCGAGACCGGCAGCGCCATGATGGTGCAGCGCAGCGGGACCAACCACCCGCGCATCAAAGGGCTTGACTCGGTGCGCAAATGGCAAAGGATGTTCTTCTATGTGAAGAACATCCTTGTTAAGAAGGACGAGCTACTGGTGGACCGGATCAATCTTCCCCGGTGGACCAATCTGCCTCCTACCGGACAGAACTGGGGGTTCAAGCCCAATCTAGAAGACGACATCAAGCAGATGAACACGCGCCTCGCCAAGCTGAAGGAGAAGGGGCTCAAGGACGACGACCCCATCGCCTGCTGGATCTCCAGGCGAGTGCTCCCGCTGCAGCACCGTGCACATCTCATGTGCTACATGGGCGGCAACCGAGATTGCACTCGGACGACCACGTTCGAGCTCAGCAACGCGGACGTGGCCACTTGGGCGCGCTCCATCATGACCACCGGCCTCAGGGACAACTGGCAGTATGGCTTTGTGCCGTACAGCCGCACGAAGCCAATCAAGTGGGTTAGTACTCCTCACCCTGTTCCCTGCATACAGATTCCGAGTAGATAGCCTTCTTAGCTTGCTGTGCTTAGTATCCGCACTCGGTGCCGAGTAGGACACTTAGCAGTATATCTTTAGGCTTCATGTGCTTTATGTTTGCACGCCACGCCGAGTAGGACACTTAGCAGTATTGCTTAGGCTTCCTGTGCTTTAAGTTTGCACGCCACGCCGAGTAGAGCACCTACTACTATCTGTTAGGTCCCCTGTGCTTCATGTTTGCACGCCTCGATGAGTAGGACGCTCTACTATGTTATGCTTTGTGGCAGCATCCTGTCCCTAGTAGAATCCCTTATGCTGTTCAACTAATTTGTGCTGCCTGCTTGTATCTCCAGCGCCTTGCTCGCCAGCTCGCTGAGAGCGAGGAGCTCTTCGAGGCCAATTGGCACGCAGATCGGACACAGGACGACGAGGTTTCCTACGACACCGCGGACAAACTCAACATCCCTCATGCCGCCCAGACGGATAAGCATCAAGTCGACGCGTCCGTTCGGGACTGGTCCGAAGACGACGACGAAGGTGATTGAGTTCACCTTTACGGTCGCGAGTAGCGCAATCCTCTTTCCTCCTGTTTCCTAAATGTTCTCTTCTTCTCAACTCTACAGAAGATGCTGATGCTGATGCTGAAGAGGAGGGCGAGGACGAGGACGAGGACGCCCTTGAGGTCGATCCGCTTGCAGTTGCTGCTCCCGCCACTCGTAAGAGGGCGGGTAGTGGTGCTCAAGAGCCCACCGCGAAGAAAGCCAAGAAAGCCGTGAAGAAGGTCAAGCAGGGGAGACGGCTACCCCCTTCTCGTGCCGGGTAAGCGATTTTCTTCCAAGTTGCAATTTGTTGTTGCTGCTTTCTCGGAACTCCTTATTCCGCTACTACTTCTCGGTTTCTTCTATCCTTTTTTCTGTTCTGAACTCTCCGTTCTCTTCAGCGCCCCCTTGCACGCTAATGCTGCTGCCGTACCCACCAAGTCCAAATCCAAGAAGAGATCCACCATCGACCTCGATGCACTTATCGATCTCTCTGACGAAGACGAGGTCGCAGCACGGGATCGGGTGCGTGCGCCCTCTCCTGTGAAAGGAGAAGAGGAAGACGACGCCCAGGACATGGACGTTGGTGGCCATGACGCCAATGAGGAGCAGCAGGCCCGCGCAGAACAGGAAGCGCAGGATGTTGCTCATGACGAGAGACCACCTTCTCCCCCAGCTGCCGCAGCCGGGGAGAACACAGAACAAGACCCCGAGCAACAAGATCGTGCCGCCCTTGATCGGCAGGAAGAAAACAAGGAGCAGCAGGATACTGACGCTGCTGCCCAAGACGACCCCGCGGCCCAGCCGCGGGTAGAAGGACAAGAAGATACGCACCCCGATCCCGCTGCCGAGCAACGGGTTGAGAGAGTTGAGGTGGGGCATGACTCCCAGAGCCACGCGCAGCCGGATGCTGCGCCGGGTAGCGAGCTCTTGGTGCCGCCTACCCAGCAAGGCACTTCGTCCGCCGCACCGAGCTCCCCGCCGGTGAAGAAGACCAAGATCACAGCCAGCCCTCCAGCTAAGAAGGATGCGGCCGAGAAGAAGGCTGCTGAGAGGAAAGCTGTCGAAAAGAAAACCGCCGAGAAGAAGGACACCGAGAAGAAGACTGTTGAGAAGAAGGCTTCCGAGAAGCAGGCCACCGAGAAGCAAACTGTTGAGAAGAAGGCTTCCGAGAAGCAGGCCACCGAGAAGAAAGCTGGCCAGCCAGATGCCACCGTTCGCAGGAATCCTCCTCGTGCCGCTGCGCAAGATTCTGCCGCGATGCCGCCACCCAAACCAAAGGCGAAGCCTGCCGTGAAGAGTGGGCAACTCACTATTGGTGCTTCCGGCAGCGCTGAAGGCATACCTGCTGGATCAAGCCTTCGCGACCCGCCTGCCTACCCGCCTTACATGCTGCAGATGGGCAAACAGCACGACATCGGTCTGACCAAGGCCGAGAAGCAACTCGCTATTACGCGAGGCAAACAGGCCCAGGCTGTGGATTCCAAGCTGCCAGCCGGGAACAAGGACAGGTCCCTTTCAATTTTCTCGCGCGAGGTCCAGGAGACCGAGGTGACGTCCATAGGGCTCGAGGAGATGATCGACCGGGTAGGCTTCATCGAAGCTGACTGGAGCAGCGACGTCCTTGGCAACGATCCCTGGCACGGCCTGGCCTTGGGCAAGTTGGACCACTGGCGCGTTGACTGGAACAAGGCGGACATGGGCTACAATCCCATGACCATCTCGTCTACCACCAGCACGCTTGCCGCAAAGCTGTTCGTCCACCGCAAAGCTGCGGGGGACATCGAGCAAACCTACGCGGTAAGTTTTGCTTGCCTGTTCCGAGTTGCACTTTCCTTTTCTTCTATTCTTCTCCTTCTTCTTATCCATCACCCAGTCCCCGAGATTCAGGCCGAGTAGGCAGATACTCAACCGAGTTGCCGTCTTCTCGGGTTGAATCTAAAAAAACTTTGTCTGATTCCTTTTCTTTCTGCCTTTCAGAATAGCCTCTTGAAGAAGACGAACCTGTACCGGACACTGCTCTGGAATCACAGCATTGCGAGAAGGCGCCTTGAGGCCCTAGAAGCGGAACGCGAAAGTGATGCTGTAACCGAGAAGAAGGCCATGGCTCGTACTCTCAAGATTTCTGAGATCGAAAGTAAGCTTTTAGCTACGCGGTTCATGCGTTTTGTGTTTACGCCCGCTTATGCTTTCTGCTTTAACTGATTTTACCCTGCAGGCAAGTTTAAGGCCCTGGAAGATGAGCACAAGCACTGACATCACTGGTAGAAAATCGGCCTTCCATACGCCCCCATTAGTCCCTAAAAGTATCGACCCGCGACTATAGGGGTCTCTAGTCGCGGTTCGGGAGGAGACCCGCGACCAACAGCCTGGGCCCAGCGCGCTCGGTCCACAGCTGGCGGACGGGAGGGGCTTTAGTCCCGGTTGGCCTGGCCAACTGGGACTAATAGGTCCCTAAGGCCTTTAGTCGTGGTTGTCCAGGCCAACCGGGACTAAAGGCCCATCCCTATATATAGGCTCAGGTGGCTGCACTTAGCCACATTTGGTGTCACTTCTACTCACAATATTCACAAGGGGTGGTGGGTTTGCTTTTTGCTCCTCCTATGCACACAAGGTGTTTGATGAAATGCCCGAGAGCATGAAACACACATGATATGAAGTGTCCGAGCCGCACTTGAGCGTTTTCATTTATTTTAACTCCGCGATCGCGGTTAGCAACTTGAACCTTTCATTTATTATTTCCATCTAGTTAGTTTAACAAATGCATGATGGTTAATTATATACTTTATATAATAATAATGCAGATGAATCGGCAGTGGATGTACGGTAACCGACTCTCCGGCGAGTTCACTACGGGTTTGAAAGATTTCCTCGTAGTGGCAAATGCGAACAAGCAGCGAGGTTTTATTATCTGTCCATGTGCTGAATGTAAGAATGAGAAGGGTCACTCCTCCTCAAAAGTCGTTTACATGCACCTTCTTCGGCACGGTTTCATGCCAAGCTATAATTGTTGGACCAAGCATGGAGAAAAAGGGGTTAGAATGGAAGAAGATGAAGAAGAGGATGATATCGATTTCAACTATCATGACGCTTTCGGTGATACTTTCATGGAGGATGATGCCGAAGGTGGGGAAGGGTTTGGTGAAGGTGAAGAAGAGGCACATGATTAGCCCGTTGATGATATTGGTCGGACCATTGCTGATGCACGGAGACGCTGCGAAACTGACAAGGAGAGGGAGAATTTGGATCGCATGTTAGAGGATCACACGAAGTCGTTGTATCCAGGATGCGACAATAGTCTGAAAAAGCTGGGCTGCACACTGGATTTGCTGAAATGGAAGGCACGGGAAGGTGTAGCTGACTCATCATTTGAAAATTTGCTGAAAATGTTGAAGAATATGTTTCCGAAGAATAACGAGTTGCCCGCCAGTACGTACGAAGCAAAGAAGGTTGTCTGCCCTCTAGGTTTAGAGGTTCTGAAGATACATGCATGCATTAACGACTGCATCCTCTACCGCGGTGCATACGAGAATTTGGATGAATACCCTGTATGCACTGCATTGCGTTATAAGATCAGAGGCGATGACCCTGGTGACGATGTTGAGGGCGAGAAACCCAGGAAGAGGGTTCCCGCCATGGTGATGTGGTATGGTCCTATAATACCTCGGCTGAAACGCCTGTTCAGGAACAAAGAGCATGCCAAGTTGTTGCGATGGCACAAAGAGGACCGTAAGTCCGACGGGGAGTTGAGACACCCCGCTGATGGAACGCAATGGAGAAAGATCGACAGAGAGTTCAAAGATTTTGCAGCTGACGCAAAGAACATAAGATTTGGTCTAAGTACTGATGGCATGAATCCTTTTGGCGAGCAGAGCTCCAGCCATAGCACCTGGCCCGTGACTCTATGCATCTACAACCTTCCTCCTTGGTTGTGCATGAAGCGGAAGTTCATTATGATGCCAGTGCTCATCCAAAGTCCGAAGCAACCCGGCAACGACATCGATGTGTACCTAAGGCCGTTAGTTGATGAATTTTTACAGTTGTGGGGCAGACCTGGTGTACCTGTGTGGGATGAGCTTAAAGAAGAGGAATTTAACCTACGAGCGTTGCTTTTTGTAACCATCAACGGTTGGCCTGCTCTCAGTAACCTTTCGGGACAGTCAAATAAGGGATACAAAGCATGCACGCACTGCTTACATGAGACTGAAAGTGTATTTTTGGATAATTGTAGGAATAACGTGTACCTGGGTCATCGTCGATTTCTTCCCCGAAATCATAACGTAAGAAAGAAAGGCAAGCATTTCAACGGCAAGGCAGATCACCGGCCGAAGCCTGCAGAACGTACTGGAGCTGAGATATTTGATATGGTCAAGGATTTGAAAGTCATCTTTGGAAAGGGTCCTGGCGGGCAATCAGTTCCGCTGGGAGTTGACAGGCACGTACCCATGTGGAAAAAGAAATCGATATTTTGGGAGCTACAGTATTGGAAAGTACTAGATGTCCGCTCTGCAATCGACGTGATGCATGTGATGAAGAATATTTGCGTGAACCTGCTAAGCTTCTTGGGCGTGTATGGGAAGACAAATGATACAAAGGAAGCACGACAGGACCAGCAACTTTTGAAAGACCCAGATGACCGGCATCCGGAATGGTTTCAAGGTCGTGCCAGCTACTCTCTTACCAAAGAAGAGAAGGTCATTTTTTTTAATTCCTGAGCAGTATGAAGGTCCCGTCTGGCTTCTCGTCGAATATAAAGGGAATAATAAACATGGCGGACAAAAAGTTCCAAAACCTGAAGTCTCACGACTGCCACGTGATTATGACGCAATTGCTTCCGATTGCTTTGAGGGGGCTCCTACCGGAAAATGTTCCAGTAGCCATTGTGAAGCTATGTGCATTCCTCAATGCAATCTCTCAGAAGGTAATCAGTCCAGAAGATCTACCACGGTTACAGAACGATGTGATCCAATGTCTTGTCAGTTTCGAGTTGGTGTTTCCACCATCCTTCTTCAATATCATGACGCACCTCCTGGTCCACCTAGTCGAAGATATTTCCATTCTCGGTCCTGTATTTCTACACAATATGTTCCCCTTTGAGAGGTTTATGGGAGTATTAAAGAAATATGTTCGTAACCGTGCTAGGCCAGAAGGAAGCATCGTAAAGGGCTATGGAAATGAGGAGGTAATTGAGTTCTCCATTGACTATGTTCCTGACCTTAAGCCGATTGGTATTCCTCAATCGCGGCACGAGGGGAGACTAAGTGGAAAAGGCATGATCGGAAGGAAATCAACGATATGTATGGACGGTCATTCTATGACTGAAGCACACCACACAGTTCTGCAAAATTCGAGCTTGGTGGCTCCGTACTTCGAGCAACACAAGAATATTTTACGCTCGGACAATCCGGGGAAGCCTGAATCATGGATTAGAAAGGCCCACATGGAGACTTTCGGCAGTTGGTTGCGAAAACATTTAATGAATGACAATGATGTTAGAGATCAGCTGTACATGTTGGCCAAGACACCATCTTCGACTATAACGACTTACCAAGGGTACGAGATTAATGGGAATACATTTTACACGATCTCCCAAGATAAAAAGAGCACCATCCAAAACAGTGGTGTCCGCTTTGATGCAGCAACCGAGATTGGGCAAAAGGTCACATATTATGGTTACATAGAGGAGATATGGGAACTTGACTATGGACCCTCCTTTAAGGTCCCTTTGTTCCGGTGCAAATGGTTCAAGCTAACAGGAGGTGGGGTAAAGGTGGACGAGCAATACGGAATGACAATGGTGGATTTCGAAAATCTTGGTTACCTTGACGAACCATTCGTCCTAGCCAAAAATGTCGCTCAGGTTTTCTATTTGAAGGACATGAGTAGCAAACCGAGGAAACGGAAAGATAAGAAAACGATCAGTACATCATGCGATGATCCAAAGCGCCACATTGTTCTTTCAGGGAAAAGAAACATTGTGGGAGTGGAGGACAAGACAGACATGTCAGAAGATTATAATATGTTTGGTGAAATTCCGCCCTTCAAAGTCAACACTGACCCAAGCATTAAGTTAAATGATGAGGATGCTCCATGGATACGGCCAAATCGTAAGAAAGCAGGGACACAAGGGAAGAATTGATGTGTAATAATTTATTGTGTACCAAACTTTTTTGAATGGATCATGTGAATTATATTATCTCTGATGTGTTTAAGACTAACTCCTTTGCAAAATATTTGAGAAAACGAGTGGAAAGCATGGAAAACAGAAGGTTACTTAAATGTCTCAAAACCTTGTGAGATAAAATATCTGATTTCATAACTTTTATTAAAAACAGAAAACAGACGCGCTAGCGCGCCGCAGTGTCGCCGGAATACAAATTATTTTATTAAAAAGAGAGAACATACGAACACTACTCCTCGTCGTCGTCGTCGGGGAACTCGTCGGTGACCTCCTCCGGGTCATCGTCGTCGGCGAACTCGTCGGTGACCTCCTCGTCGTTGTCGGAGGTGCATGATGGTATGTCCGAGATAGGACCCCACCTCGGATCGTCGGTGGCCCAGACTTCGCCGGCGCGGTCGGCCCGACGAAGCTCTTGCAGCGCCCTCGTCCTCGCCTCCCGAGCGGCATCTAACGCGAGGTGGCGTTCGAGGCGGCGCTCCGCCCGCTCAGCCACGCGGGTCTGCCAGAGCTCCTCGTCGGCGCTCTCCTCCCCCGGGTTGTTCCGGTAATACTCGCGGACGACGCGTTCTTCCCTGGCGTCGACTAGGCCCTGAAACGCGCGGTGACGGAGGTGGAGGTGGTCGGCGGCAGTGACGATCTGCGGCTTCGGCGCCCTGGCCTCCGCTTCCCAGACGGTGTGGCAGTCGTTGAAGTTCATCAGCGACCGCGGGCGGTTGAGGCGCCGCCGCGTCCCAGGCGCGGGCGGCCTCCGCCGCCGTCGCAAAGGAGCCGAGGGGGATGCGGTCGTCCCCCCAGCGGATATCTGCGCTGAACATTCCGTTCTGCCGTCCTCGGACGCCGCGGAAGCCGGTGGCGCTGTTCCTCCTCGGAGGCATGGTGGAAGCGCGACGGTGCGTGGAGAGGAGAAGACGCGCTCGAGGCGCGACAGTTTATACCGCGCCCTCCTGGCCACGCGTCACAACTCCCGCGCCACGCGCCACCCTAACACAACCAAGCAAATAGTTGCACATTACTACCCGAGCTCAAAGTGAACACTGACCCAAGCATGGATGGATGTGTTAAAGGGGGGGTGTAGAACAAAACAATCGGTATCACCATCATACAGCCCTACCGTGGCTACTCGGTGCAATATGCATACCAAATGCACGGTAGGACGTATGATGGCGAATCCGGATGTTTTGTATTTGCTCGATAAACTGAATATATGATGTATCAAACCTTAAAGGGGGATGTAGAACAAAACAATCGGTATCGCCATCATACAGCCCCACCGTGGATACTGGGTGCAATATGCATACCAAATGCACGGCAGGACGTATGATGGCGAATCCGGATGTTTTGTATTTGCTCGATGAACTGACCGGTGTATGAAGGTGGGCTATATATAGGGTCCTCTGGCTCACAAAATGTTGTGCTAGGGTTTTGATCCAACGGTTAAGAAACCACCTCATCCAACGGCTCACAACAGCTCGAAAGAAACACACCGTAGCCCTGATCGAACGGCTCACAACAGCTCGAAAGAAACACACCCCGGATCCAACGACTCACAAGCGCTTTAAAGAAACACACGATCCGTGTGATTCTATCTGATTGGTCCAAACGAAACCCTAACCCATTTAGTCCCGGTTGGTGTCCCCAACCGGGACTAAAGGGATGTTTTCTTCTCGCTATATATATGTATGCATTGCCACACCATTGGCATAAACACATACAAACTCACCACTCTCTCATGGCTTCTACCGTACCCACTCTAACATTCATCCAGGCGGAGGCACTTTCCGCCTCGAACTACCCCTGCCCGTGCGGCTACAACGTTCCCGCCGGTTGGATGCTGAGCGCCGGAGGAGTGCCGGTCCCTCCTCTTCCTCAAGGTGTGGCGCGCCGGGCGGCCATCACGAACCACTACTATCACGAGCTCACGCCGGAGCAGCGGAGGAATCCCAGTTGGCATCCCGATAACCAGCATACTTGGGATGCCTTCTTCATCAATCGGCGTGAGAGGGCGCTCGCCAGGTATGAGGAGGACGGCCTGCCTCCTGGGAACTTTCACGAGGACGGTCGTCGGCTATGGTGGTCCGGTCGGACTCTACAGAGCGTCATGGACTACATCAGGGCCGGCGATATCCCCCGCCTGCGCTACCCTCAGGCCCAGTCCTGGAGTCGTGATCCTCCGAGGGAGTGCAGAGCACCGTCAGACGATAGTGACGACGACGGCGGCGGCGACTACGACGACTACGAGTACATGTACTATAGGCTTAGGCAGGAGTATGACTAGCAGATATCAGATCATGCATCTATGCTCTCCGTTTAGGTTTAGATCCACTCTAGCCATTATGTACTGCCTTTTTTATCTATATATATATTCAAGATGTGTGTGAATCTTTATGATTAGTTTTATTTTTCTGAATTTTCTGATATATTATTTGTATTTTTAAGATTTTAAAAAGAATTAGTTTTATTTTTCTGAATTTTCTGATATATTATTTGTATTTTTAAGTTTGGGAAAAGGAAAAGTATTTGAATAACCACCTTTAGTCGCGGTTCGTGTCACGAACCGGGACTAAAGGCTCGTTCTGCGCGGGAACGAAAACGCCGCGAAAAATTGCACCTTTAGTCCCGGTTCGTGACACCAACCGGGACTAAAGGTCCGGGGCCTTTAGTCCCGGTTGGTGTCACGAACCGGGACTAAAGGCTGCACCTATATATGCGCGATGCCTTCCTGCCCCAAAATTCTAAGTCCCAAACCCTCGCGCCGGCGCCCGCTCGTCTTCTGCCTCGTCGCCGTCGCCGTCGCCCGCGCAGTGGACCGCGCCGTCGCCGTCGCCCGCGCAGAGGACCGCGCCGTTGCCGTCGCCGTCGGCGCGCCCTTCTCTGCACCGCCTCCACCCTGCTCCGCCCCCGCCCCGTCGCCGTCTCTCCGGTAGGTTCCCCGCGGGCCGTCGCCGTCGCCCTCGAACGAACGCCATCGAACGGCGCCATCGAACAGTGGCCGTGGCCTCCTCCCCATCTCCGTTCCCTCCCCCGTGGCCGGAATCGCCGGAGACCCGAGAGCCTAAACTGCAACCGCCGGCCACCGTGTGACTCCAGGGGTGACGTCATGATGACGTCACCTGGCCACTGTTGGCGATTTTTTTTTTGATGACGTCATCGTGACACGTGGGGCCCACTTTATATGGAATTACAGAACATAATTAATCTTCTAAATAAAATAACTTTTAATTTATAATTCCAAAAATTATGGAAAAATATGCAAAATGTTCAGAAAAATGTAAGCTATCTGTTTATATCATTTTCAATCATGTTTGACAAAGTTCAAAATGAGACCATATTTGAATTTGTATTAAATTCATTAAAATAATGAAAATAAGTTTTAATTCAATAAATTTAGAATATTAAGTGTAATATACCAAAATGATCAGGAAAGCAAATGCAACCTAGTTATGGGGTTCTCCAAGTCATTTGAGAAACTAATCTTGGACACACCTCTAAAATATGGTTTTCCCCCTCCGGTGGTCATCGTTCTTCCACCCAAAACCCTAGCAATCTGTTTTCCCTCCTTCTACGACAATATTTGCTAAGTCCCCTATATACTTAATTAATTTTTACTACATGCATGTCTGCAGGAGTGACCTATGGTGGACAATAGAGACCTGACGGCGGAACAGGAGGCTGAAGGTTATCTATTAGATATCATAGCCGGAGAACATGATATAATCTCTTCTTATCTGAACCTTGAGGATCAAGAAGGTGAAGGAGGAACAGACATTGTCGATGATCAAGGAGGTGAAGAAGGAACAGACATTGTGGATGATCAAGGAGGTGAAGGAATGGACATTGATGACGGAGGTCAACCGTCGACAAACGACGATCTCCAATTGCAAAGAACAACCACCTCCGGCGAGGTATATATATATATATATACATTGAGCCTCTCGTGATACAAACTTACTGAAATGTGAATACATATGCACTAACGCGCGTGACTCTCTTTCTTATTTTAGCCCTCGGCCGGATCGAGTACGACAACGCGTGGCAAATCCAAGGCGATGAAAGATTCCGAAACATATACCATCGAATCAGTCGGTGTAACCGGCAAGCCCCTACAGCACACCACAAAGTTTATCAACCAATGCGGAGTCATTGTTAGAGACACTGTCCCGATCACCGTCCAGGAATGGAAGGAGCCAAAGAAAGCACGTCTTGGTTTCAGTTATGTCCACAAGAGAACGAAAAAGGAGATGTTCAGAAAGCTTATGGTACATTTCATTCTACCTCCGGAATACCACAAAAAAGATGAATTCGGTGAGGAGGTTCCGGGTGGACGTCAGAGGAGGAGGCTAGTCAAAGAGTTCGCTCTTCAGAAGATGGCCGAAGCATTCCGGAACTTCAAGAAAAAATTGTTCCGTGAATATGTCAGCAAGGGCAAGACTCCGCTTTTCACTGGACAACATGAGAAACTGAGAGATGATTGGACAGAATTTGTGACGCAGAAGAAATCGGAGCATTTCAAGGAAATGTCGAAAAAAATAAGGCTAATGCAGATAAGAAACAGTACCATCATGTTACGGGGCCAGGAGGATACCGCGTTTCGGCGCCTAAGTGGCAGGCGATGGAGGACGGCCTGAGGGCAAGAGGAATCCCTCTAGGTACAGAGGGATGGGACGAAAGAGCCAAAATGTGGTGGTACGGGCATGGGGGATCGCTAGACCCGGAGACAGGGGAGTGTGTTCATCGGCAGAAAACGTTTGCTCCCACAAAAAAATCCTTGTTGACGCAATGACCCAAGCTCAAAAGGGTTGGATCAAGTTCAACAGAGAGAGAGACCAACTGACCCATGCCCTCGAGAATCCTGAACACGGAGGACATATACGAGGCAAAGGCAAATTGCCGTGGAAAGTATATTGCTGTAGTTGAGCTGGGACTCGGAGATCTTCAAGTGCTTCAGTGTATCCAGATACATTATATTGATGCTGGATCCTCCATCCATCAGCACTCTTCTTAGCCTAGTGTTTTGAACAATAGGGCTTACAACAAGAGCTTGTGTGCCGGGTTCAGGGATGTTTCCGGGATGATCAGACTGATCCCAGATTATCGGTGTGTTGGAGTACTTCAAGAATTTCGGGGTCGCAGGCACAACTGCGTTTATCTCCCGAAGTGTTCTTTTAGCCACCTTTGCTGACGGGGTTGCTAGGAAAGTTAGCATTGCTTCTCCATCAACTCTCGGAAATTTGGGTTCGCCTTTTCGCTGTTGTTCCTGGATTTTGTCATCAGTGTCCGATTCACTGTCTTCTTTTTCAGCTTCTGGCTTTTGTTTGGCAGGTTTCCTTTTGGAACCCTTCCCCTTATTTCCGGATCCTGCATTGCCTTTCATATGCTTGTTTAGCCGGCATTGCGCGTTTGTGTGGGTTGGTTTCCCAAATTGCGAGTGGTGGACGCAGGGTTCCGACTTAATTCTCTCCCATTCTTCGGGAGTGTAATTGATTGGATCTGGACTGCGGCCTTTCCACTTGTTCACCTTTTCTCCTCCAAAGGCTATGTTTACCTCCTTGGGCTTTGTTGTTGACTCCGGAGTTCCTTTTTTGTCAGAACGAGGGGTTTTCTTGGCGAGTATTAGTGACTCAATATTGCCTCCTCTTGCTCTGATATCATCTTCGGCTGTAGCATGCTCATTAGCGGTTGTAAGCATAGATCCGAGATCTTTGTGCTGTTTAGAACCAACCATGAACGGTACGAGTCCGGGTTTTAGGCCATTGACGAAAGCATGCATTGCTTGTACGTCAGTTACTCCAGAGCAACTATTCTTCATTGCAGTCCATCTGGAGATGAAATCCACGTATGGTTCGTCCTCAAATTGGGTGCAACGGTTCAGCTGGTTGATGCTATTTGGGCGTTTGTATGTTCCCCGAAAATGCTGAGTGAATACTCTCGCCATATCATCCCAACTGTCGACAGTTCTTGATGGTAAACCATTGATCCAATCTATGGCTCCGTCTAGCAACATTAGGGGAAGAAACTTGACAGCTTCCAGGTCTGTCCCATTGTTGATTTGGACGGCTGTATAATAATCTGAGAGCCAGGTATCCGGGTTCGTACTGCCGGTATATTTTTTGTAGGTTGGACCAACTTTGGCGAAGCCAGAATGCAGGGTTATCCTTCGGATCCTGTCAGTAAAACACTTAGGACCAAAGTATAGATCATCCTTTTCTGCTCTATCAATGTGTGCAGAATATCTCCCGGCTGAATGGACAGAAGGGGATCTGCTCCTTTCTTTTCCATTGTTGCGCGGACGCGCTTTTCCGAGGTTATCTCTATCTCTTCCGTGTTCACGTCCTTTAGGCGGAGTTCTGCTTCTATGCCTTTCCTTATCCTTAGGAGGTGTCCGGGATCTTTCACGTCTGTGAGGTATATCATATCTTCCAGCTTTCTCAGCTGGGTTTCTTGGAGGTGGCATTATTTTGCCGTCCTTCCGGTGTTTGTCTTCCCGATCACGTGGTTTATATCCATCTTTCGGGAGATGAGGTCTGGTTCTAGACGCTGCGTCCCGGTTGTCGGGGTTTTTCTTGTCTTTTCTCGGATCCTCTTTTTTATCCGAATCTCCGGGTTCTTCCGGTCCAGGTGCTCCAGCAGCGCAAGTAGCTGTTTTGCAGAGGGCAGAATTATCATGCAGCCTCCCTGATCGCTCTTGGCCTCGCTGCTGCTGCTGTAATGCTTTTCCTAAGAAAGCATACACCCCTTGGAGTTTTTCCCCGTTGGAGTACAGATCATTGTTTCGGATGGCGAACGCTGCTTCCGCGTTTTCCGCTGCGGTTTTGTATATTGGTTCGCCCTTGGCATCCTTGTCGTTTAACTGCTTTTGCCAAGATGGGTTATAAAACCTTTCTTTTGGCGGCAGTTCTTCCGGTTTTGCGATTCCGGGTAACCTAGTAGGTTTTAACACGGATCTATGCTTTCTCTCGTACTCCTCTATTTCTTCCTTCATGACTTTGATGTCATTATGGGTTTGTTGGAGATGTTGCCGAGATCTAAGCAGATGTTGCTGTTGCCGTTGAAAAGCTTGTCTCCTGGCTTCCAGCATCTCAGGGGGTTCATCTGGTCCCACTGGTGTTTGTAATAGCTCTTGCTCTTCCAGTTCTGTCATTGGCGGAGCAGTGATTTCCTTAGATTTCTTTTCTGCTGGCTTTGTGCCGCTAACATCTCCTACTTCCAGGTTTTCATCAGCGAGATCGGCTGATTTTTTCTTCCGGAGTTTGTATTGGAGTTTTTTAGAAGCATGGTGCTTTTTCTTGGAAGAGGGAGGTTTTTTGACAGGCTCATCTTCTGTCATCTCCTTAACATTGGGGAATATCGGAGAAGTTTCTCCGTCTTCTCTCTCTTCCACCGGCGGAGGGGTTTTAGGGCTTTCCTGGCTGTCGGCACCCGTTGTACCAGCTGGTTTTGCCATTAGCACTTCATGGAATCCCTCTTGAAAGGACTTAACCTTTCTTACGAAGGCATCCTCGTCTTCGTCTTCGGAGTCGAAGTTATCCGATCCGGTTTCCGACTCCAACCTCGCCTCAATGGCGGCAAGCACGGACTCTGCTTCCGAGTTCATCGTCTTGTTGACGGATGTCGGATCTTCCGCCTCTGTGACGGGTGTTTCTTCTTCCGTCTCTATGACGGGTAGGTTGTTATCTGCCTCTTGCACGGGATTTCCGTCATCCGTGTTTTCAGCGATTTCGGATTGCACCATGCCGATAAAGTGTGTATCACTTTTTTGTCGGCGATCTGAGCAGAATCCGGCATCATAGTCGTCTTCGACTGGGTATAGGGCGGGTGGGATAAATTTGCTTCCACCGCAAAACCCCATTGCCTCTGCAGTTAGTCCGATAAAGATGTTAGCAGATCCGATCGGTAACACGCAGGCACTTACCAGGTGGTTTTGCGCCGGTATGTAGGATCCGTTGTCGAGGAAGCGCCCGACATCGTCGTCGAACTCCAGGCTTCCGACAGTGATCGATCTTCCAATTCCGCCGAGTATCCCAGATCGGAATTTCACGCCTGACGTCGTTTGCCCCACGGTGGGCGCCAACTGTCGAGACATCGTAGTAGTTTTCATAGACGGGGGTGCCATGAGACTACGGTAGAGACGTGGGGTAACGGGTTAGCGTAGTAACACAGAACACGGGATTTTACCCAGGTTCGGTACGTCGCGACAGTACGGCGTACCTACTCCTGCAC
This sequence comes from Alopecurus myosuroides, assembly GCA_028641055.1. Classification (NCBI taxonomy): domain Eukaryota; kingdom Viridiplantae; phylum Streptophyta; class Magnoliopsida; order Poales; family Poaceae; genus Alopecurus; species Alopecurus myosuroides. The sequence continues at coordinate 99,052,897 of CM054061.1, forward strand.
TTCTCACTAATTGGGACTAAAGCCCGTTTATCAGGGTTACAATGTGAGGGTGTAGATCTAGCTTCTCGACGAGGATGAGCTTCTCGGCGAGTTGCGTAGAGCTTGAACTTGTGTCTAACTTGTGCCTTTTTTGTCTATCTCCCGTCCGGCTTTATATAATAGCCGGATTAGGGCTTACAGAGTAGGAAACCTAGAAGACTACGTTTAACTTATAACTTGGAAAGTAAGGAATCCGTCTTCTCCTCCAAGCCAGATCACGTGGGCCGTGATCCGGGTTCTTCTGGAATCCGGCTTCTGCGCGTCGGACTACTGGGCCGCCCAATGGACCTAAGCCCATTACCATGTAGGCCACCCTGGTAGTCCGGCTCTTTGTCTACCATCTTCTCCCCTATTCAGTATATATCCGACAGTAGGGTTTTCCCAGGAGGGTGATTCGTACTGTTACAGAAGCCGTAAGAGAAATATGGACCGGGCTGCTGTCGAAGCTGCAAATCTTCTGTCGAAGCTTGCAACGGAAGTTAGTGAGTTGAAGCAGACCGTGGCGGGAATAGTTGAGAAAGAAACTGCAGCGGCTGCAGGGCCGCATGAAGAACATGCAGCGGATCAGCGGAGAAGCAGCGTGGCTTCCACGGAGGCCCCGCCTGCAGGTGCTAATGCACCGATGACCGAGAGTCGTGCACCAGAGCCTCACTACCCCGTGGATGATGTAAAGGAGATGAAAGAATGTGATCTGCATTATCCCGTGGGGACCATTTCCATGAAGGTAGCTACAGGCAGTGCTTTACCCTATACACCTGGAGCACTCCATCACAACAACCCCATTCCATATGGCTATGCTCGTGTCACGGTGGAAGACATAGTCCAAGGGTTTGAGGACCTGGAGATTGACATAGCTACACCCGAAGGGGAGAGAAGACTTGGAGATGTCAAGCGCCAGTTCATTCTATGGAAAAAAAAGTACATAGTGTTTCCAGTCGAGACGCCAAGGCTAACAAGTCCACCCCCCTCCGATGGTGCAGGTGCTGGTGGTGGTGGTGCTGCTGGTGCTGGTTCACCTACGCCTCCTTCACGCCATTCGACGCCGTCCCCCGATCCACAATCTCCGGCGGGTAAGCAGTTGTCTGTAACATCCCAAGTATGAAAACCTACCATTTAGAATGTTTGATTTCTTGTTATTAAAGTATTGCATCATGTCATCATATTGTTGCATTTGTTTATTTTGTTTTGCATCTGTTATTCTTTGTTTTCACAATGAAAATCAAACAATTTCAACTGCTTTGTTTTCATACTTGTTCTGTTACAACTTTTGGAATAAAAATAACAAATTAAAACAACCAAATTGTTCCATTTTATTTCATGTTGATCACTCATTAACTTGTTGGTTTTAATCAAACAATTAATTCAATCAATTAATTAAATCACCTTCAATTTCCAATCAAATGCATCAAACAAAACCACTTTTGAAGTTATAAACTTTAACAAGCCAATCAACTAATTTTTAATCAAATTAATCATAGGGTTACCCCATTAAAATCCTTGTTTTCCATGTTAATCAATTAATTTTAAATTGTTTCCAAATTCAAAGCATCTTCAAACAGCACCCAAAATTCCAACTCATGAAAACTAACAAACCATTCTAATAATCTAATCCAATTAATAGTAGGGTTCACCCTATTAAACTTGTTATTTTCTAATATTAATCAACTATTTGCAAATTATTCAAATTCAAACCATTTTGGCAAAACAACAACTAAATTGGATTTTCCAAAAACTTAAGTGGTAAGTTGGTACATATTGAACTAACAAACTCACCTGTTTTTTTTCCACAATTTTATAAACTCTAAAACCTATCTAACTCTTCCCTTTTCTAGTTGCTACAAAAAAAAAACAGAAATAACAAAAAGAAAAGGAGCAGCAGCTAACCTAAGCCCAGCCCACTAGCTAACCTCACCTTGGCCCAGTACCCCTTTTCCTGTCGCTGTCTTCTTCCTGACGTCAACAGTACGATCACCTCTCCTCCACACGATCAGCTCTCCCCTCCTCGATGCAGCTCCGTACCATTGCCTCTCCCCCTTAAGTACCCCTCTACAACCCTGCCCTAGACTCGAACCCTAGTCCCTAACCCTCCATCGCCGCCAGCTCCTCTTCCTCTTCCCCCCGAGTCCTTCTCTGAACCTCACTGTACCACCCGCACCTCACCACCACGAGCACCATTGCCGCCACCTCCCCATCTCCACGGGCACCTCGAGGGGTGGCTGACCCTTGGAATGGAACCGCCGTGGTTCCTAGTCCACGTTCCAGCCCTCCGTTGAGCTCGAGGAGGATGGTAGCGGCCGCGCCATCAAGGTTTCCTCGCCGCCGTACGCCTGCACCAACCTGTCCGCCCCGACCTGTACCTCCTCCGGATGCGCTCGAGGTGAGCCTCGACCCCACCTCCCTCTCGCTCCCTCCTCCTCTCCCTTCCGCCACCCTCATCCCACACGCCCAAGCACCGCACGGCCACCGCGGCCATGAACCACGGCGAGCTGCCGCTGCATCGCTGTCCCTGTCGTGGTCAAGGAACAGATCGTTCCGTTCAGTTTTCAGAAACCAATCCCGCAGTACTGCACCTTAAGCCCCCCCACGAACCTATCCTATCACCAACCGAAACCCACCACACTGGCAGAGACCCGCAGCGCGCACCCTGGAGGTGCTGGGTTCGAGTCCCAGCTCCCCACCCTTTTGCTGCTATTTGTTCCGATTTAAGTGCAGTGCAGATCTGAACCATAAGCCCCCAAGTTCCCCTTCCCTGTCACCAAACAGCAGCTTAGCCCACTGGTTCTGTCCCCTTTGCTCACAGAAGGAGGGCAGGGGTTCGATCCCCCACTCCCTCAAATTAAACCACCTTTTATTTTGCATTGTTTTGGTACTGCACAAACCCCAGAATCACCAATAAGTCCCTGTACATTCTTTTTAGGCCCCTGTAAAATTATTTCTAAGTCCCTAGTTACTAAAAATGGCAGATTTACCCCAAATCTTGTAAATTGCATAAGAAAATCATTTTAACTCCAATTTTAACTTTTTAAATATGTTTTCTGTCCCAAATTGAATGATCTATCCAAATATAAAATTTGTTTACTGTTTTGAATATTTTAAATTGTTGAAATATTTGAATTCCTGTTTAAATCACTTAATTTTGCAAAATTCATAACTTGTTCATAAAAATTCCAAATTCAACAAACTAAATATGTTTTCCAATCAATTTTTCATGTACTTTCCAAATATAAATTTTGTTTGCTGTTTTGAATAATTTAAATTGCTGAAAACAACAGTTTCTAAATTATTGCATTTAAAATTGCCAAATTAATAACTTGCTCATTTTAAATCCAATTTCAACAAATGAAATATGTTTTCCATGCAAAATTAAACCATCTTTTCAAATATGAACTTTGTTATCTATTTTGAACAATTTAACTTGATGAAAACAACAATTACTTGTGTGACATCAATAAGGAACCAAAAATTCTTAACATGCCAAATAAAATCCCACACTTGGTAATTTCTTTTTTTTTCCTTTGCATCTATTGTTGTTTCATTATTGCTTTCTTCATGCATGCATCATGCTAACAACTCTCACATAATAATTAATTGTGAATCATTTGTTTCCACTTATTTCAATGGATCTTTTCCATATGCAATCCAATTGCATATGGGTCCAATTAAATTGTGTTATCTTGCCAAGTAGTTTATTTTGATGCATCTATTAACATGACATGCATCCTCCCATGTTTGTGCACCTATGCCATGATATTGATTGTCTACCTTTCCTGCCTTGTTTGTTTGCTTCTTCCCGGATACACGACGACGTTGAGACCGACGATACTTACGACACCCCTTCTAAGGAGTTAGCTCATTACCAGGCTACTGGGTTTTGCAGGCAAGTTATCACTCACATGAACCATCGTGTTCCTTTCAACATTGATTACCGATACTTTCCGTTGTTCTTTCCTGCTAGCCTTAGTAGTAGTTGTTTCTGTTACGAACCTATCACATGTATCCTTTAAACCTGATATTGCCTCACCTCCATACCTATACCCATTGTTTGAGCCAGTGTCTTACTAGCATGCTTAGGTTGTTTTTCTCGAGTCTGTTACCCGTTACTTTCTGTTACTATCTCTATTATGTTCTGGGGGCTCGATGTTTAATCAATCAATCATGCTAATGGTATTGCTAAATAATAACTTGATGATAAGGCACCGGCAGGAGGCCCTGTGTGGTTTTGAGGCCTGCTAGTGTCGACCCTAATAGGAAAAGGGTCTTGTCTACTGATCCATGATGAGCGCACTAACCGCATGTGGGAAGCGAGTATGGGCGCCCCCCTCAATTTGATTCGATTCGCATCTCGTCCAAATCGCCTCATTTAGTTCGTGTTTTCCATTTGCCGCATGCATGATTTTGCGAGCCCAGGCCAGGGTGGAACTTTTGTAGTCGGCATATAGGGGGACACGTTCTTAGAGTGCTATGAGGGTCCATTTTCTTCTGGGCTCGATTAGCCGTGCGCCCAAGGTTCTTTGGGCTTGATGCGAAGAAGAGTTGAGTTGTGTTGAGTGCCCCGCTTGGTGGAAGGGCCTTTCCATCTGGCGGGTTATTCATGCGTGTACGGCCAAATTGGTGCAACCCTGCAGGGATAATCTTCTCGAGAAGCCGTGTTTTCCGCGGTTATGGATTACTTGGTGAAAGTACTGGCTAACAAGTACTCAGGACAACTTAAACCTAATGATTAACAACCTTACACCCAATGATTAACAACTTGACTAGTAATAGGCTTATTGACACAATAATATGAACCATCATTAATTCAATTGTGTGAGTTATCCTCGGATTGCTTCTTTGGATAAGGGGCGAGATCCAGGATGGGTTTGTTTGAAGTTATCTTTCAGTTGGTTACAATCCTCGATCTTATCTCCTTTCTGTTAGCCGGCAGTTGTAGTATGTTTCTGTAGTTGTGTAGAGCAGCCAGTTGCAGCATCCTTTATATCCCCTCTCTTCCGTTGAACCCAAGGCATCTGTGCTTGGTGTTGACGGGTTACACTTTGGTGAACTGTGAGTCTTGCTTGCCAGTACGTTTATGTACTGACCCCTTTGGGGCTGTGGTTTCCGCAGACCTACGTTACCGAGGATCTACATGGTGGCTACTACGTGGATCATGACGAGACTGCTGACGAGTAGATAGCGGACCCGGGCAGGATCCGAGACTTCGTGGATGGGCTCCGTCTGTTCGTTTCCGGCCTCTTAGGCCTATTTGGTTCTTGTCTGTACTCAGACATGTTGAATGCTTCCGCTGTATTGTAATGATGTATTGTTGGGGCAGGTGCCCTCTGAATGATTGTATTTGCTATCTCTGCTCTAATGAGAGCCATTTGCAAGTTATTTCAATCTTTTGTGTCGTAGAGATCTGTTGTGATATCAGTTGTTCAACGCCGTTGACGTACCATGTGTGTATGGTTTGAAGTACGTCGACGGAAGTGCCTTTTATCTCTAGTGGATAGTTTACATCGACGATGGAATAGTAGGGCTTGTGTTGTCGCGCATAAGCGCAGGCCTACCAGGAAGCTGGGACGTGGGAGCAGTTATGCCCCATAATCCAAGCACCTGCTATCCAGTTCGGCCCGATGAGTATCCCCTAGAAATCAGGGTGCGACAAATAGGTCCATTTTCTTCTGGGCTCGATTAGCCGTGCGCCCAAGGTTCTTTGGGCTTGATGCGAAGAAGAGTTGAGTTGTGTTGAGTGCCCCGCTTGGTGGAAGGGCCTTTCCATCTGGCGGGTTATTCATGCGTGTACGGCCAAATTGGTGCAACCCTGCAGGGATAATCTTCTCGAGAAGCCGTGTTTTCCGCGGTTATGGATTACTTGGTGAAAGTACTGGCTAACAAGTACTCTGGACAACTTAAACCTAATGATTAACAACCTTACACCCAATGATTAACAACTTGACTAGTAATAGGCTTATTGACACAATAATATGAACCATCATTAATTCAACTGTGTGAGTTATCCTCGGATTGCTTCTTTGGATAAGGGGCGAGATCCAGGATGGGTTTGTTTGAAGTTATCTTTCAGTTGGTTACAATCCTCGATCTTATCTCCTTTCTGTTAGCCGGCAGTTGTAGTATGTTTCTGTAGTTGTGTAGAGCAGCCAGTTGCAGCATCCTTTATATCCCCTCTCTTCCGTTGAACCCAAGGCATCTGTGCTTGGTGTTGACGGGTTACACTTTGGTGAACTGTGAGTCTTGCTTGCCAGTACGTTTATGTACTAACCCCTTTGGGGCTGTGGTTTCCGCAGACCTACGTTTCCGAGGATCTACATGGTGGCTACTACGTGGATCATGACGAGACTGCTGACGAGTAGATAGCGGACCCGGGCAGGATCCGAGACTTCGTGGATGGGATCCGTCTGTTCGTTTCCGGCCTCTTAGGCCTATTTGGTTCTTGTCTGTACTCAGACATGTTGAATGCTTCCGCTGTATTGTAATGATGTATTGTTGGGGCAGGTGCCCTCTGAATGATTGTATTTGCTATCTCTGCTCTAATGAGAGCCATTTGCAAGTTATTTCAATCTTTTGTGTCGTAGAGATCTGTTGTGATATCAGTTGTTCAACGCCGTTGACGTACCATGTGTGTATGGTTTGAAGTACGTCGACGGAAGTGCCTTTGATCTCTAGTGGATAGTTTACATCGACGATGGAATAGTAGGGCTTGTGTTGTCGCGCATAAGCGCAGGCCTACCAGGAAGCTGGGACGTGGGAGCAGTTATGCCCCATAATCCAAGCACCTGCTATCCAGTTCGGCCCGATGAGTATCCCCTAGAAATCAGGGTGCGACACTGTCGCCCCCCATTCCTCCTCCGGCGGTTAAACAGCCGTCGCCCCCCATTCCTCCTCCGGAGGATAAGCAGCCGTCGCCCCCCATTCCTCCTCCGGAGGATAAGCAGACGTCGCCCCACATTCCTCCTCCAGCGAAGAAACAGAAGCAGGCAGACAGCAAGGGAACCTGCTCTTGGACTATTAACCCGAAGCCTTATGTACCTAAGACCACACGGGTACCGGAGCCATCACTGAAGCCTATCCCCCCAAGGCCTTGGGAACTTAGTGATGCTGAAACCAAATTGGCCGTGAAGGCTGACGTTGAGAAATGGAAGGCCCGTCAGAAGGCGCTAAAGGAGCCTGAGCCCAAGGAAGTATTCCCTCCGATTGTAGACAAGTGGGCTACGGGTTTTTTGTCGACACCGTCCCAAGCCGAGAAGAATTTGCCTAAAGACTATGATATTGAACTTCGTAAGCAAGCAAAAATATTGGAGGAGGAGAAAGCAAAAAGAAAAAAAAGCGGGAAACAAGTTGACCAGCTCGGGATGCAGAGTAAACAATCGATCCCCCCGCTCATAGTGAAAGCCGGTCCGGAACAGGACCCCGAGGTCATAAGAGCTGTGGCAGCAATGGGATTGACTGTAGCTACTGCCATGGAAAATGCGTCCGAGGCCGGTATGTCTCTTCGTCTCTTTTTAGGCCTGGACGATGCGCCAATGGCTGAGGTAGCATTACAATATGAGAAGAAAGGGCCTCTCGTCGAGCCTACGAAGGAAAAGGATCTACCACCACTAATGCAAAGTCTGCTACGTTGGTACAAACAATTCATATCATGGACCGACAAAGAATTTGTGTATGTGGATGTTACAGAGGAGCATCACACCAAAAAGTACTCTGTACAAGTTGAGATGAGTGAATTGTTCCAGCTGTTCAATCTGCGCGAGCTCGACAAATCTATCCTGAGTTGCTACGTTCTGTAAGTGATTTATTTCTACCTCATCTTGTTCTTCATTGCCTACACTATATATATATATATTGTCCTAACTATATTGTTGCGTACGCTATTATGCAGATTGAAGATTTGGGAATGCAAAATAAGACTCATCCATGATGTTGGGTTCATTGACCCACAAATCATTAATGGAACTATGTTAGAACGTCACCCCGAAGACGTGGAGAAAGACTTGTACAATTTTCTTAGAAAGCATGAATTCAAAAGTTATATTCTATTTCCTTACCATTTTGGGTGAGTGTTTCTCTCATGTTCCCATTCTCTTTTGTTTACTCCATGCATGGTATGTCTAATCGATAAGTTATGCATGACTGTGCATGTAACGTGTCCGCAGGTTCCACTGGATTCTGCTAAAAATTGAACTTGACACCTCCACAGTTTTTATCATTGACTTTATGAATTCAGATACAAATCTTTGGGTCGACATGAGAAAAATGATGCAAAGGTAATTATTTTCAATCATTTCCGCTCTATATCGATCGGTCTCTTTTGTTCATTTCCTAATATGCAGTAGCTAATAACTCTCTTGTTCATTTCATTTTATTTGCAATGTAGAGTTTGGAGAAAGTTCTCACATGAACATGTCGGTGGATACAAACATCAGCTACAATTTAAAAATGTGGTCAAAGGTGTGGATAAGCAGCCACCGGGGACCGGTCTATGTGGATACTATGTCTGTGAGAACATACGGAAAGAAATCTCTGAGAGTAAGAAGGACGAGACCACGCGGAGGAGTCTCAATAACTTGCGGAGGGCGCTTACTCCAGAAGCTCGCTTCCGACCAATTCAAGAGGAAATAGCAGGATTTTTCCTTAGGCATGTCATCGATTCCAAAGGAGAACACCATACGTCCACCGACGATGACTATTATACGCATGTGCAGCCCCGAGTACTTTGAAACTTGTTCGAATTTGTGTATGGTCATCCATCTTAATTCTGTAATATGGAAACTTGTTCGAAGCTGTATATGGTCACCCGATATTGAATATATATTATATATTCCTATTGAATTCTCCTTGTTTGAAATTTCATATATATATATATGCATGTATATAGTAGCGTAAAATATATATATATATATGTGTACTGAAACTTCATCAAAATTAAAATAAAACACAAAATAAAATATAAAAGAAATAAAACAAAACAAATTAAAAAGAAACCAGGTTTAGGGGGCCTAAAACCCTAAACCTGCGCAGGTTTTCAGTCCCGGTTAGCCACAAGAACCGGGACTAAAGGTCCTCCGTCGCGACGGACTTCTGGCGCCCACGTGGACGGGCCTTTAGTCCCGGTCCGTAAGCGGCGGGACTATAGGGGGGGTCTTTAGTCGCGCATCGCTAGTCCCGGTTGCGCGGCCGGGACTTTTGGCCCTGGCGAACCGGGACTATAGGCCTATTTTCTACCAGTGCATGTGTTTGTTGAGAGCGCTGAGACAACCATCAAGAAACTAGAAGGTGAGTTGCTGTCTTCTCGGCTTATCTTTCTTCTTTCTTCTTCGCTACTCTGCTAATTTTGTTCCTCTCTCCGCAGAAGATCACAAGAAATTTGTTGAGGAGCCTCTCGACTGCCTCAAACCCGTCGAGGTGCAGCAGCAATTGGAGAGCCAGGTTGTGGAGCTGAAGAAAGAGCACGCCACCAAGATGGAACCTCTCCAAGTTCAGCTGCGAGCTGCCCTTCAAGATGCCCTTGACATAGCTGCCGAAAAGAACAAGATAGCTGCCGAGAAGGACAAGATTGAGGCAGCAGCCAAGGCCAAACAAAGGGCTCTCGAGCTGGAATGCGAGAAGCTGAAGACTAGCAACTCGGACCTCATGCTCCAGATGGCCGGGCTCCGCAAAATCGAAGAGAGGCACACTGCTGACGAGGAGTCATGGAAGAATAAGCTGCAGTCGCTACTCTATGACCTGAATAGTAAGTGCCCGCTTCTCTGCGCTTCGCTGTCTCCTTTTGCTTCTCTGCTGCTTGATCCACTTCTCTAATCTGCCTCTGTCTCTAATCTTTTTTGATAGCTTTTTCAGAAATTTTCCCCGACCTCAACTCGTCTTGCAAGCCCGCTTTGTCAAAGGCCCAAGCAGTTTGCACCGAGAAGGGCCAGCCCATGGACACTAAAGCCTCGATTGAAGACAGCTTCACAATCATGCAGGGGCAGCTCCAGCGTCTAAGGGGCGTGGGCACCGACCTGGTGTCCACTGCCTTTAATCTCCATGACTTGTTTTGGCCTCGAGACTCTGCTCCAGCAACCATCCGCGGGCTCGCCGAGAAGCTGAACGGCGTTAAGGCCGAGCTGAAGAAGTGGTGAGCATCCGGAGCTCGGGCCGGCGCAGACATGCTGCTTCTCTTCGTCTGCAGCTGGTACGATAATCTTGATCTCAACCTTATCCTCGAGATGCGCCGGGATTCGAGGTGGGAGAAGAATTCCGACTGCGTGGCTCGCCGCCAGTTGGTTGCGTACGAGGTCGCTTCCTACGCAGATACCGCGCGCTTCATCGACGGCCTCACCGAGCCCGACACGGATGTGGAAGGCGAGGGCGAAGACGAGGATGATGAGGAGGAGGCCACTGAGTCAGACGGGCTGAGCTTCTTTGACAGCCCCGATGGCAAGTCCGGGAAGGGGAAAGGCACGGTCGTCGAGGAGAGCGACGAGGAGGCCGAGAGCGAGAAGATGACCATCGACACCGCAGCCCTTGAGTTCGGCACCTCCTCAGGCGCAGCCCTCGACGACACGGTGCTACTCCGCGCTCAATTCACTGCCTCCACCTCGGCGACGGACCCCATCTCGGTGGCTACAGCCACTTCTGATCAGGCTGCCACCAACCCAGAAGCGGATGCCGCAAAGACCAACATCGCCAACCCGGAAGCTGATGCTACCAAGGCCACCAACGACGCCAGTGCTGCCAAGGCCAACATCGACGATGCTGCTCGCTCCACCTGATTACATTCTGCAGCACTTATCTTTGACAACTTTTATCAGATCCCCGGAATGCCGGGTGCAGATGTACTGAAACCATTATGTTCTTCTTTGCTACTCAGTTTTATTCTCAGTTGATGTTTTTAACTTAGTAATTTGAGCAACCTTGGCTCGATGCCGGGTTGCGTTATCATGCGAGTCCCCGAGTTGCATTTCTTATTCACCCTTCCTTTTTATCTCAGCTCTTGCCCGCGACTTGTCGCTTTTTTGGTATTCGAGTCACAAGAGTTCAAAGTTGGAGTTGCAAATACTTAGCCACTTGGAAACACTCATAGTAACGCTGCCCACCACTTAGCCGAAAAAAGTTAACAAAAAACAGCAGTAAAGGACACCCTACTCGGTTCCTGCACTCTTTCTTTCCTTAGTAATTTTTCTTGTGCTCATTGACCTTTTGCTTGTTCTCTTGCTTGCCATGAAGCCGGGTTTCGGACAACAGCAGAGTCGAAGAGTTGCCACGTAGGTTTAAACACAGTACTAAATGTACTCACGAAATCTTAAGCAGAGCAACCGAGTAGACAAAAGTGAAGCCGAGTAGAAACACAGAGCAATTTTTAGACGAGGGCAGTCCCCGAGTTCAATTTCAGGTTGCTGAGTAGAGGTTCAACTCGTATAAGAGAGTACATACACATTTTTGCTCACGAATGAAAGCGACGAAGCAGAGCTACATTCCAGGGGCGCTTAGATTCCTCTCCAGCTTTATCTGCCCTGTTCGCCTGTGATGGACGCACGTCCACGAGATAATAGGAATCATTGTGCAGCGCCTTGCTCACAATGAAAGGCCCTTCCCACGGAGGGGATAGTTTGTGCATCCCGGCTGTGCGTTGCACAAGCCTAAGGACCATGTCTCCTTCTCGGAAGACTCTTGGGCTCACCTTTCGGCTATGATAGCGCCTCAAGTTTTGCTGGTAGATAGCTGAACGTGACAGAGTAAGCTCTCTTGCTTCTTCGAGCAGGTCAACATCATCTTCTCGAGCTTCTCTCGCCTCCACCTCAGTGTAGAGGGTTACTCGGGGGGAGTCATGGTCTAGGTCTATTGGCAACACGGCCTCAGCCCCGTATACCAAGAAGAATGGCGTGTAGCCGGTTGACCGGTTAGGGGTAGTCCTTAGACTCCACAACACCGCTGGCAACTCATCTAACCAACACCCAGGTGTTTTCAGCAACGGCTCAATCAGCCTTGGCTTTATGCCTGCTAGCACCATGCCGTTTGCTCTTTCAACTTGCCCATTGGAGGCGGGATGCGCAACAAATGCAACATCTAGCCGGATATGCTTATCTCTGCAGAACCGCATCATTGCACCCTCAGCAAAATTTGTACCGTTATCCGTGATGATGCTGTGCGGGTAGCCGTATCTGAGGATCAGATCCTTCAGGAATCGCACAGCTGTGGCTCCATCACACTTCCGAATAGGCTTCACTTCTATCCACTTGGTGAATTTATCAACCATGACCAAGATGTGAGTCATGTTGCCTCTAGCCGGCTTGAAGGGACCAACCATATCCAAGCACCAAACAGCAAATGGCCAAGTAATGGGAATGGTTTTCAACTCGGAAGCAGGCATGTGGATCTTACTTGCGAACATCTGGCAGGCGTTGCACTTTCTCATGATATCTTCAGCCTGTTGCAGGGCGGTGAGCCAGTAGAAGCCATGCCGAAAAGTCTTCTTGACCAAAGCCCGAGAAGAGGCGTGATGCCCGCATTCTCCTTGGTGTATTTCCACCAGAATTTCTTCTCCCTCTTCTGGGTCCACACAACGTTGCAGCACGCCGGTGGCACTTCTCTTGTGCAGCACATCTCTGAATATGGTGTAGCCCTTGGATCTTCTCTGAATCTGCCTTGCGACCACCTTATCTTCTGGCAGGGTGCCGTCCTTTAGAAAGGATAATATGGGCATGGCCCAACTCGGTGTCTCCCGTGTAGGAAACACTGGTTCGTCCACTTCCATCGGAACAGGCACCGTTGGCTGCTCTTTAGGGTTGGGAGCACTTCTTTGAAGCCCTGAACGATTGGCAAGAACTTCCTTAATGAATGCGACAGTCCCCGGGTTGAGAGGGGCAGTCCCCGAGTAAGGAAAGACAGTCCCCGAGTAGGGAGTGGCAGTCCCGGAGTAGGAAGTGGCAGTCCCCGGGATGGAGGCTGCAGTCGCCGGGTTCTCTGTTGTGTTCTCCCAATCAATCTCCATGGGAACAACCTCTTCATTTGGCAGAGAAGGAACAAATATGGATTCCGAGTTGGGGGATGGCTTGATGGATGGCTTTCTCAAATGCTCCAAGGCAATTCCCGCCGGGATGGACTGCCGAGAAGACCCCAACTTGGACAGCTCGTCTGCTGCTTCATTCTCTGCTCGGTGGATGTGCTGGAACTCGCAGCCTTCGAAGAATCCAGTCATAGACTGTACCATAAAACGGTATGATGCCATGTTGGCATCCAAAGCATCCCAAGTGCCAGAAACTTGCTGTACCACTAGATCTGAATCGCCATAGCATATAATGCGCTGCACGCCAACCTCCTTGGCTACTCGCAAGCCGTGTACCATGGCCTCGTACTCTGCAACATTGTTGGACGCCTTGAAATGGATCTGCAGCACGTACTTGAGCTGGTCTCGCTTGGGTGACGTAAGCACTACGCCAGCACCAAGTCCTTCTTTCACTTTGGAGCCATCAAAGTGCATCTTCCAGTAATTGGAACCTGGAGCAGGGGGCTCGTACTGCACCTCAGCCCAATCCACGAGAAATTCCGCCAGAATCTGAGACTTGATGGCTTCTCTTCTCGCATACGTGGGAGCGTACGCGGCTAGCTCGATTGCCCACTTGGCTACTCTGCCACTCGCTTCCTTGTTGCCCATGATATCCGAGATGGGAGCAGAGCTCACAACCGTGATGGGATGCTCTTGGAAGTAATGCTTCAGCTTCTTGGCGCCCAGGTACACGCCGTAAGTCATCTTCTGGTAATGCGGGTAGTTCTGCTTGGAGCTGGATAGTACTTCACTGAGATAATATACTGGCCGCTGCACGCTCTTGCCTTCTTCTTCTCGCTCCACCACAATCACCACGCTGACTACTCGTTTGGTGGCAGCGATGTATAGTAGCATTGGCTCCTTGGGTAGCGGACTAGCCAAGATGGGAGCGCTACCCAGCATTGCCTTCAGCTCATTGAATGCTACGTCCGCTTGCGGTGTCCAGATGAACTTGTCGCTTTTCTTCATCAACTGGTATAAAGGCAGGGCCTTCTCGCCCATTCTGCCCAAGAAACGACTCAGAGATGCCAGGCAACCAGTGAATTTTTGCACATCCTTCAGGGATCTCGGCAAAGACATGCTCTCAATAGCTTTTATCTTTGAAGGATTGGTTTCAATGCCCCGACTAGACACCAAGAAGCCAGGTAGCTTGCCAGCCGGGACGCCAAATGTGCATTTACTCGGGTTCAGCTTCATTTTATACTTGCGCAAGTTAGCGAAAGTTTCTTCAAGATCGGCAAGCAGAGTTTGTGTTTTATTCGTTTTGATGACAATGTCATCTACGTACACCTGCACATTCTTGCCGAGTTGGTCATGCAGGCATTTCTACATGCATCTCTGATAGGTAGCACCCGCATTCCGCAACCCGAAACACATGACATGATAGCAATAAGCCCCGTACGGGGTAATGAAAGCAGTCTTTATTTGATCAGCAGGGTTGAGAGCTATCTGATGAAAACCAGAGTAGACATCTATGAAAGACAAGAGCTCACAACCAGCAATGGAATCGATAACCTGATCGATGCGAGGTAGCGGAAAAGGACCCTTGGGGCAGGCCTTGTTCAAGTCGGTGTAGTCGACACACATGCGCCATGCGGTGGCAGCCTTGGGATCCTCCTTCTTCTTCTCGACCATGACCGGGTTGGCTAGCCAATCCGGATGCAGCATCTCCATGATGAAATTGCTTATCAGCAGCTTGGTGATCTGATCACCGATAGCTTTTCTTCTCTCATCTCCGAAGCGGCGCATAGCCTGCTTCACTGGCTTGGCGTCAGGACGCACATGTAACGAGTGCTCAACCAACTCCCTCGGGACACCTGGCAGATCTTCATTGGACCAGGCAAACACGTCCTGATTCTCACGGAGGAAGTGGATGAGCTCGCTTTCCTATTTCTCCGCCAACCCGGAGCCAATGATGGCAACGCGTTCGGGGAACTCAGGGTCGACCTGGATCTTCTTCGTTTCCTGGGATGCCTGGAACACGGTCCCGTACTGAGAGCTCGGCATCCCCGGCGCAACGCCCTGCGCTGCCTGCGCCATAGCCACCACCTCATGTATCTTCTTCTTTTCGGCAGCAATCACCATTGACTCCGCCAACTGGGAACCAGCAGAGGCACACTCCATGGACTTCTTGTAATCACCAGAGATGGTAATCACACCATTGGGACCAGGGATCTTCATCTTCAGATACGCAGTGTGGGTAGAGGCCATGAACTTGCTTAGAGCCGGCCTGCCGAGTAGAGCGTGGTAAGGGCTTTGATGTTCAACCACCTCGAACTGCAGCCTCTCCGTGCGACAGTTCTCCTTGTTACCGAATAGCACATCTATCCACACTTGGCCCATCGGAGAGCAAGAAATTCCCGGCACAATGCCATGGAAGGTGGTCTTGCTAGGTAGCAGCATGTTCTCGGCGATCCCGAGCTTCTCGAGCGTGTCCTTGTACACGATGTTGATGCTGCTGCCGTTGTTGATCAGCACCTTGCTGAACCTCACATTCTTCTCGGGACCCAAGAAGGTGGGATCTAGCACCAAGGCATAGCTACCCGGGTTAGGCATCACCTTAGGATGATCTGCTCGGGACCACGTGATCTCTACGTTGCACCAGTGCATGTAGTGAGGAACAGCAGGGATCACGGCATTGACCTCCATGGCACGCCTGTGCTGTGATTGCTTGTCGACGAGCTCAGAAGTGAAGATCATATAGCTCTCGTGGTGCTCTTGGTACTGGTTGCGGCCTCCATCATCATTGTTGCCATTGTTGTTGCCCTGGTAACCGTTGTTGCCTCTGTTGTTGTTGCGGTTGCGGTTGTTGTTGTTGTTGCGGTCGTTGTTGTTGTTGCGGTAGCCCTCATTGTTGAAGTAGCGGTTGGCTCCTAAAGCCACTTGGTTCACGTTTTCTCTTCTCGGGAAGACTGGAGGCCGAGCTGCGGGTGCACGAGCAGGCTGCACGTTGGCATTCGCAGCTGGTAGGGGAGGAGGTGGAGGCAAGCCTTCATTCCTGATCAGATCCTACCACTCGCATTGCCGAGTAGTGTGGTTGACAGGCCTTGAGGGGTGCTGAGTGTGAAAACTGCATGGGCCATCCCTCATGTCGTCGAAGACAAACTTCTTCGCTTGTTCCGAGTTGCCGCTACCCGCCTGAGGAGCACGGTATGACTTCTTGTTGCCTTGGCCCTCGTTCTGGTTCTGCCCGTACTGGGCTCCAGCAGGTTTTTGCCTTTGGCTACTCCCAGCTCCGACAGCCACTACATTCACCTCTTCAGGGTCGTACCGAGTATCTATTCGGTCACCCCTGCGCTTGTTGCGGAACTCCTTGCGCTTGTTGCCGTTGAAGTTTCTTCTCGGCTCCGCGGAGTCCATCGAGGGCTGGGTAGGATCACCGAGTGCGTACTGATCCGCAATCTTGATGGTCTCCGCCAGAGTGTTTGGCATCTCCCTCTGCAACCTTTGTCACAACATGCTGCCGTGTCTGCAACCCTGCGCAAACCAAGTGATGGCCTGCGCCTCATTCACACCCTCACAGGTGTTCCGCAATGTGCTCCACCGAGTAAGGTACTCGCGGTCCGTCTCGTCTTCCCGCTGCCGGCAAGCGGACAGCTGCTGCGGCCTATTCGGCCTCTTGTATGTGCTGGTGAAGTTGCTGACGAAGGCCTCCGAGAAATCCAGCCAGCAGTTGATGCTGTTCTTGGGCAAATTGTTGAGCCAAGTGCGAGCTGGACCCTCTAGCATCTGCGGAACGTACCACACTGCCCATCTCCGGTTGCCGCCTGCAATATGCACGGACGTGACGTAGTCATTGAGCCAATCTTCTGGCTTGGTGCTGCCATTGTAGCTCTTGGTGCCTCTAGCCAGCTGGAAGTTCTTCACGGATGGCTCGTTCATGATACGCGGGCCAAAGCACTCGGGGCCAGGAGGTCCCGTGTTCTCGAGTCTTGCGGATAGACTGATTCTGTCCATCTTGTACCTGGCATCCGTGGGCTCAAGCACACGCTCACCCACGCGATCCGTGACGTCATAGCCGGCTAGCGCCATTGCCGAGTTGCCGTCATCATACCTGTCCGCCTCCATGGCCACAGGCTGCTCTACCAGGTTGGCTACCCGGGCAACCGCACGTGGCTGAGCAGCAGCTGCCTGCTGAGGCCTTCGCCGGGCAGGCTGAGCAACCTGTTGCCGAGAAGAGCTAGGACGATCTCCACCTCGCGTTTGGCTATGAGATTTATGGGTTTGCAAGTCTGCTCCAGCAGAGTTGTGTTTCTGACCGGACTGTCGCGGCACAGCGAGCTGTTTCGCGGCGGCAGTCGGGTCGTACACCTGCATTTGCCTATCTTTGCCGGAATGCCCACTCCGGCTCCTCTCACGGCTTGGGTGCGGCGACGAGGCCTGATCGTTAGATCTGGCCGCATGCGAGTGCACCACCTGAGAAGCTCCAGCACCCGGATTGGCTTTCCGGAACTCCTCGTTCTGCCTAGCAGCCTCTAGCACTAGCTCGTTGAGCCTCTCTTGCTGCCTAGCGCGCGCGTCGCCCTCGAGATGCGGCAACTCTGCGGCTACGGCCTCAGCAGCTCTAAGTGTTTTGGCGGGAGTGTTGTACCTAGGCCTAGTGGAGGTGTTTGCAGTGGCGGACTGGCTAGGGGCCTCTACGACTGTTGCCATCTCGGCGCCTAAGTTGCGACGCGTAGCACCTACTTTGCTAGCCCTCCTAGCAATCGGCGTGAAGCCGTGAGCCTTGTTGTACTCGTTCTTGTCTAGGCTAAGCTCTAGCCTAACCTTCTCCAACTCCGCATGCTCAGCGAGCATCTCCTGGCGCTGCCGGTCGAGCTGCGCCTTCATGGTCAAGAGCTCGAGATCAGTAGGAGGCGGCATACCCGTCCGCGCAGCCGACGCAGGTATTGTCGGAGTAGTGGAGAGGGGGAGGTTGCAGTCCTTCTCGTAGGGCTTGTGCGTCTTCCCGCCAGCACTCGTGCCAACGAGATCCTCGACGACGACCGCGGCGCCAGTCGCGCCTTTTCCGGCGTCTGCTGCTAGGCCAGCCACCATCACCTCCATGATGTCTCCAGAACGGCCCATAGGCCTTTCGCGGGCAGCGATCACCGCAGGAGGATCCTCCGCGAGCTGCACCTCCTCCGGGAACTTGCTGACGGCGACAGTGGCGACGTAGACGAGGTGCGAGCCGAAGGAGAGCACCGTGCCGCCTTCCGGCATGGCCATGCCGCCAAAGTCGCCGGCGTTGTCGATAACGAAGTCGAAGGAGCTGGACGAGGCCACAGACCACACGCTCCGCCGAAGTAGATCCCGTCCGAACAGAAACTCCAGCCAGCGCCGCTGGTTGCCCCACGGTGGGCGCCAACTGTCGTGGTGGTGTCACGGCAGATGCCATAGGATGGCTAAAGTTGTGGGGACGATGGACGCTGGAGGCGCTCGGGGAGGGATCACGCAGCGAGTAGCCGCGTGAGATAAGAAACCAGTACTGCAAACAACACGATCTACCCAGGTTCAGGGCCCTCGCGTGGAGGTAAAACCCCTACTCCTGCCTTTCTCTCTGTATATTGATGTCTATCCGAGTAGCCACAGTATAAATATGGCCTTTTGCCGAGTAGCCACTTTCTCTCCTAATGAAGAACTAGGTCAAGAATGTGAACCGGTTCCTCGATCCCTCGCGCAGGAGGGGGCAGGGCACCTTATATACCCGGTGCATAGCCGGATACAGCCAAATACAAACAGATGTCGACATAGTGTGCACACCGTCCTTCTTCCGAGTTCCCGCTGACAGCTTTGGCTTCCAAGTTTGTCTGGTGTGGAAAGTCGTTGTGCAAAACCAAGGAACCGATCTGTTATCACTGCCATGAACACAGAGTAGGTCCCCCCTATCCTGCGACGCTCTGCTGACACACTGTCGCTGTCAGGCACGCTCTCTGCAGATGAACAGTGCCAAAGTACGGACCCAGGATTCACGGGATCCTGTGTCAGAACGGCTCCTTTGACTTCTGGCCCGAGTAGGAAACCGCCATTTCTACTCGGGCCAATTCTCCTACTCGGAGGAAAACAACTTACTTGATTCTCCCCCCTGGCCATTCGTGTGTAAGACCGAATACCAGCTGACCGGGTAGCAAGTATCGGGTAGCCCGCTACTCGACCAAACATCCCTTCTGATCCAGCCTTTAGCGCTTGCCTTTATCCTACTCGGGGGTAACCCCCCGACAAGGTGTCTGGCGCCACCGCCGCTCTCGCGTCCGCGGCGCTCGCGTGGCCCTGATGGTACGCACGTTACGTGCCAGGGGAGCTCCTACACGGTCGACCGTGCCCACGGTTAAGATGTCATCCGTGCAACCCTCGAAATTGGCCGCACTGTTTTTCCCCTCTTCTCAGGCGCTTCCGATAGCAATACGAGTAAATAGGCGCGGTCCGGAAATCGCCCGTGGCCACGGGTGCCCGTCAGCTAGCTTTCCCCGTTACGTGCATACATTAGTTTATTTTGGATTGGTGGATGATTCATGTAGCGTTCCGGTGAAGACGTATTCAGCAGGAAGCCATGGCCATATCCATCCATGCAGCGCATCCCCACGCATAGCTAGAATTCAGCCCACGTTCTCTTAGGGTGTGTTTGGTTGAGGGGATATCCCTCAAGTGGTTAGGGATAGCCACTTTTTAGTGCTTGTCACTTGTTTGGTTGAGGGGATATCCCTCCAGAAAAGTATTGTGGGCGGATTCTGCTCGCTCACCGCCCGCGAAATCGACTTGGGAGATCGTCTTCTTCATGCTCAGGCGACGGAGGTGCTTCTTCATGGCTCTCTTCACTCCCCCTCTCGAACCAGGGGCGGAGACTCATGAAATCGACTCGGTGTCGGGACGGGATACTCGGAGGCGGAAACAGGTAACTCCTTTACTCTCCCCTCTATCCATGGTTGGCGGCGAGGCTGCTTCGCCCTGGCTCGCGTCTGTGTCGGACGGCAACGGAGCAGTGCCGAGATGTGAGGGCAACAGAGGCCGAGAAGATGGTCGGGGAGGAGCGACGAGGTAGCAGTTCAGATCTGTCATTGGCATCAGCGTCGGCGGCACGCTCGAGTGAGGTCCTGGCCGGAGCTGTGGTTGCTGGAATCCTTGATCCGGCGCGAGCTACAGAAGTGCAGAAAGTCGTCGGCCTGTTACCAGCGGCTCCGTTTCTTGATAAAAAAAAAACTTGGGTCTGTTTGCCCTTTTCAGCGTTACGATGGCTTGACTTTGACGCCAAGAACGTACTCTATGCACGTATGAGGCAAGGAGGAGTGTGATTTTTTTGCTAAATTTTTTCACCTTATTATGTTTACAATGCAAAATTATGCATTTTCCGGTCGGGTAATCATCTGAATCAAAAAGTTACCACAACCACTTATCATGCGTTCAACCAAAAAAAAAAGTCTACGACTAACCACCTCTCATCCTACCTAACCAAAAAAAAATGGCTATCCCTAACCAGCTGGTTTGGGATACCCTCAGCCACAAATCAACCCCCAAACCAGTGGTGATCATGGCATGAATGGTCTCATGTGTGTCTGTGTGCATTCCCCTCTCTCTATATATAAATAGACCTGCACGAGGTAAATCAATGTACTGCAATCATTTTTGCTTAAGCACCGCATATCTTTCTTACATGGTATCAGTTTAGTTCCGATCCTCTTATGGCCACTCTCCAAGCGGCGGCCGCCACCGCCACCATTCTGCAGCATCCCCCACCTACAGCCCCGTCCCCTTCGGCCTCTCTATCTCGCACCAGATGTGCGGCATCCACATCGCCAACGTGATCGAGCACAAGATTGAGCTCGAGCTCGTGGGATCCTTCTCCCCAATGGCGCAACCTGCTCGAGCTCACTGTCGAATCCTACGGCGTCCTCTATCATCTCACGACGGACACGGCGCCCGCTGCGCCGAACGTCGAGTGGCGCACGATCAAGGTCATCCTCAAACGGTGGATCTACACCACCGTCTCCTGGAAGTCCACGGCATTATCATGGACTCCACCAACACGAAGACGGGGTGGGAGATCTAAGTCGCCTTAATCGCCATCTTCCTCAAGAACAAGAGGACGCGCGCGATGGTGACCTCCACGGTCACCGCCAGGGCACTCTCGGCATCGCCCAATTCTGCGCGCGCCTCAAGACAATAGCCAACGCCCTCAACGACGTCAATCAGCCGGTCAATGACGACGTCCTGATCACAGTGCTCACCCGCGGCCTCCACGATCGGCATGCCATGACGGTGAAGATCATCCAATCCAACCAGGGTAAGATGTCCTTCGAAGACGCCCGCAATATGCTCCTTCTCGACGAGATGCAGGCTCGTGCCACTCATCGGCAAGTTTTTCAAAATTTAAAAACTTGCATGCATACATATCCATCATGGCATCATTGCATAAAATCACAACATTTTGAACTTATTCCCATAATTTAACCTCTAACTGATCTTATCACATAAAACAATACCTATAAGTCCTACACCCCATTTTATTTTAAAATAAATTTTGAAAACCAAAATGTTCTACTTTCTATAACCAAAACAATTGGCGCCGTCTGTGGGAACGGCGTGCGCTGGATCACCGGCATCTTCGGCTTCATCGACAACCAACTCCCGTTGGAAACCATCGACTACGGCTCCGAACAATCCTATACGGATCGGATCTGTCGTGGTCACACCTCACTCGCCGGAATCGCGCCCGGTATTCGAAGATCTGGAGAGAAGCGTCACCTTGACGTTCGGGAGCCTCCAGTTCGTGACCAACAGGGACGGAATCCTCCACTTCTCGGATGAGTCAGAATCTGAATCTGGAGCCGTTGACTCACGCTTCCCTCTGGAGAAAAGTGGCGAATCCATCCGCTTCAACACGAACGATTACCATACCCTCTCGACAGAGGAACCATCTTGAGTCCAGAGAGCTTTCCGATCTACGCCTAGGACACACGGGCCACGACTGGCCCAAGTCTGCATGGCAGGATCAGAACAACCTCAGGAAACTGAACTTAGCGCGATAGAGCGCAACATAATCGGCGTCACGCGGGAGGCCTGGGACCGGGCCAAGGAAGCCATGCGTACAAGCAAGCCACCCGCGGCAGGAGCGCCACACGAAGATCTGATTGCCTACCACTATCACCTAGTGAGAGTAGCATCAACCATCAAAGACGCTCGAATAGATCTGGCCCGTCGAAGAAGAGCGGCAGACGAATCGAGTCAACGACGAGCCGAGCTATCCCTTGCACCCTTGGTCGGTACCCGACCCACGAGGAAGGGACATGCATCATCATCCAGGGACTTCGAGTCCTTAGGCGGGACCAGTAGGTCAGTCGCACATTCTTTCATGAGGGTGGACGATGACGACAACGTCTACCCGCAAACCCCTCCTGCCGCGGTTCTGGCCGCAGCAACTTACATGCAGATGAATCAACCGACGGAAAGTGACCCTCGGGCAGAGCAGTATAAACAAGTGCACAAAGGACTAGGACTGGCAGCCGCAAGGCTCGCCTCCTACGACCGCAAGAAGGCCGAAGAGCAGCTGGAGAAGGAGCAACAGGAAAAGGAGAAGGAGAAAGAAAGAGAAACGCCCCGCAGGCACAGAAGCTCTTCGCCGAGAAAAGACAATTCACCGCGTCGTGGTCGAGGAAAAGAAGCCCGACGCCGCGGCGACAGTCGAAGCAGTAGCGAAGGTAGCCCGAGAGACAAAAGTTCGCGACACCACAGTAGCCGCTCGCGAAAACGAAGCAAGGAGCCGCGAAGGACGCCGAACGCGACCAGCCAGGACGTGACGCGCGATCTGACATCGCACAGAATAAGGTTGACAAGGAAAGGGCATCGCGATATCGCGAGCGCTCTTCGTCCGGTTCTTCGGATGACGAAACCTGCGGCGCGCTCTGCTTTGCCCGTAGCATCCGCGAAGCCCCCCTACCCAGAAGGTTCAAGCTCAGCACGGAAGTGACAAAGTACGACGGCTCGCTTGAGCCCTCTCAATGGCTAAGCGATTACCTCACGGCAGTAAAATGCCAACGTGGGAACAAGAACACGGCTATGCAATACCTCAATTTGCATCTCGTCGGCGCGGCCCGCGGTTGGTTAGAAAGAAGACCAAGATCCTGCTACGCATCATGGGATGACTTGCACCGCAATTTTTGCAAAAACTTCCAGTCGACCTACAAGAGGCCGGCCACGATCGAAGAACTGCGAGCATGCAAGCAGAAAAGCGGCAAGTCTACC
Source organism: Alopecurus myosuroides (assembly GCA_028641055.1). NCBI lineage: Eukaryota > Viridiplantae > Streptophyta > Magnoliopsida > Poales > Poaceae > Alopecurus > Alopecurus myosuroides. Next base: position 99,076,172 of record CM054061.1, read on the forward strand.
CGCGAATATATCCAGCGGTGGACCACGCTCAGGAACACCGCGGGAACCATCTCGGAAGAAGTGGCGATTGAAGCCTTCGCAAAGGGCGCCCGAAGAACTGCTTTCCGAGAAGAATTAGGCAGAGCTGCACCCAAAACTATTGGGGAGCTAATGATAATAGCCGAAAAGTGGGCTAACAGAGAAGACGCAGTGCGCAACGAGAGAGCATCATCGCCTGCGCACGAAGACGACCGCCACGGCCGAAGAAAGAGAAGGAAATATTACGATCACGAGGATAGAGAGGAGTTGGTTGCAGCGGAATTCACGCGAAGTCGTGACTCCGGTCGCCGTGGGAATCGCGAGTGGATACCAAAGGCTGAAGAAAAATCCCCCGAGGAGGACCTCGATGCATAATGCTCGCTACATCTATTTACAGATAAGCGCACGGGCAAAACTAAGGCAACACACCTTCTCAAGGATTGCCGAAAGTTCCTTGACATCTCGGACGCCCTCGCAAGGAAAAGATCCGCAACCACTCAGATTTACCCACCGCTTCCAGGGGCAGGGCACCAAGGATTCTAGCCGCCACAACCCCGCCTCCACCAGCAAATCCAAACATGGCGCTAGCTGCACTGCCTGCACCACCTGTGCAGAACGCCGGAGCTAACGCGTACCCGAACCCGGCAGGACAACTCGCAATGATCCAGAAGGTATGTCCCTCTCGCAGAGCTCAAAAGACTAACACGAGGCAGTTATGCATGGCTGTGCAGACACCGCCAGCAAAGCCCGAGTACTTGAAGATGGCAGACCAGCCAATCACGTTCTCGATGAAAGACCACCCACCATGAGTCTATCAACCAGGACACGCCGCCCTTGTCATCCAAGCACAGATTGGCAACTACGACTTGGCCCGCGTATTCATGGATGGTGGCAGTGGCATCAACATTATCTACGCGGATACACTCCGTCGAATGAACAGGAACCTGGACGGCCTAACGGAATCAGAAACGTCCTTCCACGGGATAGTTCCGAGAAAGGCAATCCGTCCACTCGGAACAATCAACTTAGAAGTTGTGCTGGGCACTAAAAGCAACTACCGAAGAGAGTTCCTCGACTTCGAAGTCGTCGACTGGCCTTCACAATACCACGCCATTCTTGGTCGAACAGCGTTCGCCAGATTCATGGCAGTACCACACTACGCATACCTGAAGCTCAAGTTACCTGGAGAATATGGTGTGATCACCATCGATGGAGACTTTCAGAAATCCAACAAGTGCGACATTGAATTCAATGAGATTGCAAAATCTTTCGGGATGCAAGAGGAACTTCAAGAGCTGGCAAAAACCACGGATCACTCCGTGATGCCCCTCACGAAGAAAAACGCGCCTGAGCTGGAGTTCAGCGCCAACAGTGATACCCGAAAGAATCAAGTGCACCCGACAAATTCTGCGAAGACAGCGATGGTCTCAACCACCCTCTCGCAAGCATAGGAAAGCGCGCTCGTCGAACTCCTCCGTGAGTACTGGGAAATTTTCGCCTGGCAGCCCTCAGATATGCCAGGAATACCCAGGGAGTTTGCCGAGCACTCACTCGAAGTCTTTCCAGATGCCAAACCCATCAAACAGACTACTCGAAGATTTTCAGAACCCAAGCAGAAAGCGCTTGGAGAAGAGGTAAACAGATTGCTAGCAGCAAAATTCATCAGGGAGATCAAGATATCCACCTGGTTAGCAAACCCAGTGCTGGTCCCCAAAAAGAACACGGACATCCTCCGGGTATGCATCGACTACACGTCGTTAAACAAGCATTGCCCCAAGGATAATTTTCCCCTCCCGCGAATCGACCAGATCGTGGACTCTACGGCAGGCTGTCAACGCCTTTCCTTCCTGGACGCCTATTCGAGATATAATCAGATCCGAATGAAAAAGGAGGACGAAGAAAAGACGGCATTCATCACACCCCACGGTGTACACTGCTACACGACAATGCCCTTCGGGCTCAAGAACGCAAGCGCAACATATCAGCGCTGCATGCAAAAATGCCTCGCCAAGCTCATTGGCAAGAACGTACAGGTATACGTTGACGATATTGTCATCAAGACTCGAGTTGAGGACACACTCCTCGACGACATTAGAGAAACATTCGATGCCCTCAATGCATACATGATCAAGCTCAATCCTACCAAATGCGTCTTTGGCGTTCCTGCAGGAAAACTTCTCGGGTACCTGGTATCCGCCAGAGGCATTGAAGCCAACCCAGAGAAGATACAAGCAATCTTGACTATGAAGGAGCCAACCAATCTACGCGGAGTCCAGCAGCTCGCAGGGCGACTAGCCGCCCTGAGCAGGTTCATCGCACGATTGGGAGAGCAAGCGTTACCCTTCTACAAGCTGTTGAAGAAGACGGACAAATTCGAGTGGACACCAGAAGTTAAGCAAGCGTTCGCAGACTTGAAGCGATCGTTGCAAAGCAGGCGCGTCCTCGCAACACCGCAAGAAAGGGAGCCACTTTACTTGTACCTAGCCGCCACAAACCAGGTCATCAGCACAACAATCATAGTCGAACGACCTGAGGAAGGCAAAGCGTACGGAGTCCAACGACCGATCTATTACATCAGTGAAGTGCTCTCGCCATGCAAGCAACGATACCCTCATTACCAGAAGCTCGCATATGGAGTTGTTCTTACAGCCCGAAAGCTCAAGAACTATTTCCAGGAACACGCCATCACAGTGGTTAATGATGCGTCACTCGGGACAATCATGAAAAACCCTATGGAGTCCGGAAGAATAGCAAAATGGAGCATCGATCTAGGCGCTTGGGACATCACCTATGCAGGACGCAACGCAGTCAAATCCCAGGTACTTGTGGAATTTCTAAGCGAGTGGACAGAACTACAAACGCCCGGACCGCCTGAGTACACGAGCAATTGGATAATGTACTTTGACGGGTCCAAACGAAACGAAGGAGCAGGAGCTGGAATTGTCCTCATATCGCCTAGGGGAGACAAGCTGCAATACGTCCTACGATTGGACTTTCCACCAGATGATCCAACATCGAACAACGACGCAGAATATGAAGCCCTGTTGCATGGGATGAAGATGGCAGTCGCCTGTGGAGCTACCCGATTAATGATCTACGGCGACTCCAATCTCATCGTGCAGCAGACAATGAAAGAATGTGACGCAATTGCTGAAAATATGGTCGCATATCGCGACATGTACAACTTACTCGAAGTAAGTTTCAAAGGGTGTGAGCTGGAGCACATTGCAAGATCCAGCAACGAAGAAGCGGATAGACTGGCAAACATGGGTTCCACAAATACACCCATACCGCCAGGAATATATTTCGAGCGGATGATCAAGCGTTCAGTCAAAGTCAAGAAAGCTGCAGGAACACCCGCAGTGCCAGAAACAGAGGTCAGCCCGCAAGTCGCCATTATCGAGCTTATTCATAACATTTCACGACAGGTTTTTCTGGTCGAGCCAGTATGGACGCAGAAATACCTCGACTACCTGACCAACAGACAGCTCCCGGCCGATCCTCGCGAGGCTCGACAGATGATCAGACGCAGCAAATCCTTTCGGGTAGTCAACGGGGAATTATACAAGCAAAGCATCTCGGGTATACTTCAGCGCTGCATCGCACCCGAAGATGGCAAAGAATTACTCCAGGACATCCACCAAGGAGACTGTGGACATCATGCTAGCTGGAAAACAATCATGGGAAAAGCCTTCCGAGCAGGATTCTACTGGCTCACGGCAGCCACCGATGCAAAGGACCTGGTCGAACGGTGCAACGCTTGCCAGCGATTCGCACCAAGACCACATTCACCTGCTACGGAATTGCACATGATACACATCGCCTGGCCCTTCGCACAATGGGGGCTGGACATGGTAGGACCACTACGCAAGTCTACGCCGGGTGGATACACACATTTGCTGGTCGCAGTCGACAAATTTACCAAATGGATCGAGGCCATGCCAGTAACTTCGGCTAGCGCCCAATGCGCCGTCAAGTTCCTCGATTCCATCGTATGCAGATTCGGGGTGCCACACGACATCATTACAGACAATGGTACAAACTTCACAGCAAAGGAGACACAACCGTTCTGCGAGGAAAAGGCATCAACTTCAAGTTTGCTTCAGTTGCCCACCCGCAAACGAACGGACAAGTCGAAAGATCCAACTGCTTAGTCTCAGCTGGCCTCAAGAAACGTCTACTCGATCGTCTACACCCCGCAGCAGGACATTAGGCCAAAGAGCTACCCTCCGTACTATGGAGCCTCCGCACAACTCCAAACAGATCCACAAACTACACACCATTTTTCATGGTATACGGGGCAGAAGCGGTACTTCCCGAGGATGTTAGATTCAGCGCCCCACGAGTTGTGGCTTACAGCGAAGAAACCTCCAACAAGGCACTCGCGGAAGATATGGATGCACTCGATGAGATGCATGACATTGCGCTAGCAAGATCCGCAGTATATCAGCAATCACTGCGAAACTATCATAGTCGCCGCATACGTCACAGAGCATTCGCGGTTGGAGATCTACTGCTGCGGCTCAAGCAGAAGGAAGGACACAAGCTCGAGCCACCCTGGGAAGGACCCTTCATCATACACGAAGTCATCCCAGGCGGAGCCTACAGACAGAAGAATCCATCGACTGGAGGAATCTATTCCAATCATTGGAATATTGCACACCTCCGCAAATTTTATCCCTAGATTTACTTGTTCTTACAACAAATAAGGCTATACTAGCCACTCTTGTAGCCCGAATACATGAATTCTCAGTCATCGCAATAAAAACACATGGTTTCTCCATTATATTTACTCGAAGCTTATTACTCCTTACATGCTAAATAGTTACAGGTACACACCCCATAAACACACGGGGGCTACACCTACAACTAAGCATCACAGGAAAATTTATACATACAAGGTTACACACCTTACAACAGTTTTATAAACTATATAGAATTACAGGATGTGCACATCCGACAATCAATCAAAGCGCTGAGCATTCTCAGTCGCCAACACTCTATCTACTTCCTCAGAGGTTAATCGAATGATTTTCTCTGCTGCAGGATGAACAACATCATAGTATGGTGAAATATCATCGATTGGACCATCTGGAAGCCTAGCTATGGAGTTAAAATTTATCTCAGGATGCCATATCCGGACAAAGGAGAGAGCTACAACCGCGCCGCAAGTCATCTGATTGCGCACACACGCGCGAATCTCTCCCTCCTGTCCGAACAGCCTGAGAAGATGACCCCAGTCTTCGGGACCCCTTTCCAGCGGATAGAAAGCAGCGTTCATCGCGACCAAGACTTCGTGAAAAGAACTCACGAGAATTTTCGCCTGGATGACACGGAACTTCAAAGTGGCCATCACAAAGCCTCGACTGCGATCAGACCAAAAATTGTTCGCATGAGGCTTTGAGCTGCCAGCTTCTTGAAGAATGTGGTTTTCCACCCACTGCTTTTCTTCCCTATCATCCGGTTTAACAACTGAAGATCAAACATGCATAATCAGAGAAGGAAACAAGACAAAGAAGACACGGGGGCTATATTACTTACACAGCAAATCCCTAGCAACAGAAGCTAACTCATCCATCAGAAATTGTTCGCGCTCAGTCGCCAGTTTCTGCTTGGACTTCGCCACATCGGCTACTGTGACGCCCCGAGATCGGGCACTATGCAGATTTCAGCATTCCCGCCAAACTCCACATAATAACCGATTCCAGGTTGCCACTTGTGATAACATTACAATAGTTCACGAATAATCCACAATTACAACAGAAACAGATAGATACAAGACGAGCCAGGGTTACAACTGATACATTACAAAGATCCAAATAACAGCGGAAGAAACAAACGTCCGGCTACGGACAAGATACAAATTGGACTAAGAGTCCTGAAGATAACCGAGAGCGTCCAATCCCTGCCCAGGCCAAGCCGGAGGGATTCCCAAGCTAACGTCGTCAGACTTCAAACCTGTTGACTGCAATGTTGAATATGCAGCCACGAAAAAGGATTCGTGGGTCAGTACGGTTAAGTACTGGCAAGGGGATAAAAACCCATACTCACAAGATACCGGCGTAGCCAGTCATCACAAGATACAAATACTTTAGGATCAACGGAAAGGAAGGGGTTATTGCAAATAAGCGACAGCGGGCTGCACTAACCAACTACAGAGAGATACTACAACTTCCGACTAACAGAAAGGAGATAAGATCGAGTATTGTAACCAACTGAAAGTAACTCCAAACAAACCCATCCTGGATCTCGCCCCTTATCCAAAGAAGCAATCCGAGGATAACTCACACAGTTGGATTAATGATTAATGGATCAGGTTGTTGTGTCAATAAGACTATTAATAGTCAAGTTATTATCATTAGGTGTAAGTTGTCTGGGTACTTGTTAGCCAGTACTTTCACCAAGTCGTCACATAACCGCGGACAACACGGCTTCTCGAGAAGATTTATCCCTGCAGGGTGTGCTCCAGTACCCGTACACACTCAAGCCACCAACTAAAACTCAGGTTGGCTTGACACGACCCAAACCATCTCTACAACCCATCCTAGGAGCCACGGAGCTATAAGGTCCCAGCCACGCAGCCGAATACTCAGCGCAGGTGTGCAAAACTCCCGCAGGACACAACACCCCGGCACTACAGGCCTCGCCCTATATGCATCATCATCATAAGTAACCATGGGGGATCCACCCATTATGCAAGGAGCAAATGGAACACCCGAACTAAGTGTGGCTCTTCGGACAAGCTGCAGATCAGGTCTAAGTCGAGGGGGGTCCCATACTACCACCCGGATGCGGTGAGCACGCTCATCATGGATCAGTAGACAAGACCCTTTTCCTATTAGGGTCGACACTAGCAGGCCTCAAAACCACAAAGGGCCTCCTGCCGGTGCCTTATCAGCATATTATTAATAACAGGTTGATTGATTAACATCGAGCCCCCAGAACATAATGAAGTAATAACAGAAAGTAACGGGTAACAGACTCGAGCAAAGCAACCTAAGCATTCTAGTAAGACACGGGCACAAGCAATGGTTATAGGTGTGGAGGTGAGGCAATATCAGGGTTAAAGGGTTCACGTGATAGGTTCGTAACAGAAACAGCTACTACTAAGGCTAGCATAAAAGAACAACGGCAAGAATCGGTAACAAGTGATGAAAGGCAACCATATGGCAGCAAGTGAGTATACTTGCCTGAGATCCCGCAAGGTAGCAGAACTTGTCGTTGCTCACATCATCTCAACGTCCTATCCGGGAAGAAGCAATGAACCTCGAACAAACACCGGATGCAACAATTACTACTACGGCAAAAGATCCAGCATGATCAAGGTATGGATGCATGACAAGTTTAAAGGATGCATAGAAATAAACTAGTTGACATGATAAACAGATTTAAATGGACCCATATGCAATTTGAGTTGCATATGAAAAGCCCATGAGTTATGGTTAGATTATTTGTTTTCCAACTAATCAACAGATGAAGGTGGATTAGCATGATGCATGGATGAGGAAAACAACAAAATAACAACAATAGAACCAATTGAAATAAGGTTTAACAGGTTTGGAAATTATTGGTTAAGATTGGAAAGTTTGGTTACTTAAACATGTCACCCAAGCAATTGTTGTTTTCATCAAGGTAAAGTGTTCAAAACAATTAACAAAATTTGTATTTGAAAAGAACATCAAATTTTAGTTGGATTACATGTTTCAAATATTGAAATAGGAATTATAATGATTTAATTATGAATTAAACAAGATTAAACAAGTTTTAATTGAATTTAATTCAAGTGTGAATATTATTTGAATTTTATTTGTTCAAAACATAAATTCAAATTCACATTTGAAAAGTTCTCACTTTGATGGTTTGAAAACATATTTTGCATGTTCAAAATTATTTTATTTTGAGCAAGTTATGATTTTAGCAATTTTAAATGCAATAAACAAGAAACAGTTGTTTTCAGCAATTTAAATAATTCAAAACAGCAAACAAAATTTATATTTGGAAAGTACATGAAAAGTTGATTGGAAAACATATTTAGTTTGTGGAATTTGGAATTTTTATGAACAAGTTATGAATTTTGCAAGTTTAAGTGAATTTGACGAGTTTTCAAATATTGCACCAATTTAAAATATTCAAAACAGGAAATAAATTTTATATTTGGATAGAACATTTAATTTGGGACAGAAAACATATTTAAAAAGTTAAAATTGGAGTTGGGATGAATTTCTTATGCAATTTACAAAATTGAGGTACAATCTGCCATTTTTAGGGAACCAGGGGCTTAGAAATAATTTTCCCAGGGGCTAGAAATAATTGACAGGGGCCTAGGTGTGAATTCTGGAAGTTGCTGTGACCAAATCTTTGCAAAATAAAAAGGTGGGTTTTATTTGTGTGGGAGGGGGATCGAACCCTGCACCTCACTGCTGCGCTCAAGGGACTGAACCAGATGGGCTAGCTGCTGATTGGTGTTAGACAAGGGGCAGACGGGTGGATGTGGTGCAGAAACCCGCACTGAAAAATTCGGAAAGAAAAGCAGGAAAAGGTGGGGGGGCTGGGGATCGAACTCGGGACCTGTGGGGTGCTCGCAAGGGGTCGCTGCCAATGTGCTACTGCTCTGGTTGTGATGGTACTAGGTAAGGTGGGGTTTTGAGGCCATGTGACTCGGCTAACTGAACCTAAACAGGTTCAGTCGACATGACCACGATCGCAGGACGGACAGAGACGACGGCGGCCTTCTGCCGCTGCGGCGATGGGCGGCTCGCGGGCGCGGTCCGCGGTGGCGCGGATGCGGCCGTGTGGAGGCGGACAAGAGGGGAGAGGAGGGTAGGCAGGGCGAGGGGAAAAGGAACAGGGCGCACCTGCCATGGTCGCTGTAGCCGTTCAGTCGTCGATGGCAGAAAACGGCGGAGGTCTCCGGCGATGGCGCGGCGTCCACGGTGATCCTCGGGGGAAGCCGAGGGGATGGCGAGGAAGAGGGAATCGCGGGCGCTCCATTCCCGCGATCGGCAGCCCGCGTCCTCTACTCCTTCCCCGGCGCCGTGGCGATCATCCTCCTCCGGCCATGGCAGTTCGGTGGTGGGAGAGAAAAAAACTCAGAGAGAGAGGGGGTGGAGGGGATGGGAAGGTGGCGGCGGCGTGGAGAAGAGAGGAGGAGAGGTGCGGCCTAGGGTTAGGGCAGGTACTTGTAGGGGATTGGGGGCAGTTGGAGCAAGGAGGGGTCCATGGAGGGGTGATGAAAGCGACACCCCTCCTCTGTCCGTACGGGGAAGAAGACCGTGGGGGGCTGCTGGGCTAGAAAGATTTGGTGGGCTGGGGTTGTGGGCTGGAGGGAAAAAAAGGGATGGCTCCTCTCTCCTTGGCCTTTAATTTTTATTTTTTCTTCCTTATTATTTTTTTTTGTAAAAGATGAGAGGAGAGAAGGAAAAAATAAAATTAGGAGGGGTTTAGTTTATTCAATATTTTCAAAACAGCAAAATGAAAGCAAAAGTTGGCATTACTTTCACAAGGTTGAAATTACAATTGAATTAAAGTTGTTAGTTGGATTTTTCAATTAGGGTTTGGTTGGAAATTTTGGAAAATAAACAAATTTTATTTATTAATCTCAAGCAATTTTGCAATCATCATTGAATTTAATAGTTGGCAAGAATTTGATTTTTAAACCACCATTTGATCATGCCCTTTATGATTGAAATGATTTGAAATTTAAGTTGAATTGGAAATTTACCATTAGGGTTTTGAACAACTTAAATTGTTTTGAAGTTTTGATTGGTTTGGAAAACATGATGCAATGCTTATGGGATGCAGATGATTGCAATGCAAAAAGAAACAACCAATCTACTAAGGGGTAACACCCCAGGTGTTACAGACGACACCACTAACAAGGGATTGCGCCCTCGCAATCCACCTTCTAACCCGGGAGGGGAAAGAAGTTCGACTAACGATTCTTCGTGCTTCCAGTTGATCTCCTCGACACCACTAACAAGAGATTCTGGCTCGGAGTGACGACGATGTTTTTCCACCAGGAATCTTCCGATGATCGAACCTATTAGGTTAAGGGTTCAGAAAACGTCCACCCACGTAGGATCCTAACACTTTGAAAGATTGAGTACGAGAGTAGACTCCAAAACGAATAAGATGGGAGGGGAAATAGAATAGGGATAAGGAGAAAACAAGAATCCTATTGAGATGTTTTCCAAAATAGTTTAGCAGAAATAGTTTTTGACACTCTAGAAACAACGACCGTTAGCGAGGTTATCCTACAGGCTTTGCGGACCCGTTGCTTCGATAACCATTCGTATCGAAACAATCTCGGGAATCGGAACCAAGGCTCTGATACCATTTGTGACGCCCCGAGATCGGGCACTATGCAGATTTCAGCATTCCCGCCAAACTCCACATAATAACCGATTCCAGGTTGCCACTTGTGATAACATTACAATAGTTCACGAATAATCCACAATTACAACAGAAACAGATAGATACAAGACGAGCCAGGGTTACAACTGATACATTACAAAGATCCAAATAACAGCGGAAGAAACAAACGTCCGGCTACGGACAAGATACAAATTGGACTAAGAGTCCTGAAGATAACCGAGAGCGTCCAATCCCTGCCCAGGCCAAGCCGGAGGGATTCCCAAGCTAACGTCGTCAGACTTCAAACCTGTTGACTGCAATGTTGAATATGCAGCCACGAAAAAGGATTCGTGGGTCAGTACGGTTAAGTACTGGCAAGGGGATAAAAACCCATACTCACAAGATACCGGCGTAGCCAGTCATCACAAGATACAAATACTTTAGGATCAACGGAAAGGAAGGGGTTATTGCAAATAAGCGACAGCGGGCTGCACTAACCAACTACAGAGAGATACTACAACTTCCGACTAACAGAAAGGAGATAAGATCGAGTATTGTAACCAACTGAAAGTAACTCCAAACAAACCCATCCTGGATCTTGCCCCTTATCCAAAGAAGCAATCCGAGGATAACTCACACAGTTGGATTAATGATTAATGGATCAGGTTGTTGTGTCAATAAGACTATTACTAGTCAAGTTATTATCATTAGGTGTAAGTTGTCTGGGTACTTGTTAGCCAGTACTTTCACCAAGTCGTCACATAACCGCGGACAACACGGCTTCTCGAGAAGATTTATCCCTGCAGGGTGTGCTCCAGTACCCGTACACACTCAAGCCACCAACTAAAACTCAGGTTGGCTTGACACGACCCAAACCATCTCTACAACCCATCCTAGGAGCCACGGAGCTATAAGGTCCCAGCCACGCAGCCGAATACTCAGCGCAGGTGTGCCAAACTCCCGCAGGACACAACACCCCGGCACTACAGGCCTCGCCCTATATGCATCATCATCATAAGTAACCATGGGGGATCCACCCATTATGCAAGGAGCAAATGGAACACCCGAACTAAGTGTGGCTCTTCGGACAAGCTGCAGATTAGGTCTAAGTCGAGGGGGGTCCCATACTACCACCCGAATGCGGTGAGCACGCTCATCATGGATCAGTAGACAAGACCCTTTTCCTATTAGGGTCGACACTAGCAGGCCTCAAAACCACAAAGGGCCTCCTGCCGGTGCCTTATCAACATATTATTAATAACAGGTTGATTGATTAACATCGAGCCCCCAGAACATAATGAAGTAATAACAGAAAGTAACGGGTAACAGACTCGAGCAAAGCAACCTAAGCATGCTAGTAAGACACGGGCACAAGCAATGGTTATAGGTGTGGAGGTGAGGCAATATCAGGGTTAAAGGGTTCACGTGATAGGTTCGTAACAGAAACAGCTACTACTAAGGCTAGCAGAAAAGAACAACGGCAAGAATCGGTAACAAGTGATGAAAGGCAGCCATATGGCAGCAAGTGAGTATACTTGCCTGAGATCCCGCAAGGTAGCAGAACTTGTCGTTGCTCACATCATCTCAACGTCCTATCCGGGAAGAAGCAATGAACCTCGAACAAACACCGGATGCAACAATTACTACTACGGCAAAAGATCCAGCATGATCAAGGTATGGATGCATGACAAGTTTAAAGGATGCATAGAAATAAACTAGTTGACATGATAAACAGATTTAAATGGACCCATATGCAATTTGAGTTGCATATGAAAAGCCCATGAGTTATGGTTAGATTATTTGTTTTCCAACTAATCAACAGATGAAGGTGGATTAGCATGATGCATGGATGAGGAAAACAACAAAATAACAACAATAGAACCAATTGAAATAAGGTTTAACAGGTTTGGAAATTATTGGTTAAGATTGGAAAGTTTGGTTACTTAAACATGTCACCCAAGCAATTGTTGTTTTCATCAAGTTAAAGTGTTCAAAACAATTAACAAAATTTGTATTTGAAAAGAACATCAAATTTTAGTTGGATTACATGTTTCAAATATTGAAATAGGAATTATAATGATTTAATTATGAATTAAACAAGATTAAACAAGTTTTAATTGAATTTAATTCAAGTGTGAATATTATTTGAATTTTATTTGTTCAAAACATAAATTCAAATTCACATTTGAAAAGTTCTCACTTTGATGGTTTGAAAACATATTTTGCATGTTCAAAATTATTTTATTTTGAGCAAGTTATGATTTTAGCAATTTTAAATGCAATAAACAAGAAACAGTTGTTTTCAGCAATTTAAATAATTCAAAACAGCAAACAAAATTTATATTTGGAAAGTACATGAAAAGTTGATTGGAAAACATATTTAGTTTGTGGAATTTGGAATTTTTATGAACAAGTTATGAATTTTGCAAGTTTAAGTGAATTTGACGAGTTTTCAAATATTGCACCAATTTAAAATATTCAAAACAGGAAATAAATTTTATATTTGGATAGAACATTTAATTTGGGACAGAAAACATATTTAAAAAGTTAAAATTGGAGTTGGGATGAATTTCTTATGCAATTTACAAAATTGAGGTACAATCTGCCATTTTTAGGGAACCAGGGGCTTAGAAATAATTTTCCCAGGGGCTAGAAATAATTGACAGGGGCCTAGGTGTGAATTCTGGAAGTTGCTGTGACCAAATCTTTGCAAAATAAAAAGGTGGGTTTTATTTGTGTGGGAGGGGGATCGAACCCTGCACCTCACTGCTGCGCTCAAGGGACTGAACCAGATGGGCTAGCTGCTGATTGGTGTTAGACAAGGGGCAGACGGGTGGATGTGGTGCAGAAACCCGCACTGAAAAATTCGGAAAGAAAAGCAGGAAAAGGTGGGGGGTTGGGGATCGAACTCGGGACCTGTGGGGTGCTCGCAAGGGGTCGCTGCCAATGTGCTACTGCTCTGGTTGTGATGGTACTAGGTAAGGTGGGGTTTTGAGGCCATGTGACTCGGCTAACTGAACCTAAACAGGTTCAGTCGACATGACCACGATAGCAGGACGGACAGAGACGACGGCGGCCTTCTGCCGCTGCGGCGATGGGCGGCTCGCGGGCGCGGTCCGCGGTGGCGCGGATGCGGCCGTGTGGAGGCGGACAAGAGGGGAGAGGAGGGTAGGCAGGGCGAGGGGAAAAGGAACAGGGCGCACCTGCCATGGTCGCTGTAGCCGTTCAGTCGTCGATGGCAGAAAACGGCGGAGGTCTCCGGCGATGGCGCGGCGTCCACGGTGATCCTCGGGGGAAGCCGAGGGGATGGCGAGGAAGAGGGAATCGCGGGCGCTCCATTCCCGCGATCGGCAGCCCGCGTCCTCTACTCCTTCCCCGGCGCCGTGGCGATCATCCTCCTCCGGCCATGGCAGTTCGGTGGTGGGAGAGAAAAAAACTCAGAGAGAGAGGGGATGGAGGGGATGGGAAGGTGGCGGCGGCGTGGAGAAGAGAGGAGGAGAGGTGCGGCCTAGGGTTAGGGCAGGTACTTGTAGGGGATTGGGGGCAGTTGGAGCAAGGAGGGGTCCATGGAGGGGGGGTGAAAGTGACACCCCTCCTCTGTCCGTACGGGGAAGAAGACCGTGGGGGGGCTGCTGGGCTAGAAAGATTTGGTGGGCTGGGGTTGTGGGCTGGAGGGAAAAAAAGGGATGGCTCCTCTCTCCTTGGCCTTTAATTTTTATTTTTTCTTCCTTATTATTTTTTTTTGTAAAAGATGAGAGGAGAGAAGGAAAAAATAAAATTAGGAGGGGTTTAGTTTATTCAATATTTTCAAAACAGCAAAATGAAAGCAAAAGTTGGCATTACTTTCACAAGGTTGAAATTACAATTGAATTAAAGTTGTTAGTTGGATTTTTCAATTAGGGTTTGGTTGGAAATTTTGGAAAATAAACAAATTTTATTTATTAATCTCAAGCAATTTTGCAATCATCATTGAATTTAATAGTTGGCAAGAATTTGATTTTTAAACCACCATTTGATCATGCCCTTTATGATTGAAATGATTTGAAATTTAAGTTGAATTGGAAATTTACCATTAGGGTTTTGAACAACTTAAATTGTTTTGAAGTTTTGATTGGTTTGGAAAACATGATGCAATGCTTATGGGATGCAGATGATTGCAATGCAAAAAGAAACAACCAATCTACTAAGGGGTAACACCCCAGGTGTTACAGCTACCCCGCGCAAAGCTTTCAGCTTGCGCTCACCCTCCTGGACCCTATCACGAAGACCCGCATAGGTCCCAACAGCGGCAACAAGAGGATTTGCTGGAGTAGCACGTCCACCTGAAGGTTCTACGGCAACCCCAGCAGCCTGGAAGAGTACAAGGAAAGGAGTAAGAAGCCCTATTCGAGATATATCTAGTCGCATATTCGACGAATGCCTCGGGGGCTACTCCCATCGGGAGAAGATATACAACTACAAGAAGCATTTTTCAGAAGAACATCTTGATTAAAGACAGTGAAAATACGGGAGTACATCCCAAGGTTCATTACAATCAAACTGGTAAAGTAAAAGAAAAAGAAGACTAAGAAGCTACAGTGGTGCTCCCACTCGCGGCAGTAGTCCCTCTCTTGAGTCGAGCAAACAACTCAGACAACTTCCGAGCAAGGATGGCGGCTGGCTCACCAAAACGAGTGAGCCGTACCTTTTTGCCCGTAGAAGGATCGACTGGGAGATCCGCGTAGGCCTCCTCCAAGCCGCTGACTCCATGCGCCAACGCGAACTGGATGGCCGTCTTCGCCCCAGACTCCGACTGAGCGACTGCATAGGCATCCAAGAGATTGCTCTCCGAGAAGATCTTCAGCAGGTCACCTAGTGCGGGTGGAGATATAGCGTTGGCGAGGAGGCGACCATGCAGCTGCGTCAACACTTGAGTGGCATTGCCAACCAAGGAGCAAACTCCTTCGGCATTCCTCTTAAGTTGAGCAAGGGTGTCGGTCAGCACGTCTACTCGCTGGATTCCAGGAATTTCCAGAGGAACGCCCAAAAGACCTACAAAGAAAAGAATGTCAAGACTCAACAAATTTACCAGGACAGAAGACGAAACTGCGAGAGCCAAAATTGCCTACCCGCGAGACGCTCAGCGAGAGGACGAAGGAATGTGACAAGGTCAGCATCCGCCTTATTGCCAGCATCCTCCAGACTCTTCAAAGCGTTCTGGGCATCCGCGAGCTTTCCTTCAAGTTCCTCCGATCGCATGCGGGAGGCTTCAAGTTCTTGTCGAACAGCCGCCAGATCAGCCTCCTGACTTGTTACCCGCTCAGAGAGACTATCCTTCTCGGCCTTCGAAAACTCGAGTCGAGCTGCATAGCGATATTTGTCAGAAACAAAGAATTGACGAAGGTATGGAAACAAGAGAAGATGATAAAACTTACTTCGAAGAAGCTCGTTTTCGGAGGAGAGTCGACTACGGTCTGCTCGAAGCGTCCCGCACTCCAATTCAGCGAAAACAACACGGCGGTCAATCGCCGCAAGGGAGTCAACAAGCGAATACAAGAAATACAGAGAGAGAAAAATTAGAAGATAAAAATTGGAGCCTATACCCGATTGCAATCAATCGAGTATAGCCTCGGGGGCTACTCCCATCGGGAGCACTGCCGTGCACCCGATAAAACCAAGAAGAAGAAAAAGACAGACTTTGAGCCTGTAGCCGATCGCATGCGATCGACTATAGCCTCAGGGGCTACTCCCATCGGGAGCACTGTCGTGCACCCGATAACAAATTAAAGACAAGTAACAGAATTTACCTGGCCCTTGGCACGGGAGAGGGGATCTGCGGAGCTATCCGTCACCTCTTTCGAAGCTGAAGCCCCGGCAGCAAAACTAGGAACTTCATGTTCCGTAGTGGCCACATTGGGGGCTACGCTGGGCGAATTCTGGACGGTGCCGGCAGTAGGAGTCTCACCCGCAGCTCCTGCTTTATTCCTCCTTTCGGGAGGAAGGAAGGAGGCGTACCTGCGAGGACTAATGGTTTGCAGGCTGCAACAAAAAACAAAGCGTCAACATAGATGCAAAGAAAAACGTTCGACTAAGAACAAGGAGAAGAACTTACTCATCATCTTCATCTTCATCCAGCATGTTCGCATTCCAGGCGGTTTGGATTACTGGGAACGAAGGAGAAGGGGCGAGTGAGCGCAGCGGAGTCACGGAGATGGGAGCCTTCCCGGGCGAGTCCTCCAAGGAGTTATCTTTGGAGGTAGCCTCGTCATCCTCCACTCGATGGTGCTTGCGGTGAAGGAGGCCGCCATTCGAGCCCTCTGCACCATCCGAAGAATCGTGCTCTGAGCCCGAAGAAGCATCGACAACACTATTATCGGCTGGGCCGTCCAGGTTACTCCCAATAACTCCGAGGCTTCCTCTCCCGAAACTGGAGGGTAGCAGTTGGCCACGGCTAAGCTCTACAAAGAAGACAGAAGAAAGCAAGAGAAAATTCAATCGACTGAAGCTCAGAACAAGCAAGAAAATAAAAGAAGAGAAGAAGAGTAAACTAACCACGGCTGGCGGAGGCCTCGACGCATCGAAGGCTGCGACTGTGCAGTCGGGAAATTTCTCTCCCACCTTCAGGCTAGTGATAGCCGCAATCTTCTTCTCGAACTCGACGTTCGAGATCTCCTCGCGACTCACTCGGCTAGGATCCTCAGAGCCTTGATACTCCCACATCATGGAAGGTCTGAGCTGCAGAGGCTGGATCCTGCGCTTGAGGAAGATGCCCGCCAGGTGCAGCCCGTTTAACACGACTCCAGCTCCCTGGTGGCGAAGGGCGGCCACCCTGGCGAGTAGCGGCGTGACGACCTCAGTTTCTTTAGTCGACAACTTGTGCCCCCAGGACTTCCTCTTCTTCAAAACAGCGAACGGATGGAATTCCTGAATCCCATCCGAGCTGTTGTCGATGACGTAAAACCACTTCTTCCTCCATCCCTGGGCGGAGTCGATGAAGTGCATGATGAAGTAGCTGGTCTCTGACTTGGCTTGGATCCCAAAGCCACCCCTGCGAAGTGGCTCGCCGGGCTCGGAGTCTACTCGCGATTTCTCGCGAAAAATCCTAACTTTGAAAAGGGCCTTCCAGAGCCCCCAGTGTGGGCGAATGCCTAGGAAGCATTCGCAGAACACGATGAAGCACGCTATGTGCTGCACCGCGTTCGAAGGAAGATCGTGAAGCTGTATGCCATAGACATACAGCAACCCGATGAGGAACGGATGGAGGGGGAAAGAAAGGCCGCGCGACACGTGGTCCGCAAAGACCACGCGTTCGTTCGCTTGCGGGTTGGGTACCTCCTCCTTCTTGCCGAGGCGTACGCGCTTCTCGGACTCCACCGGCAGCAGCCCTTCCCGCTGCATCTCCTTGAGGCTCTTCGCCGTGGTGTTAGGCGAGCGCCAGTCGCCCAAGCGCGGCGCAGGTTGCGCTGAAGCCTCCCTGGATGCGGAGACGGCAGAACCACGTTTCTTTCCGCCCGCCATGACTGCTTGCACAAGCTCGAGGGAAGAAAGAAGATGAGCGCAAGGAATAAGAAGGACTGGAAGACGAAGGCTGGGAAAGTTTTACCGCATCGCTAAGACCCGTATTTATACACGGAACGAATCGATCCCAGCCACTCGATGCACCACGTGGCGCCCATTGCAGCCACCACGTGTGAAGATGAAACGAGGAGGCGGTGAACGCTGTTTCATGCCACGATCTTAACAGAAGATCATGCGCATTTACTGCACGGTTCGCGTGAAAACCGGGAACGGCGTCTCGTTTCCCGGTCAAAAAGATGACTAGGTGGGCCAGCCCATCTGCTACCACTCTGTCACGTCCCATCGGGAGGAGAAAAGTGCGCCATGACGTCATAGCATTCATCATCAAATTCAAGAAAACTTCGAATGGAAAGTTCAAACACGAAAATAACTTCGTACGAACAAAACTCCTTCGAATAAAGGCAATTCTTCTATGGACAAATCATGGAGCAAGACCTCTTTAAACAAGAGAAAAATACCCTAACACGAAAACTCTTTCGTATGGGCACGACATCCCAAACATGAAAACTCTTTCATATGGGCATAAAATTCCTAAACACGAAAATTCTTTCGTATGGATCTATTAAACTCAAACAATTACTCGAGTAGGAAGAACCTACCCCTTTTTCACTCACATGATATTTACACATCATAAAAACCTGGATTGTTCAGCCGACTAGGCACATCCGGATGTCATATTCTTCGAATATGAAGGTAAGACCCGAAAGATCTTTCTTGAGGGTCTGGAATCGCACTCAAAAGCTGCATCCTCCGGCATGATTCCGTGTCAACAACACGAAGAAAAATCCAAGCGGACGCGCCGGGTACCCCCATAGGTTAAGTTCGACTCGATAAGACCACAACGGCCCAGTCGCAACAACCACCTTATCGGGTTCGAGTCGGAGGTCTCGAATCTGTGTAGGCCAGGAATGCTTTTGCCCTAGTCGCAATTAATTGGCCCTGATCTCTCGGGAGAGCCAAGCTACTATGCCACATCCTTCTGCGATAAAAAGCCGTAAAAACAGGCGCTTGTATTGCTCGATGCTCGAGTATAAAAACTCATTACACAGGGTACACACCCTCTAAACAGGAAACAACCAAGTTGGTTATTCCACAAGAAAGAAAGACTGAGAAAAGGTTTGACCGTCTACTCGACTGGAAAAATCCCACTCGAGCAAACGCTCGGGGCTACTGACGAAGATATGGATCCTAGACCCTGCGGGTAAGGACACCCCATCTCAGGCCCAAGAAGAGGAGCCCTTGGAGTATTCCAGAAGGCCCACGTGAAGCCCACCCGCACTGACTTGCGGGTTAAGTTAGGAAACATGTAACCGTCTTAAGGTTAGAGTTCGAGTCCTATCCGGGTAGGGTTCGAGACCTGGCCACCTATAGAAGGCCAGGAGAACCACCGGAAGAGGACCAAGCAATACCGCACCACCTAAAGCCTTGAACTCGAGACCTTACTCTCGATTCGAGCACCACCATTGTAACCGATCTTCTCGTTAATACAGATCGACAAGAGGCAGGAGTAAGGGTTTTACCTCTACGAGGGCCCCGAACCTGGGTAAATCTCGCCCCCTGTCTAGCCGACGATTCCACCAGCGCTCATGGGTTCTCCTAATCGAAACCCGATAGGTTCACCGAAGGGATTTGTGGAGTCTGAGATTCGACATCATCCTTTTCTTGCTCGCCTACCAAAATAGATGTAAGTACGTACAGAAAATAGATGAAACTAGCAGGTGACCATCAATGTACAGAAAATAGATGAAACTAACAAATGGCCAGCAATGTACGAAAAATATATGAAAAATAGCAGATGACAACCAAAAAAGCGTATCTGTAATGACCTAGCAGATGTCAAGCATGTTAGGAGCATAGATGGAAACCATGTTGAAATGACAACCACAACCTTAATTACCTTGCCAAAATGTCTTATGGTATGGAATAGATGAAGTAGCACAAAATATATGACGCAAGAGTAATCAAACTGTTCAGCACAAGATAAGTAAGTTGCGCCTAGTTGTTTTTATTTCACTAAAGGGAGTTTTTATTACTTAAAGAGTTTTAAGAATTTCACCCTAGTTGTTGTGATATCATGGAAGAATGTTGAGATGCCGTATTAGGGAATAACTTGCAGCTCATTCTCCTAACTGAATAGTGATTGACATGACCAGTCTCCTTCACTGGAATCAGATTCCTCTTGAACATGATCCTCAGGAGTGTACTCAGATCCAGAGTCTTTCTTCTTGATATTTTTGGGTGTGAATACAGTAGGACATGAAAGAATACTTGCTAAAGACTTTACACCCAGTTTATGCATCCTTGCATTGTTTGTCATGATAGTTCTGGCACGCTGTTTTTCCATGGGGTTTAGTGGTGATCCTAACATGAATAAATAACTCAAAGTAAGCTCCAAATATAAACTCTTGGTAAGAACCTAATACAGCATAAAAAATTAAGGTCACTAGTGGAAACAACCCCTTTCGTCGAGGCGACACATGTCCCGGTTGCAAAAAAATCCGGGACAAATGATGTGCATTCGTCCCGGTTTGTGCGCCCGGGGCAACAGAAATCGCCTGGCATTGGTCCCGGTTCATGGGGAGACATTGGTCCCAGTTTGTGGCATGAACCGGGACCAATGCCTAGCCACAGGCCACGTGGCACGCGCATGGGCATTGGTCCCGGTTCATTCCACAAACCGGGACCAATGTCCCCCCTTTCCCTATATATACTGCCCCAGCCCCCCTTCTATCTTTTTTTTGCTTGGAGGTGTGAGAGAGATGGGTGTTAGTGTGTTTTATTTACTATGCACACGAGGTGTTCGACGAAATTCCCGAGCCACACATAAGCTCACTGAAAATGGTATCTTCGACCGAGGTTAACAAACTTATATTTTTCATCTGTAACTAATACATAAAAAAGTAATATTTGTCGATGTACTATGGTCATTTCTCTTTTGATATGTTATTGTAATGTATTTTGATAAACTTAATTATACGATGCAGATGGATGCACGGCAGCGATGGATGTACGGTGACCGACGCACTTCCGAGTATATGGCAGGCTTGAATGCACTCGGGCGAAAAAAGATAATGGCTTTATGTGTTGCCCATGTGTTGATTGTCGGAACGTCAGGGAGCACTCTCCCGAAAGAATCCTTCACGGCCACCTACTTCGGAGAGGTTTCATGCCCAGCTATAATTGCTGGACCAAGCATGGAGAAAGAGGGGTTGTGATGGAAGACGATGATGAAGAAGAAGAAGATCATTTGTTCCCTGAATACGGTGATACTGCAATGGAAGACAATGCAGAAGAAGGAGGTGATCAAGAATAGGCATCAGAAGAGCCCGATGATGATCTTGGCCGAGTTATTGCTGATGCAAGGGAAGACTGTGAAAGTAAATTGGAGAGGTTGAAGCTGGACAACATGTTACAGGATCACAAAAAGTTTTTATACCCGAATTGCAAAGATGGTAGCACAAAGCTCGGTACCACACTGGAGTTGCTGAAATGGAAGGCACAAAACGGTGTGACTGACAAGACATTTGAGAGTTTACGTCAACTAATGAAGCCAAAACTTCCACATGATAACGAATTGCCTGAGAGTACGTACGAAGCAAAGAAAGCTCTCTGCCCTCTAGGATTAGATGTGCAGAAGATACATGCATGCATTAATGACTGCATCCTCTACCGCGGTGAGAAGTACGAAAATTTGGATGAATGTCCGGTATGCACTTCACTACGGTATAAGATCAGAGCAGATGACCCTGGTGATGTTGACGGCGAGCCCCCCGTAAGAGGGTTCCTGCGAAGGTGATGTGGTATGCTCCTATAATACCACGGTTGAAACGGCTGTTTAGAAACAAAGAGCATGCTAGGTTGTTGCGATGGCACAAAGAAGACCGTAAGAAAGACAGAAAGTTCAGACACCCCGCCGATGGATCGCAGTGGAGAAAGATCGAGAGAGACTTCCCGGACTTTACAGGAGAGGCGATAAACTTATGGTTTGGTCTAATTACAGATGGATTTAATCCTTTTGGGGAGCAGAGCTCCAGTCATAGCACCTGGCCCGTAACTCTATGTATGTACAGCCTTCCTCCTTGGTTGTGCATGAAGCGCAAGTTCATTATGATGCCAGTTCTCGTCCAAGGCCCGAGGCAACCTGGCAACGACATTGATATGTATCTAAGGCCATTAGTGGAAGAACTCTTACAATTGTGGGGCAAACCAGGTGTACGTGTGTGGGATGAGAACGAACAAAAGCCATTTGACCTACGGGCGTTGCTTTTCGTAACCATCAATGATTGGCCTGCTCTTAGTAACATTTCCGGACATAAAAACAAGGGATACAATGCATGTACACACTGTTTAGATAAGACTGACAGTGTTTATTTGGATAAATGTAAAAAAGGTTGTATACCTGGGGCATCGTAGATTTCTTCCGATCAAACATCCCGTAAGAAAGAAAGGAGGGAAGCATTTCAGAGGTGAGGCAGATAACCGAAGAAGCCTGAGCTCCGTAGTGGTAATGATTTATTCGATATGGTCAAGGACCTAAAAGTAATCTTTGGTAAGGGTGATGGCAGCCAACCAGTTCCGAACGGCCCTGATAAGCGCGCACCCATGTGGAAGAAGAAATCTATATTTTGGGAGCTACCCTATTGGAAAGTTTTAGAGGTCCGGTCTTTGATCGACGTGATGCACGTGACAAAGAATCTCTGCGTCAACCTGCTATGCTTCCTGGGCATGTATGGGAAGTCAAAAGATACGCCAGAAGCACGGGAGGACCAGCAACGTATGAAAGACCCAAGCAACAAGCACACGAATACTGGGCGCCATTACTTAAGCAGCTACACTCTTACTAAAGCAGAGAAGGAAATATTTTTTGAAGTCCTTTACAGATTAAGGTTCCGTCTGGCTTCTCGTCGAATATAAAAGGGGATAATAAACATGGCAGAGAAAAAATTCCAAAACCTGAAGTCTCATGACTGCCACGTGATTATGACGCAGTTGCTTCCGATTGCATTGAGGGGGCTTCTACCGGAAAATGTTCGAGTACCCATTGTGAATCTATGTGCATTCCTGAACGCAATATCTCAGAAGGTAATCGATCCAGAAATTCTGGCAAGATTACAGAGGGATGTGGTCCATTGTCTTGCTAGTTTTGAGTTCGTGTTTCCACCATCCTTCTTCAACATTATGACTCATCTCCTGGTTCACCTATGTGAAGAGATTCATATTCTCGGTCCGGTATTTCTACACAATATGTTCCCCTTTGAGAGGTTCATGGGAGTCTTGAAGAAATATGTTCATAACCGTGCTAGGCCAGAAGAAAGCATCTCGAAGGGCTATGGAACAGAGGAGGTCATTGGGTTCTGTGTTGACTTTATTCCTGACCTTAAGACGATTGGTGTTCCTGAATCGCGGCATGAGGGGAGACTGAGGGGAAAAGGAACGCTGGGAAAGAAAACAATGATACCGAGGGACGGGCATTCTTTCACCAAAGCACACTACACAGTTCTACACAATTCTATGTTCGTGGCTACGTATCTCGAGGAACACAAGAATATTGTACGCTCCACAAACCCGGGGAAGGATGACTCATGGATTAAACGCAAACACATGGAGACTTTCGGAAGTTGGTTGCAAACACATCTTATAAATGACACCACTGTTGAATATCAGCTGTACATATTAGCAGGTTCACCATCTTCGACTATTGGGAGTTTTCAAGGGTACGAGATAAATGGGAATACATTTTACACGATCTCCCAAGATAAGAAGAGCACCAACCAAAACAGTGGTGTCCGCTTTGATACAACAAACGAGAATGGAAAAAATGACACATACTATGGTTACATAGAGGAGATATGGGAACTTGACTATGGACCTTCTTTTAAGGTCCCTTTGTTCAAGTGCAAATGGGTCAACCTGAATGGAGAAGGGGTAAAGGTAGACCCGCTTTACGGAATGACAATAGTGGATCTCAACAATATTGGTTACAATGACGAACCATTCGTCCTAGCCAATGATGTGGCTCGGGTCTTCTATGTGAAGGACATGTCCTCCAGACCGAAAAGAAAAAAATAAGCAAACAAATAATCATACGATGAGCCGAAGCGTCACATAGTTCTTTCAGGGAAAAGAAACATCGTGGGAATCGAGGACACGACAGACATGTCAGAAGATTATAATAAGTTTGTTGAAATTCCACCCTTCACAGTGAAAGCTGACCCCCACCATCCCGTTAAATAATGAAGATGCTCCATGGTTATGGCCGAAGTGATCATAAGCAAGGGACAAGGGTTCATGGACCATCTCTACACGAAGAAAATTCAGAAGACTAGATAGGGATGTTGTTGGTGATGTGTAATAATAAACGTGGAATACATGATCATAGTTCTGTTTGACCAATAATTTGTATTGACCGGTCAAAAGCTGACAACTATGACCAGCCTGACTTCATTATTATCCCAACCAGCGGAACACCCACCCACTTTTCTGTTTCTCTCTCCTCTGTCTCGTCTATTGGGATGTGCGCTGCACACAGGGCCGTTCTAACCAGCCCTGTGTGCAGCCGCGCATCTGGAAGGAGCGCCACGGCAGGCACATATTTCCCCTTTATCCCCGCCCCCCCCGCTTGAAAACAGAGCATACGTCTTGCCGTGCATTCGGTATGCATATATTCACTAAGTAGCCACGGCAGTGCTGTAGGCTGGTGATACCGATTGTTGTGTTCTACATCCCCCCTTGAAGGTTTGATACATCATTCAGTTCATCGACCAAATACAAATCATCCGGATTCGCCATCATACGTCCGACCGTTCTTTTTATATGCATATATGCACTCAATAGCCACGGTCGGGCTGTATGATGGCGTTTCCGATTGTTTTGTTCTACATCCCCCTTAAAGGTTCCTCGACGGAATACAAATCACCCGGATGCCTTCTATGCTCTGGACTCCCTCGGAGGATCACAAGAGAAAACAAAAATAATACAAGATAAAACAAAATGAAAACAATAGAAAACATAAAGGAAAACAATAGAAAACAAAATAAATGATGAAGATTGTTCATGGTTGGGGCGAAATCCGAACAGAGTGACACAGAAGAAGAAGACGCAAACCTAAAAACTCTAGAAAATGATTTGTGGTTTTGTACGTAAACACTCTACGACCAGTGAGACAAGGAGTCTGTTAATTATGTTACTATTAATGTAATTGTTACTAATTTAAAAAATAATATAAGATATTTATATTCAAATCTAAAGAGGTAAACCTTGAGACCCCAAGGGGCTTCCTCAGAGCTCAGGGTATTCCGGCCGTCGGATGGAGATCATCTCGACCGTTCGTTGTTTTCACCATGTGAGATAAAAGCCACAGCCCACACAGTAGAAACCCTAACCCAGAGCTCCCCACATGACCACATCCTTACCCCCAGCCGCCGCCTGGCTTCTCCTTCCCGCGCTTTTCTCGCACCCGCGCGCTTCCTCTATCCCGTCTCCGCTCCCCTCGCGAGCTCCACCTTCTCCACTCCGACTTTCTTCATCGTGTGAGGCGGCCAGGCTAGACTCTGCCTCTCTCACCAAAGCAGCCCTCGAAAAGGAGGCGTGAGAGCGTTGCTCAGCCGGAGAGACGGACTGGGAGCTCGAGCTGAGCTGAGTCGCCACCGATTCGTCTCTGCCAGCCGTGCCCTTCTCAGCCCACCATGCCATTGCTTCGACTCCCTCCGCCTCGCGCGCAACAGGAGAAGTACGACCGCTGCTGCATCGCGGGAAAGGGCGACATTGTGATATTTTCCTGTTCTGATTGAACATTTTAGGCACAATTTTCCATAGGGTTCTGATCAATATCTTGTGCGCGACGTGCAGTGGAATCTGTGACGGAAGCGGCCGCCCCTCATGTCGCTTCTGCTCCACAAGGAGGCAGGGTAATTTGTTTCCCTTTTCATGATCTCCATCCTCTCCCTTACTCTATTTAATCCTCACAAATTCGCTTCTATGTTTGGGCAGATTCCATCCTTTTATGTATGCCTACAAGGTGTTTGACCAATAACCTGCAGGGTATTAATCTATGTCATATCTTTGCACTGTTTTTACTCAATATTCTATTATTTATTCTGAAATTTTGCCCTGATCAACGATAGCAACTTGATATGGCAGTCAAGCTATTTGCAGTCAGTTCAGAATTATGGGTCTGCATGTGTGATGCACACCTTTGGATTTGATCAATTATGTTCCGTATTTCCATTTATTGGTTCAGAAACATGGGGTTGCTTGTGTGATGCACATATTTGGAGATGAAATAATCTAATCGTGCTTGTCATGGGAACCTGCCATTAGACGCAATATATGAATGCTTAAAATGTTATTAGATGCCTGTTCGCATATTCTGTTTTTGTACTTTTTGGTATTTTGGTTAACCAAGAATAAATAATCAACAATGATTTTCTGCACAGCTAACTTAAGCAGTAATCTGTTTATGTTTTGGTGTCCAGGTGTCTTCCTAATTAATATTGTGCCAAGCGAAGGCTATATGCCTCATGCGTATTTGTTCACAACATAAGATTCAGCTCTTTTGGCATATGAAAATATGTGCACGAAGGTATCTATCCTCCCTTTTAAAACCTTTCATATCACAATGTGGTGGAGACTCGCGACAAAATAATTCCCTGTCAGATCACATTATGGTGGAGACTCACAACATCTTGGCTTGTGGTTTGCCAAACTAATCCCAGGCCCTTCTCATCTTTGTTTATGTAGACCTTTTCTTGGAAGAGAACGGGCATGTTTGATCTTGGCACACATTACAGGTTGGTCTGGTATGTCCCTCTATTAAACATCTGAATTACTTTCTTCCTTTGCATATCCTGCTTTTGTTTAGCAAAAGAACTAAAGAGAATAACCAATTTTTGTGGTGTTTTATTTAATGATATTAATGTGTGTACAATGTTGTTTAGCAGAAGAACCAATTCTTTACATATCTTGCGTTGTTTAGCAGATGAGAAACCTACTCATTAGTGTATATGCGTTGTTTAACAAGCGGGTATATGAGAAACCCACTCATTAGTGTGGGTACATGCAGTTTATGCTTTCTGTGGTTTCGTTAGATGTTTCTCATAGCTTCTCTATGATCGTGTACTATTAATACTTGGGTTTCGAGTACAAACCAGTTACCTACTTTATCTTGCACCGTGTTGATTATTCATTATGAGCTTCTGCTTTTCTTAATTTGTCCATATCCTGGTGTAAATCATTGGCTCATTGCTCATTGCCAATATTCAATTATGTTCGCCCAGCTCATTGACTTTATTTTAAAAACATGTCCACAATCTGTATGATTCATGTCAAATTTATTTAACTCTCCACTTTGTCTTTTACCCCCTTTTTTTAGGTGTGGTTCTGCCGTCGGGAAGACTATACATGCCGGTTATTTTGAATGCTCAAGTGTTTTCCATGGTTTAGGTACAACACCATTGCTTTGTTGCAGCCAATCAGTAGTCGATTTTGTAGAATCATTCTTCTCGGAAAAGAAAACTAAATCTGCATGCAGTTGTTTTAATTAGTTTTCACATCAAGGCCACAAAATTAAATAAAGATGCATGTGTGCTACTGACATCTATCGCAATGAAACTGATGTGCTTTAAAGCATTTTTTGTGTGTCGTTTCACCTAAGTTTTCCGCTTCAGATCTTAATTGGCAACAAAGCTGAAATGCTCCAATGAGATTTGGGCGTGTTCGCATATGATACTCCCCCGATACTTCAAACTCTGGCATGTCCACGTATGATACTACACCGATACTCCGATACACCCAATGCAACGGCGATACACGTATCTCAGAAGTATCATCTTTTCCGATTTAAAAAGAAAGGAAAATGAATGCCAATACTCTGTTGTGGATGTCATCGACACGGCAGGGACACTGGAAACCCAGTCGAAACCCATCTTAACCATAATAGCCAGCACTCTCTCCATGTATTCACTTGATTTGACTAACCAGGGATTGGTCGATCCTCAAGAGCGACTGCACGACCACGCTGGTGCTTGCCGTTACCCTCTCTGCCCCATCTCGATTCGCCTCACCGGCGCCTGGAGTTTCCCTCTCTGCACTTGGAGTTCTCCTCTCTGTATAATGCTTCTGTTGACATGTTGCTGCTATATCACTGTATTATGAGTTTCTGGCGACTTGAGGACTTGAAAAGAGGCATGGAGGCAGGACTTGAAAAGAGGCATGGAGGCAACAGATTGGGCAGTATTTCAATCTCATCTCGAGCATTCAATTAATCTATGTCTTTATTACATGGCAGTTGTTTAATTATTTATATATACTCGGTGTATCGATGTATTGCTGTTTCTAGATATTGACTTATCCCATGTCCCCGTATCGCGGTATCGGTGACACTGTATCGGTCCTATTGTTCATGATGTGTGAACCCTCTGTTTTTTCCCTCCTGTTAAAATAACGCATGTTATGCTTTTTGTTTGGCTACTATTATCTTGGAACCGTGTATTTCAATTTTTTCTTATATGTAATATATTTCCCTACTTTCACTTCTTATATGTGATATATTTTACTTACTTTTGCTATTTGGGATTGCTTCATAGGCTGGGATATTTTCATATCGAAAGAGAGACCGATCTCGAATGCAATCTTGACCCTAGCCTTATTGAAATAAGGCTGCCTGTGACATTCAGCGATTTACCCTTCATGAAAGGAGGAGATTCTACAACTCAATCCGGTTCCTGTTATGTTTCAGACTGGATTGCCAGTAGGTGCTCATATTCTCATGTTTCCTCTACATTTTACATGCCAACTGACTTTTGTTTGTCTGCTTTTGTTTCTAGTGTAAAACATACTAAAATATTGTTGATACACACTCATATCTTTATGAGATCCATGCCCTGTGGATTATATGAGATATAGCAAAAGTATTCTGATCAGTGGATTGAGTTGAAAGTTCAATTGCTCCACACCAGTGTTATTGGCTCTAGAAAAGCGCTGACCTGCAGGTAGCATATTTTCTAGCGAAACATTCTTTTGTTGAAAGTCTGGTAAGATGGGATGGACAGCCACCAAGCTTTAACATTTACAGCAATGTCACTCCGCAACTAATAGAACAAGACATTTGTGATACATGACAGAACTTTTAAGCAGTATGTGAGTGAGTCAGTATGGTAAGCGTGGAGCATGTTTTTCTCACACCTGTCAGTTATGTTGGAAGCAGCATCGAGGTAGTCAAGTATGGGATTACGTTATACTTTTGGCCAGGTGATGTTCATCCCTGCTCTACCCTTCCAACTTTGTATACAATCGTTTATACTATTCCAATACTATGTCCTATATTTATACTATTAATTTGTCAAAAAAAATTGTCTACGTCGCTGATTAGTAAACAAATAAACCCTTAGGTTTCAGGTTTTTGCATAACCATTCGTCCTAGGTTGTAAAGCTTGCCCAATAATTTATAATGTAAACTGACATGTATCAGGCGTAAGATTTCTCCATTGGGACCGGTACAAACAAGATATTTGAGTTAAAAACTCCGAAGGCATATGTTGTTCTCTGAATTTTATCGATCAGTACCTTATAAATGTGTCGTTCATGCCACTCTTGCCAATGTCCTGATATGTATGTCATTGCCCTAGGTATTAACATTGCGTATTACAGCCTAATAAATGGTTGACTGCTTCGTTTTTTTTTGTATTTTTCCATTCCCCTGCTTACTGTTTTTGTCTTTCATTTGTAGGTGTCTTATGACCCCCACACCTGAAGTAAAACTAGCCAGTGGGTATATGATCATGATTTCTGTTTGTGACCAACAAATTTGCTGCAAGACAGAATGTTTTATATACCGCAGAAACACTTTGGTTATCAGATACCAATAGGTTATGTGTGACAATGTGTACTCATCCCGCTATGTCGTTTATTTTCTTTTTTCATACTTCCGCTATCTGTATTTACTTATATCTGTAATAGTTTGTACAAGTTGTAATGAAAGACCTACCTATCCTGAAGGTTCTTATGGGTGTAAACTTATGTATGAAAGAGCACTATGCTTTGCTCTAAATGGTAGTTGTTGAAGCCATGCCATACAAATGATGCTTATCGTATGTTCTACCAAATGATTACCACTATCAAAGGCGGGTGGCGCGGCAAGCCGCGCCAGGGGATCTAGTTATATGCAAATAGTAAAATAGTTAATAGTTTGAATAGTTAGAATAATTATTTAGTTAAACAGAAAATGGATTTGAATTAGTTATGCAAATTCAAGCACTTTTCATGTTGAAATTTTTGTCAAATTCGAAAGTATATAGAAGTTATTCATATGCATATTTAAACAATTTTCGAATTTTGGCGCCAAAACATTTGGGCGCGCAGGGTGGCACCAAATTTCGAAATATGTTTGGTCCCGGCCCAAGCCACCAACCGGGACCAAAGGGGGTACCTCTAGTCCCGGTTGGTTGCACGGGCCGGGACTAGAGGCCCATTTGTATAAATATCCAGGCCCTCTCTCCAGGCCGAGCAACCACCCGGGACCGAGCGGACTAGCTTAGACGAAGCCCTGCCGGCGGCGGGGATGGATACGAAGATCCCGTCGGCGCTGGCTCTGCCGACGGTAATGAATTAGGCCATATATTGGCCGGGGACGAGTTGGGACGGGAGTGAATGCAGTCATATATAAAAAGGTCCGAAGACCGGTGCTTACATTGGGACGGCGGCGCGGCCACAGGCGGCCGGCCGTTTCCTTACGACGGCCCTATTGGCCATCCTTACATGCATGGGGGCGGCGGCGTGACCACAGGAGGGCGGTCGTTTCTTGGGGGGTAGCAAACCTAGTTACTAGTTGGCCCGGGGCGCTCCGGCGTCGGCCTAGTCCTCCTCGTCGGAGGAGATGCAGTGGTAGGGAGGCTGGACCCACAGGTGGACAGGTAGCTGGGGAGCGTCCGCCGGTGGCGGCTGCGGAGGCATCTGGGGTTGCGGAGGAATCGGGGGCGCGCCCTCCGGTGGCGGCGGCAGCTCCTCCGGCGATCATTCGCCGCCGGTCCAGGCCCAGCTCATGCCGTACTCGAGGCCATGGGGTAGCGGCTATGGATCGGGCTGGTCCGTCGATGCCTCCATGGCAGCGTTCATCTCCTGCCACCACGGCGCCGGCGGTGGAGGGGGCGGCATCGCGGCCGTGTCTGCGTCGGCAGCCGCGCCGCCGGCCCCGCAGGCGAGGACCTGCTCCCAGCGCTTGATCTCGTCCTCGACAAGGGAGCGGCGGGAGGACTCGTAGGCGGCCTCCATAGCGGCCTGCAGCTCGGTGTCCTCCTCGTCGTCGAGGATGTCCTCCTCGAACCATAGCTCCGGCTGGCTGCCGGGCGGCGGCGCTGGGTACGTGTCGGCGTTTTCCTCCGGGGGCGTAGCGAAGTAGGAGCTGCGGCGCTGGTCGTGCTCCTGCTGGAACCACACGTTCCAGTTCGAGGAGTTCCGCGCGTAGGCGGGGTCCCTGAGGAGGTAGGTCGGCACGAGCGCGCGCCGGCGAGCTATCTCCTCGCGAGCGCCTTTGTTGGTCGGGGCCGGCGGCACCGGGATCCGCTGCGGGTTGAGATGCCAGCCGTCCGGGAGGTGGACGTCCGGCCAGAAGACCGGCGTGGCGTGCTCCCAGTGCCACGTCGCCTCCTCCTTCCGCACGTACCGGCGGAACCTCTTGCCTGGCGCGGCGCGAGGCGGCGGGTTGCGCGCGGCCGGAGGTGGTGCTGGGAGGCGCGGGTTGTTCCCGATCCGCATGCCGCCCGGACCGAAGCGAAATGCCTGCCGCGGTGTGGGGGGGGGGGGGGACGCTGCCGCCTCTCTGTCCGGCGCCGCTGGAGGACCCGGCCTCGTGCTCGTTCTTGGCGCGCTTGAACCAGCGGGGGGCGACATGGCTAGGGTTAGTGTTCGTGCTGAGGGAGCGGGGTGTGCCGGTGTACGGGCGGCGGGGCCCCTTAAAAAAGGACCTGGGCGGGGATGGCATGCCAACCGGCGGCGAGAACGTGGCGGCGGTTGGCGTTCAATGCGCGGGGAAGCCGAGGCGTCCACTGGGTCGCTGGCCAGTGGGCCCTTTTTGACCGTTCGTGGCCACAGGTTGGGAAGTGGGTGGCAGGTGGAAGGCGAGGCGGCCACTGGGTCGCTGGCCAGTGGGCCCTTTGACCGCGCGCGGCTACGGTTATGGGTCTTAATTAAATAGGTGGGGACGTGGGAGAATGCGAGGCAGCCACTGGGTCGCTGGCCAGTGGCCCCTTTGACCCCGCGTGGCCGCGGTTGGGGAAGGCGAGGCGGCCACTGGGCCCTTTGACCGAGCGTGGCCGCGGTTATGGGTCTTAATTAAAGACGTGGGGACGTGAGAAAGGCTCGGTCCCTGGCCAGTGGACGCGGTTGGGGAAGGAGAGGCCGGTTGGGGATTACGAGGCAGGCATCCGCTAGGTCGCTGCCTGTCCCTGTCCCTTTTCCGACTATTTATTTAAAAAAAATTTGGTCATTTTTTTGTGCTTCTATTATATGAGTTGGCCATTTTTTTTACATATTTTTTGTGTTTTCTATAAAATATGACCCCTCTTATGTTTTGTTCACCCTTCGCCAATGGCTACAGGAATGACACTGGAACAAACACAACAACTGGAACAAAGACAGGAACAAACATCTTCGTCTAATATATTCGTCTGCGAGTTCATTCGTCAGACGGGAACCACCTTAATGTACGTCAGTCGTCAATTTTTGTTATTAGCATCTATTTCATTAATATATATTAACCACTCTTCTATATATTAGATCGAACGGCTTCGAGACAGTCTTCTACCAAGAGAGCGCATACGAGCAATTCAGGAGGAAATTACGGGCTAAATTTTATTTTGTAATTCCATCGGTCATGTAATATGCTCCATATACTTAGCTTATGTAATATAAGTGTTCCTTATTTTTCTATATATACGTATTACTTATTCACGGAGGTCCGGGGAGGGGCCACCGAGGCTCCTCTCTTGTCATGGGATCCGGAGGTCCGGGGAAGGGCCACCGGGCTCCTCTCTTCTCCTTTGATCTGGGAGGTCCGGGGAGGGGCCAACAAGGCTCCTTATCAATGTATGGTGACAGGGGGTATCGTAAAATGGAATTGGTCGCAAAACAGAAAATAAAATGGAAAACAATAAAGCGGAAAAAAAAACTCTGCCGCGGCAGAGAAAATGGCAAAACTGTTGCCGCGGCAGAGGAGGCATTCATCCCGGTTCGTGTTAAGAACCGGGACTAATTCCCCTGGCCAGGTTCGCCACGTGGTCAGCCCCATTTGTCCCGGGTCCTGGCACAACCGGGACCAATGGGGGAGGGGCATTTGTCCCGGCTGGCCCATCCCGGTTGCACAACCGGGACAAATGGGCCTTACCAACCGGGACTAGTGCCCGTGTTTCCACTAGTGGGTACTCGTCCTGTAAGAACGTTTCAGTGTAAGTACTCACTCCGATCCATATTAATATGTGCTGAAGTGGATGTATTTAGACATGTTTTATTGCTAGATACATCCACTTCAGCACATATTAATATGGATCGGAGGGAGTAATATAAATTATGATTGTAACAAAGACTGGTAGGATCATACGCAAAGTGAGCTTAAACCTAATAGTATATAGACTGGAAATAAGCAAACTTTTACCATAGGAAAACAAAGTTGGATACTTCTATTTTTATTTTTATGCAAGATTAGCAAGAAGGTCCCTCTTCCGATTTCCATTAAAAGAAACCATGAGTCTTTTGTTACAACTCTACTACGAAAGCAAATAATTAAAAAAAGGAGCATTAGGAGGGCAACACACCCATTTCCGCTAGAGATTTGTCGGAATTAACACATGGACAAGCCTCTGTTTACCACTATACAAAGTTATAAATGCAAAGCCAAGAACAAAGACGGATATAAGGAACCATTAATCATACAACTAAACAGAGAAACAGTTTAGAGAGATTTATTACATCAAATATTCGCAGGATAATTAAAAAGCATCGATCAAACAATTTACAGATATTAATTGCATCGAACATAAGAAGGATCAAGCATACAATTAAACAGACAACTAATTTAGAAAGATTAATTGCATCGAACATATGAAGAACCATCAATCTTACTGTGTTTCTCGCCTTCAACCTTTACCCGTCTCAGCGTGGTTGCAGACATTGACGGTGAAGTTGCGGCGAGGGTGGAGACGAGGTGGCAGATCTGGACGTACGGCAAGGTTAATGGCAAGGTGGCACACCAGCGAGCACACAAAGCCGAGGTTCATGACGATGTGGCAGACCGGTGAGCACGACGGTGAGGTGGCACACCAGCGAGCACACGACGGCGAGGTTGGTGACGATGTGGCAGACCGGTGAGCACGACAACAAGGTGGTGGTCCTGGGCGGCGTGGGGGATCTCGACGACGACGTGGGAGATCTGGCAAGCGAGCTATACGGCGATGTGTAAGTGGGATGGGATCTGGGAGGACGGGGACTGGTGGGGAGAAGGGGGAGCAGTCGATTCTTTGGGAGAGGGCCGAGGGGATAAGCTAGGGTTTCGGAATGATTACAGAAATGCCCTCCGCGATAAATTTTGACCATTGTGTGCAGGAGGGTTGAGAATTAAATATTCTTGCGCGAAAAAAATTTACATGGGCTTTCCTGGCGCGAAATTTTCGGAGGGACGCGAAATTTTGGCGGAAGTGCGGGAAACTATGCTAGCCGTCGGATGCTGATGGGTGGCCTAAACAAATTGACCAATTATGCAATTTACTAAAGGGACCTTATGAGAAAATAAAGAAGTATTATGAAATAATTTTGGAGTTGAGGTCGTCGGGCATAAAACGCGTTAGAATATGCAGAACGGTTCTCTGTGAAACCAATAGTAACTAAAGAACTATAGATAACTGAGTACTTGCACACAACACAGATTAACTTAATTATACATCGAGTAGCAGAACACAATCACAGCACACGCAGACGTGTCGACAAGTAAAAAAAACGAGTCAACGACGTAGAAGGTTACACATATGCTCTATAAGCACACTAGTTGCCGCGATGAAGGACACGAACAACCGGACGCACCAGTGGGGCGGACTTGATCCAGAAGAGCAAAGGGTTGACCTAGACACCGCACACCAGGGTGTCGCTCAGCCAGTAGAGGTCGTCGCGCAGATTTGCTCCTAAGCCATGCTCCCAAAGCCTGGTGTAGACCCCGCCGCCATCCTTGCGGTGGTCGATGATGAACCTCCTCCGATCAGCGGACTTTGCACCAAGCACGATGTGCACGGCGCTCCAAGCTGAGATATTTCCACCAGCGGTGAAGAACTGCACCACGTCGGAGAGGTCATAGCCGTCGGGGCCGATGTACTCCACTTGGTGTGTGACCTCGAGTGATTCCTACCTGATTAGCTCGATGGTCATCCAGGCGATGGTGCGCGCAGTGAGTACAAAGCTGACTCCTTATGTTTTGCACAAGCTATCTATTCGAGACGTGTTGATTAAGGGGGTGTGTTTTGAATAGGCCCTCCAAATGCACCGTTCGGGTAATATATCGGCGGGGAGAAGCCGCCCGACGGATCACCAAACACCATTAATTGGTGCCGAGGTCGGCCTTTACCATTGAATTTCATGTCCATGCGCAGCGATGACAACGATCACACACAAACGGCCGGGTCATGCAGGCGCGGAGCAACACACATGCAGGACGGGCCAGGACGCATACGGCCGGCGCCGACTTCGACCCAGCAGTCCACAGCTAGCCGGCAGCGTATGCAAGCAGAAACGAGGCATGGTCATGCATGCACATGGCCGGGCACGCCCGTAGGCACGCATTAAGATCAAGACGCGACGGGTCATGCAGGCACAACACGCAGTGCACGGAGGCAAAGAGTTCACGTCTCGCGCGGCATGCAGCTAGCTCGCCCAAAGTTTGCAGGCATGGCGTGCAACAGCTAGCTAGCCCCAAAGTAGGCTTAGCACGCATGTAGATAGAACTATGGCGACGTCCCGTCTTTCCCATGCACTGAGACGTTAATGCACGTACCGTGGAGAGCTATTTTGGCCGGAGTTAAATTTTAAGGGGCCGAGCATCTCTCCTCCTCCACTCCTAAAGTCCACTCCTCCATTAGCTTCTCTCCTCCTCCACTCCTAAAGTCCACTCATCCATTAGCTTCTCTCAGCCTCCATTATGCACCAACGCCGACGCGACGTGGCCGGCCAACGAGCTCCCCATAACCCCGTGGGTGCCCACGCGGCTCCATCTATCGAAAATCTGCTGACGGAGGAGGACGTGCGCGCACTTATCCGCACGAACACTCCTGTGACGGCTGCTTTACGCCTCCCGAAAGGTTGGAGACCAACGCCATCTTTGTCCCGGTGGAGCCGCGTCTCGCCGGCCAGGCACGGGTCGACTACATCAACCAGTGCTACGAGAACATGTCGTGGCCGACGAGGCATCGTCACCCCCAGGACGCCATGTCTTCATTGTACTGGGACCAGCAAGTGGAGTTGGAGTACTTAGGGCGGCTCCACTCCCACCACATCGACAGCAGCGTGCACTCGAGCGACACAGAGTGTTCCGACGAGGAGGAGGAGGAAGTGGACTCACCCGAGATAGAGTGGCGCCCCTTAGCACCGCCGGAACCTTCCGCCCCGCCAACAAACATGTTCTTCCTCCCATGTAACTGCCCCATTTGCAGCTGGGCACTTGCACAACTTGGAACCTGCCCGAACTGCGGGTCCGAGGAGTGCCACCACCTTGTTTAGGCTTTTATTGACTGTAATAATTATTATCTTAAATGAAGTTCCCTTTAGTGTGAATGTATTATATTTATTTTGACTCAAGTTTGTTGGAAACTCCCTGAATTTTAGCTCTGAAGGGGGTGTCCCAATTGTATACTTAGTTTGCTTGTGGTAGGCTTCTCATGCTCAAAGACTTTTTCGTCCACCCCTTCCACCGGTGTCGGAAGGGGGTGTCCCAATGAGATATTTTTTTTGGTTGTGTTAGGGTAGGCCATAGGTACATGGAGAACTAATATCTACCACTAGTTCTGATAAGAGATTCGCTCAGGTTCGTCTGAAGGGGGAGTTTCGAGATGTAGTGAAAGAACCTTCCTACGTACAAGTGATTTCTGTGAGACTGGCCACACCTCTTATTATGATCTTGGATCTCTCTCCGCCTCCAAACACACTTGTATAGGCATAATTGGACCCCATCTAGGTTTTGTAGGGATTCCTATGCTCCGGAGCCCCCGCTTCAGCTAAACTCTGGCATGTTGACCGAAAAGTCAACTTTTTCGTCTACCCCTTCCACCGGCATCGGAAGGGGGGTGTCCTAACGGAATATTTTTTTTGGGTGGAATTCATACGCTCTTGAACCCCTCTTCGGAGAAACCCTAGGCCCGCTGGAGAAAAAGACGAAACTACCGTTTTGGCCCCTCTACGTGAGCCGGAAGGGGGTAGCAAAGTTGAACTTATTGCTTGGTTGTGTTAGGTTAGGCCCAAGGAATACCCAAGAAAATGGCAGGGCCAACCTCTTTTGTCAAGATTCCCCCCATTCCGTCGGATCCGGGAGTTTCGGGCTATGAGTAGTCCTAGAACCTCAGAGAGAGAGAATCTGACGACGGTGAAGCCATACCACATAGAGTGAGGGGGTCTTGGGCATCCAAGACCCATGCCCCACACTCTAACACATATGGCATGTAATACCCTAGGCTTGGGTGGAATTGACACGCTCCGGAGCCCCTCTCCGGGGAAACCCTAGGCCCGCTGGAGAAAAAGACAAGGCCCCACTACATGAGTCGGAAGGGGGTAGAAAAGTGGAACTAATTACTTGGTTGTGTTAGGTTAGGACCAAGTAAAAACCAATACAATGGTAGGGACCACATCTTGGAAAGATTACCTCGTTCCGTCAGATTCGGGAGTTTCGGTCTATGAGTAGTCCTTGAACCCACGAGAGAGAATCTGACGTTGGTGAAGCCATAACACAGAGAGTGAGGAAATATTGGGAATCCAAGACCCATTCCACACTCTAACACACATGTTATGAAATACCCTAGGCTTGGGTGGGATTCGGACGCTCTAGAGCTCCTCTCCGGAGAAACCCTAGGCCCGCTGGAAAAAAGGACGGAACTGCCATTCTAGACCCTCTACTTAAGCCGGAAGGGGGTAGAAAAGTGGAACTAATTGG
Source organism: Alopecurus myosuroides (assembly GCA_028641055.1). Taxonomy (NCBI): domain Eukaryota; kingdom Viridiplantae; phylum Streptophyta; class Magnoliopsida; order Poales; family Poaceae; genus Alopecurus; species Alopecurus myosuroides. The sequence goes on from CM054061.1 coordinate 99,114,270, forward strand.
TTGGTTGTGTTATGTTAATCCAAAGGAACACCCAAGACAATGTTAGAGCCCCCCTCTTGGCAAGATCCCCCAGTTCCGTCAGATCCAGGAGTTTGGGTCCGTGAGTAGTCCTGCAACAACTAGAGAGAATCTAACGCCGGTGAAGCCCTAACACAAAGAGTGAGGCAATCTTGGGCATCCAAGATCCATGCCACACTCTAACGAACATGTTATGTGATACCCTAGTCTTGGGTGGGATTGAGACGCTCTAGAGCTCCTCTTCGGAGAAAACCTATAGACCCGTTGGAGAAAAGGACGGAACTGCCGATCTGCCCCCTCTACGTGAGCCGTAAGGGGTAGCAAAGTGGAACTTATTGATTAGTTGTTTTAGGTTAGGCCCAAGGAACACCCAAGACAATGGTAGGTCCCACACCTTGGCAAGATTCCCCCCGTCCAGTCAGATGCAGGAGTTTCGGACTCTAAGTAGTCCTGGAACCCGCGAGAGAGAATCTGACGTCGGTGAAGCCATAACACAGAGAGTGAGGGAATATTAGGAATCCAAGACACTCTAAGACACATGGTATTACATACCCTAGGCTTGGGTGGGATTAAGACGCTCTAGAGCTCCTCCTAGGAGAAACCCTAGGCCCGTTGGAGAAAAAAGGATGGAACTGATGTTCTGAACCCTCTACGAGAGCCGGAAAGGGATAGACAAGTGGAAATAATTGGTTGATTATGTTAGGTTAGGAAACATGAACACCCAAGACATGTGTAGGGTCCACATGTTGGCAATATTCCTTCTGTTCCGACAGATGTGGCAGTTTTGGGCTCTGAGTAGTCCTGGAACCACTAGAGAGAATCCGACGTCGGTGAAGCCCTAACACAAAGAGTGAGGGAATATCGGGTATCCAAGACCCATGCAACACTCTAACAAACATGTTATGTGATACCCTAGACTTGGGTGGGATTCGGACTCTCCGGAGCTAGCCCCTCTCCAGAGAAACCCTAGGCATGTTGGAGAAAAGGACGGAATTGCCGATCTAGCCCCTCTGCGTGAGCCGTAGGGGGTAGCAAAGTGGAAATAATTGCTTTGCTGTGTTAGGTTAGACCCAAGGAACGCCCAATACAATGTTCGGGCCCACCTCTTGGCAATATTCCCCCCATTCTGTCAGATCCGTAAGTTTTAGGCTCTGAGTATAGTCCACGAACCCCCTAGAGAGAACCCGACGTCGGTCAAGCCATGACACGGAGAGTGAGGGAATAATTGGCATAAAATACCCATTCCACACTCTAACACGTATGGTATATCATACCCTAGGCTTGGGTGGGATTCAGACACTCCAGAGCTCCTCTCCGAAGAAACCCTAGGCCCGCTGGAAAAAGGACAGAACTGCCGTTCTGGACCTCTACGTGAGCCGGAAAGGGTTAGCAAAGTGGAACTAATTGCTTGGTTGTGTTAGGTTAGTCCCAAGTAACACCCAAGAAAATCGTAGGGCCCACCTCTTGGAAGGATCCCTCGTTCCGTCAGATTCGGGAGTTTCGGTCCCTGAGTAGTCCTACAACAACTAGAGAGAATCGGGCGCCGGTGAAGCCCTAACACAAAGAGTGAGGGAATCTTCAGAATCCAAGACACATTTAACACTCTAACAAACATTTTATGTGATAGCCTAGGCTTGGGTGGTATTACGACGCTCTGGAGCTCGTCTCCGGAGAAACCGTAGGCCCATTTGGAGAAAAGGATGGAACTGTCGATCTGGCCCCTCTATGTGAGGCAAAAGGGGTAGCAAAGTGGAACTAATTGCTTGGTTGTGTTATTTTAGTACCAATAAACACCCAAAACAATGTAGGGCCCATCTCTTGGCAAGATTCCCCCCGCTCTGTCAGATCCGGGAATTTCGGGCTCTGAGTAGCCCTGGAACCCGTAAGAGAGCATCTGACGCCGGTGAAGCCCTAACACAAAGAGTGAGGGAATCTTGGGAATACAATACCCATGCCACACTCTAACAAACATGTTATGTGATACCCTAGTCTTGGGTGGGATTGAGACACTCTAGAGCTCCTCTCCGGAGAAAACCTATAGGCCCGTTGGAGAAAAGGACGGAACTATCGATCTTGCCCCTCAACGTGAGCCTTAAGGGGGTATCAAAGTGGAACTAATTGCTTGGTTCTGTTAAGTTAGGCCCAAGGAACACCCATGACAATGGTAGGACCCGTCTCTTGGCAAGACTCCCCCTGTTCCGTTCGATCAGGGTTGTTTCGGGCTCTGAGTAGCCCTGGAACCCGTGAGAGAGGATCCAACGGCGGTGAAGCCATAGCACAAAGAGTGAGGCAATATTTGGGCACCGAAGACTCATGCCACATTATAAGACACATGGTAGGGAATACCCCAGGCTTTGGTGGGACTCATACGTTGTGAAGCTCCTCTCCGGAGAAACCCTAGGCCCGCTAAAGTAAACGACGTAACTGCCGGTATGAAACCTCTACATGAGCCGAAAAGGGGTAGAAAAGTGAAAATAATTGCTTGGTGGTGTTAGTTTAGGACCAAGGAACAATAAATACAATGGTAGGGACCACATCTTGGCAATATTCCACCCCTCCAGTCAGATCCGGGAGTTTCGGGCTGTAAGTAGTCCTGGAACCCGCGAGAGAGAATCCAACGCCGGTGAAGCCAGAACACAGAGATTGAGGCATTATTGGGAATCAAATACCCATGTCACACTATAACACACATTGTATGACATACCCTAGGCTTGGGTGGGATTAAGACGCTCTAAAGCTCCTCTCTGGAGACACCCTAGGCCCGTTAGAGAAAAAAGGACGGAACTCCTGTTATGGACCCTCTACGAGAGCCGAAAGGGGTAGAAAAGTGGAGCTATAATTTCTTGGTTGTGTTAGGTTATTCCCAAGGAAAACACAACATGATGTTAGGGCACACCTCTCTGCAATATTCCCCAGTTCAGTCAGATCCGGGAGTTTCGGGTTGTGAGTAGTCCTCGAACCACTAGAGAGAATCCGATGTCGGTGAAGCCGTAACACAAAGAGTGGGGGAATCTTGGGTATCCAAGACCCATGAAACACTCTAAAAAACATGTTATGTGATACCCTAGTCTTGGGGGGATTCAGACTCTCTGGAGCTAGCCCCTCTCCGGAGAAACCCTAGGCCCGTTGGAGAAAAGGACGGAATTGCCGATCTGGCCCCTCTACATGAACCGGAGGGGGTGGTAGAAAAGTGGAACAAATTTCTTTTTTGTGTTAGGTTTGGCCCAAGTAACACCTAAGACAATTATAGGTACGACCTCTTGGAAAGATTCCCCCCGTTCTGTCAGATCCGGGAGTTTCAGGCTCTGAGTAGTCCTCGAACCCCTAGAGAGAATCCTACGCCGGTGAATCCATAACATAGAGGGTGAAGGAATATTGGGAAAAAAAGACCCATGCCACAATCTAACACACATGGTATGGCATACCCTAGGTTTGGGTGGTATTCAGACGCTATGGAGCTCCTCTGTGAAGAAAGCGTAGGCCCGCTAGAAAAAAAGGACGGAACTGTCGTTCTGGACCCTCTACGTGAGCCGGAAGGGGGTAGAAAAGTGGAAATAATTTCTTGGTTGTTGTATTTTAGTCCCAAGTAACACCCAATACAATGGTAGGGCCCACCTCTTGTCAAGATCCCCCCCGTCCCGTCAGATCCAGGAGTTTCGTTCCCCGAGTAGTCCTGCAACAACTAGAGAGAATCTGACGCCGGTGAAGCTCTAACACAAAGAGTGAGGGAATCTTGGGCATACAAGACCCATTACACACTCTAACAAACATTTTATGTTATACCCTAGTCTTCGGTGTGATTAAGACGCTCTGGAGCTCCTCTCCGGAGAAACCCTAGTCCCGTTGGAGAAAAGGACGGAACTGCCGATCTGGCCCCTCTACGTGATCCGGAAGGGGGTAGCAAAGTGGAACTAATTGCTTGGTTGTGTTAGGTTAGGACCAAGTAATACCCAATACAATTTAGGGACCACATCTTGGCAATATCCCCCCCCGTTGCGTCAGATCCGGCAATTTCGGGCTCTATGTAGCCCTGGAACCCGCGAGAGAGAATCTGACGCTGGTGAAGCCCTTACACAAAGAGTGAGGGAATCTTGGGCATCAAAGACCCATGACACCTAAAAAACATGATATTTTGTACCCTTGTCTTGGGTGGGATTAAGATTCTCTAGAGCTTCTCTCCGGAGAAACCCTAGGCCCGTTGGAGAAAAGGACGGACTGCCGTTCTGGCCCCTCTACGTGAGCAGAAAGGGGGTAGCAAAGTGGAAATAATTGATTGGTTATGTTAGGTTAGTCCCAAGGAACACCTAAAAAATATTATAGGGCCCACATATTGGCAAAATTCCCCCCGTCCAGTCAGATCCGGGAGTTTCGGGCTCTGAGTAGTCCTGGAACCCGCGAGAGAGAATCCGACGTCGGCGAAGCCATCACACAGAGAGTGAGGGAATCTTGGGAATCCAAGACCCATGTCACAGTCTAACACACACTGTATTACATAGCCTCGGCTTGCGTGGGATTAATACGCTCTAGAGCTCCTCTCCAGAGAAACCCTAGGCCCGTTGGAGAAAAAAGGACGGAACTGCCATTCGATCTAGACCCTCTACGAGAGCCGAAAAGGGGTAGAAAAGTGGACCTAGTTGGTTGGTTGTGTTAGGTTAGGCCCAAGGAACACCCAAGACAATGGTATGGCCCACCTCTTATCAAGATCCTCCCCGTTCCGTCAGATCCGCGAGTTTCGGTCCCTAAGTAGTCGTGCAACAACAAGAGAGAATCGGACGCCAGCGAAGCCCTAACACAAAGAGTGAGGGAATATTGGGCATAAAAGAACCATGCCACACTCTAAAAAACATGTTATGTGATACCCTATGTCTGGGTGTGGATTAAGACGTTCTGGAGCTCCTCTCCGTTGAAACCCTAGGCCCGTTGGAGAAAGGCCGGAACTGCCGATCTGGCCCATCTACGCGAGCCATAAGGGGGTAAAAAAAGTGGAAATAATTGCTTGGTTGTGTTATGTTAGGCCCAAGGAACACCCAATACAATGTTGGGGCCCACCTTTTGGCAACATTCCCCCCGTTCCGTCAGATTCAGGAGTTTCGGGCTATGAGTATTCGTGGAACCCGCGAGAGAGAATCTGACGCGAGTGAATCCATAACACAAAGAGTGAGGAAATCTTGGGCATCGAAGACTCATGCCAAACTATAAGAAACATTTTATGGCATACCCTACGCTTGGGTGGGATTTAGACGCTCCGGAGCTCCTCTCCAGAGAAACCCTAAGCCCGCTGGAAAAAAAGGAAGGAACTAGCGTTCTGGATCCTCTACGTGAGCCGGAAGGGGGTAGAAAAGTGGAACTAATTTCTTAGTTGTGTTAGGTTAGTACCAAGGAACACCCAAGAATATGGTAGGTCCCACCTCTTGGCGAAATCCCCCCGTTCCGTCAGATCCGGGAGTTTCGGTCCCTAAGTAGTCCTGCAACAACTAGAGAGAATCTGACGCATGTGAAGCCCTAACACAAAGAGTGAGGGAATCTTGGTAATAAAAGATCCATGCCACACTATAATATACATGTTATGTGATACCCTAGGCTTGGGTGGGATTAAGACACTCTGGAGCTCCTCTCCGGAGAAACCCTAGGCCTGTTGGAGAAAAGGACGGAATTGCCGCTCTGGCCCCTCTACGTGAGCCTCAAGGGGTAAAAAAGTGGAACTAATTTCTTGTTTGTGTTAGGTTAGTCCCAAGTAACACACAAGACAATGGTAGGTTCCACATCTTGGCAAGATTCCCCCTTCCGTCAGATCCGGTAGTTTTGGGCTCTGCCCGCGAGAGAGAATCCGACGCCGGTGAAGCCATAACACAAAGAGTGAGCCAATATTGGGAATCGAAGACCCATGCCACACTATAAGACACATATTATTGAATACCCTATGCATGGGTGGGATTCAGACGCTCTGAAGCTCCTCTCCGGGGAAACCCTAGGCCTGCTAAAGAAAGGGACGGAACCGTCGTTATGGACCCTCTACGTGCGCCAGAAAGGGGTATCAAAGTGGAATTCATTGCTTGGTTGTGTTAGGTTAGGACCACGGAACACCCAAGACAATGGTAGGGCCCACATCTTGGCAAGATTCTCCTCGTCCAGTCAAATCCGGGAGTTTCGGGCTCTGAGTAGTCCTGGAACCCATTAAAGAGAGTCCGACGCTAGTGATCCGCAACACAAAGAGTGAGGGGATCTTTCGCATTCAAGGCTCATGCCACACTATAACACACATGGTATGGAAAACCCTTACTTTTGGTGTGATTCATACGGTCTGGAGTTGTCATAGTATTCCCTCGGGATCGTCTGAAGGGGGAGGGGGTTAAGGTGTACGTATAGATCCTTGCTGCATTTATAGCAAGCAATGCGGGTGAAACCGGTCACACTTCGCGTTTGGATATTGGCTCTCATCACCTCCCAGCACACTTGTGGACATGATTTTACTCCATATAGGCTTAGGAAGGATTCCTACTCCGGAGCCCCTTCTTCAACGAAACACTGGCATTGTGTTGACTTGAAATTTTTCATTTACCCATTCCAGCGGCATCAGAAGGGGGTAGACCAATGGATTTATTTCCTCACTTTGTTGGGGCATGCCGTACATGAATAGAAAATCAAAATCTAGCACATGTTATAACAAGAATTGGAGCCCTTTCTGCAGATTTTGTGTTGAAAAGGGGTCAAACTGAGACTAAAACAAGATTGAACCCCAAATTCCCGATTTTCTCATCTGCCCAGCTCGTAGACTAAAACAGGGTCGAACCCCAAATTCCCCATTCTTCCCCACCGAATTCATAGATCGCGCGGGGCTATTTGTTGTCTACTTCATTGATGGTAGCCGGCTGCATGTTCCCACAAGATATGTTCCGTACGGGGGAGCCCGCACTACGGCCGACTCAAGGCCGTTGCGTCCTCTCCCGCACGCTTACAATGGAGAAGCTCGACGCAAAGTGGCACGGTTGCGCACTCGAGGTCACTGTGGGAGGACGTCGCCCTCCTTTGTCGCTTGAGGAAGTCCTGGCTGCGTTGGTTGCGCAATGCGAAGTCACCCGTAGGCAGGTGAAGGTGGATGTTAGCGCGCCGCCGGTGGACTTTCTCATTCGATTCCGTTCCGAGGAGGACTGCACCGCCGTGTTACATTTGTCCCGGCATGTCGTCGCCGGTGGAGCGCCGCTCATATTTAGTCGTTGGTGACGTGGTAGCGGCGCCGAGCGATCTAAGCTACCGTATCTGACGAAGCTCTCCTTCGAGCGGTTCCTGCGGGAGGCTTGGGAGCCCGTTGCGGTGGGGAAGTTTGTCAACCATCTTGGCGGTGATCTGGTGCAGATGCATGTCCCGGTGGACAGCTGGTTCCTGTCGGTGGAGGCCTAGATGAAGCAGCCGAGCGCAGTCCCGAAGACCTACATTGTGTAGGTGCTAGAGCCGTACGTGCCTGCCAGAGTGCACACCCCGACCTTGAAGAGGACATTGGAGCATATTGTCCTCATCCATGTCTCGGAGGTCGTGGACCATGGCCTAGTCGTCTCGGACACTCCACTGTGGGACGACGACGAGGTCGACACCACACGCATGCACCAGTTCCCATTCTTCGGAGGGTGTGTGGATGGCAGTGGCCCTCCTCGGGTGAGAGACGGCGACCACTATTTTTTTGTGGGCACAACAACAACGGATCTACCGGAGGAGAATGGTATGCTGACTGAAGAAGATTAAGCTGTTGTTTGAACTGCTATCTGAAGATATCATTTGACTTATGTTGCAGCTGTTATCTGTTGGGAGTCTGAATTGTGTGTTGTATCGTGCATCTCTAGTCAGTTTGAAAATGTTTGACTTATGTTGCGACTATTATCTGTTGTAATATATATGTCAGTTTGATCTGTAGTAAGTTTGAAACTGTTCATGTCTGTTGTTGAATTTGAGTTGAATCTAAGGCTGCTAATGTTTAACCAATTAATGTTAATTCATGCCAAAAAAGAAAAAAAAAACAGGAGCAATGTATTTCATCTAGAAATCATGAAAACAAGTTCGAGGTGCTACATATTGCACAAAATTACATTAATATGTAAAACGAACATATTATTCGCGCACACAAATCAGAGCACAAAGAAGAACACTTATTATCAAGTGCTAAAAACACTTAAACAACTACTTCCTACTTATCCTTTTGTGCGTGCCCTCGTTGCCGCGGGTGGCGGCGTGAAGCTCTTTCTTCGCTCTTGCACCAGGGGAGGATCATCTCCAGCCATGTTGGACCTAAACTGTTTTTCATGTCTCGGATCCTTCTGTATAGCACGTAGCTGACATATCCGTCCACCGCTGCATAGCCGAGGCTTTCTCGACCCATCGTCCATTCCCAATAACTGTGCAGGCGTGATGGGAATTCAGACTTCATCTTGCGGTATGAACTGTCTATGATATTTCCTGCTAGAGGATCCATTCCAATTTTTTCCCCGAATTCCATCTGGATGTCATGGTGGTACGGTGGTGGCAGAAAGAAGCCTGATTGGGCAAGAACCCTTTTGTCGCCCGTCATGTCCATGTTTGCGAACGTGATCTTCTTTGTTGAAAAGAAATCTTGCAGCAACTTGCGTCCATGATCTGTCCGCGGCGACCTGCACCAGTGGTACACGAGGACGTGTTTGCGTATGGAGATTTGCACAATGGCGACGACATGGGGTTTGTGAGGATGGCTACATGTGTACTCAAGGTCGAGGCCTAAGAACTTGTGCTTTTCAGACTCAAGCCATTCCTCGAATTTGGCCAGAGCACTCTCCAAGGCGCGTTTCTCGTTGCTGTAAATCACCCGCAGAACGTTGCCGCCGTGGACAGGGAGGTTGATAACCTCCGTGGTTGGTCGGAAATCTTCCATGGCAAGTCTCCGCCGTGGGCTGATGGGCTCGATGGGTTTCGAAGAAGAGTCGGGGAAGATGATGAATGGAAGGCGCGCAAATGGCAACAACAAATGGCAACCGCCTAAATATTGAGGGCGTGTGTGGAACGAAGGTGTGTGAACCCATGCGAGTAGATGAACAAATGGGAAACTAAATGGCAACTGAAAACGAGGCAGAGACGCAGAGTGCATACACGTTCGTCACCGTGGGTGGCCGTTTGCCTCCCTCGCAAATGACCGTTGTGTTCGCAGGAAGAGAGCAATTCGTTGGCTCGGTTTGGCTGAATTTGTTCGACTGATAGGTGGCCCTGACTCGTTGTGGCCCCGTTTGACAGTGACTAAATGTCACATCACTCTGTGTTTGACAAAGTCAGTCCACGGCAGAGACATGCATGCGCACACGTCAGCAGGCCCAACGGCCCTCGAAATGGCAGTCAGTATAAATGCCCCTCCTGCTTGCATCGCCTCTCTCCCCCACCATTCCGGCCCTAACTATAGAAAAAAAACCACTTTGCTCCGGCCCCAACGCCTACCTCCTTCTCTCCCAACTGCCGAGCACACAACCTTGAGGCGGTTCCGCGAGGAATGGAGGACGCCGTCGCATCATCTTCTGACGGCGCCGAAGGTGCGGCCACCATGTCAGTTGGACCTCATGTCCGGATCCCATGCATGGGAATAACGACGGCGCGGCCGGGCATGGAGGTTTGCCATCATCGCCTCCTCCGGCGATGGAAGCGCCGATACTCCCTCTTCTGTCCGATCTTGGGGACCCCATGGGGGAGGTACTGGCGTTCGAGGAGGTCGTCTTCGACAAGGACTCTGAGGTGCTTCCCTAAACATATATATCTAACCCTAGTTTATTATTGAAGATCCCATAGTTTGTAGAGACATACAAGCAATTTAGGGATTCTCGGGTTTGTAGTTGGATCTGTAGAAGGGAATTCGACAGATGCAACTGCGAACCCAGTGCCCACTATTACCCAGCGGTCGCCCAGGCTTGCAGCCTCCGTACAATGTAGTTAAAGTTTATTTAATAATAAAAAATACATATTAAGCCTTGTAACTAACTGTTTGCCCCGTCTTTAATCTATTCCCGTGTTCGCCTATTATTTTAGGTTCTGGATTCTAGAGCTTGTAGAATAGAGCTATTGGTATATGCAACATAGGAATTAGCTGTACATGAGTTTGATGGCATTTTGTCTATCTGCTTGTTACATATTAAGTCCATTAACTAACTACATATATGTGGTACCATTTATGTTCTGCTTAAATTTTTATGTTATTTAGTCAAAGATTGATGTCATTAGTTTATCAATGGCATGATTATTTGAATTAAACTAGTGTTAGTACATGCATTTAAAAAATGACCTATAATTAGAGTGCGGTGCTAACTTTTGTTTCATTGCTAATTTGAAGCAATCCGATGACGACGTATCATCTGACAAGGAGTCCCGCGATGCTAAGAGCATACATATTCTTAGGAAGCTGCAGAATTGGCGGATTACGTACCGTCGTTGTGCCTGCATGCTGTTCTGCCCCTTCTGCTGCAGGAACATTGACACGAGCATCGTCAGCATGATCCAGCATGCCAGCCGCTTGAAGGGTTCGTTGCAAAGAAAACAAAAAAATTCCTACGCGAGAGACACCCGAAAGGCCAAGATCTATTCTAGGAGACGAAGTGCAACGGGTAAGAGAGGGTTAAAGAGAACACATACCCTCGAAGACACAAAGCGTTACGAGATCTCGTTGTTGGCGTAGTCGTACTCACACCGATCCCAAGAACGAGAAGATGTGCACCGCAATCCGGCGGTGCCTCCGTGATCGGTCACACGTACGGTTGATGACGACCTCCGTTCCCTCGATCCAGCGGGGAGACGGAAGTAGAGGATCCCTCGGAACTCCAGCAGCACGACGGCGTGGTGTGGTGGAGAAAACATTGCTCAGGGCTTCGCCAAGCGCACGAACAAGTGGTTGAGCAGCGGGAGGAGGGAGGAAGAGATGACACAAGTGTGTTTGTGTGTGGGGGAGAGGGAGCCCCGACCCCTCCTTTTATAGGAGAGGATTGCAGCCACGAATTTTTGGCTGTCTCCACCTCTCCCTCATCATGTGAGTGGAGTCTCCACTCAACCCACTCATTCTTCCATTAATTCCCACTCAAAATCCCAAGGGTTTTCTTTAATAAATAAATAAAACAATTTTATTTCTTTATTTTAATATTTGTTTATTCCATTAACAAACATTAACATATAACCCCTTGAGTTAGTTGTTAAATCTATTAATAACCATTTGATAAGAATCCCCTTGAACTATTTCAAAATTACACGAAACAATTTCGGTGACTATTGCAATATTCCCCGAAACAATTTCGGTGTTGTCCAAACTTTTCTCCGATATTCCGTATCCTCTCAAATGTGTCATCGAACCTTAAGTGTGCCACCCTATGCTTCATGAATAATGTAGACATGATCGAGACTCCTCTCTGATCAATAATCAACAGCGGGATCTGGAAATCCGTGATGACTCCTATATATTCAACGATGACTCTCGTGATCGTGTGAACCATCAACGTCGTGACTAATTCCCTTTGTCTCGCGATATTTTACTTGTCCGAGATTCGATCATTGGTATCAACCATACCTTGTTCAATCTCGTTACCGACAAGTACTCTTTTCTCGTTCCCATCATATAACATCCTTGTGATCATATCACGTGCTTGCAAGCGGTTTTGATGTGATATCACCGAGAGGACCCAGAGTATATCTCTCCGTCATTTTGGATGGACAAATCCCACTCTTGATCCATGAGCCTCAACTAACAATTTTCGAATACCTAACGACACCTTTATAGTAACCCTGTTATGGTGTGACATTTGATGACATCAAAGCACCCTTCCGGTATCAGAGATTGACATGATCTCATGGTCTAAGGAATAAGTTACTTCGTACGCAAGATATAACAATATAAACTAAATGACTTGATCGTATTGTTATCTTGATATTGGGTATGTGTTCATCACATCATTCTTCTAATGACATGAACTCGTTATTAACAACATCCAATGTTCATGATCAGAAAACCTTGACCATCTATTAATCAACGAGCTTGTTAAAAGAGGGGCTTTACTAGGAACCATCATTTGTTTATTAAACACACATGTATCAGCGTTTCCGGTTAATACAATTCTAGCATGAGAAATAAACATTCATCATAAACAAGGAATAAGATAATAACCATTTTATTTTGCCTCTCGGGCATATTCCCTTCAGTCTCCCACTTGCACTAGAGTCAATAATCTAGTCTGTAAGAATTTAACACATATGGCGTTCCGGTGTTATTACCATGCTTTGCATGTGGTAAACATCATCAAAAAGATCTGAACTGTTCAGGTCCTATTGTATTTGCATGTTCTTTGCGTCTACGCGCATCACTCATTCTCTAATGAGATGGCTTTGTATATATATGGTCAATCGGTGAAACCTTAATTCCTCAGCTCAAACCAATGTCACTAACATTGTGAAAATGTAGCTTCATAGTGTTTAGCCTTCTTGGAAATTCACCAAGTTCCGGTGATACCTTAATTCCTCAGCTTAAACTAATGTTACTAACATTGTGAAAATGTAGCTTCATAGTGTCAGCATTCTTGGAAATTCACCAAGTTCAATAAAGAACTCCTTGACACAAAACACGCTTACTATCAGTTGTCAACACAACGATAGACTTTAGCCTTTGTTGTAGTATCTGTCACAATATTTTAATTTTGAAACTCTTTCAAATCCAGCATGGAACTTTCTTCCAGCCTATTGTGCTACCCTTCATCACATATTTTAATTGAGATAAATTTATTTGAATATACGAAAAGACTATTAGTGTAACATATTACAACTAACATTTTGTCATTACTACATAGGAAAACATATCCTTATCATTTCTAAAATGACACAAGGATCTCTCCCACTGTTGTCTAATCATCATATGAATTATCCTTCTATAACATTTTATAGCATAGGACTCATCTAGTTGTGTACATAGCATGGAAACTTGACTTGGAAATCTCAATTTTCAACGATGCTCATCATGTGTCAAAACACTTGAATCTTGCTCAATTATTTTCCATGTGACAAGAACTTCTTCTTGTCATTTCGATATTGACTTACTTCAATATTTCATCTATGTAATTCGGCTTCAATTATATCAGGCGCTTCAATCCATCTTTTATAGATATCGATGCCCAATATCTTTTAAGCCTTTTATCAATATGAAAATCTTAACCGTGTTAATTTAAAATACATATTTTCAAATCAACCATGTGTCATCTACATAAAGTATTGGAAATATGTCATATCGCTCCCACTTAATTTCTTGTAACTCTACAAGCATCTTTATCATTCATGATGGAATCAAACTCTTTTGATGACTTCATTAAGGTAAAGATTTCAACTTCGTTATGCTCACTTCAACCATTGAAGTGTGTTTACCTTTCTAGCAACCTTTTGAATTTTACAAAACTCTCAGACTGTGTCAAGTACACATCTTTGATCAAACTTCCTCGAGAGAAGAGTTGGTTTTGTTATTCAACTGCCGTATCATAATATGTAACTTCTGCTAGAACTATTTGCAAAGACTAAAACATCACTACGGAAGATGAAAATCTTGTAGTAGTCAACTCTTTGAACTTCGTCGAAAACAACTTTTCGATAAGTACAACTTTCAAAGGATGTAAAATCCATGTCTTTGTCACTATATAGACCCTTTCGCTATCGTTAAGCATCATGCCTATCGAAAAGACTACCAAGTCACATACTTGATATTCATACAAGGATACTATGGCGGATATAATGACTCATAGTCAATTTTACGAAGTCAGGGCCCATCATTTGCTTCCTTTATAAGGTCCAGGTCCTTTGTTGTCAAAACAACACTTTAATCTTAAACCACAAGTTGGTCTAAGTACAAAGTTTTAGGACTTTTGTGGTTCAGTACGCAAACTCTTCTGAAGTATCTACAACACATGTAGTGTCTTCTACTTTGTCAAAATAACAAACCCCGGAACAACTTCCAGTGCTGCGCTACTCTTGACATGATAACGAAGATTCTCTAATCTTGTTGAGTTTGTATTGTGCTCCCACTCACTTGTTTCGCAAGAACTACTTTCTCGAGAAATCAACCCTTTCTGACAAACAACATTTGTCTTTGGTTAGTGATGGGAGAAATACCCAATGTTTTATTTAGGATAACCTTATAAATATATTTATCCCATTTTGGTTGTAAACATTTTACACATGCTATGCATACCAAAACTTAAGAAAATGACAATTCGGGTCACTACCCAAACCATATCTTATATGTTGTCAATTTCAACGGATCATGATGATGCTCTTTTCAGTGTAAAAGCGGTTGTCCTTAATGTATAAATTACAAAATTATAATGAAAATTTTATTAATCTTACCATGTCCAGCAAGGTTTGATTTTGTTTCTTGAATACTCCAAACTAATGTGGGGTATTCGATAAGTGTAAATTGTAGAACTATTCTGCAACTCCTCAGATGTTTTGCTAAACTTGTAACTCAAATTTTATACTTTATGATCCAATCATAAATACTAGATTATCTTGTTACAATGATTTTTTACTTCATATTAACAACCTTTTGAACCAATTCAAAATGTCAAACTCCGTTCCCTTTAAATAGATATACTCACATATCTACTCAAATCATCGACGGAATTTTATGAAGGAAAAAATTAATCCACCATACATGACTACACATAATGGACTATATACATCAACATGTATAATCTTCACTACATTAGTCGTCCATTCTACTTTGGCCTATGAACGGAATTTTAGTCATCTTTTGGAAGAAGTCTCACAAGCGCCAATTTATTCAAAACAAAATGACTCCGGAAGTCCATCAATATGGAGTTCCTTCATGTTTTCTTTTCCGATATGAACTAAAATGGTGGTGCCACAATTTAAGTGGAACTCTTTTACGTCTTGCAACGTTTAACATTTAGTCTTATAGATGTTTACCTTACCAACATGATTTATATTAACATATTCATCAATTATGGAATATGGTCATAGTTCGAACAATCTCATTTGTTCTCACAAAAGACCATAACAAAATAAAAACTTATTAAGTTCTTAAAATAAATCTTGAATGTTTGGTTCGATACGACAATGAACGCAATAACACTTTATTTCGGTTCTTGTCATAATCGATTCCACATCTATTACTAGTTCTTTTAGTCCCTTGTATTTCTTGCATTGCGTTGCTTTGTATGACAATTCATACCAACCAATGCGGTATAAAAAATACCCAAAAATACTTTGTTAACTAGTAATACATCTATAACTTGTATATCAAGCATATACTCCTGAGCTGGACTTTTCCAGTTATCTTCTTTTTCTGCCATATATCTTTTGTAATTCTATATTCAATATTCCCTTTCCTTTACAGAAGAATCATTCAACATCAAACAATCCTAGTATTACTAGCTCATTTTCTTTGGCGTGTTAGTCATATACTATCACCCATTGAGTCATACTTTGAGTTTGATTTCTACTATATCACCATATTAATAGAATTCTTCTAGATTCCACTCTTAGCAATCTCCAAGTAAGGTAAACGACTTTACCCATACTTTTAATCCATCCCATCATAACAATTTTATGATTAAGCTACTATAGCTTGAAGGAAGGAATTTAGAGGATAATTTTTAGCGCCCAATTTCTCGGAATATTCAAACGCCTAACATATTGCATATATTCAAATAATATAAGCATACATTGTCACGCTAAATTATACTCAGTCATGTTGCTACAAATAAGTTTCCAGATATCAATATATCTTTCACTTGATTGTTTCTGAAAACAACTCTTTTCAGTTCCTAAATCACCTTGATCAACAAAACATTCTTTTGAAGATAAAGTAATATGGAAGCAACCATGACTCTGGATTCTAAGTACGAATTGGTTACTCTCTAGATCAATCAATCATTAATCACATGGAGCTAGGTAGGAAATACCCAAAATCTACGATAGGATTCAATTTTAAATTTCACTAATACGGTACCAATCTTAAATGGTATTTACCAGATCATAACAGTTATATCTCAATTAACAATCTAAGTGTAAGGTAGTTATGTGGATGCCAATGAATACTACAATTTGTGCAAATTTACTTTGATTTTTGTGTTCATGATATATAAGTTCAAGTTAATTCAAAAATTATTTCATGAACTCCCACTCAAAAACAACATCCCTCTTAGTCGTCTTCAGTGATTACACGAACCAAATTCACTACACCAAAACCGATCATCACATGAGATGATGTAGCTTCAAAGGCGAACATCGACATGTTCATCATATCATCCATATGACTCATGCTTTACCTTTCGGTTACGTGTTCCGAGGTCATGCATGTACATGCTAGGCTCGCCAAGTAGAACCGTAGTATTGCGTGTGTTTCAAGGCCATGTCTGTACATGCTAGGCTTGAAAACACCCGTTGTATGCGAACATTGAGTCTATCACACCCGATCATCACGTGGTGTCTCGAAACGACGAGTTTTCTTAATGGTGCATACTTAAGGAAGAACACATTATTATCTTGATATTAAGTGAGAGGGATCATCTTATAATGCTACCATCTCTATCTAAGAAAAACAAGATGCATAAAAGGATTAACATCACAGACATCACATGTAAGGAAAACTAGATAACACCCCGCGCGTTGCTGCGGGATTCTATCATTGTTCTCTAAAGAGTACACATGTAGCAAAGAATGAGAACTGTTGTACAATAATTAGTTAAAATTGATAAGAAAAATCTAATGTGACAATATTTATTTTATAATAGAACAACTACAATATTATTGTAAAAAAAAACAAATTCCATGCATGGATGAATAAAGGAAAAACAATTGCAGAAGAAAAGAATGACATAGTGCTAAAAGAGCCACGTGCTCGAATGGCCATGGTTTCTCAAGTTTGGTATGATCTATAATACAATTGTGCACATACATGTAGTCCTAATGAGGACATATATTCAGTTTTTATGGGAGGAAAACATAGAAGTGTACAGACTTTTCTAGGTTACAGTAATATTCGATGTAGATGGACATGTAGGAAATAAAATTATTAAGATAACTGCGGAAGATACTGAAGCATCTATCATCTTTGCAGCACAGCCGACCGGTAGCTAGTGTGGCAACTGGCAAGCATGCTAATCCACATGCGAACTGCATTGTTTTGCACGTGCTCTTTTTCTTTGGAGTGCTGCAAAAATTATGTACAGTGAAAACTGCATTCTGGATCATCGTTGGTAGCTGAATTAAGTAGAAAAATCAAATTCTTTCCACTGGCGTTGTTTTCTTTCACGAATTGAGTGAGTATGCAGTGCTATAAGTAGTAGTACCTAGTTTGAGTCTTGTATGTACCATTTATACAGTTACGCCATCGCATGGTGTATTATCTTCTGCAAATTTGATTTGAAGGAAGACAACTACCTCTTCAGTAATTGTGATCCTGCATGTAAAGGGCTACATATTCTTATGTTAGAAGACTGGAAATATTTCTTAGTTTAAGTTATTACATAGGAAATACTTTCTTCTAAAGATTTGATAGCGGTTATTCTCTCACCTATATGGAAGGAAGCATCGGATTGTGTCCTAGGCTGAGGATTTTTTACTATTCTGTATTTTTCATATCAGTCTATGTCAGTATGTCACAAACATCTTATTTCAGAAAATGGAAAACATAATGATTACTGGATTCAGTCAGCTTACTAATGCTAAATTACCAATCCGAGAAAACCCATTAGGTAACACATCTAAGTATGATAGCAAATCCTCTGTAACCCAATTAACATATGCACCATAGAAAGAGCGGCAATAAAACAGCGAGTTTGTATAGGAGGATTGAATATAGGGGGGGGTCTGCACTAACCTTGGTCAAGGGGATTGAACAGGAAACGCGTGGTACCATCAGGTAATGAGCAGGGACAACCCGGGGCTGCAAATCTGTCATGTCCAGCCCATATCTTTCTGAGCAAAACCTGCTGGATTAAAATTTAAAAGCCAGTGACATTCCTGGGGAAGAGAGAGCGGCGATGGGGAAGAGGAATGACATAACACACCAGGGCGGTTGAGATTGCAGACGGGCCGCTGCCTGCTTGGGTGAAGACAACAGGAACGAAGTAGCTCCACGGGTTCAAAGGCGAGAGCGACTAATATATAGTGATTACATCGGTTACTCGTCTCGAGGAGATGAAGAGTAAGGAGAGAACACATTAATTTTGTGAGTGGGAAGTTAGCAATGGGGAAACGGAAGGGCGAACAACGCCGTCGATTCACAGGAGACCGACGGTCGGAGAAGACGACTCTCTCGGGAAAAAGGGAAGACGCAGCGTTCTGGTTGTAACTCGATCCAGATTTTGTTTGGATGGAGAAGAGGAAGAGGAATGTGGGCTGGGCTAAGAATGGCCTAAGGACATGGCTTGCAGGTAGACGTATGGGCTTTATTCGGCCGAAGGCAATGGGCTGCACGTATCAGTACGAAACAGAGCAACTAAATGGAGCCGGCCACAGTAAACATACACGAACACCGGGAACACAGAAATGGAAAAGAACGTGCAAAAGGAAGAGCGAGGTACTGCTGAGGTGGCAGGCTGCTGACGTGGACAGCTTGCATGTGTAGAGAAATAAGTTAATGGGGTTGATCTACTTAGTTATACTAGATGTGGTATGATATGGTCCTCCTTGCACTTGATCTCCATCATGTGCATCATGGTATGATCTCCATCATTCCACCGGCGTGGTACCAAGTGCCATGGCACCCCAATCTTGATTGTCCATCAATAAGAAGACAATCATATGGATACCTTCCGGTATATCAATAATTTACAAAATAGATCATCTCATAATCAAATTTATAATATTGACCATATCACATCACATGCCCAGCAAAAACTAGTTAGACGCCTCTAATTTATTTTTGCATATTTTACGTGGCTTAGGGCTTTCGAGGATAGAACCATTCATACCTACGAACATCAACCACAACGTTGATAAACACATTTTTAACAACCCTTCATAGATTAGATCTTAACTATAGTAGGAGAAACAGACACCCCCTTAGCCACAAGTGAAACAACTCTCGCGTATATAGTACACGTAAACTTAGTTTGGGGCAGCTTTATCCTACTATGCCAATAAGATCATAAAATACTCAAGGAGGCAATAACATGATCATCAACGCCCACATACTCATATGTGTTCTACCCGCACAAAATATCTACGCATAGATCCGGCTCTGATACCACTGAAGGTGTCGTTGCAAAGAAAACAAAAAATTTCCTACGCGAGAGACACCCGAAAGGCCAAGATCTTATCTAGGAGACGAAGTGCAACGGGTAAAGAGAGGGTTAAAGAGAACACATACCCTCGAAGACACAAAGCGTTACGAGATCAAATCTCGTTGTTGGCGTAGTCGTACTCACACCGATCCCGAGAGCGAGAAGATGTGCACCGTAATCCGGCGGTGCCTCCGTGATCGGTCACACGTATGGTTGATGACGACCTCCGTTCTCTCGATCCAGCGGGGAGGCGGAAGTAGAGGATCCCTCGGAACTCCAGCAGCACGACGGCGTGGTGTGGTGGAGAAAACATTGCTCAGGGCTTCGCCAAACGCACGAACAAGTGGTGGAGCAGCGGGAGGAGGGAGGAAGAGATGACACAAGTGTGTGTGTGGGAGAGGGAGCTCCCACCCCTCCTTTTATAGGAGGGGATGACAGCCACGAATTTTTGGCTGTCTCCACCTCTCCCTCATCATGTGAGTGGAGTCTCCACTCAACCCACTCATTCTTCCATTAATTCCCACTCAAAATCCCAAGGGTTTTCTTTAATAAATAAATAAAACAATTTTATTTCTTTATTTTAATATTTGTTAATTCCATTAACAAACATTAACATATAACCCCTTGAGTTAGTTGTTAAATCTATTAACAACCATTTGATAAGAATCCCCTTGAACTATTTCAAAATTACCCGAACAATTTCAGTGACTATTTCAATATTCCCCGAAACAATTTTGGTGATGTCCAAACTTTTCTCCGATATTCCGTATCCTCTCAAATGCGTCATCGAACCTTAAGTGTGTCACCCTACGGTTCGTGAATAATGTAGACATGATCGAGACTCCTCTCCGATCAATAATCAACAGCGGGATCTGGAAATCCGTGATGACTCCTATATATTCAACGATGACTCTCGTGATCGTGTGAACCATCAACGTCGTGACTAATTCCCTTTGTCTCGCGATATTTTACTTATCCGAGATTCGATCATTGGTATCAACCATACCTTTTTCAATATCGTTTCCGACAAGTACTCTTTTCTCGTTCCCATGATATAACATCCTTGTGATCATATCACGTGCTTGCAAGCGGTTTCGATGTGATATCACCGAGAGGGCCGAGAGTATATCTCTCCGTCATTTTGGATGGACAAATCCCTCTCTTGATCCATGAGCCTCAACTAAACTTTTCGAATACCTAACGGCACCTTTATAGTCACCCTGTTACGCTGTGACATTTGATGGCATCAAAGCACCCTTCCAGTATCAGTGATTGACATGATCTCATGGTCTAAGGAATAAGTTACTTCGTACGAAAGATATAACAATATAAACTAAATGACTTGATCGTATTGTTATCTTGATATTGGTTATGTGTTCATCACATCATTCTTCTAATGACATGAACTCGTTATTAACAGCATCCAATGTTCATGATCAGAAAACCTTGACTATCTATTAATCAACGAGCTAGTTAAAAGAGAGGCTTTACTAGGAACCATTTGTTTGTTTATTAAACACACATGTATCAACGTTTCCGGTTAATACAATTCTATCATGAGAAATAAACATTCATCATAAACAAGGAATAAGATAATAACCATTTTATTATTGTCTCTCGGGCATATTCCCTTCACCGTGTTGTACGTGGCTCGAAAAACCGCGGACCCGCTGTTAGGGCCAAGCACGCTGCCTACGGTGTGTTCCTAAATAAATTGCTCGCGCGCAATATCCGCTTAGGGCTCGAGCATCCTCATCTGAACCCCAATCACCGGGACAGAAATCCTTGGAGGAGGCAGTAGTGCTGCCGATTGTGCCGAATGCTGCAATGGTGTCCTGATGAACTTAATTTGAATAGTTGTGGTACTAGCTAATGTTCTGGTTTGGACAAGTAGTATAATGTAAGAACTTTATTAGTATTATGAAGAATTCCTCGTGTGTGTAAGAATTTAAGTATTATATATGTAGTACTTCTATATTATGTTGCTTCAGTCGATCATGTTTTTAGGATGCCTAAATACTTATTTGGTATAACTTTGTAATAAGTGGATGTGTCACGTCCATTTAGTACTCGAGCATGCCCAATAAGCCAATCCTTGTCGAACACTTGTTGATGTGATGGATCAATGGTTTTTAGTTCTTCAATTAATTAGTAGAAAATAAATAATTAATTGTAAGAATGCAACATTTTACGTATTAGCAAAGATTTACATTTGAAAAACCTTCCATTTTATTAGCCAGCCGACCCCATATCTAAGACAACATGCCACAGTTGGCAGCTATAGCCATTTGTACCCTAATTAACACATAGACCCTCAATTTTAAAAATTCACATATAAACCTAACATCTGCGCGCGCGCAAACAACCTCACACGGGGTCCCACTCGTCAGCGTCACAGCCACGCGCGCGCTAAATCTTCACCGAAACAGCCTCACACGGGATCCCACTCATCAGCGTCAGAGGCCGCCGTGATCCCTCGCCCACTCGGCTACTTCCCCACTGAAAGGGATCAAACTCTGCCCCCCACCCCAACAAAAAAAACCCAGTGCCTCCAATTCGCTCAATGGGCGGCGACTATCACGGCGGCGCCCTCCCTAGCTTCCCCGTCCTCACTGACGTCCTCAACCAAAATGACTGGTAAGTGCTGGTTGCCTCCCTTCCCCATCCTCAACCAAACGATTCGATCTTGGTTAGATGTCGGCGGATGTAGGTTAGATGCCGGCGGCCACCGTCGTTGACGTGTTTTAGGTCACCACCGGCCATGGATTTAGCTCACGCTACCGTCACATGTATCTCAAAGATCGCTTCCCCCGCCCAGATGGAGATCCACCGGAACAAGGCCTCGGAGCTCGCAAGGTCCCCTTTTCTTCAGACAACCAATGTAAATACTAGCATATAAATTAGTATCTCCTTTCGCCTTCGTAGCTACTTGTTGATTTATCTTCTTTTCATATTTGGGTGTAGCACTCTAGTCGAGGTTGTAGCTTATGCACCATGCCGCCTTATGAAACTCGTAACTGGATGGAGGCGCCAGTTGAAATAGATCCAGAGTATCATCTCTTTCTGGAGTCCTATGCCATTCTGGTTGATGGAGTTGGTAAAAGTCTAACTCGGGAGGATCTCGTCAGTGAAGGAAAGGTCACTCGTAGAGGTGACAGGTCCAATAAAATGTTTTATTACTCTCGTATGCACCTATAGATTAGCCAGGGTTAATTTATTTCTTGCATTCTAGGTCCCAAAATCCAAGGGACTCAAGACTATGACGAGCACT
This sequence comes from Alopecurus myosuroides, assembly GCA_028641055.1. NCBI lineage: Eukaryota > Viridiplantae > Streptophyta > Magnoliopsida > Poales > Poaceae > Alopecurus > Alopecurus myosuroides. Next base: position 99,136,827 of record CM054061.1, read on the forward strand.
AATTTTTTGCAAATAAGGTGGAAATGATTGAAGACCAAGTCGCGCATCTCCGAAGACAAGTTGCTGGACCATAGCCATCTATACCGCACTACGTCTGTAGGATGACAAAGTCTAATGTCTTCCTTGGGAAGGCCAAGATGGTAAACATCTTATTCTTTTACTCTTCCTATGCACATTAATCTTAGTCAACAGCTAACTATATACTTCCTGTCTAGTACTTCTCAATTAAGTTCAGCCAGGCCTACCTAAACGGGTTTACGCCAATGGATCGACTTCATGTCATATGCACCAACAATTCAATGCTCAAGATGTTATGTTCATCAAGGGCAAGACAGACGGTGCCGAGATAACAACCAACTGGTCAAAGTTCGTCAATTTGGCTGGAATCAAGGAGGGTGCTATGTGTGTATTCACCTTCTACAACGAAAGAGATGGCTTTATTTCTTTTTTTGTTTGCCTAACCTGAGGTAAATAGTTTTGCTCTTAAATTATATGATTTCAACAATGAGGCTCACTGAAACTATTTTATACATGTTCCAATGAGGCTCACTGTTATTGTTTTATCTCTCTGTGCTTGATACATGTGCCAATGATTAAACTGTGCATTCGATCTTGATGAGATTATTAGCATTTACCTAGTGTTATGTACAACCACATTGGTTCTGCGTCTTCCTTCGTAAGTGTTTGATAATCTCGTTGATTTTGTTTTGTGCTTATTAGTATGAGGCTAATTTTCTTGTTTTTCATTGCTAAACATTTGTGCTTGATACATGTGCCAATGATTAAACTGTGCACTATATCTTGTTGAGATCATCGATCATTTTACCTATTGTTTTGTACAACCACATTGGTTCTGCATCTTCCTTGGTAAAATTTTCAATGATCTCATTAATTTTGTTTTGTGCTTATTAGTATGAGGCTACTTTTCTTGTTTTCCATTTCTAAACATATGTGCTTGATACATGTGCCAATGATTAAACTGTGCACTCGATCTTGTTGAGATCATCGAGCATTTTACCTAGTGTTGTGTACAACCACATTGGTTATGCATCTTCCTTGGTAAAATGTTCGATGACCTCATTAATTTTGTTTTGTGCTTATTAGTATGAGGCTACTTTTCTTGGTTTACATTGCTAAACATATGTGCTTCATACATGTGCCAATAATTAAACTGTGCACTCGATCTTGATGAGATCATCGAGCATTTATCTAGTGTTGTTCTGCATCTTTCTTGGTAAAATGTTCGATGATCTCATTAATTTTGTTTTGTGCTTATTAGTATGAGACTACTTTTCTTGTTTTCCATTGCTAAACATCTGTGCTTTATACGTGTGCCAATGATTAAACTATCTCTGCCGATAATTAATATGCAGCAATGTGTCTATCAGTTTGGATACTATAGCAAATAGCATGCAGAACAAGTTCAGTTGGGCCTCATTTTACTATGGTAGGCACATCTGTTAGAATTATTGCGTGTCATTTGTATGTACAATGTTGGCAATGAGGCTCACTATTACTATTTTATCTGTTTTGTTGCATGTGCCGATGATTAGACTGTACTGATGGTTGGCCTTGTAGTTAATGATGTGCTAAAGATGTATGATGCCTTTTTTGTAGGGTTTGCGAACCTGTGGTTGTGGCTTCAGATTGAATGGATCAATAGGAAAAGTGACATGGGACCTGTGGATGTGCCTTTGGGATGGATTGATGACTAGGAAAAGTGACGTGGAATCTGTGGATCTGCCCTTGAAAGGATGAATCAGTAGAAAAAAGTGACGTGAACCGTATCGATGAGAAACTATTTAGTTTATGATGTCCACCTCTTTAGATGCTGAGGTGCACCTGTTGTGATGTGAACCCTATCGATGACATGAAACTATTTAGTATATGATGTGAGCCTGTTGCTATGATGACAGGTAACCTTTGTGTTGCTTGTGTGAACTGGTGTTAATTTTAGTTATTATAAATCTCCTCGTTGTCTCTCTTCTAAGTACGACTGTTAATCATTGATTGTGGTGACTTGTGATTTGTTTCATAAAATAGGCTTGTTATTTTTGTGATGATTTGGAAGATTATGTGAATTCTTATATTTGGAATAAGTGGCATATTATCCAAAAAAAAGGTCATACTAGACTGACTGCTGGGCCCGTGCAAAAAAAGTTAGGAACAACCGTGAGAGAGCATGGTCATTGCCGGTCAAAGCAGTCAAACATGGCAGGATGTGTGGTCCGATGAAAATTCGCGGCGTTCTACGTGACCAAGCCAGTTTAGTCGAAGGCAACTGGACTCTTGCTGGGCTACTGGGCCAGAGACAAAAATCCGCGACGTAAAACGAGCAAAAAGTCGGGCAAAACTAGTGTGCGGCGGACTAAACCAATACGTCGAGAGAGAACTCCACTTTTCAGCCATCCGCGACGGAAATACGCGACGTTATCGAAACGTTGCGCTCAAAACGTCCCTGATCGCACGGAATTTGGTAGTGAAGACCTCCACAAATTATGCCCTTCTCACTATTAAGCGAGAGACGGTAGGCAATTAAGGCACCAAAGTTATAAGACCTATCACATTTTAAAGCAGCTGAAAGAAAAGCTAGATCGTAAACAGACAGCTTGCTGGCAGTTTTCCTAGCTACCACACATTTGGAAATAAAATAAGCAAAGTATCAAATGCGAGGGAGTTGAATTTCTAGTATTTTACCATTCTCCCCCGTGAAGCTTCTGCCTTGGCAAATCTCCTCATATAATTCTAGCAGTGGTTTAGGCTGCCCTCTTATCTTCTCACATGAACCCCATTGTGGTACCTTGATAGCTGCACAAAAATCACTTGAAGGCAAGTTGAGGACCATCTAAAGTGAAAATCCTTCACCACGGCCATGGTTAGTTTAATGTGTTGGGTACGTTCGCCCTCAAGGAAATAATCCAACCCTCAATTATGCACAAGAGTGTAAAAATCCTGCACAAATCCCGTAATATGCATGAATTCCTGGCATGGATAGACTGATGGAAACACTTTTTCTTCATGGTGCACAGGCATGACCTCATGCAACCCTAACTCATGCTGGTTTAGTTGATGCACATTATGCTCCCTCTCTGTAATTTTTTAACAATCATCACAAAATTGATTTCAAGAAACTATAAGGTGGAAACTACTATAGAGACTTATACGAAAGCTAAATATGCATCAAAAGTATATTATTTCAACTTAAATCAAGCATGCAAACTCACATAAGTTGTCACCTATAGTACCAAAATACTCAAGAAATACTCTACCAAATAAAAATCTACTCGAATCATCGGAGGAGTCACATACCGGAGAGAAAATGCACCAAATTTCAGCACAAATGATGTGCCGAGGAAGGAGATAAAAAATCCAGAGGAAGAACAGCGAGAACACGGGTTCCAAAAAATGTTTTCAGTTTTGGAGGTGAGAGAGAGGACTTTCGAAGTGAAGAGAGTTAACGGAAGGCTAGGGGGCACCACACCATGCCCATGCGCCACCAGGGGAAAGCCGCACCAACCCATGGTGTGCCTGACTGGTGGGCCCCCTGGGGTCTCATAGGTGGCTTTCTGCCTCATTTTTAGCGGAAAAATTATTATATTTTTTCTAGAATTTTTTGAGAAACTTTATTTTCGAGGTTTTTTCAGAATTTAATAATTAATTATAAAACTGGAAAACAATTATGAAAAGGTGGAAAACAAAACCAAAACCAAAACCAGAACTACATAGGTTCTAAAACATTCTAATGTGTAAATACCTAGTGAAAACAAAGGTGGAAGTGGTGAAAACAAAATTACTGGTGGTGAAAAAAATGGTATGGGTGATGGAAACATGATTGTACTAAAGTGGCAAGGTGATAACAGAAGTAAACATGGTGAAAACATAATGAGGAAAGTGAAAACATTATCATCTTCATTCAAAATCACTTTGTTAACAAGGTTGATCAAGTCTTGTTACCAGAATAATTTTTATATGAAGAAAAACTTTGCTCAACACTAAATAATTATGTTACCTCAACCTTGATAGACATAGTCCCAATCATAATGATTTCATATTCTTTTGGTGGTACTAGAATGGGACAATAAAATTCTACAATTTTTATGGTCTCAGTCTTTTCAATTGAATTTAGACCATATCTTTTGTCAATCTTCTTGGGAAAATAAGCTGTGTGCTCTTTATCATTAACATTAAAAGTTACTTTTACATGGTTGCAATCAATAACAGCCCCTGCACTGTTAAGAAAAGGTCTACCAAGAATAATAGACATATTATCATCTTCAGGCATTTCCAACACAACAAAATCAGTTAATATCAAACAACTAGCAGCAACTTGAATAGGCACATTCTCACATATACCAACAGGAATAGCAGTAGATTTATCAGCCATTTGTAAAGATATATTAGTAGGTATTAATTTGTCCAAAGAGAGTCTCTTATAAAGAGAGAGGCATAACACTAACTCCAGCTCCCAAATCACATAAAGTAGTTCTAACATAATTATTTTTAATGGAACAAGGAATAGTTGGAATACCAAGGTCTCCAATCTTCTTTGGAACCTTACCATTAAAAGAGTAATTAGCAAGCATAGTGGAAATTTCCTCATTAGGAATTTAACTTTTGCTTGAGACAATATCTTTCATTTATTTTGAAAGGAGGCGGTTTAACAGCATCCGTTAGAGGAATTTGCAAAAACAAAGGTTTCATGCACTCACATAATTTATTATAATGTTCTTCTTCCTTTGATTTGTGTTTTTTATTCGGAAAAGGCATTGCTTTTTGTACCCAAGGCTCTCTTTATTTACCATGTTTATTGGCAACGAAGTCCTCCTTAGTATACTTCATAGTTTTAGTTTGCTTTTTTAGGTTCAGCTACAGATTCTTCTTTATGAGAAGCATCACTTTTATCATTATCACTTTCATTTTCAGCATTAGAAATAGATGTACTATTAGGATCTTTAGTAAGTTCAGGAGATTCTACAACATTTTTATGTCTCTTCTTCTTTTTCTTAGAAGGAGAACTATTGTTTTTAGGTTGCCGAGAATCTTGTTCAATTCTTTTAGGGTGTCCTTCGAGATACAAGGGATCTTGAGTAGAATACCACTTCTAGTAATTATTTCACAAACATGTTTCTCTCTAGAAGCATTAGCTGGCATGTCTTTTTGCACTTTAGTAAGTTGATCAATTTGAGTTTGAACCATATGAAAATGTTTAACAATCATTTTAACATCATTAGAGGTTCTCTCAATAATACCATGCAAATTATCAATATCTCTAGAGTTTTCCATAAGATGATTTTTCCTTCTCATATTAAAATTATCTTGCTTAACAACACAATTATCAAATTCATCTAAGCATTGATCAGGTGGTTATAAGTAGAGAATATCTCTATTATCAATGTATTGGAGAGACTGTACCTCAACTATTGATGGATGAGGAATAGGTTTACATAATTCTTCTATAGGAGGTAAATTCTTCACATCTTCAGATTTAATACCCCTCTCTTTAAGAGATTTCTTGGCTTCCTTCATCACTTCATCATTTAATTCAATCATACCTCTCTTCTTGGGTGTTGGTATTGGTGTTGGCTCTGGTGTAGGTGCAGGCTCAGGTATATTCCAATCATCATTATTTTTGGCTATTTTAGCCATTAATTCCTCAGCTTCTTCTGGAGTTCTTTTCCTGAAAACACAAACAACACAACTATCCAGGTATGTCCTAGATTCAACAGTTAGTCCATTATAAAATATATCTAGGAGCTCATTTTTAGGTAGTGGATAACCAGGGCTAGCTCTTACTAAAGAACAAAACCTTGTCCAAGATTCAAGTAATTTCTCTCCTTTAATTTTATCAAAGTTAAAGATCTTTTGCACAGCAGCATGTCGAGCACTAGCAGGAAAATATTTTTGAAAGAAAGCATTAATCAAATCCATAGGACTAGCAATAGATCCAAGTGACAGATTGTTAAATCAAGTTTTAGCTTCATATTTTAATGAGAAAGGGAAAATCTTGGTAACAAAATAAGTACGCACCTTAGTATCATCAGAAAATAAACTACTCAAAGATGAAAGCTCATTTATGTGTTCCATAACACTTTTACTTTCAGTTCCACAAAAAGGTTCCTTCTCAAAAATAGATATATAAGATAAATATAGAGATAAATCATAATACTTGTCTCTGATGTGTATGGGAGATGTGGCAAACTTAGCATCAAGAGAAGATTTATATTTAACAGTATGTCTCGCAAGAAGACTCTTAAGAGCACTTGCACTAGTAGTAGCTTGATCTTCTTCAATAAAGTCATCCTTAAGTTCAATATAATTTTCATCAAGATCATCAATAAACTCAGTTTAATTAACAGGTTACCAATATCTTCAATAGGATTTTCAGCATTTTCAATTTGTTTGGATTTAGCAATAGTAGCATCTAGGAAAGGACCTAGTGAACCAGTATCATAAAGCACAATAGAAGCATCATCAAAAGTATCAGAAGTGTTTTCAGACTCAGCATAAGTAACAGTGTGTGTAGCATGTGGTGGTGTAAGAAGCTTACTCATGTTGACGGTGAATCAAGAGCAACAGAGGTGTTCAGAGTTGTACCTCTCCTTGTAGTGGATGGTAATTTAGGAAATTTTCCATCACGAGTCTTACCCATGTTGAAGGGCTTGCAGCGAACAATATCACGTTCAAGTGATCAAATAAATAAAGCTATGCTCCCCGGCAACGGCGCGAGAAAATAATCTTATGACCCACAAGTATAGGGGATCGCAATAGTCTTCGAGGGAAGTAAAACCCAAATTTATTGATTCGACACAAGGGGAGCCAAAGAATATTTATTAGCCTTAACAACCGAGTTGTCAATTCAGCTGCACCTGAAAATAGACTTGCTTGCAACGATTTATCAGTGGTAACAGATTTATAGCAGCAGTAGTATTGAAATAACAGCAGGAGTAAAATAGTAACAGTTGTAGCAATCGCGGAAAATAGCAGGATGGGAGTACCATAGGCATAGAGAGAATGGATGAACGGGCGTTGCATGGATAACATAGGTCATGTAATAAGAATAACATATGCATTGCAGATAATAATAATAATAATAAAGCATCCAAGTTCTAGTTTAACCATAGGAATGTGTTCCAATATAATCATACGTGCTCGCAATGAGAAACTTGCACAACATCTTTTGTCCTACCAGCCCGTGGCAGCGGGGCCTCTAGGGAAACTACTGGTAATTAAGGTGCTCCTTTTAATAAATCACCGGAGAAAAGCATTAACACTCCGTGAAGACATGTGATCCTCACATCAAAACCATCCCCTCCGGTTGTCCCAATTGCTGTCATTTTGGGGCCTCGGGTTACGGACAATGACATGTGTAAACAACTTGTAGGTATGATCAGGAAACATAATTATACTCATGAAACAATAACATGTTCAGATCTGAAATCATGACACTCGAGCCCTAGTGACAAGCATTAAGCACAACAAGTTGCAACAACGGTAGAAAACACTAATAAATGATACTAGGCACTATGCCCTAACAATCTGGTATTATTACATGATCAATCTCATCCAATCCCTTCCATACCTCTTAGCCTACAACAGGGTTTACTCACACATGGACGGGGTAATCATGGATGGTGGATGGAGAAGGAGTGGCGATGTCGATGGCGAAGATCTCCTTTGAATCCCCGTCCCGGCAGGGTGCCAGAACAGGAACTTCTGATCCCCGAACTGAGTTTCGGGGTTGCGGTGGCGCTATGTTGTGTTTTTGTGGAATATGAAAAAAAACCCTCGCGTTTTAGGTTTACGGGGCATAAGTAGTCGAAAGGGGAGCCCGACGGGGTGCCTGGGGGTCCCACACCACCAGGTGGAGCGGCCTAGGGGGCGCCCAGGGGTGGTTTGGCCCTCTCCTGGCCCCTCTGCGGCTCTCCTTCTGGCTCCCGGAGTCTTCTGGTGATATAAGCCCAATGGGGTCTTTTCTGGTCAATTTCTCGAAAGTTGATTTTTCTGCACAAAAACAAGGCACCAAGGTAATTCTGCTGAAAACTGCGTTAGTCTGTGTTAGTGGTATCCAAAACTCACAAGTTTAGAGGAAAACAATAAGAAAAGTGTTCAGAAAAGGAGATACGTTTTGGACGTATCAGGCATCTTGTTAATAGGTTAGTCCCGGAAATCGATAAAAATGACATAAAGTGTATAGCAAACATGTAAGAAATAACATGAAAACAACATGGAACATCAGAAATTAAGGGTACGTTTATGACGTATCATACAGCTACACCACCACCGGCTCGTGCGATCCGCGCCCGTCGAATGGCTACGTCCATGCCTGGACGATGCAGCACGACGCTACTCACCCGCCTCTGGCCCCCACCAGCATCCTCGGACATCCCGAAGCGCGGCCTCACCAGCAGGCGCACACTGTCACCGCGTCGTGTTTGTACTAAGGCGCCCCGCCATCCATGCTCTAGTCCCCCATGTATGGCGTCCCTCCTCCGATGCCACCGCGACATCTGCTGCCCTACCATCACCCCGGCTCCGCTCCGTCGACCTTCACCAACACGTCGCATCCTTCATTCCCACGGTAGCACGGCAACAACAATACATTTGAACAACATGCCTTGATCGGTTCCCTCTCCGACTTGTGGATGAACGGGCACTACGATTGGTGGATCGCAGACTCCGGCACGTTGGCTCACCTCTCCGTAGCTCACGGTACTCTCTATCTCTATCAGTCTCGACCTATTTTCAATCATGCACCGGTTATTGTTGGCAATGAATCCCAGCTCTCTGTCACTCATTTAGGTCTCCCTTCTTCCACCCGACCCTACATCTCCAAAACATTCTTGTAGCACCCAATGTAGTCCATGATCTTCTTTTTGTTCATCGTTTTACTACCAATTACCTAGTTTCCATGGAATTTGATCCTTTTGGTGTCTCTGTGAAGGATCTTCATACCCGGGAACTTCTGCTCCGATGTGACAACAATGGTGATCTGTACTCACTCTTCCCTTCGGCATCCTCTCCCTCCGGTGTAACCCTCATCGATTCCTCCCCGGATTTATGGCATCACCGACTCGGACACCCCGGCGCATCTACGTCTTTCACTTCCCACACGATTTGTAATAGGACAACATGACTTTGTAGATCCTGTCAATTAGGAAAACACACATGTTTACCTTTTTTCACTTCCACTAGTTATAGTTCCCCTGTTTTCAATTAGTTCATTGTGATTTATGGACAGCTCCGATGCTTAGCCTTTCAGGTTGTAAATACTATTTTTTGAAATTAAAAACCTTTACTATATAAGCGAGCAATCCGCCTCATTAAAAAGCTTTCAGTCCCCTTAGGTACCCTAGTAAGGAGAGTGCATAAAAAAGTTGCCGCTGCAGCGTTACATAAATGTTACATCATCTAGAAGGATTTGCAGGAGGAAATTAGGGGGTTCATCGACCCAAATACAAGGAATATTTGGTCTAAAACCAAACCTAGCTATTTCATGTGCTGCCATTTTGCATTCTGTTTTGCAATAACTGAAATACACTCTACCAATAAAACTTGCATTGGCAATACAATCAGCATACACTACAGTTGCTTCATTCCAGATTTGATCCTCTCCTGACAGACATTGAATAACCTTAGACGAGTCTGATTCTGCGATGATCTCATTTGCACCCTTGTCTATAGCAAACTCTAACCCATATTTCATTGCTATAGCTTCTTCCATTTACACGGATTTCACATAGGGTATCGGATTAGTAGTTGCTGCAATAAAAGCACCATGGTTGTCTCGAATTATTGCACCGACAGCCCTAGTTTTGTTATCCGCATTGTAGGTTGCGTCCACATTTAGTTTCCAGGTGTTTTTACGTGGCTTTGTCCACACATGTTTGGTTGGAACTCTATTTGGACTGCTTGCTTTTGCGTAGTTCACTGTAATATCCAAGATAGATAATGTGCACTCATGGATAGGTGGGGTTTGCTCACCATGGGACAGATGCCGGCGTAGCCACCAGATATACCAAACATCATTAGCTACTAAGTCACATAGATGAATCGAAGGGTAGCCCTGAATCTGTTGCGTACCCGTCTTTAGGAGATCATCCAATATCAGAGGCCCCGGTCGGTCCATTTGAAGAACAACAGATGCTTCACGTTCTCTGGTTGTAACTGACAGATCGGGCATAACCCGCAATCACAAATATGTCTGCTTGCAAGAACTGCTTTGAGGGGTAATATTTCATGTGTTGCTTGCCAACAGATAAATTTGACCTTTGCCGGGACTTTCAAGCCCCAAATGGATTTCCAATTTGTGTTGACCGCACCTTGTTGCAGAGCCCTGCAAGTTTTCCTATTGTATTGATGCTTCCATTCAATGTGATAGGCCGATCGGACTGAGAAAATCTCGTTCTATTCCCATGCCAAGCAATGAAATTATCGAAAGCGCCAACGTGTAGTGGTATTTCTAGATTTTGTTGGGCATTAATCGGGGTAAAGAGGTTATGGACCAATTGCATGTCCCATGTTCCTGTCGTCGGATCAGTCAGTTCATCAACTGTAGTTACCAAAGAATTCCCACGTTGGCTTGACACTTTCCTGTCCTGGCTGCTAGGGACCCACGGATCCGACCAGATTTTGATAGAAGAGCCTGATCCCACTCGCCAAATGTACCCACGCTTCAAAGTTTGTAATCCAACGACTAAAGTCTTCCACGTAAAAGAGCTGCCTGCCTTAGCTCCCGCACTGAAAATATCTCCCGATGGATAATACTTTGCTCTCATAATTTTTGCACAAAGGGAATCCGATGCTGAAATAAGTATCCAAACTTGTTAGGCAGGCATGGCTAGGTTAAAATATTGAAGATCTCGAAAACCCAAACCTCCCTCACTTTTAGGAAAACAAAGTTTCCACCATGCATACCAATGCATTTTCTTTCCATGCTCATCATCCCCCCCACAGGAACTGAGCCATAACATCCGTGATCTTCTTACAGACCTTCTTTGGTGATTGGAAGACCAACATAGCATATAACGGTATATATTGAGCTACTGCTTTGATAAAAAATTCTTTTCCTCCTATCGACAAAATTTTCTCCTTCCAACCTTTAATCCTCTGCATAATCCTATCCATAAAGTGTAGAAAACAATCAGCTATGTCAGCCCCAACCAAAGCAGGGAGGCCCAAATATTAATCCGAAAGGGCCTCATTATTAATGTGAAATGTATTACAAATCTGCACTCTTGTGTCAATATGAGTATTTGGGCTAAACAATATACTAGATTTTGCCACACTAATGAGTTGTCCTGAATTTGCAAAGTAGTTTTCCAAGACACGTTGCAATGAGGTTGCATTATGTAAATTTGCTTTCAAGCGAATTAAAGAATCATCAACAAATAATAAGTGTGATACTGACGGTGAATTTCTGTACACTTTTATCCCTTCGATGCCATGAACCACCTCTTCATGCAACAAACTGCTTGATAAACCTTCCGCACATAATAAGAACAAATACGTGGATAAGACCCTATCTAATGTCCCTAGAGGGGACAAAATTTTCAGTCATTTGAGAGTTATACTTCATAGAATAAGTAACTGAGGTGACACATGCCATAATCAGCTGGACCCAAGAAGGATGAAACCCTAGTTGGATCATCATATTACGTAGAAACGTCCATTCCGCTCTATCCTAAGATCTATGCATGTCAAGTTTAACCGCGCACAACCCATTCTTACCTTTCCTCCTATTCTTTATTTTATGAATACACTGGTATGCCACTAGAACATTATCTGTAACGAGTCTTCCCGGGACAGAAGCACTTTGTGTGGGGAGATGATCTTTGGCAGTATGACCTTCAAACGAAACGAAATCATCTTTGATCTAATCTTGTAGACAACGTTTTAAAGTGATATAGACCCGACCTGAGATATTTCCTCTGGGGAATCCACTTTAGGAATAAGGATAATGACTGTTTCATTCCAACCTTCATGTATAACTCTGTCATTGATAGACTGGAGAACATCCACAGTAATCGCATCCCCCACGACATGCCAGGATTTCTTATAAAATATTGCGTGTAAACCATCTGAACCTGGGGCCTTAAGATCCCCTATGCTAAAAGTAACTTTCTTCACATCATCCACCGAATATGGGGCCCATAGCCTATTATTCATATCTTCGTTGATCTTTGGAGTTATATTGTCAAGAAATTATGGATCTCTTGCATCGATCTCCATAGGAAAAAAAAGGTTAGTGAAATAATTCACAATAAGAGGATTTAGGGCATCCGTACCTTCCACCTGATTCCCACTCGGATCCTTTAACTTTTAAATAAAATTTCTCTTTCTCCGTGCTGTGGCATAATTATGAAAGAATGTTGTGTTTTTATCGCCATTAGAAAGACAGTTAGCCCTTGATCGTTTACTCCATTTTATCTCTTCCTTATCTAGTAGTTTTTCGATGTGTTGGGCCAGTTCAATTTTTTTTTGAGTCACTGTCATTACTGATCGTACCCCTCATAAGCTCGTCTAATTCTATTTGGGACTTCCATAGCTCCTTCTTAGGTTTCTTGAGAACCATGGAATCCCATTTGTGGAGGCCAGCATGCATACAACGTAAACGCGGTAGGACGTCGCTTGGGTCTAAACCCTCGGCAGCATCGAGCCAAGTCTTCTGGACTATATCCACAAAACTATCCTCCCTGAACCATTCAGCTTCAAATAAAAGTGGTTTGGACCCAGGGTTTGATAGAGGCAGCGCATATAACTCCATATCTAAAAGGAGTGGTCGATGATCCGATCCGTTATACTCCATATGTGTGATAACTGCATGAACAAAGGCTTGATTCCATGCTGAATTTGCCAAGCCTCTGTCTAATCGCACCCCTGTGCCATGTAAAATGGTCACCGATATAGATAATATCTGACAGTCCACAATCAACCATGGCATCATGAAACGCTTTCATATAGGAAGATGGTCTCGTATTTACCACCCTCTTTCTCATGTGTATATAATATTTCATTCATATCACCCATAATAAGCCATGATAAATTGTTCTGTCGATGCATTGATCGCATTATGTCCCAAGTTTAATATTTGTCCCTCCACTTTGGTTCTCCATACATTCGAGTAAATCTCGAGGATAGTTAGTTGTCATCTTCAATAGTCACATCAATGTAATTTGGGTGCGCATAGCTCTAAAATAACGGCACCTCCCTTTTTCACATCATTGCAATACCACCTTGTCTACCATCACTAGCTTGCACAATTTTGAAGTCCATCCTTGTTCTTCTTCGTAAAAACTCCGCAGAAAATAATTCGAGATGAGTTTCAGACAAAAAAATCACCTCAGGATATCTAGAAGCGCACGAAGTGCCGCAGCATTCCCCAAACCACGGCAGTTCCAAACCAAGATTTTTATTGCGATCGGACGGACACCTCTCCGGAGCCCGGCGATCCTAAGAAACTGTTTGAAATTATTCCATCTTGTTTTGATCTTTTTGTTCTCTCCTTCTCCTTTGTACTCACCATACTGTTCTTCAAAATTTCCCCTGAGCCCTCTCCTCCCGCCGGGTTAGGTGTTGTCGGGTTCCTTGTGCTATTATTTTCTGTCGCTTTATCCATTGCCTCCAAGAGGCTCCTTTTGACATTAGCATATGATGTCTCCTTGTCTTTCATATCAACATCCGTTTTAATGGGACTAGAAGTCGTGTCTTAAAGAGGGTCTTCCTTCTCTAAATCATTAGCTGGATCATTGATCTTATCCGTCGTATAAGCGAGCGCCTTGAATCTCCAGCTAAAATATTGTCTCCCACTTCAATCATTGCCACAACCCGCACCTTCTGGATCCCTACCTCTGCTTGCTCTCATCCCATCGCGTGGACCACTAAAACCTCGGCGTTACCAAGTTCCAAAATCAGCTTTCAGGAAGTCCCCCCGCCCCCACTTAAGTGAATTCTCCTCATGCTCTCCTGATCCACATTCATTATGGACATGGTCAAACATACCACAAGCACCACAAAATTTAGGTATTTTCTCGAATTTGATTCCATAGAACTCTCGTTGTCCCCCTCTCACAATTGTTACAAACATGGTTAGGGCCTTTCGGACATCCTATCTTACCCAAACTCGTACGAAATTTCCAGCTCCATTGACGTCCAGTTGGACCTCTTCTACCTTACCAACTTTCTTCTCCGTCACATTCTTAATAAAAGTTTTATCTCCGTACCCAATCGGTAGTTTGTGAATTTCCATCCACGCTGCAATAAAATTGAGGTCCACTGTCTCTATTGGTGATAAACCATCATAGGCTTCAATGGATACAGCATTTTGGCGGAACAAACATGGCCCTCCTTTCTCCACCTTCAACCAATCCCCTAGACATGAACACTGGATGGAGAAAATATTACCTTCTAACGGAGTAATTATTAGTTCTTTCGTCGGGCTCCAAGCAATGCGCATCAAAAGTACGATGACTGAAAAAGTTCATCATGTGGACTCGAGCGAGGGATGTCCACTTCATGCCTTGTTTTGGAACATACACTTCATCCTCAAAAACGTGATCATCAATCTCATCTTCATCCACCCCTAATCTCTTCATCATCTCATCTAGCGTTTCATCCTTCTGTCCTTCTGACCCTATCACCGAATCTGTTGTTGAATTCTATGGGGATGCCATGATCAGGATCCAGGGACAATACCCTAGTCTTTGACCTCTTTCGTGGTTTATATCGTCAAGGGTTCGAGGCCTCGTAGGGGATTCGTATCCGATCTTATATGAACTCTGAGGCTGAGTTCTGGTGGGAGACTCCTCCCCCGAGTCGAGGTAGAAGGCCGAGATCACCCGTGGAACCCCCATGTAGGTCACGTAGACCACTATTTAATTTTAGTTGATGATTATTCCCATTTCATGTGGAGTTTTCCCATACGTCTCAAATACGATGTTCACTCCATTCTCTCTAATTTTCTTGCGTTTGTCCGTACTCATTTCCTCACCAACATCAGTTCTATCTGATATGAAAATGGAAAAGAGTTTGACAACACTGCAAATCCCCTCCTTCTCGCTCCCTTCGGCACAACTCTTCATTTTTCTTGCCCCTACACTTCTGCACACATTGGCAAGGCCGAAAAGGCTATTCGCATTACCAATGATTTGATTCGTGCCATTGATCTTTAGGATTGTATGCCTCCTGAATAATGGGCTCAAGCACTAAACACGGCCACTCACCTCATCAACTTACGACCCACCAAGACTCTCAAACCCACAACTCCACACGAATCCCTTTTTCACAAGCGGCCCTCTTACGATCATCTTCGTGTATATGGGTGCCTCGGTTACCCAAACATTAGTGCCACTGCCCCCACAGAAACTTGCCCCTCGATCCATCCCCCGAGTTTTCCTCGGCTACGCCACCAAACAGAAAGTATATAGGTGCCGAGATTGTTCCACGGGTCACGTCCCCATCTCGTGTCATGTCGCCTTCGATGAGGCCAATTTTCCTTTCAGTGATACGCCTCTCCCCCCCCCCCCGAATCATACACATTCTCTCATGGCCGATCTATTCACCTAGATACCCCCACAAATCCAACCGATACCCTATGTCCTCCCTGTGCCCTGGCACAAAAACCATTGTTTCTTCTGCTGTGACCTCTCGTCATGGCAGCGAATCTGTTGTTTTCCTGCCGCGGCAAGAAACTCTGTTGTTTCTTGTGCCACTAGACCTAGCTCGATCTTGACCCCCACACTGCCACACCTAGCCAATCCCCGATCGTCTCGTCCTCTCCTCGCACACCTACTCCACCGTCCTCTCATCATGGCCCTATGCCGCGACAACCTCGACCAAACCCTAGCCTCCGCACCCAATCCCACCGTGGTATTTTGAAATCACGGTGTTTGTTTGATCTCTCTGCCATCGTCGCCATATCTCGCGTTCCTACAAACTATCGTGTTGCACTCTCTGATCCCCATTGGTCTGACGCCATGCGTGAAGAATTCTATGCTCTCCTCGCCAATTCCACTTGGAAACTTGTTCCCAAACCTCCTGGTACCAACATAGTCTCTAGTAAATGGGTTTATCGCCACAAGTACCATTCAAATGGATCTCTTGCATGGTATAAGGCAAGATGGGTTGTTCGCGGTTTCTCCCAAGAACACGACATAGACTACGATGAGACTTTTTCCTCGTAGTTAAACCCAACACCATCAGCATTATCCTCTCTCTTGCGGTCTCCTCTCACTGGCCCATTCATCAGCTCGACGCTAAAAACGCGTTTCTCCACAGCCACCTCTATGAAACTACTTTTTGTCAGCAACCTAATGGTTTTGAAGATCCATCTTGCCCTGGCCATGTTTGTCTCCATCAAAAGTATCTCTATGATTTTAAATGGGGCCCATGGGCCTGGTTCACTCATTTCGCCACTTTCACCATATCGATCGCTTTTGTTTCCTCTCGCTTAGATTCCCCTATGTTCATCTTCCATTCTTACTCCGATGTTTCTTATATCCTTTTGTACATAGATGACATTGTCTTGACTCCTCCTCCATTGTCTTTCTTCAGCAATTCATATCCACCTTGAGTGCAGAATTTTCTATGACCGATCTAGGTGCTCATAGGCACTTCTTAGGAATTTCTGTCACACGATCTCCCTCCGGTTTACACCATTCTCGGCGTTAGTACACTCTAGACATCATTCAGCGTGCCGGTATGCATGACTGCAACCTGGTTCACACGGAATCGACTCCAAAGCCAAACTTTCTCTCACTGACAGCGAATTACTCGACAATCCTACTCATTACCGTAGCTTAACCGACGCTCTTCATGTACCTTACCCTCACTCGACCAGAAATTTCATAGCGGTACAACAGGCTTGCTTATTCATGCATGCTCCCCGCTCCTCTCATCTAAACCTTGTCAAACACATCATTAGGTATCTGAAAGACACACTATTCTCGGCACACACATCGTTCCTTCTTCCACCTCCTCTCTAGTTGCATACTCTAACGCCGATTGGGCTGGTTGTCCCGACATCCGTCAGTCCACTTCAGGGTTTTGCGTTTTTCTTGGGACAACCTCATCTCGTGTTCATCCAAAAGCCAACTAACCCTGTCTAGGTCAAGTGCTAAGGCTGAGTACCGTGTGGTTGCGCATGTGGTTGCCAAGAGCTATTGGATACACAATCTTCTACAAGAGCTGCATCTTCCTGTCACCAAATCGACAGTGGTGTACTGTGATAATGTCTCTGTTGTTTATTTGTCTTTTAGTCCTGTGCAGCATCGGTGAACAGAGCATCAAAATTGATATTCATTTCGTGCGCGACAAGGTTCAGGTTGGCGATGTTCGGGTTCTCCACATTCCCACTTCCTCACAGTATGCAGACATCTTCACGAAAGGGCTGCCTACTGCAACATTTGTTGAGTTCCGATCCAGTCTCACCGTCCAGCTGCCTCCTGCTGACACTGCGCGGTGGGGGGGGGGGGGGTGTTCGAGTGAAGAACTATTTAGTAGGAAGCCACGACCATATCCATCCATGCAGCGCATGCTCACGCATAGCTAGGATTCATCCCACGTTGTGTTAGTGGTGATCATAGCATGAGTGGCTTCGTGTATGCGTGTGTGCATTCCCCCCCCTCTCTGTGTGTGTGTGTGTGTGTGTGTAATTCTATAAATAAACCTATACGAGGTAAATCAATGTATTCCAATCATTTGTTCTTAAGCACCGCATATCCTAGCCTATCCTTCTTACACATATGTCGATGTCAAAATCGTTTGTATGATCCTAATCTAATGGATTAATAGCGGTGATTTATTCCTCCACAACAAGTACCATCACCTTGTCTAGATTTTTTTAAAGTGCTCAAACTTCTCTACATAGCCCATGTCGGACCCCTTAGGGCATGGCTGGTAAGGGATGGAGTTCACATAGCTTACAAGGCCTTTAGGAAATAGATGACTAGCCAGGTTTTTCTTTCTCAAATATAATCAACAGAGATCAAATCGAGGCGCCCACCTCCATGTGACGGTTCAAAATGAATCCATGAAGGGGTCCCTCTCAAGAGTCCATCATGGCGACGCTACTTTGTGTTTTTTTTAATGGGGGGAAAGATTCCAGCCACTGCATTGCCATCATGGTGATGCTACTATTTGTCTAAACAGCTAGGTAGGCATTGTGGTCGATATGGATAAATTCCTAGTCCTAGAGTGGCAATGGCTTCCATCAGAATTAAAAAAGAAACCCCAATTATGTCAATATGAGCCTAACAACTACATATATTTGCTCCATGCTTGGCTTGGTAGTGTGTGATATCTTCTTAGCAAACCATGAGAATGCTCCATCTTTCTGATGAGTATTTTCATGTAGTTCAATACTGCCATAAAAGAGCACACAGGCATTCATGTACTTTTGTGAGCATTCCCTCCATCAATGAAGTAGCTTCTTCATATATGCCAATGTCTTGGTCTCATATATCATATAAAGTTTATAGTGTAGTTTCATGATAATCACATTTTGAGAAAAACTTTGCATTCGTCGTCTACGGTCAAACCATCTGTTTCTTTCACAAATGAGCCCAAGTAACCATAACTTTGAAATATGTAATCATCGACCAAAATCGTCATATCGTCGTTTGGTAAAAATATCAACCCAATGCTCTCCGCGAGAAGATGGAAGTGAAATTAGTAGTAAATGCGGTATCAGGAGGACGTATAGTTACATCCATTCACCAACTAAGTTGCAGTGAACTAATGGTGTGTTCATGCGTGACACCACCTCCACCTCACAATCATGTAAGTGATATATGAGAACACATGTGGGCTAGGATTATTTATTCTTAAGAAACTTAATGGGCTTTTCCCTAACATATTGGGCATTGTCAGGATCAGCCCATCGTGTGCTTTTTGCATACACTCAGTCCACGTTAGCACATTGACCAGTCTTGATCATATTAAAAGTTGAACGAAAGTAACCATAAATGGAAGCTAAACTGAAAGGTGTTTATTTAACCATATAAGGGTTTATGGACTACTGTTTACCTTAGTTAAAGAACCCACAATACACTTACTTATTTAGTAGCTTCAAAATTCTTTAGTTAGAAGATGACTTTGCACACTAGATTATTTCCATGAGTTTGTCCACATATTAGTCAATTTATATTTTCTTTGTACCAATAAATTCTAATAAGTGGTACTTTGGTTTAGAAAAAAGTGTATGTCGCATTTTTCACAAAAAATGCATATTTCATAAACTGACTAAGACTTAAAAACTCAAATGACAGAGAATTAGTAATGCCCATTTTCATTCCATCTCTAAGTTTTCTTCATTTATAAACTGTAGTGGTCCTCTAGCTATTGGAAGGGGGAGCTCGTGATATTTAGCTAGGGTGTCATTCTGATATTTTTTGTACTTGTTTTTTGTTTCCTTTCGTGGTGATATCTCACCGACGGCGGCATGTGGATAATGATATACGACTTCATCCCCCTCCTGGTATGGTCTTCATCGCCGATGTGGAGGATCTAGTGGTGTCTCGTTTCTCCCATTTCATTACATCATCATCCAGGTCTTTTTTGTTGCTGATCCGGTGAAAAATAATGGTTTAACGACCTGCCTTGTGAAGGGTATATCACCAGGCCACAATGCGATTCAATGGTCAAAGATTCTCACCCCTTGGTGGATAGCTCGTCCATTGAAAACCTTGGGGGTTAGTAGAGCTTGTGCATGTATGGTCTTAATAGGATTTTTTTCTAGTTGCTTCAAATAACATCAAGATGGGACTCGTAGAGCTAGAGAGGTTATGGTAAAGTGATTTGATGTACCTTTAGATTTTACCAATGTATTTTGTTGGCCTTTTTTGTTTCTTTTTTATGTAATTTTTCATTTATCACTAATGCTAGATCAATTGTCTAACAAATGATTCTACGGAAAATCAGGCATGCCAACATAGAAAAGGGTGTTGTCATATCACCGCCTTCCTCTGGCTCCTAGTGGCCGCACAACTTAACATGGAGTTGTGTAAGATTACCGCCACATGAAGCTTCTCGTTCATGGCACGGATTCTCTATCATGGCAGTTCCCACCTCATCTACTCTTTTCCTTCGTGTACAACTTGTTTTGAGCTCTCTAGCTAATTACCACGGCCCTCTCTTGTTTCACGAAGATCCTAGGGCCATCAAGATGTGCAACCATACCTTCAATATCCAAATGCACTACCCCTCTCTCTGATTCCAATGATTTATGGAATCCTCACCAAATTTGATCTTGGTTACAAGCCAAGTCCACAAAAATCTTTGTGTTGGTCGTACTCATGTCATCACGCCCAATGGTTAAGTCATTGCTTCTAGCCCATGTCTGCCCATCTAACAGACATGTTAGGATGGCGTCATGTTTAGCGAGATGGATACAACTAGTTTTTTTAACTGGTGTTGCAAGATTCACATCATCAAAAGATATTATTTTATTTGAAAATGTGTTCAAAGTTTTGAGAGTGGGTGGCTTATAGAAGGAAAGAATGTGCCATGCATGGTCAACGTCGAGAAACCCGCTTTCCGACATCGCAAGGAAATGCAACACTAACAATTAAACATATCAGGAAACATCAAAATCAGAGTAGCATTTGACGCATCAAGACAACACCTTCAATAAGGATGCAAAACTCTCAATATAAGGTATGTGAACATAGGTCGTCACTCTGAATTTCATGGAACTATCAAACATCAATGTCAGAAAGGAAAGGATGTGCAAGTCGTATCATTGTCATATCTAGCCAGTGAGGATACAATCGAGGCTTTTGTCTCGTTGTTAGAGTTCAAGATGTACCCATGAAGGAGTTTGTCTCTAGAAGCCATGATGGCAACGTCGCTTTGTGCATATAAATGTAGGTAGTAGTAGTCGTACATCCGGGCATCCCACTCCTAGGATGTCAATGGGTTTCCATAACATTGTGAAGGTAATGCCAACTAAGTGCAAAACTTCCGTAGATTATTTATGTTACATATTGATATGAACATAGCAACGACTAAGAGCTCTTCTCCTTGCTCATCTTAGGTATGCATGATGGCTTCTTTCCTGACAATGAGCATGTTCCGTATTTGTTCACACACACATAAATAGGAATGTTATCACGTAAACATTTCATACGGTGTGGTGCAACAACCATGTGGTAGATACTTTCATGTCGTTTGTCCTACCATAAATAGCACATGGGCATTTATGTACTTTTGTCAATATCTCATCCCTCGATGAAGTAGCTTGTGATATTTGTCGATGTTTTGGTCTTATCAATTGAAGTTCACAATGTGGTCTCACTAGGTTACTAAATTCTGGGAAAGACTATGCATTCACTATCTAAAGTCACACCATCAATAAACGAGCAGAAACGGGCCTCAGAAACCATAACTTTGCAGTATACAAACATGCATCGACCAACCACTTGATCGTTACTTGGTAAAACCCCTGCCCTCTTCTATCCACTAGAGGAAGGAAAAAAAAGGAACAAATAGTGAAAGAATAATAATAGTTTTGGAGGTAAGTACAACCATCACCAACCTACAATCTTCCATCACCTTACGGTGTGATAATGGCACGTTCATTTGTGATTTTTATCAGTTGTGTCCAAAAACGCGAAGGGGCTAGGATCATTAAAGAGTTTCTCAAAAAACTTGACAAGCTCTTCACAAGAGATAGTGTGTGCCCGACTATGTTGAGGAATTTCGTCTCCCTCACATGCTTTTGGGTATACTATCGGTCCAGGTTAGCATGCCAATTTTCTAGTTTTCTCCTATGTGTTTATACTTGGCTTGAAGTAAGCACAAATTAGTTGAAGATATTGATTTCATCTAAGGGTTTCAGGAAGTGAACCCATCTTCCAACGCTAATTCAGACCATAAAATGCTAGGGTGTGTTTACCACGGCTATTAGCAAATAGTCTCTTTGTTACTATACTTGTAACTTGGAAATTCTATAGTTTGATTTCCGAGATGACTTTGTAAGTTATGTTATGCTAATGGATCTGTAGCAATGAGATATTCTTGTTTCTCAATCGATTTATGGAACTTGGACACTCTAAGTTAGTAAGAAGGGCTTAGAGCATGTCTAACAGAACCCTTACAATTTCGCCCCCTAAATCGCGTGTAGAGGGCCCTGCACACGAAATCGAGGAATTTTTGTGCTCAGATTTACGCGTTCATCTAGCAGACCCCCTATCGCCGCCCTGTATGTTTGAATTTAAACTTCGCGGGAATCAGATGAACTCAATTTTATTGATGATCACCATTGCTGATAGCCTGATACACGAAATCGAGCTCGAGCTCGTCCTAACCTAGTCTAGTCTAGGAAGACGACGGGGCCGGAAGCCTCCATCGCCTTGAATTGCTCGACGTCGGCGACGGCCCTCGCCTCCTCCTCCGCTTCCGCCTCCGCCGCTGCCTCCGCTTCCTTCTTCGAAAGCTCGACGGCCGCCGCGAACGCGGCCTCCTCCTCCTCCGCTGTCGCCGGCACCTCCTCCTCCGCTTCCGCTTGCGCTGCGGCGGCCGCGCTTGCACTGCTGGTGCATCTCCCAATCCGCGCGCCATTTCGCGAATTGGGGGCCGCTCATCGGCCGCGGCGGCGGGTCGACGGAGTAGTACCTCACTAGTGGAAACAACCCCTCTCGTCCAGGGGGCCGGGGGGCAGCTGTCCCGGTTGCAACCAAATCCGGGACAAATGCCCTGCATTGGTCCCGGTTCGTGCGCCCGGGGCAACAGGAATCGCCTGGGCGCATTGGTCCCGGTTCGTGGGGGGCATATCCGTCCCGGCTCGTGCCACGGACCGGGACCAATGCCTAGCCACAGGCCACGTGGCACGCGCATGACCTGTTGTCCCGGTTCAGTCCACGAACCGGGACCAATGCCCCCTTCCCCTATATATACTGCCCCAGCCCCCCCTCCTTCCATCTTTTTTTTTGCTTGGAGGTGTGAGAGAGTGTGGTGTTGCTGTTTTTTTTTACTATGCACACGAGGTGTTCGACGAAATTCCCGAGACGCACACAAGCTCACTGAAAATGGTTTCTTCGACCGAGGTTAACAAATTATCTTTTTCATCTGTAACTGATACATAAAAAAATATTATTTGTCGATGTACTGTGGTTATCTCTGTATTAATATGTATTTTGATAAACTTAATTATATGATGCAGATGGATGCACGGCAGCGATGGATGTACGGTGACCGACGCACCTCCGAGTATATGGCAGGCCTGAATGCATTTCTTGCTGTAGCTCAGGCGAACAAAGATAATGGCTTCATGTGTTTCCCATGTGTTGATTGTCGGAACGTCAGAGAACATTCTTCCGAAAGAATCCTTCACGGCCATCTACTTCGGAGAGGTTTCATGCCCAGCTATAATTGCTGGACCAAGCATGGAGAAAGAGGGGTTGTGATGGAAGACGATGAAGAAGAAGAAGAAGAAGAAGAAGAAGAAGATCCTTTGTTCCCTGAATACGACGATACTGCAATGGAAGAGAATGCAGAAGAAGGAGGTGATCAAGAACAGGCATCAGAAGAGCCCGATGATGATCTTGGCCGAGTTATTGCTGATGCAAGGGAAGACTGTGAAAATAGATTGGAGAGGTTGAAACTGGACAACATGTTACAGGATCACAAAAAATTGTTATACCCAAATTGCGAAGATGGTAGCACAAAGCTCGGTACCACACTGGAGTTGCTGAAATGGAAGGCACAAAACGGTGTGACTGACAAGGCATTTGAGACTTTACTTCAACTAATGAAGCCAAAACTTCCAAAGGATAACGAATTGCCTGAGAGTACGTACGAAGCAAAGAAAGCTCTCTGCCCTCTAGGATTAGATGTGCAGAAGATACATGCATGCATTAATGACTGCATTCTCTTCCGCGGTGAGAAGTACGAGAATTTGGATGAATGTCCGATATGCACTGCACTGCGGTATAAGATCAGAGCAGATGATCCTGGTGATGTTGACGGCGAGCCCCCCCGTAAGAGGGTTCCTGCTAAGGTGATGTGGTATGCTCCTATAATACCACGGCTGAAACGTCTGTTTAGAAACAAAGAGCATGCTAGGTTGTTGCGATGGCACAAAGAAGACCGTAAGAAAGATGGAAAGTTGAGGCACCCCGCCGATGGATCGCAGTGGAGAAAGATCGAGAGAGACTTTCCAGACTTTGCAGGAGAGGCGAGAAACTTATGGTTTGGTCTAAGTACAGATGGCTTTAATCCTTTTGGGGAGCAGAGCTCCAGTCATAGCACTTGGCCTGTAACTCTATGTATGTACAACCTTCCTCCTTGGTTGTGCATGAAGCGCAAGTTCATTATGATGCCAGTTCTCATCCAAGGCCCGAGGCAACCTGGCAACGACATTGATGTGTATCTAAGGCCATTAGTGGAAGAACTCTTAGAACTGTGGGGCAAACCAGGTGTACGTGTGTGGGATGAGAACGAACAAAAGCCATTTGACCTACGGGCGTTGCTTTTCGTGACCATCAATGATTGGCCAGCTCTTAGTAACATTTCCGGTCATACAAACAAGGGATACAATGCATGCACACACTGTTTAGATAAGACTGACAGTGTTGATAAATGTAAAAAGGTTGTATACCTGGGGCATCGTAGATTTCTTCCGATCAAGCATCCCTTAAGGAAAAAAGGAGGGAAGCATTTCAGAGGTGAGGCAGATAACCGAAAGAAGCCTGAGCTCCGTAGTGGTAATGATATATTCGATATGGTCAAGGACCTAGAAGTAATCTTTGGTAAGGCTGCTGGCAGCCAACCAGTTCCGTACGGCCCTGATAAGCGGGCACCCATGTGGAAGAAGAAATCTATATTTTGGGAGCTACCCTATTGGAAAGTTTTAGATGTCCGGTCTTCGATCGACGTGATGCACGTGACAAAGAATCTATGTGTCAATCTGCTATGCTTCCTGGGCGTGTATGGGAAGTCAAAAGATACGCCTGAAGCACGGGAGGACCAGCAACGTATGAAAGACCCAAGCAACAAGCACACAGATACAGGGCGCCATTCCTTAAGCAGCTACGCTCTTACTAAAGCAGAGAAGGAAATATTCTTTGAAGTCCTTTACAGTATCAAGGTTCCGTCTGGCTTCTCGTCGAATATAAAGGGGATAATAAACATGGCAGAGAAAAAATTCCAAAACCTGAAGTCTCATGACTGCCACGTGATTATGACGCAATTGCTTCCGATTGCATTGAGGGGGCTTCTACCGGAAAATGTTCGAGTACCCATTGTGAAGCTATGTGCATTCATGAACGCAATATCTCAGAAGGTAATCGATCCAGAAAGTCTGACAAGATTACAGAGGGATGTGGTCCAGTGTCTTGTTAGTTTTGAGTTGGTGTTCCCACCATCCTTCTTCAACATTATGACTCATCTCCTGGTTCACCTATGTGAAGAGATTCATATTCTTGGTCCGGTATTTCTACACAATATGTTCCCCTTTGAGAGGTTCATGGGAGTCTTGAAGAAATATGTTCATAACCGTGCTAGGCCAGAAGGAAGCATCTCGAAGGGCTATGGAACAGAGGAGGTCATTGGGTTCTGTGTTGACTTTATTCCTGACCTTAAGACAATTGGTGTTCCTGAATCGCGGCATGAGGGGAGACTGAGGGGAAAAGGAACGCTGGGAAAGAAAACAATGATACCTAGGGACGGGCATTCTTTGACCAAAGCACACTACACAGTTCTACAAAATTCTATGTTCATGGCTACGTATGTCGAGGAACACAAGAATATTGTACGGTCTGCAAACCCGGGGAAGGATGACTCATGGATTAAACCCGGGGAAGTATATAAAAGTTGTTAATGTGCAAACTTAACACTTTTCAAATTTTGGCGCTAAAAAATTTTGGGCGCGCAGAGGTGCCACCGAAATTCGAAATTTGTTTTTGGTCCCGGGCCGTGGTACCAACCGGGACCAAAGGGCTCTAGTCCCGGTTGGTGGCACGGGCCGGGACTAAAGGCCCAAGTGTATAAAAAAGCGCGGCCCTCTCTCCAGGCCGAGCGGACACCCCAGGGGCGGGCACGAGTGGATATGGCTGGGCGAAGCCCTGCCGGCGGCGGGAACGAGTGGACAGATTCGCCGGCGGAACGCCGGCGGGGATGGACTAGGGGCACAGTAGATTAGGGGAACACAACTTATATTAAAATAGGGCCAGGGGCCTTGCTTACATAGGGGCGGCGCGGCCACAGGCGGGCCGGCCGTTTCTTGGGGGGGTAGCTAGGGGCGTTGTCTATATAGAATAGGGGGGCGGCGGCGACCTAGTTGTCCTCGTCGTCGGAGAGGTGTACATAGGCGGGTGGCTGCCACAGGTGGGCAGGCGGCTGGGTTGGGCTCGCCGGGGGGGCATCGGGGGCGCGTACGGCGGCGGCGGGGGCAGCACCTCCTGTGGCAGCGGCGGCGGCGGGGGCAGCTCCTCCTCCTGCTCCGGCGACCCCGGCGCCCAAACGCCGCCGGTCCAGGCCCAGCTCATGCCATACTCCAGGCCTGGTGGGAGCGGCTGCGGCTCCGGCATGTCCTCGGACGCCTCCAGCTCGGCGTTCATCGCCTGCCACCAGGGGATGGCAGGCTCGTTAGGGGGTGGCGGCGGCGGCGGCATGGCGGCGGCGTCGGCGGTGGCGACGGCCACGACACGCTCCCACCTCTTGATCTCGTCGTCGACGAGGGAGCGGCGGGAGGCCTCGCAGGCCTTCTCCATGGCGGCCCGGAGCTCGGGGTCCTGCTCCCCGGAGAAGTCCTCCGGCTCGTCCACGAGGAGCCATAGCTCCCTCTCCCGGCCGGGCGCTGGCGGGGGGTAGTCGTCCACGTTGGCCTCGAGGGGGGCGGGGATGAAGGAGCGGCGGCGCTGCTCGTGCTCCTGCTCGAGCCAGGCGGCCCAGTAGGGGGAGCCGCGACGCGTACATCCGCTCCCTGCGGACCGGGGCCGGCAGGAGCTCGCGCCGGCGCTCGATCTCCTCGAGCAGCGCCGCGCCGGTCGGGGCCGGTGGCACTGGGATCCGCTGGGGATTCAGGTGCCAGCCGTCCGGGAGGTGCACGTCGTTGTAGAACACCGGAGTGGCATTGTTCCAGTGCCACTCCGCCTCGTCCACCCGGACGTACCGGCGGAACCGCTTGCCCGGGGGCGCGGCGCGGGGCGGCGGGCGTGCAGCCGGTGGTGGCGCGGGGACGCGTGGCACCCCGCCGAGGCGGACACCTCCAGGGCCGTAGCCGAAGGCCTCCGCCGGCGGGGGCGGGATGCGGCCGGCGCCGCTCGACGAGCCTCCGTCGTCGTTCCTTGGGCGCTTGCCGGAGTTCGAGAACCAGCGGGACATGGTGGCGGCTAGGGTTGCTTTGCCAGGGACGCGTCCGGGGTGGGTGGGTTGTACGGGCGGCGGGGGGCCTTTAAAAAGGACCCGGGGTGGGCTGGCATGCCAACCGGCGGCCTGAACGTGGCGGCGGTTGCAGGCGGCCATGAATGCGGGGAGCCGAGGCGTGGCGCGTGGGGAGTGGGGCGTGGGAAGCCGAGGCGGGGCGGGAAGACGAGGCGGACAGCGGCCCTTTGACCGTCCTTCGGTCTTAGTTTAATGGACCAGGCGAACCAGCCACCAGGCCGCTGGCCAGTGGCCCCTGTTGACTGGCCATAATAACAGACGCGGGCCAGTGGGCCCTTCGAACCGTTGGCTGTCCATAAATAAAAGACGCGGGCCAGTGGGCCTTTTTGACTAAAAAATGTGTCAGTGGGCTTAATTAAAGACGTGGGCCTGGAGCGGTTGGGGAAGGGGAGGCCGTATGGCGATTGCGAGGCAGGAGAAAAAAAAACGAACAAAAAAAACCTGCCGCGGCAGGGAAAATGGGCGGACTTTATTCTTTTTTTAAGAAGGCATCCATCCCGGTCCCTAAAACGAACCGGGACGAACTCCCTCGCGGTCCCTGGCCCAGAGTCGCCACGTGGGCCAGCCTTACCATCCCGGGTCCTGGCACAACCGGGACCAATGGGGAGGGCCATTTGTCCCGGCTAGCCCATCCCGGTTGCGCAACCGGGACAAATGGCCCTTACGACCCGGGACAAAAGGCCCTGTTTCCACTAGTGCCTCCCGCCCTCCGCGTAGTCCACCAGCGACGGCGGCATGGCCGCCGGCCACGCCGCGTACTTCCAGGCGGCGCGGCGGCTCCCTGCAACCGAATGCTTGCAGTGGAGCCGCCACGCCTCCTCGAGCGACTCCGGCTCGTGGCGGCGCTTGGAGCGGCCGGTGGAGGAGCTGGAGCCGTTGGGTGAACTCATCTCCGTTGGTGGAATCGGAAATGGGGCGGCGGCGCGCGCGGAATTTCTCACCGGAGTTGCGGCGGCGCGCGGCGGAACTAGGGTTGCGGGGGGGGGGGGGTTGGACCCCCACCCCGACCCTCACCCACTCTAAGTACGGGGCGGCGGGGGCGGTTTCGCAGGCCCCGTAAAATTTTCGTACGGGCCAGGCCGCATACGGGGGCTCCTAGACGGCCGTTTTGGCCCGCACCCCGTATGCCGCCGGAATTTTACGGGGCGCTCGCGATATAAGGGGCCTGTTAGACATGCTCTTAGTTATGCAAGTTCATGTATGGACCGAGACTTAAGAATATCTCAATCAACACATATTAGCAAAACCACTTTTTAATTTCAACTCTAGCTATTTGTACCTATTTTCGCTCCTAGCCGTAGCAATGGATGCTAAAAGAAGCTATTAATAAATAAAAAGGTAGAGTTAGTACAAACCGACTATTAGTTGCTTGTTTAGCAACTGACATTGATTAGTTACGTCCAAGTGATACAGACGTACGTGCCCCTCTTAACTGTGTCGGTTCCCTACTGCATATGTACCCCAAGTCATCCATGAGAAGTTCAGAGTTTGATTGCATCCATTTTATTTCTTACACTACGGTAGTTAACTCACATCAGTAGTCAACCAGCAAGCTGATCCTTAAAAAGGAGCACACAAGGCAACGAGGGAGGTGCGTTGTTTTGTCGTTTCCACCCTCCCCGGCTCTATGCGTATGTGGTATTTTTTGCGAAATCTGGCCCTTTGACAAAACTATTGCTATTTCTGACCCTTTTGAAACTATTTTCAAAGGCTGGCCGCTTAGATCGGCGCCAACGCAAATGAAGTCGATGTTGCGGAGTTCGTCACCACTGATATTTGTAGTTTTGATGCCTGGTGGGTTCGGCGCCATAGGAATTGGCGCCGACCTAGTTAGGCCCAAAAATTCGGTGGCGCCAAAGCGCATAGGGTCCGCTCCATCTGCGTTGTACTCGACCATAGGGCCTAGGCCCAGATTTGAAAATAGTTTCACCGGAGGGTCAGAAGTACAAATAGTTTTGTCAAATGGGTCAGATTTGGCAAAAAACAAATATGTATTTATCTGATATTGCACCGTTCCATGGCGCGGATTGTTGACCCATTCAACCCCATCCTCGTATTCTCTTCCTCCACCGGTATCACCATCTAAAAAGGTTTCTCGCCAAACGCCATGCTCCTCTCTGCTTCCCCAGGACACCAAGGCTGTCAAGATGTGTCGTTGCGGCTTTTCGTAAACTTAGGGTATACCCAACGCCCCATCCCCCAAATAGGACACAAGTCGGTCCGCATTTGATCCGTTTGGAGTGGTTGGCATACTGAATTTGGCCCGAACATTGAGTCGGGGGACACCAACCCCAAATCCTGGGCATTTGGTCGGTTTTTTCTTAATTTATCTACCTTTTCAAACCAAATAGTTTAATAATGTCAATAAATTATTAAAGTACATATTAATAGTTCAAAAAAAAACATAGTTCGACATTTCAACGTCTAAAATAATACAGAGAAAAATGGCTACTAATTTCCTAAGAAATTCTACATATGACAAACCAAATCTTTCTGAAGAGAGGTGTGGGTGACTTGATCACAAATATCATGTTGCTCGTTCATATATTCGTGAAACGTTGACAGTCCAGGCGTTGGCGCAACCAGTTTACCCTAAAATTCCCACATTTGGTCAAAGAGGCCCCCATCGTCCTCATCCCTATATTGTGCGTGATCACATGAGCAATCATCACCTCCCATGGCATCTTGTTATCACATGTTCTAGGGTGCCAAACAATACCCAAAAGAGATTGGAGCAACCAAATTGTAGCTCCACATCCTTTTTTAGCAGCCTTGTATTGTTGAACAAACCTACGATTCTTCTCTCTTTCAGGATTGCAGATTGTCTTCACAATTATAGACCATGGAGGGTAGATTCCTCTTGACTCGTTGATCGACAACAAACATTGAGTGTTAGCAAGATTTGACTATCTCACATACTCGTGGCCAAACACCTGAACCACCTCTTTGTAGAACCCGAGCATTTAAGTGATGCAAGTGGAGGCATACATGCGCAATTACTCATCAACAAGATCTCCTACAACACCATATGCAAGCATCCAGATAACTACAGTGCATTTATGGTAAGAATATAAGTCAAGCTTACCCATGACATCGAGCTTGCATTTGAAAGAGTCATTCTACTCCTTCAATCCATCCAGAATACACAAGAACACATGTTTTTCCATCCAAAACCAGAGGTGAAAAACACTTGTAGGATATGTTGGATTGATGGGACGGAAACAACCTTTCCAAAGTAGCTCGTTGCCCCCCTTCTCTGTATCGGTCCAAATCCACGCATGACCCTCATCGAGCCTTGGTAATTTCCAAATGAATCCTCATTGAAGGTGTGGATCGGGGTTGTTACGGTCACCCAAATATTGGAATCATGATCAGATGAATCATCCTAAGTATTGATGAAATGGGTGAAAAGGAAGTTGTCGGATATATGTCAAATGGGGCTATAACCGGCATCGGCCAAAGGCCGGATTACCAGGGTGGCCAGCAGGTAATGGAGCAAAGTCCATTTGGCGGCTCAGTAAGCTGACGCACAGGAAGTCGTATTTTAGAAGAATCCGGATCATGGCCCAATACGTGGTCCGGCCTGGAGAAGAAGCTGGATGCCTTAGTTACCAAGAATAGGAATACTTTCTGTAGTCTTCTAGGTTTCCTTCCTGTAAGACCTAGTCCTGCTATCTATATAAAGACGGATGTGAGTTGTCGAAAGACAGGTAACACAAAAGATCGAATAGCTAGAGGTTAACTCGCCAGGAAGTTCATCCTCGCTGAGTTAGGGAAACTCTACTCACATCGTACTTTGTATACTTCAACTTTAACCCTGATTTAGTGAGATTGCAGGAGTAGGAATGCCGCCTTAGTTGCAACGTACCAAACCTGGGTAAATCGTGTCCTCGTTTTCACTCTCCCACGTTTCCACGAACGGCTCTATCATTAGGCTTATGGAACCCTCTGCCATGAACCTAACTAAGAACACTCGACACTTGGCGCCCACCCTGGGGCCAGCGGCTTCGGGAGTCACGTTTCGAGCGGGAATACTCGACAGAATCGGCAGCATGATTATAGTCGGAAGCCTGAAATTCATGGGAAACGTCAGATTCGTCATCGACAATGGATCCTATATGCCGGCACGGAATCACCTGGTGAGTTCTTGCGTCCTTCCTATCGTATCTTCTAACATTTTCATAGGTTCAACGACGGAAGTATTGGGTTTCCATGGTGGAAGTAAATTTATCTCACCCGCCCTATGCCCAGTAGAAGATGGCTTTTACGCCGGATTCGGCTCGGATCTACCTTATTCATACATTGGGGCAGACCAGGATTCACTGAACGCATACCGCCAAAGCATGACTGGGTTTCCTGCCTCTCAGGAGATGCCCGCATCCAGATTGCACTTTGGTATGGTGCAATCGTAATCGCTGGAAACACGGATGGAAAAACATCGCGTGGAAAAGGTAGAAAATATGGATCCCACTGAAAAGGTGGATGACCCCGGAATCAGCCAATCAGGCGACAAGCTCGGAAGACGAATCTATTTTAGCATCTCTTGAAGAAAAACTAGATTCGGAAACCGGATCAGCAGGTTGCAACTCAGATTCCGATGATGATGAAGATGCTTTCGAAAGAAAGATCAAATCCATGCAGGGAAGCTTTCATGAAGTAATCATGGCTAAACCGATGGCAAAGTGGGATGCCGAGGAAGAAGATCCCAAAACACCTCCGCCAGCTGATGAGGAGGACGGAGAAGAAGAAGATGGCGAGGAAAACCTGTCTTATCATGATGTTAAGGAATTGACGGAAGACGAACCTCAGAAAAAGTCTCCATCCTCCAAGAAGAAGAAAAAATCCGCCAAAAAGCTACTCTCCAAGGCTCGGAAGAAAAAGATGGACAAATTTGCTGACATAGCCAACCAGAACCTGGAAGTCGGAAGAGGCAGCGGGGTAAAGACGGCGGAGAAGAAAAAGAAGCAGATTGAGGTAGTACCCGTTCCTTGAATGTCGAAACAGGGCGAAATCGATCTAATTCAAACCCCGGTTGCAAGAGGCGAACCGTCGGAAGTGCTGGAAGCCAGAAGACAAGCCATAATGCGGCAACATAAACATCTTTTCCAGACTCAGGAAAACGTTCTCAAAACCCAGGCTGTCGTCAAACAGTAGTAGGAAGAAATTGAGGAATATGAGAATAGATCTAGAATTAAGCCCACGAGGTTACCCGGAATTACAAAGCCGAAAGAACTGCCAGCTAAACAGTTGAAAACCTTTGCTGACAAAGGCATGTTAGCAGCACAAACGCTAAGGGAGAACACATCTATAAAACTGCAGCTGAGAATGTAGAAGCCACATTTGATATCCTCAATGACGACCTTTACTCCAATGACGAAAAGCTTTAGGGGGTGTATGCTTTCCTATGAAAAGCAATACAACAGCAGCAGCGAGGCCAAGCATGTTCTCGTAAGTTACATGATGATTCTGCTTTATGTAAAACTTTCACGTGTGCCGCTGCAGCACCCAATCCAAGCAAACCTGGAGATTCAGGAAGTTCAAAGGGAAAGAAAGAAGACCTTAAGAAGGACAAGAAAATTCCGGATAATAAGGATACAGTGTCCAGGACAGGGTCTCATCTGCAGAAAGGCGAGAACAAAGCAAAAATCCGTTTCGGTAAGGATCAGGATGACAAAAAATCGGAAAGACGGAAAAGCAATGCCGCCTCCGAGAAACCCCACCGATAACGCCGGAAGGCACAAACACCCTCACAGGCGTGAGAGATCCTAAACCCCGTCAAGGAACAAGGAACGTGCGAGGAGTAGAACTCCTCCTTATTCCAAAGGACGGGAAGCCGGGAGACATAGGGATGCACCAAGATGAGTGTATTCACGCATCAATGGACCAGAGAGAAGTAGATCCTCCTATGTTCATTCAGTCGGAAGGTATTTCGCACACGCCAATAAGACGGAAAGAGATGATCTGTATTTTGGTCCAAAGTGTTTCACTGATAGGATCCGGAACAACAATCTACATGTTGGCTTTGCCAAAGTCGGGCCAACTTATCAAAAGTATACCGAAAGCACAAACCCGGATACATGGCTCTCAGATTACTATACTGATGTCTAGATCAATAAAGGGACAAATTTGGAAGATGTAAAGTTCCTGCCCCTGATGTTACTGGATGGAGCGTGTAACTGGATTAATGGACCTTCATCAAGAACAGTGGATAGCTGGGAGGATATGGCTAGAGTTTTGTGCTCAGAATTTATGTGGCACGTACAAACGCCCTAAAAGCATTAACCAGTTGAACTGTTGTGTCGAGTATGACGACGAGCCATATGTCGACTTTATCTCAAGATGGACTGCAATAAAGAATAGCTGCTCTGGAGTAAGTGACGTTCAAACAATGCATGCTTTCGTCAATTGTTTAAAACCTGGACTGTGTCGTTCATGGTTGGATAAAAAATGCATAATGACCTAGGTTCCATGCTAATAACGGCCAATGAGTATGCATCGGCCGAAGATGACATCAGAGCAAACGGCGAAAATATAGACGCACTTGTGCAAGATAAAAAGACGGCTCGCTCTGACAAGAAAACCACTCCAGAAGTCCAGCGAAAGCCCAAAGAAGTAAATGCAGCCTTTGGCAAAGACAACTCCAGTAGATGGAAAGGAAAAAACCGCGGAAATCAAGGAACCCATCTCCTACTCTAAGAAAGAGTGGGAAAAAATTAAAAGGGAATAGTGCATTCACCGCGCACAGTTTGGAAAGCCAGACCAGTAATGTCGGCTTAACAAGCACATGAGGAGCATCACTGGAACCAGGAACAAAGGGAAGAATTTCAAAAGGAAGTTCAACAAGCAAAATCTAGAAGCTGAATAAGAAGAAAGTGACTCTGACACTGACGACAAAATCCAGGAGCAGCAGCGGAAAGGCGAACCCATGTTTCTAATGGTTGAAGGAGAATGCAATTTAACTTTCCTTGCGACACCATCAGCCAAGCAAGTGAAGTGTTCGTGACGAGAAATTAATGTCGTCGTTCCACCAACTCTAGAATACCTCAAGTACTCAAAGACTCTAACTACTTGGGATCGGTCAGATCATCCCAGTAATATCCCGGAACCCGACACACATGCCCTGATAGTAAGCCCTATTGTGCAAAACACAAGGACCAGGATAGTGCTGATGGATGGAAGATCAAGCATCAACATCATGTACTAGAGCACTCTGAAGAAACTGCACCTGTCACAAACCCAGCTCATGCAGAGCAATGTACGCTTTCACGTCGTTATTCCTGGAAGACAAGCAACTTCCCTAAGAAAAAATTCCCTAAAAGTAACCTTCGGAAAGGCAATTCACTTCCGTCAGGAGATGATCTTGTTTGAGGTAGTACCGTTCGAAAGCGTATACCATGCGATACTCGGACGTCCAGCCTTCGCCAAATTCATGGCTAGGTCATGTTACATCTACAACAAGCTGAAAATGTCGGGACCAAGAGGCGGAGTAATCACCACTAAAGGAGATTTTTGCGCTTGCAAACCAGCTAGAGCTGGGAAACACCCTTTGTGCCAAGCAGGTTATAGAAAAGAAGGAACTAAAAGAGTTGGCAAAGGAACTATCGTCGGTGGAAATGCTGACAGGAAAATAAAGCCGAAAGTCGGCTGACAGCTTCAAAACATATGAGAATACAAAGCAGGTTATCCTAGACCCCACAGATCCGACTAAATACGTCGTGGTGGGAACCGAAATGACTGACAGATAGGAAAGTGAGCTCATCAAGTTTCTTCGTCAGAACGGGGATATTTTCGTCTGGTGTTCTGCTAATATTCCAGGTGTACCCCGGGAGCTTGCTGAGCACCAATTGAAGGTTATTTAAGGATCAAAACCCGTCAAACAAAGTCTTCATCGTTTTGACGTAAGAAGGTGGAAGGCTATTGGTAAGTAAATAATCCGGCTTTTAGCAGCTGATTTTATCCGGGAAGTTATTCATATCGATTGGTCCGCTAATCCGATATTAGTCCCGAAGAAAGATACCATTATCCTTAGGATGTGTATAGATTACACCGGTCTGAACAAATTGTGCCTAAAAGATAGGTTCGCCTTACCGCGAATCGATCAAATAATAGATGTCACTGCTGGATCTGAGCTTTCATGCTTTTTTGACGCTTATTCCAGATATCATCAAACACGCATGAAAGAAAAAGACCAAATTAAAACCACTTTCGTAACACCCTATGGAACGTATTATTACATAACCATGCCTTTAGGTTTAAAGAATTCTTGAGCTACATACCAGCGTTGCATGCAAATATGCTTGTATGACCGAATAGGCAAAAACGCCCACGTTTACGTGGATGACATTGACGTTGTTTCCAAGGAAAAGCATACGCTGCTTGAAGATTTGCGAGAAACTTCCGATAATCTACGCACTTAGAAAATGAAGTTAAATCCATTAAAGTGTGTATTCAGCGTTCCCTCGGGAAAACTTCTGGGTTTTATCGTTTCTCGTAGAGGAATTGAAGTAAACCCGGAAAAGATCAAACCAATCCTGAACATCAAAAGGCCTACGCGTCTAAAAGGCGTCCAGAGATTGACCGGTTCCGCAGCCACCGTAAGCAGGTTTATAAGATGAGTTGGTGATAAAGCTCTGCCATTATACAAATTGTTGAAGAAATCTGACAAATTTGTGTGGACAAAAGAAGCAGACAAAGTGTTAGCCTAGCTAAAGGAAACTTTAATGGAAGCTTCGATTTTGGCATCCCCAAAGGAGGAAGAACAAATGTTGTTGTATCTAACAGCAACAAATTGTTGCACTCGGATTTCTATAGGATACTCACAGCCCGCTAAACAGTAGATGATTGGATTACGGGGCCTACCTGCTCCCGCACCTCTTACGAGTAGGCCAACACGTATAGTGTGAAAACGAAACTCTACTATTCATCGTCTGCGCAAACCATCCCATAGAAATCCGAACACTTCCATTGACGTACTTCATAACATACACACATGGTACGTCAACGGCATTTGAACAAGTGATATCACAACATATCTCTACGACACAAAAGATGGAAATAAGTTGCAAATAGCTCTCACTAGAGCAGAGATAGAAAATACAATCATGCAGAGGACACATGTCCCAACAAGTCATCATTACAACACAGCGGAAGCATCCAAAGTGTCTAAGTACAGATAAGATCCAAATAGGCCTAAGAGGCCGGAAACGAAAAGGAAACGGAGCCCATCCACGAAGTCTCGGATCCTGCCCGGGTCCGCTATCTACTCGTCAACAGCCTCGTCATACTCCACGTAGTAGCCACAATGGGGATCCTCGGAAACGTAGTCTGCAGAACACGCAGCCCCAAAGGGGTCAGTACAGACGGGTACTGGCAAGCAAGACGCACAAGATACCAAAGTGTACCTGGCAACACCAAGTACAGATGCTTTGGGTTCAACGGAAGAATAGGTGATATAAAAGTGCGGCAGCGGGCTGCAGTAACCAACTACAGAGACTCACTACAACTTCCGGCTAATAGGAAGGAGATAAGTTAGCGTATCGGAACCAACTACCAACAACCTCAAAACAAACCCATCCTGGATCTCGCCCCTTATCCAAAGAAGCAATCCGAGGATAACTCACACAGTTGGATTAATGATGGTTCAAGTTATTGTGTCAATAAGCCTATTACTAGTCAAATTGTTATTAATTAGGTGTAAGTTGTCTAATCCTTGTTAGCCAGCCCTATCACCAAGTCATCCATAACCGCGGACAACACGGCTTCTCGAGAAGATTTAACCCTGCAGGGATGCACCAATTTGGCCGTACACGTAAGAATACCCCGCCAGACGGGGATCAAACCCACCAAGCGAGGCACTCAACACAACCCAACTCTTCTTCGCATCAAGCCCAAAGAACCCCGTGCAGTTGAGCGCACGGCTAATCAAGCCCCACGAAGAAAAGGGGACCCTCATAGCACTCTAAGAACGTGTCTCCCTAAATGCCGACTACAAAAGTTACCACCCTGGCCTCGGGTTCGCACCTGCTTATGCATGCGGCAAATGGAAAACCCGAACTAAATGAGGCGATTTGGACGAGATGCGAATCGAATCAAATTGAGGGGGGCGCCCATACACGCTTCCCACATGCGGTTAGCGCGCTCATCATGGATCTAGAGGACAAGAACCTTTTCCTAATTAAGGTCGACACTAGCAGGCCTCAAAACCATACCCGGCCTCCTGCCGGTGCCTTATCATCAAATTA
The DNA here is from genome assembly GCA_028641055.1 of Alopecurus myosuroides. NCBI lineage: Eukaryota > Viridiplantae > Streptophyta > Magnoliopsida > Poales > Poaceae > Alopecurus > Alopecurus myosuroides. Next base: position 99,174,446 of record CM054061.1, read on the forward strand.
GCATTACCTCAAACATTAACAGGTTGTTGTTTAAACATCGAGTTCCCAGAACATAATAGATATGGTAACAGAAATAACGGACAACAGACTCGAGCATAAACAACCCTAAGCATGCTAGTAAGACACAGGCAACAAGCAATGGGGTTATAGGTGTGGAGGATAGGCCATATCATGGTTACAGGATAACATGTGATAGGATCGGAACACAAGCAACGAATCTTAAGGCTAGCAGGATAGACAACGGAAAGTATCGGTATCCAGTGTGGAAAGGACACAATGGTTCATGTGAGTGAATACTTGCCTGCAAACTCAGTAGCCTGGTACTGTGCTAACTCCTCTGAGGTAGTGTCGTAAACCTCGTCTGTCTCAACGTCGTCGTCTATTCGGGAAGAAGCAAACAAACAACGCAGAGAGACAAACAATCAATAACATGGCATAATGCACAATCATGGGATGATGCATGACAATTTAATTGATGCATCAAGATAAGCTAGTTGACATGATAACTTAACTAAATGGGCCCATATGCAATTTGGATTGCATATGGAAAGGTCCATGAATTAAGGTTGACTTAAATGAGCTACAAATCACCATCATGTGAAAGTTCATTAGAATGATGCATGGATGATGAAAATAATAAGAAAACAACAATAGCTTCAATTTGATATGTTGTTTACCAAGTTTGGAATTTTATTTATTAAGTTATGAAATTTGGCTTCTTAAATGAGTTACACAAGCATTTATTGTTTTCACCCATTTTAATTGTTCAAAATAGATAACAAAGTTCATATTTGGAAAGAACACAAAATTTTAGGTGGAAAACATGTTTCATTTGTTGACAAAGGACTTAAAATGAATTAATTATGAATTAAACAAGTTCAAACAAGATTTAAATGAATTTAATTCAAGTATGAAATTATTTGAAGTTTTTATTTGTTCAAAACATTAAACAAAATTCATATTTGAAAAGATTATATTTTTCTGGTTTGAAAACATATTTTATATGTTCAAAAGAATTAAGTTTGACCAAGTTGTGAATTTAGCAAGTTTAAATGATTTAAACAAGGTTTAAATTATTTAACCAATTTTAATTATTCAAAACAGGAAACAAAATTTATATTTGGGAAGCTTGTTTAATTTTGCATGGAAAACATATTTTATATGTGCCATATGAATTAAATTTGAATTAGTTATGAATTTAACCAATTTTGAGATAGTTGTTTGAATTTGAAGTTTTGAAAATATTTGAAATGTTCAAAACAGTAACCAAATGTTTTAAACACGTAGAGAATTAAATTTGGTATGGAAAACATTTTTTATTTATTTATTTTGGATTTGAAATGCACAAGTTATTTGAATTTGAATTTACAGGGGCTATTTTGTGAACTAAAAGTTTCAGATTGGGTCCAGGGGCTTGGATGCGAAAAAAAACTTCCAGAAAGGTCCCTGGAGTTTTCTTCTACGCGGGGCAGAGCAACCCTGGGTCACTGGCCTGTGGGCCAGCGCACAGCTGGCGCTGCGTGGCGTGCGTGTGTGTGCCTGTGTGGCCACCACTGCCAATGGCAGGTGGGGCCCACGTGCATGCGTGGCAAAGGAGCAAAAAAGGTTGGTTTTAATCTGTGCCACGGGGGTTCGAACCCGCGCCGATGCGCTGCGCGCCGTTAGATCTAGCCACTGCGGTGCGGATCGATTCGTGACAGTAGCGAGGCGCGCGCGGTTTTGAGGTGGATCTGCCCTGGCTAACTGAAACTGACGAAAAAGATTCAGTCTTTCTGAACCTGCAGAAGCGGATGGTGATCGCCGGCGGTGCAGCAACGCACGGTGACCACTAACGGGCGGCGCGGGGCGTTTGGTGCGTGCGTGTTGGCACCAGGAAGAGGTGGGGTGTGCGTGCGCGTGCTTGGAGCAGCAGGGACGCACAGAGGCGTGCCCGATTCAGGTCATGGCGGCACGGCGGCGCGCGGTTCAGACGAGGACACCACGACGGAGGGCGCTACAGGGCGAGTGCTCGAGGGGGACGGAAGCAGGAGCTCACCGTGGGGCTGTCGGAGGCGAGGGTTGGACGTGAGGGTGACGGAGTCGATGGCGCGGCGGCAAACTTCAAAGCAGCCGCGGCGGTGATGAGCTCGCCGTCGAGGATCAACGTCTCCTGGGACTCGCTGCTGTTGTCGACGATGACGAGGGAGAGGTGGCGGTCGCGCTCGTGCCCCTGGCTTGCACGGAGGCGCCCGCTAGCGTGCTGTCGACGGCGGCGCCATGCTCGGCCACTTCCCCCCAACGATCGCCGGAAGAAATTCAGAGAGGAGGAAGGGATGGAGGAAGAGGCTGGCGGCGGCAGGGAGGAAGGAGAGGGCTAGGCTAGGGTTTGGGGCCTCGGTTGGTAGATAAAGGCGAGGAGAGGGAGCAGGTGGCGAGGGGGAGATGCGCTGCTGCGTGCGAGCTGGCGTCAGCTGACGCTGGCCGTACGGAGGAGGAAGAAAAAGGCCGCGGGCCGCGCTGCGCGCTAGCTGGGGTGGAAGGTGGGCTGGGCTGGCCCAGCTGGTTGGCCTGGTCTGCCTCCCCCAGCCGTTTTTCTGTTTTTTTTATTTTCTTTCTCTCTTTTTTTTTGCAGAAAAGAAAAAGGGAAGAAATGAAGGGGTTTTGGGGGTTTGAAAATTGTGGGGATAATTTTTATAGGTTATTTATTACAAAATCCCATCTGGGCAACTTTTGTTTTCCACAATTTTAAATTTGGTTGTTGTTTGAAAAATTCAAATGAATTTGAGCAATTTTGGTATTAATTGAATCATTGAAAGAAGCAAGTTAATAGTTTAAACTTTTTAGTTTAATGGAAACAATTAATTGGTTTGATTTGAAAGTTTTATTTGAAAAATTGTAATAGAACAAGTATGAAACAAATAGATTTGAATTTTTGGTTTGAAAATCAAATGGAAAAACAAATGCAATGCTTATGATGACATGATGCAAAACACAAATTAACAAGGAGCAAACATTCTAATGGTGTTTTTCATACTTGGGATGTTACAAAACGCCCCCCTTGAAGGAATCGCGCCCCGAGATTCCTACTGAGAAGAGAAAAGGTCCGGATACTTCTTGCGAAGATCCTCTTCGGTCTCCCACGTTGCCTCTTTATCAGAATGATGAGACCACTGCACTTTTAAGAACTTGGTGCTCTTGTTGCGAGTTTTGCGCTCGGTCTCATCGAGAATTCGAATAAGGTGCTCCTCATAAGAGAGATCTTCTTGCAGTTCAATGGAATCATGATCAACTGCACGACCTGGATCTTTGAAGCACCTCTTGAGCTGTGACACGTGAAACACATCGTGCACCTTGGATAGCTTTTCTGGAAGTTCAAGACGATAGGCATTTTCCGCACGCCTTGAGAGAATGTTGAAAGGACCAATATATCTTGGTGCAAGCTTTCCTTTGACACCAAAACGATGAGTGCCTCTGAGGGGAGTTACACGGAGATATGCTTTGTCACCAGCTGCATAGACCATGTCCCTGTGCTTGCTGTCATAGTAGCTTTTCTGACGAGACTGAGCAATCTTGAGATTGTCACGAATGATGCGAACTTTCTCTTCGGCTTCCTTAACAATGTCAGGGCCTAAGAGTGAACGTTCACCAGCTCCAGACCAATTGATTGGACTCCTGCATATGCGGCCATAGAGAGCCTCAAATGGTGCCATGCCTAGGCTTGCGTGGAAGCTGTTGTTGTAGGAGAATTCAGCATATGGAAGACATTCCTCCCATTTCATGCCAAAGGAGAGACCACATGCTCTGAGCATATCCTCGAGAATCTGATTGACTCTTTCGACTTGCCCTTGAGACTGAGGATGGTAGACTGTGCTGAACAGAAGTTTGGTGCCCAAGGCTTCTTGAAAACTTTTCCAGAAATGAGAAGTGAAGATGCTTCCACGGTCTGAGCTTATTTCCAATGGAACGCCATGAAGAGGAACAATCTTTGCTGTGTAGAGCTCTGCTAACTGACTAGCTGAGATTGTCTCTTTGACAGGAAAGAAGTGAGCTACTTCAATGAGTCGATCAATGACAACGAAGATTGCATCGTTTCCCCTCTTGGACTTTGGAAAACCAGTGATGAAGTCCATTTCAATCATGTCCCACTTCCACTCAGGGATTTTCAGAGGTTGGAGAAGACCGGCTGTTTTCTGATGAACTGCCTTGACACGTTGACAAACGTCGCATTCAGAAACGTATTGAGCAATTTCACGTTTCATGCTAGGCCACCAATACAGTGTCTTGAGATCCTGGTACATCTTTGTACTTCCAGGGTGTATGGAGAGAGGAGTTTCATGAGCCTCCTTGAGAATGACATCTTTGAGACTTTGAATTTGAGGAACTGCAATGTGTCCTTCAAAGAACACAGTTCCCTTGTCATCGATTGAGAAGGACTTAAATTTCTCCTTGCCTTCTTTGATGCGCTCTACCATCTTCTTGATTCCAGCATCACGAAGTTGTTCAGAACGAATCTTGTCCTCGAGAGTTGGAGTGGCTGTCAAGTTTGCAAGATAGCCTTGAGGAACAAGACCAAGGTTTAGCTTCTGGAATTCTTAATGAAGAGGAGGTTGGCTTTCCATGATCATGAGATTATTGCAATACGACTTGCGACTGAGAGCATCGGCCATAACATTAGCCTTGCCTCGAGTGTAAGAAATGGTAAGATCAAAGTCTTTGATCTTTTCAATCCATCTCCTTTGTCTGAGGTTTAGATCTGGTTGAGTGAAGATGTATTTCAGACTCTTATGATCGGAAAAGATTTCAGTGCGATTACCCAACAAGTATTGTCTCCATTTCTTGAGGGCAAACACAACTGCTGCAAGTTCAAGGTCATGAGTGGGATAATTGAGCTCATGGGTGTTCAACTGACGAGAAGCATAAGCCACAACTTGACGTTCTTGCATAAGAACTGCACCTAGACCTTGGAGAGAAGCATCACAGAATATTTGGAAAGGTTTGGAAGGATCTGGGCCAACCAGAACTGGTGTAGAAGTGAGTTTAGTCTTTAGGAGATTGAAACTTTCATCACATTGTGGAGACCAAACGAACTTTTTGTCCTTCTTTGTGAGGTCAGTGAGAGGTTTGGCAATCTTGGAGAAGCTTTGGACGAAGCGACGGCAATAGCTAGCCAAGCCAAGAAAACTTCTTACTTGCTTCACCGTCTTTGGAGGTTTCCAATCAACAATTGCTTTAACCTTTTCTGGATCAATGGCTATGCCCTTGGCAGAGATGACATGACCAAGGTAAGCAACTTCTGAAATCCAGAACTCACATTTGGAGAATTTGGCATAGAGACGATGCTCGCGAAGCTTCATGAGAGTGAGACGAAGATGTTCTTCATGCTCTTCCTCAGATTTTGAGTAGACAAGAATGTCATCAAGATATACCACAACGAACTTGTCGAGGTATTCATGGAAGACAGAATTCATGAGTCGAGAGAAGGTCGCCGGTGCATTGGTGAGACCAAAGGACATGACGGTGAATTCATATAGACCGTAGCGAGTGGTGAAGGTTGTCTTTGGAATATCCTCTTTTCTGATCTTTATTTGATGGTAACCCATTCTCAAGTCCAACTTGGAGAATATTGAGGCTCCAGCAAGTTGATCAAAAAGATCATCGATTCGAGGAATTGGATACTTGTTTTTGATGGTTTTCTCGTTAAGAGGACGATAGTCAACAACGAGTCTCTTTGTGTGATCCTTCTTCGCAACGAACAGAGTTGGGAAACCCCAAGCCGAGGAACTAGGTTGAATGTAACCTTTCTCCATGTACATATCAATTTGTTCCTTCAACAACTTCAGCTCGGGAGTTCCTATCTTGTAGGGATGCTTAGAGACTGGAGCAGTACCTGGTTCAAGTTCGATGACGAACTCAACAGCTCTGTCCGGAGGCATTCCTGGCAACTCTTCTGGAAAGACGTCAGGGAATTCGCAAACCACCGGAACATTTTCAAGTGAAGGTAGAGGTTTTGCATTGAGGGTGTATAGCTGGCTGGAACTTGATTCATTTGGAGAATAGACTATCTGGCCAGAAGGGTGGGACAGAGTTATTGACTTTTGAGCACAGTCAATTTTTGCTTTATTGGCCTTCAGCCAATCCATACCAAGAATGACATCAATGTCAGAATTTCCCAGCAACATAAGAGAAGCAAGGAATATGCGACCTCCAATTAGGATTTGATTGTCCTTACTTATCTTGGAAGTCAACATTTGAGATCCCGGGGAGTGAACAGTGATTTGATTGCTTAGTGGACCCACCATTAGGTTGTTTGTTGTGGCAAAGGTCTTTGACACAAAAGAATGTGATGCTCCGGTATCAAACAACACTTTAGCTGGAATAAAGTTTACGGGGAATGTACCGAGAACGACGTCAGAAGCTTCCTCAGCTTTGTCGATCTTGACATGATTCACCCTTGCGGTCCTCCCGACAAGCCTGTTGTTGGAGTTGAAGGCCTTAGGCGGGGGAGCGCGCACCATTGCCTGGTTTGTGTTAGGACGAGGTGGTGGTGGAGGTAGCTGCCTCTGCGTGCACTTGTCGGCGTAGTGCCCCGTCTGCTTGCACTTGTAGCAAGTGACGACACGAGGAGGCCCTGGCCTTGGCTGCCCCATTGAAGCCCTTGGATCATGCATCTGAGCAGGGTTGGGTGGGCGGGGAGCGAAGCCTGGAGAAGTTTGGGCGTATGGAGCCCGAGTGACAGCACCATTTGGTACCCAGATGCGGCGCTTCTGCGGAGGGGTGGTCATGTTGGAGGAGGAACCACCCTCACGCGAGTGCTTGCGAGACTCCTCGAACGCCTTGCGCACATTTTCTTCATTGAGCGCGGTGTTAACGAGATCCTCGAAGCTGTCGGCCTTGACATTGGTGAGGGCATACTTGAGTTCCGGGTTAAAACCTCTGCGGAACCTTGCCATCTTTTTAGCTTCAGTGGACACCTCATCTCCAGCGTACCGAGCGAGGCGATTGAACTCACTCTGGTACCCGATGACGTCCAACTTGCCCTGCTTGAGAGAGCAAAACTCTTCACGCATCCTTTCCATGAGACCATCTGGAATGTGGTGCTTCAAGAAGGCTTCCTTGAAACGATCCCACGTGACTGGCATCCCGGTTCTCATGGCCTGAAAGTTTTCCCACCAAGTAGCTGCCTGACCCTTCAGCAGATAGGAGGCATACTTGACCTTGTCTTCTTCAGCTACATGTGCAATCTCCAGAGCCTTGGCTATCTCACGGATCCAGTCATCAGCGTCCAGAGGCTCGCGTGTGGCCACGAAAGCTCTTGGGCCCAGACTGAGAAACTCCTTGATACTGACTCGTGGAGTTGTCTGGTTGATGTGCTGATTAGCTTGAAATTGGGCCATCTGTGTCATGACTTGGGTCATCTGAGTCAACAGCTCCGTGATTGGCGGTGGCTCAGGCGTGTTGTTCCTTGTTGGCGGCATCCTGAATGGAAATGCATTTTAGCACAACAATAGAAAAGGATAGACTTGGCAACCGAAAGAGAGATTATTCCGACGCATGAATAGACAACCACAAGGTTCACCATCACATATTCAAATACATCAGAATATCCAACACACCATAAATGGTTCGAATACCACAGGATAACTAAACATAGCTAAGAATGGATACATCGGTACTCCCATGCTCATCACGCAGGACGGCGGCTAGGAGTACGGCGAGAGGTACGGTGAGGAGCACGCCCACGAAAGTATGTAGAACGACGATCCACGTAGATCTGACGTGGTCTGAGACCGACTCTAGGCGTGGTGAAGTACATAGCGTCGGCTCCCTGTGCTCCAAAGCGCGGAATCCCAGTGTAACCAGCACCAAGGTTAAGGAGTGGACCTCTGATCGGCTCGTAACCTCCAGCATCTGGCAGACGACGCCCAACTGGCTGATCGAAACGTGCAAAGTGCTCGTCTCCAACAAAGTGTGTGGTGTAAGTCGCCAGACGAGTCAACGCAAGGTAAAGCTGCTCCCTGACTGAAGCCAACTCCTGAGATAGTGTGCATGCAACTGCGTCACTGTGTCTCACAAACTGAGCGGTGCTGTGCAGCCTGGAGTTATCATGCTCGTACACATCCAAGTTGTCGTGGAGAGTGAAATGAGCTCCCTCTGAAGTGATGTAACCACGGGGAATGTGGCGATAGATAGAATCGTCAAATCCCCAGTAGTCAGCACGAAGGACGGTGAGGCTCACATAAGCTGCCTGCTGCACAGCCATATCCACTGTGGAACCTACTGCCTCGTAGCGGTTGGCTACGCTCATGCCATCATCTGACAGAATGTAGACGATAGCCTTGTAGTAGGTCTGCTCAAACTCTCGCTGCTGCTCGTAGACCTGGTACTCTGGTGCCCAACGGAACCCCAGATAAGTGACCATGTCTCTCAGCATCTCCGGATAACTGGTAGTGCTCTCGCAACGAGTCATACGCACCACCTGCGGGTAGAACCTGAGATCCATCTGCAGATGATCGGGGAAGCTTTGATTAGACGCCGGTAGAAAACTGAAGTGGTAAGCAACAACAAGGTTCCAACGGACGAAAAGGATCTTGAGAAGAACAGGATATCGAAGCAACATTCGGGAAACACGAGACCAAACACTCCTGAGGTACTACGGAAAACCCATCCGGGCTTCTAAAGGATAAATATCTACTGCTTAAGGAATAGAGGATCTGCTTCCGGGGCTTACACGCCTCCGTTCTCAATCGTGAGTAGGCAACATGATAAATCATGTCACAACCACCTCCATTCCTATGGTCTAGTAGATATAACCATCCTAGAGAAACCAGGATACGTGAAATCCTAACTTGAAAGTTTCGATGAGAAGAGAAAACAACGTTGCACTTCCTTACCAGAAAAGGGAGGGTGGGTGGGGAAAGAAATAAAAGAACAGAATTCCTACTCTCACGTTTCATTTTTCCTATATAGCTACAAAATAGTTTCTAGACTCAACTGCGACCAGTAAAAGGGATCCTACAGGCAGACAGGCTCTCATACCATTTGTCGCACCCGGATTTCTATAGGATACTCACAGCCCGCTAAACAGTAGATGATTGGATTACGGGGCCTACCTGCTCCCGCACCTCTTACGAGTAGGCCAACACGTATAGTGTGACAACCAACCTCTACTATTCATCGTCTGCGCAAACCATCCCATAGAAATCCGAACACTTCCATTGACGTACTTCATAACATACACACATGGTACGTCAACGGCATTTGAACAAGTGATATCACAACATATCTCTACGACACAAAAGATGGAAATAAGTTGCAAATAGCTCTCACTAGAGCAGAGATAGCAAATACAATCATGCAGAGGACACATGTCCCAACAAGTCATCATTACAACACAGCGGAAGCATCCAAAGTGTCTGAGTACAGACAAGATCCAAAGAGGCCTAAATGATGGGGGGATAATAACCCGGTAGCCCAACTCCACGGTATAACCCGGCCCAAAGGACGTTGCGCAGGATCCGGCTTAGGATAAAGAAACTTCTGGAAGGCCCAAAGTTTGTAGGCCTCGTAACCCGGATTGTGGGTTACGGTAAGGAAAGTTAGGGTTTGTAAGAAGAGTTCGGGTAGGATTCAAGCTGCGCCTTGGAGGGCAAGCCAGGGGGGGTACGGGTGCTTTATAAACCGGCCCCTAGGCTTAGTTTGGCAGAGATTCACGTCATAATCATACCATCAATTATCGAGTATCCCGTGTAATTCGAGAGTCGTGTTGTTAACCTACGATTTGAGACTCGGCGAGTTGTTTGCCGGTTCCCAGATCGCTTATCATCATGCTCCCCTTCGAGCTAAACCCTCTCCCAAATACCTGTGTCGACTTGCCCCAAGATTAGTTACCCCTGGTAACATCTTCCGTGGTTATCCCACGACAGTTGGCGCCCACCGTGGGGCCTGCGTCCAAAGGTGTTTACATCACGGGAGAAGCTCGGAAGGGCATGGAGAACCTCGTCGTCGGCGAGATCTACGACGGCCACGAAGGAGAGAAGATGGTGGACGATTCCAACTGGGGGCCAGAATCGGATCACCTCGAATCCGGATCTGTCGTGACAATCGGCCGGATCAGCGTCTTCATCGGTATGGTATGTACTTCCGGTTCGGTTCCTGACAATTTTGGATCTGATTCTGTGTCAGGGGAGGCTGCATACGCCCAATCAGATAGAGAAGAGTCAGTTGGAACAACAGGCCAGATAGAAGAACCCATCGCGCAGTGGGAACAACCGGAGGAGCCGGTATGGACCCCGCGTGACCAGGACAATGGAAGAGATGATACTGAATCTACCCAGGACCTGCTGGAAGACCGGTACGAAGAAGATAACAGCGGAGAAGAACAGCATGAACTCACAACAAGCATGGTACGCCGAGTTGCGGTCTACACGGCTCCCGCAGCCAACCTCAATCAAGGGAACACGACCACGGCTCCAGTCGGGGCGGATCAGGCATTGGCACGGCCGCAGGATGCAGCTAACGGAAACCCGGTCCTGGCCCGGGTCGATGGGGAGTCGGCATCGGTAACTAGCCATGCAGCGGACGAGGAGTTGCACGCAAATACGTTCGGATTCCTGGGAAGCCGGACACAAGGGACGGGTCCTTCAAACCCGCGCCACCCGGCCTTGTTCGACAATAATCTGATCTTAGACCCCACGGTCCTTGCTACGGTTATCACTCCAGAAAACGCAGCTGAACGTGTTAGGGACTTGGATGTGGCCCGTCGTGCGCTGGAACAGCAAAGAAGGCAAGTAGAGGCAGAAAGGCAAGGGATGGCCACGCGGCAGCGTGAGCTGGATGCGCTGGAAACTCGGCTCCGGGAGGAAACGTCTAGAGTGCATCAAAGGACTCAAACTAGGTTACCAGCGACGGGCGGAGTTGTTAATCCGACTAATTTATTTGTCACACCTCAGGATCAGCCGATACCGGTGGTGAACCAGGGAACCGCACCCCAACCGACGACAGCAGGGACACATCCGGCAAATGAGCGGGCCGGGTTACCCCCACCACAGTCTAGAGTCATAACCGGCAACGATCTACCACCACCCCACCATCACGGTTTCGCAAACCAGCTGGTCACTACAATAATCCCAAGGACAATGTGTATGCGGCAACACTCGCGTTAAATCAAATCCCTGTGGGAGAGTCACCCCACGCAGAAAAGACTCGGCAAGCCATCGATCTGTTGCACACTGCGGTGGCACAGCAAGCCAATTATCCGGATCATAGAAGCGGGATGCACGGTACGCCATACGTCAGTCAACAACAAGGGAATATCCAAACAAGTTCAGCACGGCGGAGGGAAGAGCAGCAGCAAATGCCGCCTCCTCCCCGCGTTCAGGCGGCATCAGCAGCACAGGCTGTTTTGGACAGCTCCAGGGCTCGGAGAGCCGGGGCCGGGTCTGCTGCACCTGGATTGCCTGTGGCACCACGCCCCGCCGCACCCCCGGCTGGATCGCACGTTTCCCGAGTAAGACCAGCCTCAACCATCCTTGCAGGACCCAAGTGTCTCTCGGACGACATCAGAGCTGAACCTTACCCGGAAAAATTCAAAGAGCCGGGAAAAGTAGTGAATTATGAACCGACCATGGATCCGGAAACATGGTTGAGCAGTTATGAGATGGCAATGTCAATTCGCAACGCGTCCGAGAATCTTCAAGCCAAGTTCATGTACTTGATGATGTCAGAAGGAGCAGCAAAGTTATGGTTCACCAACCTGCCGGAAAAATCGATCAAGTCCTGGGAAGAACTGAAGACCGCGTTTGTCAAGCACTTTCATGGAACGTGCAGAAAGCTATTCACTATTGATGATTTGGAACGATGCGTCCAGAAGAAGGGAGAATCAGCGCGCAGTTGGGTGCGCCGGGTTATGGAGATACTTCACTCATCCACAGATATTCAGCCCAAAGATGCGCTACAAGCTATGGCAAAGACATGCAAGTACATTCCCTTAGTACAAAAGTTAACTCGCATGAAGTCCAGTAGGAATGCATCGGAGGTTACGATGGGAGAATTAATGGATGCGTGCAACAAACACGCCGCAACAGACACTACAGAAGAGGAAATTGATGACAAGAAAGCGAAAGCGAACACCAGTACTAGCGGAAGAACCGGCAATGGATCGGTACCGAGTAATAACGGAAATAGCCAGAACAAGCGCCCATTTGAAGGAGGTTCCGAGTTTGTAGCTAATACGGAGGCCGGGTCTTCAAGACCCAGATCTGAAGGGAATTTCAATACCGGAAGTAACAATGGAGGACATTATCAGGGACCTCCGAGGCCAAGCAACAGTTGGGATATATTTAGAATGGCATGCCCGAAGCACAGCAGGAACGGCAAGCCGGCTAATCACTCCTTGGAACAATGCGCCGACCTACAGAGATGGAAGAACGAAGAAGTAAACAGAGCCATGCGAGGTGCGGGTCGGGGAGGAGGCCCGGGTCCAGGGGGAAATTTGGGCAACGGTCCGCCCCCAGCTGGTAACCCGGCGGCCGGAAATCCGGGCAATAGTCAAGGGGGAGCGGGAGGTTTCCAGGCTAACCCCAAACAATTGGGTCAATACCACGTGCATACTACGGGAGGCTCTTACAAGGATAAAAAGATACTAAAGCAGGCGGTTAACTCAGTTTCTTCTGCTGTTCCGAGGTATTTGAGGTGGTCAGAACAGGAGGTAACATGGAGCCGGAGGGATCACCCGGATAGGGTGGATCACCCGGGAGTTTTAGCATTGGTAGTGGCACCACAGGTCAACGGGTATGAGCTAAAAAAAGTCTTGATGGATGGAGGAAGCAGCATCAATATCCTGTACTGGGAAACTTTTCTGCGCATGGGTCTAAAGAAATCTCAACTACAAAAAAGTACAACAGTTTTTCATGGGATAGTGCCGGGTCATTCAGCATGCCCTGAAGGAAAGATTGCATTGGAGGTAGCCTTTGGGGAATCAAAGGACAATTATCGAGTTGAGTGGCTTACTTTTGAGGTGGTTAAGTTGCGCAGTCCTTATCACGCATTGTTTGGAAGACCGGCTTATGCCAAATTCATGGCAAGACCCTGCTATGTGTATCTACAGCTGAAAATTCCAGGTCCTAAGAAGACCATTACTATACATGGAAATCGAGATATAGCGGCTGAGTGCGATGAAGGAGATGCAGCAATGGCCGAGCAAGCCTGTAGGAAAGAGGAACTTAGGCATTACCGATCTCAAGCGGACCTGGAGGAAAGGGCAACTTCAAAAAGGCCGAGCTCTAAGGAAGAAAAAGCAAAACCCAGGGCAGAGCAAGATGCTAAGATGGTGGCCTTCATCAGGAACGATCCCTCCAAATTGCCCGGCAAAGAAGAGGAAAGCACATCGCCGTCTACAGCTAGCAGCGCTGTGATAACGGCAAACCCGGATTGGCTAGTAAACTCGGTACTCGTCATGAAAGGATCTAACAAGTGGAGAATGTGCATCGGTCGCGCCAGCCCGGGACCGATTATCGAAAAGAACTAAACAGTGTAACGGGCAGCAGGTTTCAGACGCGCTCTTTTCCTACCCAGGGTACCTAAGGGGACTGGAAGGTTTTTAATGAGGCGGCTTGCTGACCCAAACTTTGTCGTATCAATAAAAAGAGATGGTTTTCAAGTATTATCATGGTCTTTGCTTCGATTGCAGGTAAGTGGTATTCATTACCATCAATACATCAGTATCATCAAAATACATTGCACATACATAGGTCTTCGGGAGCTGAACTGCTTAAGTAGTAGTCACAAACCCAGAGACCCGGCCTTGATGCCTATGAGTTATGAGGGCCGATTACTCGCAAAACGAGTACGGCTGCAATCTTATAACCGGACGAAGGAGCCAAATTTCTTGGTTATTCTTACTTAAGCTCGATGTGACTCGCACTAAAGTGGCATGATCTGTTCGCTTACGATTACAATCAACCACGCAGCCCAATGGGATTTGCTTGACCCTGTTTTTCGTATTGATGTAACAACATGGTATCCACGCGAAAGCCGGCTTACAGTACAAGATAATCAAAAGGGTCATCTAAACCACAAGTCTATGCAGAGTACAAGGCTAATGGCCGGAAACTCAACGAGTATCAAGCATGACTTCAGTATTTACGTGAACAGCTATTGGTTTTCGGCTTGGTAAAGAGCAATTTGTCATCTGAGAAAGGCCACACCCCCCTGACTCGTACTTTGGGTCATGGGGACTGGGGGACTTCGAAACAGAAACAAACTGTTTAGCTATTGAAGCTCGAAAGACCCTAGCTTCCGAGTCTTGGGGACTTAAATAAAAGTCCGCCTATCAGAACCCGCGATACTCGGAAAGCCGAGTCTCGCAAAGGGAATCAAAAAAAAAAACAACAATCGGGTATCGAGAATAATCTTAAGACAAGTGTCAATATTATCAAAAGCCGGGAGAGGCGCAGAAGTATCACGAACTAAAAGTACGATACAAGTGACGGTACCATTATCAAGGGTGCACAGACGCACCATCAAAATTATACTAGTTTTAAACACAAAGTACCAGGTGTCGCCTTACTCGGCATCCTGGGAACGATCTTCCGGGTCTTGGTCCTGGATCTGCTCCTTAGCCTTTCAAAGTTTTCATCTCAGCCTCAAGGGTTTCTCTGCGTTTTACCTCAGCAAGCAGGAGCTGTTCGGTCTTGAGTAACACCTCGTCGGACCGAGTAATTTCTGCCTGCGAGGAACGAATGAGAGCGTAAGTCGGATATCATGACAAGCCGAGTATTGTATGAAGTGCCGAGCGCAACTTCAGCAAGTTATGATCGGAACTTGGGGACTGGGTGTATTGTAAGGGATATCAAGTAATGTTACCTGATGTGCTGCGGCCATACGCTCTAAGACATTCCCCTCTGAGGCCTTCATGGCGAGGAGAGCACTCATCGGCTGGTTAAAATTATTGTTACCCGAGTTAGAAGACTCGGGGGCGTGGAAACTTGGAGAAGAAGGATTCTTCGTGACAGGAGACGGCACCCGGGTCATCCGAATGTCGGAGTCTGGCCCTCCTCCCGCGCTCAAAGCCGCATCTTTTTCCTTCTCGCTTGCGTGCGAGGCTATTGGATATCCGGCTTCTTGCCTAGCCGGGTTCGTTGATGACGCTTGCTCATCACCAGATGTGGTGAATGCATCATCAGTCGGTTTCTCCTCACCCCGGTCCTCGGCCTCCATGTCTTCCTGGTCGCTAACAACGACCGTGGCCCTATAGAAAGTGCAAAGGTGCAGTTAGCATATAGTTATGAAAAAGGCGATAAAAGTTTGGCATAACATCGGGAAAAGAACTTTACCCGGGGTTCACTGCAAGGTCCGAAGGAAAGTCGCTGCTGGACCCGGAAGAAACTGAAGAATACCAAGCAAGGTGTAAGATTACTTTGTGAGGGAATGTTTGAGAAAGATTTTTGTGTATGGCGAATACCAGTATGCCGAGCCGGAGGCGATGAAATACCCGGATTAAGGGCCTCATTACCCGGGTAGTTTCGAGTCGCCCTACGTTTGGTCATGGGTGGCTCCTTCAGTTACGGCAAAAGGGGTGATGCCAGGGTTAGCTCATGAATGATATTATGGGAATGCAAATTAAACACAAGGAAATGAAATAGAACCTGGAAGACGATGCCTTGGGATTTTCTTTTAGATCCGGCTTTAATTGCCGGTTCCGGTTCATCTTCATCGCTGGCGGACTCCACTTTGCCGCCTGTTTCTTCCTCCTCGTCCTGGTCTTCTTGTTCTGAAAGTTATCAGGGTTATGGTATGGAAATGAGAAGTAGGGTATGACGAATTCAAGGGAATTAAGCATGTACCTTCGTCCGAGTTAACGGCATCCCCTTCCTCCTCTGGATTTCCGGAGTTAGGAGGAGTATCAACCTTCCAGAAGTCATTGTCAGCCTGGAGTGAAGACACAAGAACAAGGGTTAATGGTTGTGTCAAGTGGAACGGATAAAATTGAACTCGTGGGAACCAGGTCCTTACCGCGGGGGCCGGGTTCTCGAGGGTGAAGGGCTCTAATCCGGCTATGTTCCGGATTACCTCGAGCTTCTCCGTCAGAAAGCCCTTGATTGTTTTGTTGGTATCGCTAGGAGCGAAATTGCTGGTAGAGTATCGAATCGGATCCGTGGTTTGCCCCGAGTACTCGCACATCAGTTTTGCGCGGATGGAATTGGGCTGGATGCGGAAATTGACCCAAGTCTTCACCAGGTTAAGCCCGATGAGGCCTTGGGCCGATAGGATAGAGATTTTAGCCAATAAAGGCAGAATTGCCTCCCTATCCGAGTCAGGGGCAAAGGCGCTGAAAGTTTCAGAGATGTCGAGCTGACCCTCCGAGTAACCCGGCAGTTTCTTTTCGCCGGGTGGGGAGGTATCCTGGCAGTAAAAGTATGAGAGCTGCCAATGCTTGACGTGGGAGTTGAGGGTGAGAGGAGGCATTAAAGAGTTCTTGCGGCGTTGGATAGAAACCCCGCCGCAAGCAAGAAGTGCACCATCGCCGCTTTCGCGGCACGGTTTGCATTGGAAAAGTTCGACGAAGAGAGCCAAACTTGGCGGGGTGCACAAGTAAGACTCGGAGAGAACGATAAAATGAGTGATGTTTAGAACAGAGTTGGGTCCTATGTCGAAAATGCGAAGGCCATAATGGCTTAAAACGTCGCGGAAGAAAGGATGACCCGGAGGCCGGAAGCCCCGGGTCACATGTTCAACGAAACAAATTACCTCATTTTCTGCTGGAGTGGGCCGGGTTTCGTTACCCGGTACCCTCCAGTGGATAGTTTCCTGAGGGGGAAGAACCCCTAGCTCGACCAGTTCCTCTAACTTGGCCTTGGTGACGGAGGACCGCGCCCAGTTGGCGGATATGGAATTCGTGGTCTTGGCTTTAGCCGGCTGCTTTCCCTGTCTCTTGGGCGCCATGGGGTTAACCTGAGAAAGCGTCAAAGGAAAGGATGTGAGAAATGAAACTCGGAAATTGTCAGTTGACCGAGTATTGACAAGTAGTATCGAGTTAACCTGGAAGTTAAACATGATCCGAGTATTATTTTGCTAAGCAGGGTACGAATTGTCCGGGTGTCGCACATTATTACAAAAGTTGTAGAATTTTATGCATAGATAAGTGTTTTGGGAGAGTAAGCGGTTGCCCGTACATTTATTATGAGCAAACGAGCCGGAGAGGGAGGACCTTCCGGGTGATATGAACAAAGGCGGAAAATTTAAACGGCTCGAGCCCAGATTGGGAGTCCCATTTCTAGATTTGTGGCAAAATTAATGATTACGAGTGGTAGGAGAGTGAGTTAAACTGTGTATCTTATCTATTGGGTGGGCTAGAGTAAATACTAGTGACCTAATTCGGCATGACCCGAGAAATCACGGGCGGCTCGATTCAGATCTAACCTAAGGGGAAGCTAAGAAATTGCGAGGATAAATTAGGGGATGTAAAAGACTTACTGAAGGAGATTGGAGTGAAGCTTTGCGGAGGCAGATGGCGCAAGCTTGGTGCCCTTTCGCGATTTTTGGTAGGCAGATCGGAGGTTTGGCAGCGGATATGGGTGGCGGAGTAGAGCGCGTTGTGGCGGAGCGCAACCGGCAACGGATGGGCTCCAGTGATGCGCGCAAGGCTTCCGTGATGGTGCTCTGTGAGCTCGAGCTTGAAAGAAGGAAGGAAGAGGAATGGGGAAAATGAGCCGTTGGAGTTAGGGTTACCTCTAAGGGCTTATTTATAGTGGTCCGGGTGGAAAAACATAGCCCAACGGGCGGAACCCGCAAATTACGGGGTAGCGGCTATCTATTTGAAATTTGCGAGATACACTTTAAGTGTGGGGCGAGGTATCTAGGCGAAAAAGAAAGGGAGGTCTTCTCCTTGGTATTAGGGTTAATTATCGAGAAAAGTATAGAGTCTTGGCGTTTTTATTAAGGCTTAGACCTGGAAAGTTGAGAAAAGCATCTGGAGAAGAGCCGGGTTACTATATGGCCACCATGGAGTTAGGCCTAGCCATTTATCAAAGCACTTTAACCCGGCCTCCATGATTTGGTACGCTTGATATTTTTGCAGGGAATAGCGTGCGCTTCGAAGAGAATTTCGTGAAGCCCAAGCTATTCTGGGGACTACTGATGGGGGGATAATAACCCGGTAGCCCAACTCCACGGTATAACCCGGCCCAAAGGACGTTGCGCAGGATCCGGCTTAGGATAAAGAAACTTCTGGAAGGCCCAAAGTTTGTAGGCCTCGTAACCCGAATTGTGGGTTACGGTAAGGAAAGTTAGGGTTTGTAAGAAGAGTTCGGGTAGGATTCAAGCTGCGCCTTGGAGGGCAAGCCAGGGGGGTACGGGTGCTTTATAAACCGGCCCCTAGGCTTAGTTTGGCAGAGATTCACGTCATAATCATACCATCAATTATCGAGTATCCCGTGTAATTCGAGAGTCGTGTTGTTAACCTACGATTTGAGACTCGGCGAGTTGTTTGCCGGTTCCCAGATCGCTTATCATCATGCTCCCCTTCGAGCTAAACCCTCTCCCAAATACCTGTGTCGACTTGCCCCAAGATCAGTTACCCCTGGTAACATCTGCCGTGGTTATCCCACGACACTACGAGGCCGGAAACGAAAAGGAAACGGAGCCCATCCACGAAGTCTCGGATCCTGCCCGGGTCCGCTATCTACTCGTCAACAGCCTCGTCATACTCCACGTAGTAGCCACCATGGGGATCCTCAGAAACGTAGTCTGCAGAACACGCAGCCCCAAAGGGGTCAGTACAGACGAGTACTGGCAAGCAAGACGCACAAGATACCAAAGTGTACCCGGCTACACCAAGTACAGATGCTTTGGGTTCAACGGAAGAATAGGTGATATAAAAGTGCGGCAGCGGGCTGCAGTAACCAACTACAGAGACTCATTACAACTTCCGGCTAATAGGAAGGAGATAAGTTAGCGTATCGGAACCAACTACCAACAACCTCAAAACAAACCCATCCTGGATCTCGCCCCTTATCCAAAGAAGCAATCCGAGGATAACTCACACAGTTGGATTAATGATGGTTCACGTTATTGTGTCAATAAGCCTATTACTAGTCAAATTGTTATTAATTAGGTGTAAGTTGTCTAATCCTTGTTAGCCAGCCCTATCACCAAGTCATCCATAACCGCGGACAACACGGCTTCTCGAGAAGATTTAACCCTGCAGGGATGCACCAATTTGGCCGTACACATAAGAATACCCCGCCAGACGGGGATCAAACCCACCAAGCGAGGCACTCAACACAACCCAACTCGTGTTCGCATCAAGCCCAAAGAACCCCGTGCAGTTGAGCGCACGGCTAATCAAGCCCCACGAAGAAAAGGGGACCCTCATAGCACTCTAAGAACGTGTCTCCCTAAATGCCGACTACAAAAGTTACCACCCTGGCCTCGGGTTCGCACATGCATATGCATGCGGCAAATGGAAAACCCGAACTAAATGAGGCGATTTGGACGAGATGCGAATCGAATCAAATTGAGGGGGGCGCCCATACACGCTTCCCACATGCGGTTAGCGCGCTCATCATGGATCTAGAGGACAAGAACCTTTTCCTAATTAAGGTCGACACTAGCAGGCCTCAAAACCATACCCGGCCTCCTGCCGGTGCCTTATCATCAAATTAGCATTACCTCAAACATTAACAGGTTGTTGTTTAAACATCGAGTTCCCAGAACATAATAGATATGGTAACAGAAATAACGGACAACAGACTCGAGCATAAACAACCCTAAGCATGCTAGTAAGACACAGGCAACAAGCAATGGGGTTATAGGTGTGGAGGATAGGCCATATCATGGTTACAGGATAACATGTGATAGGATCGGAACACAAGCAACGAATCTTAAGGCTAGCAAGATAGACAACGGAAAGTATCGGTATCCAGTGTGGAAAGGACACAATGGTTCATGTGAGTGAATACTTGCCTGCAAACTCAGTAGCCTGGTACTGGGCTAACTCCTCTGAGGTAGTGTCGTAAACCTCGTCTGTTTCAACGTCGTCGTCTATTCGGGAAGAAGCAAACAAACAACGCAGAGAGACAAACAATCAATAACATGGCATAATGCACAATCATGGGATGATGCATGACAATTTAATTGATGCATCAAGATAAGCTAGTTGACATGATAACTTAATTAAATGGGCCCATATGCAATTTGGATTGCATATGGAAAGGTCCATGAATTAAGGTTGACTTAAATGAGCTACAAATAACCATCATGTGAAAGTTGATTAGAATGATGCATGGATGATGAAAACAATAAGAAAACAACAATAGCTTCAATTTGATATGTTGTTTACCAAGTTTGGAATTTTATTTATTAAGTTATGAAACTTGGCTTCTTAAATGAGTTACACAAGCATTTATTGTTTTCACCCATTTTAATTGTTCAAAATAGATAAAAAAAAGTTCATATTTGGAAAGAACACAAAATTTTAGGTGGAAAACATGTTTCATTTGTTGACAAAGGACTTAAAATGAATTAATTATGAATTAAACAAGTTCAAACAAGATTTAAATGAATTTAATTCAAGTATGAAATTATTTGAAGTTTTTATTTGTTCAAAACATTAAACAAAATTCATATTTGAAAAGATTATATTTTTCTAGTTTGAAAACATATTTTATATGTTCAAAAGAATTAAGTTTGACCAAGTTGTGAATTTAGCAACTTTAAATGATTTAAACAAGGTTTAAATTATTTAACCAATTTTAATTATTCAAAACAGGAAACAAAATTTATATTTGGGAAGCTTGTTTAATTTTGCATGGAAAACATATTTTATATGTGCCATATGAATTAAATTTGAATTAGTTATGAATTTGACCAATTTTGAGATAGTTGTTTGAATTTGAAGTTTTGAAAATATTTGAAATGTTCAAAACAGTAACCAAATGTTTTAAACATGTAGAGAATTAAATTTGGTATGGAAAACATATTTTATTTATTTAATTTGGATTTGAAATGCACAAGTTATTTGAATTTGAATTTACAGGGGCTATTTTGTGAATTAAAAGTTTCAGATTGGGTCCAGGGGCTTGGATGCAAAAAGAAACTTCCAGAAAGGTCCCTGGAGTTTTCTTCTACGCGGGGCAGAGCAACCCTGGGTCACTGGCCTGTGGGCCAGCGTCCAGCTGGCGCTGCGTGGCATGCGTGTGTGTGCCTGCGTGGCCACCACTGCCAATGGGAGGTGGGGCCTGCATGCATGCGTGGCAGAGGAGCAAAAAGGCTGGTTTTAATCTGCGCCGCGGGGGTTCGAACCCGCGCCGATGCGCTGCGCGCCGTTAGATCTAGCCACTGCGGTGCGGATCGATTCGTGACAGTAGCGAGGCGCGCGCGGTTTTGAGGTGGATCTGCCCTGGCTAACTGAAACTGACGAAAAACATCCAGTCTTTCTGAACCTGCAGAAGCGGACGGTGATCGCCGGCGGTGCAGCAACGCACGGTGACCACTAACGAGCGGCGTTGGGCGTTTGGTGCGTGCGTGTTGGCACCAGGAAGAGGTGGGCTGTGTGTGCGCGTGCTTGGAGCAGCAGGGACGCACAGAGGCGTGCCCGATTCAGGTCATGGCGGCACGGCGGCGCGCGGTTCAGACGAGGCCACCACGACGGAGGGCGCTACAGGGCGAGTGCTCGAGGGGGACGGAAGCAGGAGCTCACCGTGGGGCTGTCGGAGGCGAGGGTTGGACGTGAGGGTGACGGAGTCGATGGCGCGGCTTCAAACTTCAGAGCAGCCGCGGCGGTGATGAGCTCGCCGTCGAGGATCAACGTCTCCTGGGACTCGCTGCTGTTGTCGACGATGACGAGGGAGAGGTGGCGGTCGCGCTCGTGCCCCTGGCTTGCACGGAGGCGCCCCCTAGCGTGCTGTCGACGGCGGCGCCATGCTCGGCCACTTCCCCCCAACGATCACCGGAAGAAATTCAGAGAGGAGGAAGGGATGGAGGAAGAGGCTGGCGGCGGCAGGGAGGAAGGAGAGGGCTAGGCTAGGGTTTGGGGCCTCAGTTGGTAGATAAAGGCGAGGAGAGGGAGCAGGTGGCGAGGGGGAGGTGCGCTGCTGCGTGCGAGCTGGCGTCAGCTGACGCTGGCCGTACGGAGGAGGAAGAAAAAGGCCGCGGGCCGCGCTGCGCGCTGGCTGGGGTGGAAGGTGGGCTGGGCTGGCCTGGTCTGCCTCCCCCAGCCGTTTTTCTGTTTTTTTATTTTCTTTCTCTCTTTTTTTTTGCAGAAAAGAAAAAGGGAAGAAATGAAGGGGTTTTTGGGGTTTGAAAATTGTGGGGATAATTTTTATAGGTTATTTATTACAAAATCCCATCTGGGCAACTTTTGTTTTCCACAATTTTAAATTTGGTTGCTGGTTGAAAAATTCAAATGAATTTGAGCAATTTTGGTATTAATTGAATCATTGAAAGAAGCAAGTTAATAGTTTGAACTTTTTAGTTTAATGGAAACAATTAATTGGTTTGATTTGAAAGTTTTATTTGAAAAATTGTAACAGAACAAGTATGAAACAAATAGATTTGAATTTTTGGTTTGAAAATCAAATGGAAAAACAAATGAAAACAAATGCAATGCTTATGATGACATGATGCAAAACACAAATTAACAAGGAGCAAACATTCTAATGGTGTTTTTCATACTTGGGATGTTACACAAATATGGTTATTAGTGCGGTGATAATCATGGAAAGGCGGAAGGACAAACAAAATATTCAAGACCAACATCCAGTATATTACATAAATGAAGTATTCTCAGAGTCAAAACAAAGATATGCACATATCAAAAACTGGCATATGGCGTATTTTTCGCATTGCGAAAACTCCATCATTATTTCCAAGGACGCTCCACAACAGTGGTAAGCAAATCACCACTAGGGGATATCATATACAATATGGATGTAATAGGCGACATTAAGTACCAACTCTGGGCGGCAATTAAATCCTAGGTATTGGCAGACTTTGTACCGATTGAACAGAAGCAATGGAAAACACGCCAATGCCGGACTCGGAATATTGGATCATGCATTTTGATGGATCCAAAAAAAACGAGCCGACGCAGGTGTGGTGCTAAAATCCCCAAAAGGCGATAAAATAGAGTATGTGCTGCAAATACACTTCAATGCCAGTAACGATGTGGCAGATTATGAGGCATTACTTCACGGCTTGCATATTGCAAATATAATATGCGTCAAATGCATACTTTGCTATGGAGACTCGGATTTAGTACATCACCAGCTCAACAAGACATGGGATGCCAAAAGCCCCATAATGGCGGAATATAGGAGAACTGTCGACGAATTCGCCATATGCTTCCTAGGATTTGAGGTAAATCATGTAAAGCACGAAGAAAACTAGAATGCGGATGCTTTAGCCCAGATGGGCTCAAAAAGGGTCAAAACATTACCACCTGATGTTTTCGTCCAACATTTGTATGAACCATCAATAAAATACGGAGATGTAGACTATCCTTTAGTATCCGAGTCAATTGAGGTCATGCTCGTAATCCCGGATTGGACAGTATCATACCTGAATTTCTTAGTCGATCTGAAATTCCCGGATGAAGCAGATGAAGTCTTGCAAAGGCACATAAAGCACTGATAAAAAGGATATACGGTAATTAATGGTTACCTGTATAAACGTAGTACATCTGGAATTTTTTAGCGTTGTGTTTCGCTGGAAGAAGGACGGCAAATCCTGCAAGAAATTCATGTCGGAGATTGCGGACATCATGCTCAATCAAAAAACATAGTTAAGAAAACATTTCGTGCAGGGTTTTTTGCCTTACAGTCGAGACAGATGCAGAGCACATAGTTAATACATGTGTCGGATGCCAGTATTACGCCAATCAGACCAATATGTCGAATCAAGAACTCAAAACTATCCCCATAACATGGTTGTTTGCGGTATGGGGGCTAGATATGATGGGGCCGTTCAAAACCGCAAGAGGCGGACTTACACACCAACTCGTTGCAGTGGATAAGTATACCAAGTGGGTGGAAACTAAACCCATCAAAAATCTTGATGATGTGACTGCCAGAAATTTTATCATAGACATAGTCATGATATACGGCGTCCCACATAGCATAATCACGGATAACAGGACAAACTTTGCAATTGGAGAGCTGGCAAACTATTACCGGCAAACGGGAATCTGCCTTCATCTAGCATCAGTGGCACACCCACAATCCAGTGGCCAGGTTGAACATATGAATAGTTAAATCTTGAAAGCTATACGCCCAAGACTCGAATCTCCTCTACATAGAACAGCTGGAGCATGGATAGAAGAAGTGACTTCCGTGCTTTGGATCATACGCACAACGCCAAATAGATCAATGAGGCATACGCCTTTTTTCCTGATTTATGGTGCAGAAGCTGTGTTGCCAACGGACATGATCCATGATAGCCCTAAAGTGCAGGCATACGATGAGACGGATTCCAAAAGCGCGCGACAGGATGTCGTCGATCTTTTAGAAGAAGAAGGAGAACGTGTGTTGCAGAGATCTGCCATTTACCAGCAAGGACTACAGCGATATCATAGCTGGAAAATCAAGCATTGTTCTTATAAAGAAGGTGACTTAGTCCTAAGACGGGTGCAGGAAAGAAAACACAAGTTAGCCCCAGTTTGGGAGGAACATTTCCTCATTAGCAAAGATATGAAAAATTGGTCATACTACCTTGTAGATATTCAGAATGATGAAGATGACCAAAAATATTCAAATCGCAACCGGAAAAAAAGTATAGATGTAGAGCTAGGAGAGACAAAAAGTCCCTAGAGCATCTAGCAGTTACGTCATTTCTATACCTAGTCCAATTCTATGTAAACATTATTGAGATCATGAAACAAAGTTTTTCGGAAAAAGCATGTCAATCAATGTTCTGTCTTTTCTCATTAAAGCATGTTCCGACTATTCAATTTCCCAACGATCTTACAATTTTCTTCAGTGTTAACCCGAATTTTATCTGCGTGATCGGAGTTAAGAATACTGAATGCTTTTGATCTAATAAGGCTATTGAACACCAGATTGTGCTCCTTATTTCTTAAGTATTATCTGATTGTTTGTTTGCTAGGTCACTGGATTAGTAAGTTAAAGTGCCTAAGTATGTCTCTTGATTCCGAGTTTAGACTGATTGGTTTCTTAACCCGATTGCTCGACGTGAAGTTTTCATACTTTTGAGTTTACTCAAACACTAAGAAAGGTTAAAGCATACAAACTAGAGAACTTAAAATAAATGGAGTAAAAATTAACTTGCAAAGATAAAGTAAACTACAAAAGCATAACTTGTTCATACAAAATATGCATTCAAAATGCATTAAATATGATTATTACATTGTTAAAACAAGTAATGCATTCTTCCTCCTTTCAACATCCGCAGGGCATGTAGGCGGCATCGAACAAGTCTTCAGTATCATCGTGCTTGTCATTGTCGCTCGGATTCTCCGGGGTCAAAGGAATCTATTCCTCCGGATAAAACATGACGGCGGAGACCATGAGAGAGAATTTGGAGGCGTGCCCTTTGATGGAGTAAAAAATCTCCGCCCTTTGCGCCTCAGTATACCCCTGGGGAGTGCCGTTGGCGACGCGCCAGGCCTTGGCGGTGGGGTGATGCATTTTCATGAGCCCTAGGGCCATGCTCACTCCACCGCGGGCGACGGATTTCATCCAAGATTCACGTTGGGCAATGACTTCGGCGAATGCCTCCGGAAGCTTCCCAATGTCGGAGTATTCATCTTTCTTGTCCGGAAGGCACTTGCTAACGACAAGTTTCATTCTGGCTTTCTTCATATCCCTGACGAAAACTCCAAAAGCTCGGATGCGATCGATCCGAGAGGAAGAATCTCCTTCTGCTGCAAAATACAGAAAGACAGATATGAGAAAATGTTCAGAAGAAAAGTATGCACTTTCAAAACTGAATCTAAAATCCGGTAAAAGCTAAAAAAAAACTTACCAAGAATGTGCTTATCAATCTCGGCGACCTCCTCAAGGAGGAGATGGATAGCAGCTTCCAGATCTTTAATTGTTGCGTTGTTTTTCTTTTCCTGGGCCTTAAGCCAAGACACGGACAGAGCCAACGCTTTCCGACTTTCGTCCAGCTTCTTTTGAATCTTCACATTGATTTTGTGAAGTTCCAAATTTACAGAGTGGAGCTGATGAGCATTGCCAGCGTCCGCAGCTGTTTGCCTAGCAGCAACAAGTAAGGCTGAAATGAAAGAAGGACAAAAGTGTTAATGCTAAAGTATTCAAAAGAAAAGCTCGCAAGATCAAAATCAAAACAATGAATGTATAATTATGCTTACAGGAATTCTCCTTGAATTGCTTTTGGAGCTCAGCAATCTCCGACTTTTTCTCTTCAGTGACACCAAGGAGGGATTTCACCTCCTTATTCTTCACAATGAGTTTGTCAAGAACTTCCATATTGATGCTCTCCGCAGTGTGTTAAAAGCATACGAAAGAAAAAGTTGGTTAAAACCAAAAGATGAACATGAAATACTAAAAGTGTTAATACGAAAAAGAATACTTTCTCTTAATACTTGGGGGATGGAAGTATACCTGTCTCATCTTTTGAACATTTATAAAAGGAGATCCCCATATGATGGATTCCGTCTTGGATGACCTGCCGAGGCTAGAAAGCATAATTATTCCGAATGATTAAGCCGCCTTGTGGCCAAGGACGGATCAAGGGGGCCCTGAAGAATTGTTTTTTGGCCCATGTGTGCATGAAGACATTCACGTCGAAGCATGCTTCTTGCTTTACCTTAAACTTCTGGTCATAAGATGGAATTTCCTTGTCAATCCTGATGACGGATGGCTCTTCCTTCCTCGTGTTGGGTCACCCTTTCCCGCGTATCCGGCTGGATGCATTGGGATGGCTGGACTGACCATGGAGGGGGAAGTTGTCGTGGTGGTATCATGGCAGATGCCATAGGATGGCTAATTGTTTGGGGTCGATGGACGCTGTAGGTGCTCGGGGAGGGATCACACGGCGAGTAGCCGCGTGTAGGATGAATCAAACACTGCAAACACCAAGATCTTACCCTGGTTCAGGGCCCTCGTGTGGAGGTAACACCCCTACTCCTGCCTTTCTCTTTATATGTATGTTACCGAGTAGCTACAGTACAATTAGGCCTTCAGCCGAGTAGCCACTCTTCTCTCTAGTTCCTTCTACGTGAAGCCAATGTCAAGTGTTACGATGAAGGCAGCGACCCTCTCACAGGAGGAGGCAGGGCACCTTATATACTGGTGCCCAGCCGAATAGAATAAGACTAAAAGGTACAGCAGATAGGACAGGAGCACTGCAGAACAGAGCACGCTTCCGGCTTCTCGCTGACGAGTGCACCGTAAGTCGTTGCGCCGTTCGGAGATGGGACTTGTCCACCCTTGTCAGTGAGATAGGGTAGGCCCCTAGCCCTGTCCTGTCCCCTCTGTCAGTGACAGGACTTGATAGGCGCCTACCGCACTGTAGCCACGCCGTAGCACGGATAATCACGCGCTCCGTAAGTTGAACCGCACGCCGTACGGACGCAGGATACGCGGGATCCTCTGTCAGAACGGCTCCATTGACTTCTGGTCCGAGTAGGAATCCACTCCCTCTACTCGGACCACTTCCTCTACTTGGAAGAACACAACTTCCTTGATTCTTCCTCCTGGCCATTGGCGTGTACGTCCGGATAGCAGTCAACCGGGTAGCGGGTACCGGGTAGCCAGCTACTCAGCCAAACTTCTCCTTTGACCTTGCCTTTAGCAGTTGCCTTACCCCTACTCGGATATGGCAGGCCACGCGCCCATAACTTCGACCAGGGCCCACTAGCATGTTAAGTCACTTCAACCGCACTAAAGTGCCCACGATCTCGACGTGGGATTAACGGCGCCTGTTACGCGCGCGATATGCACTGTGTGCGTTTCTAACCGGTGCGCTTCCCACGCCGCACGATCTCTGTGCATGATCGATCCCGATTCTTCCGCTGGTAACGGCAACTCGAGGGGAGAGATAAATACCCCCTCGACGCCTCCTTCTTCTCTTTCCTGCTCACTCCAATCTCACGCCCCCTCTCCTCTCCGCCGCCGCTGAGCACGCCGCCACCACAAATCATTGCCGCGCCGCTGCTCCACGCGCCGCTGGAAAGTCAGAGAGCAACTCCTCCACTCAATCCGCCGCTCCAAACTCACGCCTTTCCGCCTCCATGGCTCGCGGAGAAGACGATGCCCGCGCCGGATGGGAGGGATCCGATGTCACGGCGGAGGACTGCCAGTGGCTAGGCAACACCCGTCGTGTCCCTCCCGGCGTGAGGTGCATGCAGCCAGACAACGAGATCATCCCCACGCCGGAGAAGGACGAATTCGTCGTCTTCCTCGCGCACTTCAAGCGCGGATTCGGCCTCCCGATCTCCGACTTCTTCTCAGAGTTCCTCACGAACTTTGGGCTCTAGCCTCATCACCTTCCCCCCAACGCCATGGTCATGCTCGCCTTTCACGTGGTGGTCTGCGAAGCTTTTGTCGGCGTGTACCCAACTATCCACAGTTGGGCACGCTACTTCTTCTTCCGCAAGAAGAGCATCCCCAACCCAGGACACACCGAGAGCGCCCGCGCAATGACGCAGACGGGGTGCGCCATGATGCTGCAACGCATCACCGGCCACCACCCGCGCGTCAAGGGATTGGAGACAGTGCGCAAGTGGCAGCGCAGCTTTCTCTACGTCAAGAACGTCGCCACCGAAGAAGGGAAGCCAATCCAGGACCGGATAGGGCTCCCAAAGTGGAAGAACGCGAGGCCAACCCAGCAGAACTGGGGTTACAACCCGAAGAGCAACATCGACGATGTTGTTCAAATCGAGAAGCGCCTCGCCGAGTTGAAGGAAGAGGGATTCCGCCGCGATTGTCGCACCCTGATTTCTAGGGGATACTCACCGTACGAACTGGATAGCAGATGCTTGGATTATGGGGCATAACTGCTCCCACGTCCCAGCTTCCAGGTAGGCCTGCGCTTATGCGCGACAACACAAGCCCTGCTATTCCATCGTCGATGTAAACTATCCACTAGAGATCAAAGGCACTTCCGTCGACGTACTTCAGACCATACACACATGGTACGTCAACGGCGTTTAACAAGTGATATCACAACAGATCTCTACGACACAAAAGAGTGAAATAAGTTGCAAATGGCTCTCATTAGAGCAGAGATAGCAAATACAATCATTCAGAGGGCACATGCCCCAACAATACATCATTACATCACAGCGGAAGCATTCAACATGTCTGAGTACAGACAAGAACCAAATAGGCCTGAGAGGCCGGAAACGAAAAGACGGAGCCCATCCACGAAGTCTCGGATCCTGCCCGGGTCCGCTATCTACTCGTCAGCAGTCTCGTCATACTCCACGTAGTAGCCACCATGTAGATCCTCGGAAACGTAGTCTGCGGAAACCACAGCCCCAAAGGGGTCAGTACATAAACGTACTGGCAAGCAAGACTCACAGTTCACCAAAGTGTAACCCGTCAACACCAAGCACAGATGCCTTGGGTTCAACGGAAGAGAGGGGATATAAAATATGCTGCAACTGGCTGCGCTAACCAACTACAGAGATTCTACCACTTCCGGCTAACAGAAAGGAGATAAGATCGAGGATTGTAACCAACTGAAAGATAACTTCAAACAAACCCATCCTGGATCTCGCCCCTTATCCAAAGAAGCAATCCGAGGATAACTCACACAGTTGTATTAAAGGTGAATCAAGTTATTGTGTCATCAACCTATTACTAGTCAAGTTATTAATCATTGGGTGTAACATGTTTGATCATTATGTTTAAGTTGTCCTGAGTACTTGTTAGCCAGTACTTTCACCAAGTAATCCATAACCGCGGAAAACACGGCTTCTCGAGAAGATTATCCCTGCAGGGTTGCACCAATTTGGCCGTACACGTATGAATAACCCGCCAGATGGGAGATCACCCCACCAAGCGGGGCACTCAACACAACCAACCATTCTTCGCATCAAGCCCAAAGCACCTTGGGCGCACGGCTAATCAAGCCCAGAAGAAAATGGACCCTCATAGCACTCTAAGAACGTGTCCCCCTATATGCCGACTACGAAAGTTCCACCCTGGCCTGGGCTCGCAAAAACATGCATGCGGCAAATGGAAAACACGAACTAAATGAGGCGATTTGGACGAGATGCGAATCAGGTCAAGTTGAGGGGGGCGCCCATACTCGCTTCCCACATGCGGGTAGTGCGCTCATCATGGATCAGTAGACAAGACCCTTTTCCTATTAGGGTCGACACTAGCAGGCCTCAAAACCACTTAGGGCCTCCTGCCGGTGCCTTATCATCAAATTTATTATTAATAGTAACATTAGCATGATTGATTGATTAAACATCGAGCCCCCAGAACATAATAGAGATAGTAACAGAAAGTAACGGTTAACAGACTCGAGCAAAGCAACCTAAGCATGCTAGTAAGACACGGGCTCAACCAAAGGGGTGATAGGATTGGGGGTGAGGCAATATCATGGTTCAGGGTATCATGTGATAGGTTCGTAACAGAAACAACTACCACTAAGGCTAGCAGAAAAGAATCAACGGAAAGTATCGGTAACCAATGTTGAAAGGAACACAGTGGTTCATGTGAGTGATAACTTGCCTGCAAAACCCAGTAGCCTGGTACTGAGCTAACTCCTTAGAAGGGGTGTCGTAAGTATCGTCGGTCTCAATGTCGTCGTGTATCCGAGAAGAAGCAAACAAACAAGGCAGAAATATAAACAATCAATATCATGGCATAGGTGCACAAACATGGGATGATGCATGACCATTTAATTGATGCTTCAAAATAAACTAGTTGGCAAGATAGAAACAGGATTAAATGGACCCATATGCAATTGGATTGCATATGGAAAGCCCATGATTTAGGGTTGAATTAATTGTTTTACAACTAATCATCATATGAAAGTTGATTAGCATGATGCATGGATGATGATAACAACAAAATAACAACAAATAACAATGATAGATGCAAGTGAAAAAGGATTGGAACAAGTTTTGGAAATCATTGATTAAGTTTGGAAAGTTTGGTTACTTAAAGCATGGCACACAAGTAATTGTTGTTTTCAACAAGTTAAAGGGTTCAAAACAAATAACAAAGTTTATATTTGAAAAGAACATCAAATTTTAGTTGGATTACATGTTTCACATATTGAAATTGGAATTAGGATTATTTACTTATGAATTAAACAATATTAAACAAGTTTTAATTGAATTTAGAACAAGTTTGAATTTAATTGAAGTTTTATTTGTTCAAAACATAAATTCAAACTCACATTTGAAAATTTCACACTTTGATGGTTTGAAAACATATTTTGCATGTTCAAAAATATTTTATTTTGAGCAAGTTATGATTTTAGCAATTTTAATTGAATTAAACAAGATTTAAATTATTTAGGCAATTTAAATTATTCAAACCAGGAAACAAAAATTATATTTGAATAGGGTATTCAAAATGGTATGGAAAACATATTTTATTTGCATTTATTGGGTTAATAAATAATTAGTTATTGAATTTATAAATTAGCATTGGAATTATTTAAGTTTGAATTTTAAATGCATTTGGAGGTTCCAAAACAGTACACAAATTGAATATTTGGAAAGTTTAGGAAATTTGGATCAGAAAACATATAGAACTTGCATTTATTGGAATTATAGATTTGAAGTTATTAACTTTTGAAGTTTTTGTTTTAATTCTGTTAATTAAAAAGATTTTGTAATTTCCAGAAATTCGCAGAAATCCTTTTGTTACACAGCTGCGCTCTACCCACTGTCACTGCCCCGTGGACCCCCTAGCCAGCGTGGCGTGCGCGTGGCAGCACAGCTGGCACCCGAGTGGCTTACAGGTGGGGTCACACGCGCGCGATGGAACAAATCGCAAAAAGTGGGGTTTTGCGCCCGCGGGGGTTCGACCCCGGGACCTCGCTCACGCGCAGATCGACCGATACCACTGCGGTGCTTCAGTAGTTGTGATAGGGAGGGGGACTGACAGAGGAAATACTGAACTTGGCCATGTTAACTGAATTCGAACGCAGTTTCTGAACCGGACGGAACCCGCAGCGATCGGAGAGCAACGACGGCCTCGACTGGCGACGGATCCGGCGAACGGGAGGCAGTGGACTCACGCGGTGCTCACGCACGCCAGATGGGAGCAGAGGGAGAGGGGAAAGGAGCAGTGCGCTCACCACGGTTCTGCTGTCGAGGAGGCGCTGGCACTGCCGGCGTGCAGTGGTGCCCGGCGGCGG
This sequence comes from Alopecurus myosuroides, assembly GCA_028641055.1. Lineage (NCBI taxonomy): Eukaryota > Viridiplantae > Streptophyta > Magnoliopsida > Poales > Poaceae > Alopecurus > Alopecurus myosuroides. Next base: position 99,206,732 of record CM054061.1, read on the forward strand.
CTAACGGAGGCGTGCGACGCAGCCGGTGCTCCTCCGACCTCGATGCCTTCGGAGAAGAGGAAGACCAAGCCACGGTGGCTCCATTCCCGTGGCTGGCTTGGCCTGAGGAGGAGCATGGCGACGGTGAGCGACCAAGGTCTGACGGCGGATGGTGTTCACGGTGGTGTGCAGGTTCAGAAGAAGAACAGGGCGCAGGGGAAGGGAAAAAGAAGACAGCGGCGATGGAGGGTTAGGGACTAGGGTTCGAGAGGTAGGTGGGTTTTATGGGGGATAGGTGCTTGTACGGCTGATCATCGAGAGAGGGGGGAGCGGTCGACGGTGGCGTTGCCGTTCGTACAGAAGATGACCTCACGCTGAGGAAGACGACAAGAGGGAGGAAAGGGTACTGGGCCAAGTGATAAACGGGCTGGGCTGGGGGTAGCTGCTGCCTCCTTCCTCTTTTTGTTATTTTTGTTTTACTGTTTCTTTTTTTTTTGTAGCACAAGCAAATGGAAACTTTGGATGGTTTTTAAGGTGGTAAAATTTTTGGAAAAATTAGATTAGGTTGTTTATACCAATAGCAACCCATTGCCAAGGTGGATTTTTAAAAGTTTGAAATTTAAAGTGTTGTTTATATTTGAAACCAAATTGAATGAAATTTCCAATATTAATTATATTAGAAAAACAGAATCATTTCCAATAGGGTTACCCCTAGGTTTAAAATGATTTAAAGTTTATAATTGTTTGGTGGAAATCATGGATTCAAAAAGGTACTGATTTTTAGCCTTGGTTTGAATTTGAAAATGTTTTAGAATTATTTGATTGGATTAATGGTTTGATTAAACCAACAATTTTAGGAGTTGTCAACATGAAATAAAATGGAACAATTTGGTTGTTTTCACTTGTTATTTTTATTCCAAAAATTGTAACAGAACAAGTATGAAAACATTGTTTGAGTAAGGTTTGAATTTGAGTTGTGAAAACAGTGGAAAACAAATGCAACAATTTAGAAACAAAAGCAAACAACATGGAAACAATATGATGACATGATGCAATACTTTAATAACAAGAAATCAAACATTCTAAAGGGATGGTTTTCATACTTGGGCTGTTACAAAACGCCCCCCCTTGAAGGAATCGCGCCCCGAGATTCCTACTGAGAAAAGAGAAGGTCCGGAAACTTCTTGGGTAGACGTCAGGGAATTTGGAAACCACCGGAACATTTTCAATTGAAGGAAGAGGTTTTTGTATGGAGGGTGTATAGCTGGGTAGAATTTGATTCATTTGGAGAATAGACTATCTGTAATAAGGGTGGAACAGAGTTATTGACATCAATGCAACACCAAGAATAACACCAATGTCAGAATCATCAACATGAGAGTAACGAGGAATATGTGGCCTCCCATTAGAATTGGATTGTTCTTACTTATCTTGGAAGTCAACATTTGCGATCCCGGGGAGTGAACAGAGTTTTGATTGCTTAGTGGAACCAGAATTGGGTTGTATGTTGTGGAAAATATTGTTGACACAAAGGAATGTGATTCTCCGGTATGAAACAACACTTTAGCTGGAATAGAGTTTAGCAGATGAACGGGGAAACTTTGATTAGACGCCGGTAGAAGAACTGAAATGGAAAACAACAACAAGATTTCAACGGACGAAAAGGATGTTGAGAAGAACAGGGTATCAACATCGGGGAAAACGAGAACAAAACTCCTGAGGTACTATGGAGAACCCAAAACACGTGAAATCCTAACTTGAAAGTTTAGATGAGAAAGGAAAAATCAACGTTGCACTTCCTTACCAGAAAAGGGAGGGAGGGTGGGGAAAGAAGAAAAAGAACAGAATTCCTACTCTCACGTTTCATTTTGTTCCTATATAGCTACAAAATAGTTTCTAGACTCAACTGCGACCAGTAAAAAGGGATCCTACGGGCAGACAGGCTCTGATACCATTTGTCGCACCCTGATTTCTAGGGGATACTCACCGTACGAACTGGATAGCAGATGCTTGGATTATGGGGCATAACTGCTCCCACGTCCCAGCTTCCTGGTAGGCCTGCACTTATGCGTGACAACACAAGCCCTGCTATTCAATCGTCGATGTAAACTATCCACTAGAGATCAAAGGCACTTCCGTCGACGTACTTCAGACCATACACACATGGTACGTCAACGGCGTTTAACAAGTGATATCACAACAGATCTCTATGACACAAAAGAGTGAAATAAGTTGCAAATGGCTCTCATTAGAGCAGAGATAGCAAATACAATCATTCAGAGGGCACATGCCCCAACAATACATCATTACATCACAGCGGAAGCATTCAACATGTCTGAGTACAGACAAGAACCAAATAGGCCTGAGAGGCCGGAAACGAAAAGACGGAGCCCATCCACGAAGTCTCGGATCCTGCCCGGGTCCGCTATCTACTCGTCAGCAGTCTCGTCATACTCCACGTAGTAGCCACCATGTAGATCCTCGGAAACGTAGTCTGCGGAAACCACAGCCCCAAAGGGGTCAGTACATAAACGTACTGGCAAGCAAGACTCACAGTTCACCAAAGTGTAACCCGTCAACACCAAGCACAGATGCCTTGGGTTCAACGGAAGAGAGGGGATATAAAATATGCTGCAACTGGCTGCGCTAACCAACTACAGAGATTCTACCACTTCCGGCTAACAGAAAGGAGATAAGATCGAGGATTGTAACCAACTGAAAGATAACTTCAAACAAACCCATCCTGGATCTCGCCCCTTATCCAAAGAAGCAATCCGAGGATAACTCACACAGTTGTATTAAAGGTGAATCAAGTTATTGTGTCATCAACCTATTACTAGTCAAGTTATTAATCATTGGGTGTAACATGTTTGATCATTATGTTTAAGTTGTCCTGAGTACTTGTTAGCCAGTACTTTCACCAAGTAATCCATAACCGCGGAAAACACGGCTTCTCGAGAAGATTATCCCTGCAGGGTTGCACCAATTTGGCCGTACACGTATGAATAACCCGCCAGATGGGAGATCACCCCACCAAGCGGGGCACTCAACACAACCAACCATTCTTCGCATCAAGCCCAAAGCACCTTGGGCGCACGGCTAATCGAGCCCAGAAGAAAATGGACCCTCATAGCACTCTAAGAACGTGTCCCCCTATATGCCGACTACGAAAGTTCCACCCTGGCCTGGGCTCGCAAAAGCATGCATGCGGCAAATGGAAAACACGAACTAAATGAGGCGATTTGGACGAGATGCGAATCAGGTCAAGTTGAGGGGGGCGCCCATACTCGCTTCCCACATGCGGGTAGTGCGCTCATCATGGATCAGTAGACAAGACCCTTTTCCTATTAGGGTCGACACTAGCAGGCCTCAAAACCACTTAGGGCCTCCTGCCGGTGCCTTATCATCAAATTTATTATTAATAGTAACATTAGCATGATTGATTGATTAAACATCGAGCCCCCAGAACATAATAGAGATAGTAACAGAAAGTAACGGTTAACAGACTCGAGCAAAGCAACCTAAGCATGCTAGTAAGACACGGGCTCAACCAAAGGGGTGATAGGATTGGGGGTGAGGCAATATCATGGTTCAGGGTATCATGTGATAGGTTCGTAACAGAAACAACTACCACTAAGGCTAGCAGAAAAGAATCAACGGAAAGTATCGGTAACCAATGTTGAAAGGAACACAGTGGTTCATGTGAGTGATAACTTGCCTGCAAAACCCAGTAGCCTGGTACTGAGCTAACTCCTTAGAAGGGGTGTCGTAAGTATCGTCGGTCTCAACGTCGTCGTGTATCCGAGAAGAAGCAAACAAACAAGGCAGAAATATAAACAATCAATATCATGGCATAGGTGCACAAACATGGGATGATGCATGACCATTTAATTGATGCTTCAAAATAAACTAGTTGGCAAGATAGAAACAGGATTAAATGGACCCATATGCAATTGGATTGCATATGGAAAGCCCATGATTTAGGGTTGAATTAATTGTTTTACAACTAATCATCATATGAAAGTTGATTAGCATGATGCATGGATGATGATAACAACAAAATAACAACAAATAACAATGATAGATGCAAGTGAAAAAGGATTGGAACAAGTTTTGGAAATCATTGATTAAGTTTGGAAAGTTTGGTTACTTAAAGCATGGCACACAAGTAATTGTTGTTTTCAACAAGTTAAAGGGTTCAAAACAAATAACAAAGTTTATATTTGAAAAGAACATCAAATTTTAGTTGGATTACATGTTTCACATATTGAAATTGGAATTAGGATTATTTACTTATGAATTAAACAATATTAAACAAGTTTTAATTGAATTTAGAACAAGTTTGAATTTAATTGAAGTTTTATTTGTTCAAAACATAAATTCAAACTCATATTTGAAAAGTTCACACTTTGATGGTTTGAAAACATATTTTGCATGTTCAAAATATTTTATTTTGAGCAAGTTATGATTTTAGCAATTTTAATTGAATTAAACAAGATTTAAATTATTTAGGCAATTTAAATTATTCAAACCAGGAAACAAAAATTATATTTGAATAGGGTATTCAAAATGGTATGGAAAACATATTTTATTTGCATTTATTGGGTTAATAAATAATTAGTTATTGAATTTATAAATTAGCATTGGAATTATTTAAGTTTGAATTTTAAATGCATTTGGAGGTTCCAAAACAGTACACAAATTGAATATTTGGAAAGTTTAGGAAATTTGGATCAGAAAACATATAGAACTTGCATTTATTGGAATTATAGATTTGAAGTTATTAACTTTTGAAGTTTTTGTTTTAATTCTGTTAATTAAAAAGATTTTGTAATTTCCAGAAATTCGCAGAAATCCTTTTGTTACACAGCTGCGCTCTACCCACTGTCACTGCCCCGTGGACCCCCTAGCCAGCGTGGCGTGCGCGTGGCAGCACAGCTGGCACCCGAGTGGCTTACAGGTGGGGTCACACGCGCGCGATGGAACAAATCGCAAAAAGTGGGGTTTTGCGCCCGCGGGGGTTCGACCCCGGGACCTCGCTCACGCGCAGATCGACCGATACCACTGCGGTGCTTCAGTAGTTGTGATAGGGAGGGGGACTGACAGAGGAAATACTGAACTTGGCCATGTTAACTGAATTCGAACGCAGTTTCTGAACCGGACGGAACCCGCAGCGATCGGAGAGCAACGACGGCCTCGACTGGCGACGGATCCGGCGAACGGGAGGCAGTGGACTCACGCGGTGCTCACGCACGCCAGATGGGAGCAGAGGGAGAGGGGAAAGGAGCAGTGCGCTCACCACGGTTCTGCTGTCGAGGAGGCGCTGGCACTGCCGGCGTGCAGTGGCGCCCGGCGGCGGCTAACGGAGGCGTGCGACGCAGCCGGTGCTCCTCCGACCTCGATGCCTTCGGAGAAGAGGAAGACCAAGCCACGGTGGCTCCATTCCCGTGGCTGGCTTGGCCTGAGGAGGAGCATGGCGACGGTGAGCGACCAAGGTCTGACGGCGGATGGTGTTCACGGTGGTGTGCAGGTTCAGAAGAAGAACAGGGCGCAGGGGAAGGGAAAAAGAAGACGGCGGCGATGGAGGGTTAGGGACTAGGGTTCGAGAGGTAGGTGGGTTTTATGGGGATAGGTGCTTGTACGGCTGATCATCGAGAGAGGGGGGGAGCGATCGACGGTGGCGTTGCCGTTCGTACAGAAGATGACCTCACGCTGAGGAAGACGACAAGAGGGAGGAAAGGGTACTGGGCCAAGTGATAAACGGGCTGGGCTGGGGGTAGCTGCTGCCTCCTTCCTCTTTTTGTTATTTTTGTTTTACTGTTTCTTTTTTTTTTGTAGCACAAGAAAATGGAAACTTTGGATGGTTTTTAAGGTGGTAAAATTTTTGGAAAAATTAGATTAGGTTGTTTATACCAATAGCAACCCATTGCCAAGGTGGATTTTTAAAAGTTTGAAATTTAAAGTGTTGTTTATATTTGAAACCAAATTGAATGAAATTTCCAATATTAATTATATTAGAAAAACAGAATCATTTCCAATAGGGTTACCCCTAGGTTTAAAATGATTTAAAGTTTATAATTGTTTGGTGGAAATCATGGATTCAAAAAGGTACTGATTTTTAGCCTTGGTTTGAATTTGAAAATGTTTTAGAATTATTTGATTGGATTAATGGTTTGATTAAACCAACAATTTTAGGAGTTGTCAACATGAAATAAAATGGAACAATTTGGTTGTTTTCACTTGTTATTTTTATTCCAAAAATTGTAACAGAACAAGTATGAAAACATTGTTTGAGTAAGGTTTGAATTTGAGTTGTGAAAACAGTGGAAAACAAATGCAACAATTTAGAAACAAAAGCAAACAACATGGAAACAATATGATGACATGATGCAATACTTTAATAACAAGAAATCAAACATTCTAAAGGGATGGTTTTCATACTTGGGCTGTTACAGCGATGATCCCATCGCGTGCTGGATCTCGCGCCGAGTGCTCCCGCTCCAGCGTCGCTCCCACAAGATGTGCTACATGGGAGGAAACCAGGACTGCACCAGGACCACCACCTTCGAGCTCAGCACTGCCGACGTGGCCATCTGGGCGAGATCCATCATGCAGACAACCCTCTCCGACACCTGGCAGTATGGCTTCGTGCCGTACAGCCGCTCCAAGCGAATCGAACAGGTTAGTCTTCTATGCTTTTGCTTCTGCACTTTGATACCGAGTAGGTGGCTTTCCAGCTTAGTATGCTTAGTCTTTGCATGCTGCACCGAGTAGAATGTCACAAACATCCTGTTGGCTTTATGTGCTTTGTATTTGCATGCCGTGTCGAGTAGAAAACCTTAGCTTAATATGCTTTGTGATTGCACACTATTCCGAATAGAACCCCCTAGCCTTGTATGCTTTGTGTTTGCATGTTAAGCCGGGTAAAATTCCTTAGGTTCGAAACCAACTTACTCGTGCCATCTACTTGTCTTTCCAGCACATCGATCGCCAGGCAGAGGAGGATGATGAGGTCTTCGAGTCCAATTGGGATAGTGACAGAGAAGAGGATGACGAGACCGCCTACGACACCCAGAACACCCTCTGCATCCCTCACGCCAACCAGTCGGGTAAGCACCAAGTTGACGCGTCCATTCGGGACTGGTCCGAGGATGACGAAGGTGACCAAGTTCGCCTTTCTGACCGTGAGTAGCGCAATCCGATTTCCTTTTCCGTTTCTCAATTCCTTTTTCTCTTCTACTCTGCAGATGATCCTGAGGTGAACGAGGAGGACGAGGATCCCATCGATGTCCAGCCTCTCTCTGTGGCTGCTCCCACCACTCGGAAGAGGACGGGCAGTGGTGCCCAAGAACCCGCTGCCAAGAAGCCCAAGAAGACCGAGAAGAAGAAGACCACCACCGCCAGAAGGCAACCCCCCACACGTAAAGGGTAAGTTGTTCCATCTGAATTGCACTCTGCTGCCGCTTCTCGTTATGCTCTTCCCCTTCTCTTTTTCTGAACTCTCTTTCTCTTCCAGCGCCCCTCTGGACGCTGACGCTGCAGCAGCTCCCACTAGCGCGAAGAGAAAATCTGTTATAGACCTCGAGAAGCTCGTTGAGCTCTCCGAGGATGAGGATGAGCCAGCGCCGCAGGATAGGGCGTGTGCGCCCTCTCCTATGAATATAGAAGAAGAGGACATCGGCGCCGAGAACATGGGCGCGGGTGATCAAGATGCTGAGAACTTGGAGAAGTAGACCTATGCGCACCAGAGTGCGCAGGACGGTGCTCAGAATGAGACGCCTTCCTCTCCCCCAGCTGCCTCAGCTGGGAAGAATGTTGAACAAGACCCCGAGCACCAAGACAGTGCCGCCCTTGAGCGGCAAGACGAGAACCTCGAGCAGCAGGAAGAACAAGCTGCAGTTCAAGATGACCCCGCGGCCAGGCCGCGGGTAGAAGAACCAGTTGACGCAAGACCTGATCCAGCTGCCGAGCAGCGGGTAGAGAAGATCGTGGAGGAGCCTGTTCTCCAGAGCCAAGCGCAGCCAGACGCTGCGCAGGGTAGCCGTCCCCTTGTGCCTCCTACCCAACAGGATACTCCACCAACTGCACCAAGCCCTCCCCCGAAAAAGAAGACAACTAAGACCGCATCCCAGCTGATGCCTCCTCCCGCTGCACGCCAAGTGCCTCCACCCGCTTCTCGGGCGGACACCGGCAAGAAGACCGCCAAGCCCGAAGCTGCCCCTGTTCGGAAGAATCCACCTCGCAAGGTTGTGCAGTTCATGGATCTGATGCCATCGTCCAAGGCGCCAAAGAGCACGCAACTCACCATCGGCGCTGCTGGTGGATCTGCTGGCCCAGGCGAAGGGTCAAGTGCTGAAGGTGCTGCTCGGGCACAAGGCAGCTGGCCATCATACTTGTTGTCTATGTCCAAGAAACACATCATCTCCCTGTCCAAAGGCGAGAAGCGGCTTTCCGCCTTGAAGGAAGGCCAAGCCAGGGCAGTGGACGCCAAGCTGAAGGCCAAGAAACCCATTGAGTGCCACTCGCGCGAAGCTGGTGAAGATGAGATCGAGGCACAAGGGCTAACCGCGGTCGTGGACCGGGTAGGCTTTATTGACAAGGTCTGGGAGAGTGACGCCCACGACATCGAGAAGTTGAACGGCAGCGTGCTGGGCGACATTGACCATTACCGCGTCGACTGGAACAAGGCCGACATCGGCACTATTCCACTGACCGTCGCCTTCGACACACGCACGCTAGCCGGGAAGCTGTTCTACCTCCGCAAAGCCGCCGAGGACATCGAGCAGACATACGCCGTAAGTTTATCTTGCTTTTTTGAGTTGCCATTTTTCTTTTCTTCTTCTCTTCTTCTTGTTCTTGTTCTCCTTATCCACTCCCCAGTCCCCGAGACTCGGGCCGAGTAGGCGGGTACTCAATTCGAGTTGCCGTTTTCTCGGGCGAAATCTTCCAAAAAAATTCTAACTCCTTTTCTTCTTCTTCACAGAATAGCCTCTTGAAGAGGACCAACCTGTTCCGGCGGCTGCTCTAGAACCACAGCATCGCCAAGAAACGCATCGCGGCTCTTGAAGCCGAACGCAAGGATGATGCTGCGTTGGAGAAGGCGGCATTGGACCGTGCTCTCCAAATCTCTGAGATAGGAAGTAAGCTTGTAGCTATTCGGTTTATGCGTTTTATGTTTAGGCCCGCATTTGCTTTTTTCTCTAACTCTGTCTACTCTGCAGGCAAATTCAATGAACTGAAGGAGCAGCACGTACACAGCCATGTCTTCTCTTCCTCTGCCAAGAGCAAGATCAAGTAGCTGGAAGTTGAACCGCCAGCTACTCTATTGTTTGTATCTTCTCCTCTACTTGATTACTCTGCTAACATTGATGTCCTTCTCGCAGAAGAATACAAGAAATTTCGGGAAGAGCATCTCAGCTGCCTTACGCCTGCTGAGGTGCAGCAGCAGCTGTGCACCCGCGACGCGGAGCTCCAGAAGGAGCGCGACACTGAGAGAGCTGAATTTGAGGCGATGCAAGTGAAGCTGAAATCTGCTCTTCAGGATGCTCTCGATCAGGCTGCCGAGAAGGACAGGATAAAGGCAGCTGCCACGGCCAAAGAGAAGACACTTGAGACGGAGATCGTGGTGCTGAAGGATCACAACACGCAACTCGTCCTCCAAATCTCCAATGCACGCAGCATTGAAGACAGGCACATTGCCGATGAGGAGGACTGGAAAATAAAGCTGGATGCGTTGCTGGTTGATCTCAGACGTAAGTCTTTCTTTCTCTGCCTCTGGTTGTTTTTATTCTCCGCTACTTGGCTTGCTTTTCTTCTCACTCTTTCTTCTTGGTTTCATCTCTTCTCTGCCTCTAATTCTAACTCTTATCTGTTTCTTCTCTAGACATTTTCCCTACTCTCCGCGCTGCTAGCACTCCTGCTTTGGCTAAGGCACAAGAGCTCTGAGCTGCATCCGGGCTGCCCACCAACACTAAGTCCACTATCAACGACAATCTCGTGAACATCAAGTCGCAGCTTCGCCAACTCAAGGGCTTGGGCACCACCATGGTGTCCACCGCCTATAAGATGCATGATCTGTTCTGGCCGGATGAATCCGCGCCAAACAGCTTAGTCGAGATTGCCGAGAAGCTGGACGGCGTGAAGGCCGAGTTGAAGAAGTGGCGCGCTTCCGCAGCTCGGGCGGGAGCGGACCAGCTACTTCACTTTATCTGCAGCTGGTACGAGAATCTCAACCTTGACATGATCCTTGAGATGCGCGAGGACTCCAAATGGACCAATGATCCCGATTGCGTCGCTCGCCGGAAGGAGGTTGCCTACGAGATAGCGTCCTACGCGGACACCGCCACCTACATCGACGGCCTCCCCGAGCCAGAAACCGAGGCTGAGGAAGAGGACGACGATGAAGATGAGGACACCGAGTCGGAGGACTTGAGTGTGTTCGAAGAAGGTGCCACGAAGGGAGCTGCCGGGAAGGGGAAGGGCAAGGTTGATGCAGCCACTGAGACGTCGGAATCCCACACCCAGGAGGCCACCATCACCACCGAGATGGTGATCCAGGAGGCGGCTCCCGAGTTGGGCTCGTCTTCTAGTGCGGCACTTGACGACGCGGCGCTACTCCGGACTCAGTCCGCTGCATCCACTTCAGCCACCGATCCCATCTCGGTTGCCACTGCAACTTCTGAAGCTACCAATGCCAATTCTGAGGCTGATGCCGCCAACGCCAATTTGGACAACACCGCTACTTCCAACTAGTGCACTCGTGAAAACACTTATTCTCTAGAACTTTTATCAGATCCCCGGGATGCCGGGTGCAGATGTATCCAAACTATTAAGTCTTTGTTGCTACTCAGTTTTATTCCAGTTGCAGTTTGATACTTGATATTTTAGCGACTCTGGCTCGATGTCGGGTTGCGTTATTATGCAAGTCCTCGAGTTGCATTTTTTATCCACTTTCTCTTTTCGTCTCAGCTCTTACCTGCCACTTGTGGCTTTTTTGGTAGTCGAGTCACAAGATGTCAAAGATCCAGTTTCAAATACTCAGGCACTTAGAAAAATTCATAGTAACACTGCCCACCACTTAGCCGAAAAGAAATAGCGAAAAAACAGTAAAGAACACTCTACTCGGTTGCCACACGTTTCCTTTCCTTAGCAGCTTTTCGTGTGTTCATTGACTTTTGGCTTGTTCTCTGCCTTGCCATGAAGCCCGGTTTCGGACAGCAGCAGAGTCGCGGAGTTGGCCCGTGAGTTTGAACACATTACTTTACGTGCTTTTGAAATTCTAAGTGGTTCAACCGAATAGACAAGATAAAAACAAAAATAGACATAAGGAGCAATTTGGACGAGGGCAGTCCCCGAGTTCAATTTCAGATTGCCGAATAGAAGCTTAACTCGGATAAGAGAGTACATACATAGTTTTTTTCTCACGAATGAAAATGTCGGAGTAGAGCTACATTCCAGGGGCGCTTAGATTCCTCTCCAGCTCTATCCGGCCTGTTCTTCTGTGGTGGCTGTGCGTCAACAAGATAATAGGCATCATTGTGCAAAGCCTTGCTCACAATGAAAGGCCCTTCCCACGGAGGAGATAGCTTGTGCATCCCGGCTGTGCGCTGCACGAGCCTAAGGACCATGTCTCCTTCTCTGAAAACCCTTGGGTTCACTTTCCGGCTGTGATAACGCCTCAAGTTTTGCTGGTAGATAGCTGAACGTTACAGAGTAAGCTCTCTTGCTTCTTCTAGCAGGTCAACGTCATTTTCTCGAGCTTCTCTCGCCTCCGCCTCCGTGTAGAGGGTTACTCGGGGTGAGTCATGCTCTAGGTCAGTGGGCAACACGGCCTCAGCTCCATATACCCGGAAGAATGGCGTGTAGCCGGTTGACCGGTTAGGGGTAGTCCTTAGACTCCACAACACCGCTGGCAACTCGTCTAGCCAACACCCAGGTGTTTTCAGCAGTGGCTCAATCAGCCTTGGCTTTATGCCGGATAGCACCATGTCATTTGCTCTTTCAACTTTCCCATTGGATGCGGGATGTGCAACAGATGCAGCATCTAGCCTGATCCGCTTCTCTCTGCAGAATCTCGCAAAAGCACCCTCAGCAAAGTTTGTGCCATTGTCCGTGATGATGCTGTGCGGGTAGCCTTATCTTAGGATTATATCCTTCAAGAAACTCACAGCTGTGGCTCCATCACACTTCCGAATAGGCTTCACCTCAATCCACTTGGTGAACTTGTCAACCATGACCAGGATGTGAGTCATGTTGCCTCTAGCTGGCTTGAAAGGACCCACCATATCCAAACACCAAACAGCAAACGGCCAAGTAATGGGAATGGTCTTCAACTCTGAAGCAGGCATATGAATCTTACTTGCAAACCTTTGGCAGCCGTTGCACTTTCTCACAATATCTTCAGCTTGCTTCAATGCAGTGAGCCAAAAGAAACCATGCCGAAAAGCCTTGTTGACCAGAGCCCGAGAAGAGGCGTGATGTCCGCATTCTCCCTGATGTATCTCCACCAGAATTTCTTCCCCTTCTTCTGGTTCTATGCAGCGTTGCAACACGCCAGTAGGACTTCTTCTATGTAGCACCTCTTTGAAGATTGTGTAGCCCTTGGATCTTCTCTGAATTTGCCTTGATGTAACCTCATCGCTCGGCAAGGTGCCGTCCTTTAGAAAGGATAATATGGGCAGAGCCCAACTCGGTGTCTCCCGTATGGGAAAAACTGGTTCGTCCAGTTCCATTGGATCAGCCACCACTTCTTCTTCTTCTGAGTTGGGGACGAGTCTCCGAGTCCCCGAGCGGTTGGCAAGGACCTCCTCAATGAATACGACAGTCCCCAGGTTGGGAGGGGCAGTCCCCGAGTAAGAAGGGACAGTCCCCGGGTTGCAGGTGCCAGTCCCCGGGATGGAGACGGCAGTCCCCGGGTTCTCTTTTGCAACCTCCCAGTAAATCTCCATGGGAACAGATTTCTCACCGGGCAGAGAAGGAACGAATATGGACTCCGAGTTGGGGGATGGCTTGATAGATGGCTTTCTCAAATGCTCCAAGGCAATCCCAGCTGGGATGTATTGCCGAGAAGATCCCAACTTGGACAGCTCATCAGTTGCTTCATTCTCTGCTATGTGTATGTGTTGGAACTCGCATCCTTCAAAAAATCCAGTCATTGTTTGCACCAGGAACCGATATGCTGCCATGTTGGCATCCAGAGCATCCCAAGTACCAGAAACTTGCTGCACCACCAAGTCTGAGTCGCCATAGCATATGATGCGCTGCACACCAACCTCCTTGGCTACTCGCAAGCCATGTACCACGGCCCCGTACTCTGCTACATTGTTGGATGCCTTGAAATGAATCTGCAGCACATACTTGAGTTGATCTCGCTTGGCTGAAGTGAGCACTACGCCAGCACCAAGGCCTTCCTTCACTTTGGAGCCATAAAAATGCATCTTCCAGTAATTGGTTGCAGGCGAAGGAGGCTCATACTGCACCTCAGCCCAATCCACCAGAAACTCCGCCAGAATTTGTGACTTGATGGATTCTTTTCTCGCGTGCGCGGGAGCGTACGCGGCCAGCTCAATTGCCCACTTGGCTACTCTGCCACTTGCCTCCTTGTTGCCCATGATATCCGAGATGGGAGTAGCACTCACCACAGTGATGGGATGCTCTTGGAAATAGTGCTTCAGCTTCTTGGCGCCCAGGTACACGCCGTAAGTCATCTTCTGGTAATGCGGGTAGTTTTGCTTGGAACTGGACAACACCTCACTGAGATAGTACACAGGCCGCTGCACAGTCTTGCCTTCTTCTTCTCTCTCCACCACAATCACCACGTTGACCACTCGGTTAGTAGCCGCAATGTATAACAGCATTGGCTCTTTGGGTAGCAGGCTAGCCAAGATGGGAGCGCTACCCAGCGTGGCCTTCAGCTCCTTGAATGCCACATCAGCTTGTGGTGTCCAGACAAACTTGTCACTCTTCTTCATCAATTGGTACAGAGGCAATGCCTTTTCACCCATTCTGCCCAGGAAACGGCTCAGATATGCCAAGCAACCAGTGAACTTCTGCACATCCTTCAGGGATCTCGGCAAAGACATGCTCTCAATAGCTTTTATCTTTGAAGAATTGGCCTCAATGCCCCGACTGGATACCAAGAAGCCGAGTAACTTGCCAGCCGGGACGCCAAAGGTGCATTTAGTCGGGTTCAACTTCATCTTGTACTTGTGCAAGTTGGCAAATGTCTCTTCAATGTCACTAAGCAGAGTATGTGTTTTATTCATTTTGATGACAATGTCATCTACGTACACCTGCACATTCTTTCCAATTTGATCATGCAAGCATTTCTGCATGCATATCTGATAGGTAGCCCCAGCATTCCGCAACCCAAAACACATGACACGATAGCAATAAGCCCCGTACGGGGTAATGAAAGCAGTCTTTATTGATCAGCAGGGTTGAGAGCTATCTGATGAAAACCAGAGTAGGCATCTATGAAAGACAAAAGCTCACAACCAGCAGTGGAATCGATCACCTGATCAATGCGGGGTAGCGGAAAGGGATCCTTGGGGCAGGCCTTGTTCAAGTCGGTGTAGTCGACGCACATGCGCCACGCGGTGTCGGCCTTGGGGTCCTCCTTCTTCTTCTCAACCATAACCGGGTTGGCTAGTCAGTCCGGGTGCAAAACCTCCATGATAAAGTTGCTTATCAGCAACTTTGTGATCTGATCACCGATAGCCTTCCTTCTCTCATCTCCAAAGCGGCGCATGGCCTGCTTCACTGGCTTGGCATCATGCCGTACATGTAGCGAGTGCTCAACCAACTCCCTCGGGACACCTGGTAGATCCTCATTGGACCAGGCAAACACGTCCCGATTCTCACGGAGGAAGTGGATGAGCTCGCTTTCCTATTTCTCTCCCAACCCGGCGCCAATGATGGCAACACGGTCTGGGAACTCAGGATCAACCTGGACCTTCTTTGTCTCCTGGGACGCCTGGAACGCAGTTCCGTACTAGGAACTCGGCATCCCAGGCGCGCCAGCTTGCGCTTCTTGCGCCATAGCCACCACTTCATGTATCTTCTTCTTCTCGGCAGCAATCACCATGGACTCTGCCAACTGAGAACCAGCAGAGGCACACTCCAAAGATCTCTTGTAATCACCAGAGATGGTGATGACTCCATTGGGACCAGGGATCTTCATCTTCAGGTAGGCAGCATGGGTAGAGGCCATGAACTTGCTGAGAGCAGGCCTACCGAGTAGAGCGTGGTAGGGGCTCTGATGATCAACTACTTCAAACTGCAGGCTCTCTGTGCGGCAGTTCCCCCTGGTACCGAATAGAACATCTATCCAGACGCGGCCAATCGGAGAGCAAGATACTCCTGGCACGATGCCGTGGAAAGTGGTTCTGCTGAGTAGCAACATGTTCTCGGCCATTCCGAGCTTCTCGAGTGTGTCCCTGTACACAATGTTGATGCTGCTGCCGTTGTCGATCAGGACCTTGCTGAACCTGACATTCTTCTGAGTACCCAAGAATGTGGGATCCACCACCAAAGCATAGCTACCCGGGTTGGACATCACCCTAGGATGATCAGCTCTGGACCACGTGATCTCTTGGTTGCACCAGTGCAGGTAGTGTGGCATAGTAGGGATCACAGCATTGACCTCCATCGCGCTCCTCTGCAGAGACTGCTTGTTGGCGGGCTCGGAGGTGAAGATCATGTAGCTCTCATGGTGCTCCTGGTACTGGTTGCGGCCTTCCACACCATTGTTGCTGTTGTTGTTGTTGTTGTTGCCTCTGTTGTTGTTGCGGGTGTAGAAGTTGCGGTTGCGGTCGTTGTTGTAGTTGCGGTAGCCATCGTTGTTGAAGTAGCGGTTGGCTCCTAAAGCCACCTGGTTCATGTTCTCTCTTCTCGGGAAAGCTGCAGGCTGGGAGCGGGTGCCCGAATAGGTTGTGCATTGGCATTCGCAGCTGGCAGAGGAGGAGGAGGGGGCAGGCCCTCATTCTTGATCTGTTCCCACCAGCTGCACTGCCGAGTAGTGTGATTGGCTGGTCTACCCGGATGCCGAGTATGGAAACTGCACGGCCCATCCTTCATGTCCGTAAAGATGAAGTTTGGAGCAGGACCCGAGTTGCTGCTACCCTGCTGGGGAGCATTGTATGGCTTCTTGATGCCTTGGCCCTGATTCTGGTTTTGCCCGTACTGGGCTCCAGTAGTTTTCTACCTTTGGCTACTCCCAGCAGTCGTAGTCACAGCATTCACTTCCTCAGGATCGTACCGGGTATCAATCCGGTCACCTCTGCGCTTGTTGCGGAAATCATTGCGCTTGTTGTTGTTGTAGTTCCTTCTCGGCTCAGCAGCGTCAACCAGAGGCTGAGTAGGATCGCCGAGTGCATAGATGTCCGCAATCTTGATCGTCTCGGCGAGAGTACTCGGCATCTCTCGCTGCAGCTTCTGCCACAACATGCTGCCGTGCTTGCACCCTTGAGCGAACCAAGTAATGGCCTGGGCCTCATTCATACCTTCACAGGTGTTTCTCAAGGTGCTCCACCGAGTAAGATACTCGCGGTCAGTCTCCTCTTCCTGCTGCTTGCAAGCGGACAGTTGCTGCGGCCTATTCAGCCTCTGGTAGGTGCTGGTGAAGTTGCTGACGAAAGCTTCCGAGAAGTCTAGCCAGCAGTTGATGCTGTGCTTGGGCAAGTTGTTGAGCCAAGTTCTTGCAGGTCCTCCTAGCATCTGCGACACATACCGCACAACCCATCTCCGGTTGCCACCTGCAATGTGCACAGCTGTGAAATAGTCATTCAGCCAGTCTTCTGGCTTAGTGCTCCCGTTGTAGCACTTGGTCCCCCTGGCCAGCTGAAAGTGGCTCACAGAAGGCTCATCCATGATGCGGTGACCAAAGCACTCGGGGCCGGGTGGTCCCTTGGGCTCGAGCTGTGCGGACATGTTGATCCGGTCCAACTTGTATCTTGCATCACTAGGCTCTAGCACGCGCTCACCCACGCGGTCAGCAATGTTTCTTGGGTCAGCATAGCCGGCTAGCCCCATCGCCGAGTAGCCATCATCATATCTGTTCACCAGCACAGCTGCAGGTTGCACCACTGGGTTGGCTGCTGGCGCAGCCGCACGCGGCTGGGAAACAGCTAGCTGCTGTGTCCTGTGCCGAGTAGGCTGAGCGACCTGATGCCGTGGAGGGCCTGGACGATCTCCATCTCGCGTCTTGCTGTGAGCTTTATGGGCTTGATAGCCTGCTCCTACAGTGGTGTGTTTTTTACCGGACTGTCGCGGCACAGCGTGCTGTTTCGCGGTGACAGTCGGGTCGTACACCTGCATCTGTCTATCTTTCCCAGAGTACACACTCTGATCCCTCTCACGACTGGGATGCGGCGATGAGGCCTGATCGTTAGATCTGACCGCACGCGAGTGCACAACCTGAGAAGCGCCAACACCCGGATTGGCTTTCCGGAACTCCTCATTCTGCCTAGCATCTTCTAGCACTAACTCATTGAGCATGTCCTGTTGCCTAACGCGCGCATCGCCAGCGAGATGCGGCAACTCAGCAGCTACAACCTCTGCAGCTCTAAGGGTTTTGGCGGGGGTACTGTACTTGGGCCTGGTGGTAGCGGTGTTGTGGCTAGCGGCTTGGCTTGCGGTCTCACCAACTACCGCCATCTCAGCGCCTAAGTTGCGACGAGTAGCGCCTAGCTTAACAGGCCGCCTAACCACAGGAGTAAAGCCATGGGCCCTGTTGTACTCGTTTTTGTCTAGGCTAAGCTTGAGCCTAACCTTTTCCAGCTCGAGGTGCTCCGTGAGCAGCGCTTGACGCTGCTGGTCGAGCTGCGCCCTTATGGTCATGAGCTCGAGCTCGGTGGGAGGCGGCATGCCTACCCGCACGGCGGATGCCGGTATCGTCGATGTCGTGGAAGCAGGGATGTAACCCGGGATGTTCTGGGGCAGCTCATAGGGCTTGTGGGTTCTCGGGGCCTCGCTCGGGCCAGCAGGCTCCTCGATGACTGCCGCGGTTGCGGCTGCGCCCTTCCCGGCAGCGATAGCCGGACCGGTCATCAGCACCTCCACGCTGTCCGCAGAGCAGCCGGTTGGCTTTCCGCGGGCAGCGAGGACAGTAGGGGGATCCTCCGCAATGAGCACCACCTCTGGGTACTCGCGGATGATGGTGGTGGCGACGTAGACGAGGTGCAAGCCGAAGGAGAGCACCGAGCCGCCTGCCGGCATGGGCCTCCCGCCAAAATCGCCGGCGTTGTCGATGACGAAGTCGAAGGAGCCGAATCTGTGGACAAGGCCACAGACCACGCGCTCCCCAGTAGCAGAAATGAGTCCCGTCCGAACATGGACTCCAGCCAGCGCCGCTGGTTGCCCCACGGTGGGCGCAAACTGTCGTGGTGGTATCACGGCAGATGCCATAGGATGGCTAATTGTTTGGGGTCGATGGACGCTGGAGGTGCTCGGGGAGGGATCACACGGCGAGTAGCCGCGTGTAGGATGAATCAAACACGGCAAACACCAAGATCTTACCCAAGTTCGGGGCCCTCGTGTGGAGGTAACACCCCTACTCATGCCTTTCTCTTTATATGTGTGTTACCGAGTAGCCACAGTACAATTAAGCCTTCAGCCGAGTAGCCACTCTTCTCTCTAGTTCCTTCTACGTGAAGCCAATGTCAAGTGTTACGATGAAGGCAGCGACCCTCTCACAGGAGGAGGCAGGGCACCTTATATACTGGTGCCCAGCCGAATAGAATAAGACTAAAAGGTACAGCTGATAGGACAGGAGCACTGCAGAACAGAGCACACTTCCGGCTTCTCGCTGACAAGTGCACCGTAAGTCGTTGCGCCGTTTGGAGATGGGACCCGTCCACCCTTGTCAGTGAGATAGGGTAGGCCCCTAGCCCTGTCCTGTCCCCTCTGTCAGTGACATGACTTGACAGGCGCCTACCGCACTGTAGCCACGCCGTAGCGCGGATAATCACGCGCTCCATAAGTTGAATTGCACGCCGTACGGACGCAGGATACGCGGGATCCTCTGTCAGAACGGCTCCATTGACTTCTGGTCCGAGTAGGAATCAACTCCCTCTACTCGGACCACCTCCTCTACTCGGAAGAACACAACTTCCTTGATTCTTCCTCCTGGCCATCGGCGTGTACGGCCGGATAGCAGTCGACCGGGTAGCGGGTACCGGGTAGCCAGCTACTCAGCCAAACTTCTCCTTTGACCTTGCCTTTAGCTGTTGCCTTACCCCTACTCGGGGGTAACCCCCCGACAGAAGTCCGCCTCTTCTACAGAGGCAGAATGCTTTTCTGAAGCATCCTCCATCGGGGTGTCCGGAACGACGGCCGGGGAGGGTCTTCCCCGGCGAGATGTTACTTTCTGCTTCTTCCGTCCTTTCCCCTTGGAGAAGGAGAGAGACTTCAAAGGAAGAAAGACGTAATAAAAAAAACAGAGATGTAGAAGTTTTTGCTGGAAAAAAGGAAAGCATAAAAAGCCAAAGTATGTGGAAGTTGCGACGGCAACGCCGAAAAATCAATAACTTCAGTGGAAGCCGTAATTTTCTTGAGCTTCCTTCCACCGGCCGCTAAAAAGCGGGCTTTCAATATTTCCTCCTCTGCTGCAGAAACAAGTTGATCCTGTGTGAGAGTTTCAAGCTGCAAAAACACGAATAAGTTATTAGTATACATCCGTCAAAGCGAGAATATGAAATCCTTTCCAAAGGTAGAAAATAATGCATTACCTTGGGAGGAGGGTTCTCCGAGTGAAACATTTGTAGGGTTTCCGTGTACTGGTAACGAGTAGCCACCAAATTATTAACGCGCTTCGGAATTTTTTTCCCGACATTGCTGTCGAAGTCACCCGCATGGCGTCTTCCAGACCGTTGTACTCGCAAAGAAGACGGCCAACGCAGAAGGAAAGGGGATGGATCCGCCTTCCGAGCTAGCAAAGGACCGTGTCCATTCCTGTGAGCGGCGGCAAAGAGGCGACCAACTTGGAGATCCACCTTTTAATTAGCAGGAGATCTGGGGGAAGAACCTAGACGGCGTCCAGAGCCCAGTTGTCCTTGGGAGTGGCAGCGGAATTGTCGAAAGGAGGAATGCCCGTATCCTTTCCAGGATACAGGACATCCTCATGATAAAAGAACGAACCCGTCCAAAATTTGACGGATTCCGAGGTTTTTATTTTAGGAAACCATACCTTCCTACCATGACGCAGGTTGAAGGATATGGACCCACATACAGGAGGGAGGCCATCGAAAGTCTTGCGCTTCACGTTGAAGAAATACTAGAAAAATCTAGCCTAGGTTCTATTCCTAGGTAGACTTCGAATAAAGCCTGAAAGCGGGATATATACATAATGGGGTTTGGGGGAAGATTATGGGGTTGAACCCCGTGGTGCTGGAGACCTAATGGAAAAGGCGGATGGTGGGAATCCCATACCTCGTAGAACGTGAAAAGCAAGGATTACCCTTTCCTCGTATGTTTGGCTGGGACTCTGCGTCCTCTCCCTATAGCCGCAATTTCTCCTTTAGGATGAAACCATCCTTTTCCAGCTTTTCAGAAGAGCCAGCACAGTGTTGCAGTGGCTCCAATTGCCGGCTTCACCCCCCGTCTTCATCGCCACCGCCGGTGGCGTTGCCTTCCGGATCTTCGTCGGTACGAAGAGCAGTTTCTCCATCTCCAATTTGGGGACAGGAGGACGCAGAGTAGTTGAGTTTGGCGGAGGCGCAGATCCGGTGGCGGAACTAGGGTTTCCACCCACCGACGCGCGCGTGGGGATCTCCGGCATAGGGTTAGGGGCGCTCGGGGTAGCCACCAGAGCAGAAGAAGATGAGGCCTCCTCCATGGACACAGTGGCGGAGACGTGCGAGAGAGGAGCCATGGGGTCTGCGGTGGGCACCGTGAGTAGCGGGTCGACGATGACCTTCGGTGCGCGGGCGTTGTCTCCGGCATCCATTTGGTGGAGGTGCAATCACAGTTTGGAGCACGAGCCGCCGATGGTGAGGACACGGGCGAGGAAGTTCTTTGCTCTCTCTCTCGGGAGTGGAAGCGCGCTGGAGCTCTAGTGCGTTCTCAAGTGAATCACTACGAGGGGCACAAAATGAAACGGAGGCAACGAGGCAGTATTTATAAGTAGTTTTCCAGTTGAGATTACCCTAACGGCTAAGTTAGCCGTTGGATGCTCGACGCGTGTCTCGCAGTATAATCCGTGATACCATGAGCCGGAGCATAGATGATCATCTCCTCGTTTCTCGCGCCAAATCTGGAAGAGATACGTTTCTAGTCTTTTACTAAAGATGAACCGTTGTGACATAAGCATGATTTTAGCGCTTACGTCACAGGTACCGTCTCAGCGAAGATTCGTAGAAGAAATGTCGGATTCCGGAAGGCCAGATTGGCATAAAAATTATGTCGAGAAGAATATTCAAGACTGAACGCCGACTTTTTCGAAAGCATGAAATCCAGGAAAAGACGATGAATGGAAGTATTAATTATCCTTGGGGCTACTGTCGAATATATGCCAAATAGGGGTATATCCGGCATCGGCCAAAGGCCGGATTACTAAGGTGGCCCGCAGGTAATGGAGCAAAGTCAATTGGGCGGCCCAGTAAGCTGACGCACATGAAGCCGAATTCTAGAAGGACCCGGATCATGGTCCAATACGTGATCCGGCTTGGAGAAGAAGCCGGATTCCTTAGTTACCAACAATAGGAATACTTTCTGTAGTCTTATAGGTTTCCTTCCTGTAAGTACAGATATTATATAAAGCCGGACGGGAGTTGTCGAAAGACAGAGAACAAACAAGATTGAATAGCTAGAGGTTAACTCGCTGGGAAGTTCATCCCGCCAAGTTAGCGAAACCCTACTCACATTGTACTTTGTATACTTCAGGCTTCAACCCTGATTTAGTGAGATTGCGGGAGTAGGAACGCCGCCTTAGTTGCGACGTACCGAACCTGGGTAAATCATGTCCTTGCTTCCACTCTCCCACGTTTCCACCCACGGCTCTTCAGCAGGCTTATGGCACCTCCTGCCATGAACCTAACTAAGAACACTCGACAGAAGTGGTTTGAACCATCCATCTACAAGGAAATGTACAAGCGATTATTAGCAATGGGAAAACAAATGAGCATAGCAACAAAATTGAGATCGTTCCTATACCTTGCCTCAACGAAGCAAACAATCGAACAGATCATGAGCAATACGCTCTAATGGCGAGGACGAGCCAACAACATCCCCTTTTAAGCGGTCATGGCCGATGTCGGAGGGCATACATGTCCTATCAAAAATCCCTACATGCAAGGATGGGGATTTGATGGAGGCGTCGGAGATGGACAGGGAGGTCGGGGACGGTGCGACCACGTCGGACCGCTATCGGGCCGCGAACTCCTCGGCGAGAAGGTCTGTCTAGTGCCGGCGAGAAACCGTTGGATGGAAAACTAGGATGTAGGTGCAACGGCGCGAAAATGTAGGCGATGAATGTCTTGGGCGGAGGCGCCGGCGCGTTGAGTTAGTGGACGGGGAATTTGTTTCCCTCTCTGTCTGGCTGATGGGAGCGCTAGGGGACATTTTGGGTCCACGGACTATCCCAAGCATGGATTAAATTTGGGCCAGGTTTGGGGCGAAACCGGTCTGTCCCCCCCCCCCCCCCCCCATTCCATTTGGGAGGGTGGGTGTTGGGCTGTGTTTTTGCCCCAAATTGGTCCGTGTGGACTAAAACTGGCCAAGTTGTCCGATTTAGGTGGTTGGTATGCCCTCACACCTGTGTAGTTGGGTAATGGGGTGATTCTTGAGGTGCAACCTAAGGCGAGGACCATTAGCATGTATCTTTGATTTTAGTGTTCCTATAAAACTATTTTGTGCTAACGGTGCACACTTAGACCCGGTCGGTACCTTCCTGAAAATAATAGTAAATTCATATTGATGAAAGTGTATCGAGTTGCAGTCACCACAAAGGAGTGAAAATAAGAATGTAGATACCTAGATTGATGCATGTTTGTGGGTTATTAAGATTTCTGATCAATGATGACAACATTTGGTACTTATTAATTATGTGATTTGAGGAACTACATAGGGTATCCATCCATTTTGAGAGAATTTAAGGACGATTTTCATGAAAGCCTAAACTTATGCTGGCAGTTGGGCATATGGAGCTTGAGTTATAAAGGGTACGTCATGCATCCTTCATGAAACGTCACGTACCGAAGACACTGAAAGATAAACCAACCCACAAACACTGAATATTTAGGTAGCATTTCTTACACCAAAAGGACACCTTCAAAAAGGATGCAACACTCTCAAGACTACAATGGCGAAGCCAGCCAGTGAAGTTCTTTAAACATGGTTTCACCCGTGATATCAACAAATTCGAACATAGCTCATTCAGATAAGATACGACGTGTAAGTCTTATCAATTTTAATCTAGTTATTGGCTACATGATTGAGCATTCCTCCTTGGCTTGGCAGTTCAAAGGGAACCGCTGAAGGGGTTTGTCTCCTAGGTAGGACCAACCATACTTCCGGATGCTTCCTAGTCCTAGGACGTGAGTAGGTCTCAGCAACACTGCAAAAGCAATTTTCACTAAGTGCAAATGTATACATTACCTATGTAATACTATGCCAATATGAGCCAACGAATGACTAAGCACTACTCCTTTCTCATCCCAGTTCTTCTCATGCATAAATAGGAAGGCAATCATATGAGCATTTGATATTGTGAGTTGCAACAACCATGATAGATAAATTTATGTAGTTCAATACCGTCATAAAGAGAAATTCATATACTGTTGTGAGCATCCCCTCCCCTATTGAAGTACCTTCATGATAAATTTATATGTTTTGGTATTATCATTCACATTCCCTATGTGTTCTTATTAAATGACTGGTTTTTTAGAAAGCCTATGAATTCACCTCTCAAGTAGCATTGTCAATAATAAGCACATAAACAGATCAATCTAAACAACTATGACTTTGCCATATAAAGACGTCGACCAAAAAAACATCGGAGCATCTATTAGTAAAATCCCCACTGAATTCTCACTACTAACAGATCGAAATGAACGAGTAGTAATTGAAGTACTGGAAGGATGTACAATCATTCAATCAACAAAAGTTTGCGATTGTTCCTCATCTTGTAGTAGTGCGTTGGTGGTGTGCTTAGTTGTGATTCATGTTGGTCATTTTATAGAACACAAAGGGGATGCTGGGCTAATAAAAGATTTTATCGGAGAACTCAATAGCCTCTAGGGATAAAATGAAGTTTGTGTCCAATCATAGAGGTGTTCGGGCCCCAGGTGTGCTTTGCGATGCTTGATCTAGGTTAGCATGTCATAGTACTAGTTTTCTCCAATGTGTTTATGACTATCAGTAGAAACCGATATTTCTTTCATGTTTGGTTATAAACGGAAACCCTATGGCTTGTACTTAGAATTGGTTAGCCTTTCGGTCTAGTTCTGACAATGCACTTCCCGGACAGAGGAAGGTGAACCGGCTGGCTCTACAAACTGTAACTCATTACAACACGATTCACATCATTTAGCTCAATAAAGGAATGAGAGAACTTTGAGTCAAAAATATTGGAAAGGAAAAAGACTTCTAAGATGCGTTTTTTTCTATGCAATAATGATGGATTGTTGACGGTATCTAGGTGAGAGAACCTGCTCTTTCTAAAAACCTTGATCCAAGGACAAAGACTTTCTGTTATTATCATATAATAGTCATCTCTATCTGGGTAGAGATGAACACTTGTCTCACTTTCTTTGGCTTGATCGGTGGGTATAAAATAAACTCTCCATGAACCGGTAAGTGATCAATGATCTCTTGAATTTCTAAGGATGGAGTAAGTCCAACTAACCAACATTAATTTCCCTTCTGACATGTCAGTCAATTGGACAAATACGCCCTCTAGCCACAAAAATTGCACCTCTCCTCGTGAACCCTTGGGATTTAGACGACTCACCTTTTGCACCCATGGACATTCTGTGTCAATGGATTCATTTGA
This sequence comes from Alopecurus myosuroides, assembly GCA_028641055.1. Taxonomy (NCBI): domain Eukaryota; kingdom Viridiplantae; phylum Streptophyta; class Magnoliopsida; order Poales; family Poaceae; genus Alopecurus; species Alopecurus myosuroides. The sequence continues at coordinate 99,231,699 of CM054061.1, forward strand.
TAAAATAAAACTTGAGATAACGCATATTTGCCCCCCAAAAAGCAGCATAAAGTCATTAACAAATTTGAAGTTAAGTTGAAGTTTCCAATGTTCGCTGATTTACTCCGCGGATAGGTTTTTGAATTATCGTGTTGTAAACGACCAACATCAAGTATGTATTGTTCTTATAACAAACCTCTGAATAAAAAAAAATCAAGCGATTCATATCTTTCATCTGCATCCTAGAAAAAACAGAATGGATGGTTTTTATATCCTCGAAACCCTCCGTTCTTATTGGGGATACATATAGGATGGGAAACTCTTGGGCAAGATTATTATGATATATATAACATCAACCATATAGATGTAATTTTCCTAAAAGATGATCCCTTTGTCCTACACATTACTAAGAAAAAATAATCATTCTTTCGTATACGGGGTTATATTGGATTTTAGATGTATATAATATCTTAATCTATGAGATAAAAAATAAGAGATCACCAGAGAAATTGTGTACAGATAGAGAAAAAAATTACGATATAAAGAAATACTACAAGAATCGTGTATAGTGAAATTGTTAACAATTTTGAAGAGGTGTGCAGCAGAGTTTAGATTCAAATAGTATCATGGCTACCTCTTATTTCTTAAATAAACAGAAGAAAAAAATGCCCGCCTGATCGACCCCTTCCATATATACAAACACAGGAAAACAATGCCCGCGTGATTTACGCCGGCCATATATGCACAAAAGAAGAAGAAAATTGCTCGCGTGATTGACGTCTGGCATTTACGTATATTTTAAAGACGTGCAGTGCATATATGCAACTACTAGTAATGAAATAGCTCTTAGTTTAGCTAAGTAGAACACACGTCGGCAAAACCAGTTGCCGTATGTTTAAATCTTCGTGACCCCATCTATCTATGTCGAATCAAGTAAAGTAACTTAACAAAGAAAATAAACAAAATTACTCAATTAAATATCCAATTTACCCCAACATATGTATTGTAAATACGTTTTCACAAATAATCCCGCTAAATTAATACGAACAATACTTTTTGAGAAAGAGATTATTACGAATGGCTAATGATATGAATAGGTTAAAGTAGGCTAATTAAACTCAAGTGCCAAGTACTCCATCCCAAAATATAAGATGTTTCCTTATGTTAGAGCATCCACTATGTAGTCCATAAGGCATATCCATAAACAAAAAGTTACCCTTATAGATGACCATATATATAGTGGAGGTTGTCCATAAGGAAAAATTCTTAAAAGTGACCCAAGCTTGTGGGTTGTCTATAAGCAATAAACGAATATTTTGCCGTCTCCTCTCTTTCTTGCATGTTTGTACTTTTACCTGACATATGAGTCCTACCTTATTGCAAAGTAGACCTTATACATAGTAGCCATTTCCATAAGCAATATGGGTCCCATCTTATGGCAAAACCTCACCTTATACATAGGTGATGCCCTTAAAATAGGCTACCAAAATGTCTTATAATTTGGGACAGAGGCAGTGAAGTTCAAAAGGCGTTGATTTAACGGTGTGTTTATGGACTAAGTTGAACCCATCTTCCAAAGTTATAAAACTAATCGTGTCGGAGAGTACGAATGGAGGTAAAGCTCCATGGAGCTCGGTATTTAAAAAAAATCATTTTTTAAGTTTTTAAATTTTGAAACAAAAATCCTATATGTATATATGATATGATCTGTAAGTGTCTAAAATTTAAATCTAAAATTCACATTATTTTAGGCTACACAAAAAAGACAGATCTCGCATAATCTGAGGTTTTTTATAAATACCCATCCTAAACTAGAACGAATTTTGAATTGAATTTGTGTACACTTGTGATCATATCGTTATCTACATAAAGGAATTTTTTTCTGAATTTTATGAAACTTAAAAAAATGCAAATTTTAAACCGTTCAAACAAAAAAAAACTACATAGAGATTGGCCTCCAAACGCTTTCTCTCGTAGCTTGGAAACTGCACACTCAGACTTCCCGGGATTACTTTGTAGGCTAGGATGTCGATTAAAATTTCTTGTGTTTCAATCTGAAGTGTAGCTTCAAATTATTAAAGCTCTCACCGTGCAAGTTTGTTGCACTCTTCCATACTTAAAAAAAATCTCAAACCGAGTAACCGACGAACGATTAGCAAAACGTATTTTGGTTCCTGATCTAACTATCTGAACATATTTTTATAACCTAGCTGCAGCCTTGTCAAAAAAAAAAAAAAAAAAAAAAAAAAAACTAGCTGCAGTAATCGAGTTAACTCATCACAGAGTTACCTGGATGACAGTGTTGTCATTAAACTATTTCCCCTTTTAACCAGCAAGCTGATGCTGGAAAAAAAAGCAACCAGCAAACAAGGCAACGCCGCAGGGAGAGGGAGACGCCGCCGACCTGCCGTGCCGTCCCCTCCCTACCCGGCTCCCCGCGGCCGCGCAGCTCATCATGAAGCCTCAGGAGGTCGTCGCCGCCGCGCGAAGCTTCTCGGCCATGGCGCGCATCATCGGTCCGGTCAGCTCCCGCCTCCTATTCCCTTCCTCTGCCCATACCACCGTCTCCCAAGCTTTCTCGCTAAGCGCCACGCTCCTCTCCACTTTCCCCAGGACCCCAAGGCCGTCAAGATGCGCCGCCACGCGTTCCACCTCCACCAGTATGGCGCCCACTCTCCCCTTCCCCTGATTTGGCAATCTCCTCGCCAATTTTGAGCTTAATCGTGTCTTGGTTTGGTTCCAGGTCGGGGTCCACCACGCTCTCGGCGTCGGCCATCCTCCTGCCGCCGGGCGCCCTGGCGGAGCCGCCGCCGCTTCTAGCCCGTGTCTGCGCGTCTCACGGGCACGCTGGGGGCGTTGCGCTTACGGCCGCGGCGCTCGTCGAGCCGTTCCTGGTCGCGGAGCAGCGCGATAGCACCAGCGAGGTTAGCTGCGGCTTCTAGTACTCACACCTGTGTAGATGGGATATTTTCTGGTCCTGAAATTTTGTTTGCTTGATGTGTGATGTCTTCAGGAACTGAAGCCGAGGTTAATACCTGAGGCTCGTCTCGATGTGCTAGTTGAGGTGAGGAACATTAGCAGGACCTTCTGTCTTTTGACTTTTGGTGTGACACAAGTTTTACATTGTATTAATACTCCAGTCTTTCTTGCCCTGCTCAGTGCTTCTGCCTCCTTGAAAAGGAATAAGTGAATTCGTATTGATGAAAGTGTGTTAAACTGTCAATCACCACATAGGAGTAAACAACTAGTGCATATACGTAGATTGCTGTGTGTTTATGGGGGTTATTTGGACTTCAGATCAATGACCACAGTATTTTAAGAGGGTGTAGGGGTAGGATTATATGGCAAAATATTCCTTACTTGATTCTGTGATTTGAAGAACTACACAGGGGATATCCATTCTGAGAGATTTTTAAGAAGATTTTCCTGAAAGCCTGAACTTGTCCTGGCACATGCAGAGTGAGGAACCAGGGAACACCAGACCTGGAGATTCTGGAGCTCCACAGTGGCTTTCAGCTCAGTTACTTGCCATGGTGGGTGCTTCTTTTCTGTGAAAATATATGCTCGTTACTACTGTTACTTTCTTTACCCAGATTCTAGTGCTACATAGTTGGGACTTTTACCGTGAGGCAATTTAAAACTCCGTAGTTATTTCTTTTGTGCTATATGAATGGCAGTGCTCATACCAATTTTTAGGAAAGGTGCATATGTGATTAGAAAAATGGACACAATGGCTGTTCTGAAGTTTTTTATTTTTATTCAGAAGGTAATCTTGGAGCTTAAAATCAGTAATTGTAGACTTAGACTTCATAATTAAAATCAGAACTACAGTTTGTTATTTGATTATATTGTGAGGTTCCAGATATTTATATATGACATTATGAATGGAAAATATTAATAATCATCAGCTCAGCAACTTTGTTTTCATTTTTTAGGTTGATGTCCCAGCATCTGCTGATACTGTATTATCCATGTTAACATATGATGGTTCACTGATTGGAAGTTCATCATGGGATGTTGGCTGGTCATTGGCTGATGTCAATCAGAAGCAGGTTGGCTATTGATCAAGCTAAAATTTTCTGTCCTGATTTTGTAGTTATGAAATGCTTACAACTATCAGCCATTATCAGGTTGAAAATGGTGTCCAGTCTTCTCTTGAGTCTAACAGGAAGAATGTGTATGCTGAGTCAATTGACCCGTCAATATTAGCCAAGTCCGCCACAAGAATTGCCATATTAGGAGTTTCAGCCTTAACATCAAATGTAAGGGTCATCTGACACGTTCTCATTTCATTGATCTTGAGCACCTTCAGAATTAGAAGTTGTACTTCTTATTGAATTGATGATCTTGCAATGGTGATCAGAATGCAAGACATATAAATGTTTCACCGATGCCACAGCGAGGTGACTCTCTGATGGTAGTAGGGTCTCCCTTTGGCGTCCTGTCACCATTCCATTTCTTCAACAGGTAAATATTGTTTCTAGTGCTTTAGTTCCATTTGTAATCTATGCACCGAGCGTGTTTGTAAGTTCAGTCAGTCAGTTTCAGTCAAATCCAATTTTATGTTATTAATCAATGTAATGTTAAACTTCAAACAGTTCAAAACCTGATGCCATTACATACCTGGTTATGGAGATAATACTTAACTCTGAAGTGTTGTTCTTTATGTTTTCTCTTTACGTCCAAAGCTGAAGTGCAGGGTTGTTCAGGGCATGTCTTTGACCTTTGAAAAATGCTTATTAGCTGTAATTGGAGAGACATGCATGAAAATCATTCACTATAAAATGTCATGTTTATTCGAAAAAAGAAAGGTATTGTCAAATTAATCCATTACATCATTGTTGTTCTTTAAGCAGCATATCAGTTGGCGCGGTTGCAAATTGCCTACCACCAGGCGCTGTCAGGAGTTCACTGCTGATGGCCGATATCCACTGTCTTCCTGGTATAAATATCACCGTCTGTCTTAGGACATACACTATGACATCAGTTGTTAACAGATTGTCAAATATTCTAAGGTATGGAAGGTGCTCCAGTATTTGACAAAAATTCTTCTCTTGTGGGGGTGCTGATGAAGCCATTAAGACAGAGAGGCAGTAGTGTACAAGTTCAGGTGAGCATACTGGTGTCAGTAATAGATTTTTGCACATAGAACAGTATGTAAACTTAGCTATCTGCATGGCAGCTTGTGATTACATGGGATGGAGTATGCACTGCATGGAGCAGCATCAAACTCGACGAAATGGAGCAAGCATCAAATGAACTACTTGATGTCAATAATGCAGACAGTACAACAATTGAATCACGTGGCATAGATAACCATAAGAGGCTTGTTTCTAATTCAGCCAATGGTCTTAATCTTTATAGCATTCCTTCACTCAGAGATGCTCTATCCTCTGTTGTTCTTGTCACAGTCGGTGATACATCTTGGGCTTCAGGTATTCTCCTCAACAAGAATGGCTTAGTTCTGACAAATGCTCATCTCTTAGAACCTTGGAGATTTGGGAGAACTTCGCCTCCAGGTTTACAAAGTAAGACAACCTCACTTGGTGAGAACATCTCCCTGAAGAAGAAAGTAAACTATTGCAGTCACAACAATGCACATTGTCCAACGAAGATGCCATCAAGCATGAGTTTCATTGTTTAGCTTGGGTTTCAAAAGAGAGAAGAGAATATCTGTTCGTTTGGATCATGGGGAGAGACAAACATGGTACAGTGCTAGTGTGGTTTTCGTCTCCAAGGGGCCGCTTGATGTTGCCTTGCTTCAGATGGAAAAGGTTGCGATTGAATTGTGTGCAATTAGACCAGAATTTGTTTGTCCAACAGCAGGCTCGTCTGTATATGTTATTGGGCATGGCCTTCTTGGACCCCGATCAGGTAATAAGCCTCAGAATCATAGTTTTCAAAGTGTGCTTAAAGCAATTTGATGCGCAATTTATGGCATGTATGTCATCTCATCTATTTTTATTATTACACCGTTGATATTTAAGTATTTGTCTGTAGGTCTATGTTCCTCCCTTTCCTATGGGGTGGTCTCAAAGGTCGTCAAAATTCCTTCAGCTCAACATTCTCAGCTGCCTAGCACTTCACAGAGTGACAATATGGACATGCCAGTAATGCTTCAGACAACAGCGGCAGTTCATCCAGGAGCTAGTGGTGGTGTTCTTGTTAATTCACATGGTCGAATGGTTGGGCTAATAACAAGGTATAAACAAACTTTTGTTATACAACAGAACTAGTGGGCACCATATTGCACACGATTTGTATCAACTTTACCAATTGGAAACTAACTTTACAAAATCTTAGTTTTCCTACTTCACACATGCCGTGCCCTACTTACAGTCATCTTATTTCTGTTTTTACCATATTCAGCAATGCTAAGCATGGTGGTGGGAGCACAATACCTCGTCTAAATTTCAGCATCCCCTGTCAATCTTTGGAGATGGTCTTCAAGTATGCAGGTCCTACCTAAATTTTTTTCAAATCGTCTTTTCGTTATGTCATCAGAGCCTTCCAGGGTACATAGAGTTCTCAACCTTCTCCCTTTTTGAACAGCAAACGGAGATTCCACAATTTTGGAGCAGTTGGACAAACCCAACGAATTGCTCTCGTCAGTGTGGGCACTGGCACAAGCACCATCATCACTCCCATTTCTCAGTAGCCCCCCTGAAAAGAGCAGAGAGGGAAAAATTTTGGAGTTCTCAAAGTTTCTCGCCGATCAGCAAGAAGGTTTAAAATCTAGAGGTGATGTAGAGGCTTTCCTTCGACACAAGATTTCCAGTAAAATTTAGATGGGATTGTTTCTGCAAAGAACAAATGGGTAGTACAGGCACCCTTAACATATAGGAGTGCAGGAGAGGGAATTTTTTTAAAAAAAAAAACAATCTAGGAGTGCAGGAGAAGAAAATAACAAAAAAGCAATTAAGGATTCAGAATTTCAGATAACCTCAACGTCAAACTGGCATGTTGTTAGCTGAAAGTTCTAGAAGATTAGGCGAAGGCCTTCGAAGCATAGTCTGTATTATGAATGCACAGAATCAGAGCGAAAACAGAAATGATATGGAGACACAGAAAGGAATACAGCTTGTACTAACTGAACTGAAAATTGTATGCATCTGCACATGAGTTGGACTAACAATGTATTCTTTTAAGCATCTGCAGATAGTCTGAAACACAAAACTAGGTTTTCTGATTTATTCTGCCAAAGCCTTTGTATTCATAATGAGAACCAATCTGGGATTCTCCTCAAAACCATTCTGGGATTGTGATATCCCTATACTACTGGAATTTCGCCACATTTGCGCCTTTGTGAATTCATCATGCTATCTTAGTGATAAAAATGCTGGGCATAAAACAAATGTTATGTTCATCCATCATCCACCGAATTTCTTTGGGTTGTTAATACATTATGCAGATACATACAGTGTGAATCAAGGTCCAGCATTCATGTGCTAGTTGCACTCATGCACCGTGAACAACACGTCGTCTTATCGCATGTCGGTAAGTGGTTTAAAACGGCAATGCATCACGCCTCAGAAGGGGCTTGTCAAACATGTCTTCAAAACAATCTACAGTGTGGTTCAACAGCATTCAAGTAATCTTACAAAAAAGAGTCTGAGTTGTTCCCAAAACATTCTCCTTTTCTAGGGAAAAAATTCTCTCAATGGTCAAGAAAGTAGGGTCATTCTGCCGCTTCAATGGAGATGAAAATCAAAATTCTACGCTTTTCTTGTTCCCTGAAGACAGGCCCATCCATCCATTTCAGATACTGATACATTGTCCAAGTACCTGGAGTAAGCTTTTTCGATCTTTGGAACCTGTATTAGATGAGGCATAGCTGAGGTACCGAGAGAAGCATCATAATAAGAAAAAAAACTGGATGACTTTTAAAAATGGGAAATAATCAAATTCATTTACCTGCTCACACAATATCCCTGAAACAGCAACAGTTCCACTAATCTTTGCATAACCAACTATGTCCTCGACCAGCTCCAGCAAGGGATTCAGCAGTATATTTGCTGCGACAATGTCGAATGTCCCCTTTGAGGACTTCAGCTCAAGGTTACTGCTGGGTTTTTGCTCCTCTGATTTGTCAATACTGCTTGAGAAGCATGAAGGCTCGGTACCCGTTGGTACCAAGTAAACTCGCATCTTGTTGGAATCCATACCATTCAGCAACATGTTCTCCTGAGCAGATGCTACAGCTTGAGGATCTATGTCTAACCCTGTGCATATAGCAGCGCCCATCTGCATTTCATAAGCCAACAGTGAGAGTATGGAATAAGGTGTCAATGCTCTTTCTTTTCGAGAAAATTGCTGGTAGTAAACAAAAAGAACAGGGCACAAAGACATGATACCTTCAGAGCTGCAATGCTCAATACTCCGGTGCCTGTTCCATAGTCCATGACATGTTCACCCCCTTTAATAACTTCCTTCAGAAATAGAAGGCACAGCTTAGTTGTGGGATGCTCCCCAGTTCCAAAAGCCAGACCTGGATTGATAATTATATTTGTGGCCTGTAGATCCTGTGGAAGGAAAAGGGCGAACATTATACATGATGAAGTAACTATCAGTTCAAGTACTCAGGTAGATGATCAGTCAGATAAACATAAATGGCACTTGTTTATAAAGAAACTAAAAGGAAACAGCACGATGTATGCGGACATACAGGGGGAGTTCTCCATTTAGGAATAATCCAAAGGCCATCGATGACTTTAGTAGACTCATACGATTCCTGCACAAATAACAGCGATGTTCTCAAGTATCTGCCGAGCAAATCACTGTGTCTGCTGCACGAAGTATTGCAGCGAAGTGGAATACTTGCACAGGTGCGTGCGTGAGAATTTTAGGGCAAAGGTTGGAACAATGTACTTCAGAGATCATGTTTAGTATGAAAACTGTACAGCATCTAGTCTAGATCCTATGTCTGACCTGCACAAGTGTCACCCAATCGCACTGCTTTCCTACAGAGGTCTCGTACACTGGGCTGTAATCCAGACCGGCTGAGCTTGCAGCGCTCGAAACGCTCGAGCCCACGTTCTCCCCGTACGCAAATATGGTCGTTATGGAGATCTGCGCAGCATATGATTTGAGCTCATTAGATGATTTGACGAATTTCGTGCCCCACATCTCATCTGCAGCGAGTAATTGAAGCCATGGACAAAATTTCTCCGGCTCGGATAGCAGGATTTGCGAAAATGCAGAGAGGAATAAACTCGCCTCGTCAAGATTTGCAGCGTCGGCAATGTCGTCCACGGTGACGGAGCAGGCACCAAAGCACAGGAGAGACTCGGAGAGCAATTCCTGGATTGCGACGCCGCATGAAGCTGTCGTTAGACAAAACTCTGATAGAAAAGCTGAACAATAGGTGAAAGCGGGGGTACTGACAGCGTCCTCCTTGCGGCAGCGGATGCGGACGGAGAGGTAAGGCGCGGACAGGTCGTACCCGCCGCCGGCGGCGGTGGAGCTGGAGGGCGCCCCGTCGTCCACGCTAACCGCAAGGGCGCAGAAGCTCCTGCCTCGCCAGAGGCGCCGCTCGGCGCCCTTGCGGCGCCGGTGGAGGTCTCGCCGACGTGGCAGGCCGAGGGGCGAGCGGAGAGCATCAGGAGAAGGGGCGAGAGGTTACCGCCGCCGACGCCGCCGCCGTGGCCGGTGCTGTAACTGGAGCAGAGCGATAGGGTATGGGGCGAGGCGAGCAGGAGGCGGCCGAGGCGGCGGAGAGGGGCGCGGCCGACGCGCAGCAGCGGCAGCATCTCGGCGGCACACTGAAACGGACGGTTCGGTGCGGAGCGTGGCGCGCGGGTTCGGAATATGACCGATTTGTTGCGCTGCAACGTGTGGCTTCAGTGGCTACAGTACAGTTCAGCGCCCGTTTTCGTTTTCTGCCGTGGTCCCTTTTTCTTTCAGTTGTTTCGCCAGTTTTACAGGTAGGGATGGCAATGGTACCATTTACCCTTGTACCGTACCGCGTGGCGGTGTGGGTAAAAACCCCGTTGGGGGTAAGAATATAGGACTAAAATTTATCCATAGATATATAAATGGGAAAATATCGTACTCATCGGGTGGAGAGTGTATGGTTATGAGATTGTTTAACCTATACAACCGGCGTACCCATCTAAAATGTTGACAAAAGTGTCACATAATGTATTAATTTTTTTTCCTAATCACGATAGGTAAAAACTCTAATGTATGGTCAAATTCTCTCTATAATTTATCGTATTTAAATTGTATGACAATTTTTTTAAATTATTATGTGTTGTTGTTCAACATTTTTTATGTGTTGTTTTTATGGGCAAGTATTTTTGTTTATGGGAACGTGTTGTTGTTGCAACATGTTCTTGTACTACATTGTTGTTTAAAATATGCTACTATTGGAAATTTATAATTTTGTGTTGCTTTTTACACCTATTTATGCTCAATTTGATGTGATGTAAATATGGGTATTTTTTACCCATGGGTACCCATCTACCCTGTTGGGTGACATGTATGGGAAAAAAGTTGTACCCTCAACATGTATGGGTACGGGTACATTCAGTGTGTAAGGGTAAGGGTATGGGATGGCTCCACCCGTACCCATACCCTGCGAGTGTCATCCCTATTTACAGGCGGCCGTTTGGATCTTTTTTGCTTGTGAGTCTAGTTGGTACTCCGTAGTAAGTATTGTACAAGTTATACGGTTGCGGGATTAAGATCATCACCCTATCTTAGGGGCGTGTTTGGTTGGCAACATAAAAAATAGCCCATTTATATTTGTGGTCCAGATGGGTCTAGTTCTGAAAAACCGAGAACTGAGACATGTGTGCACTTCGTTTGGTTGCCAACAATATTCTAGCCAGGTCTGTTCTACTGGGAACGAATTTAATGGCACGAGCTGTTTGGTTGCATGTTTCTATTTCACATATCAAATTGATGGTGTTTGGTTATGTGCAAATCTCATTTTGTGGTAACATGTTTGCCCCGGCGATGAACATACCATCACTCGACCAACACGGTTATCACATAAATTCAGCACAATATTGATGACATGAAATAAACATATGCTTCATAGTTAGCAAACTACCCGGTGTACCACTAATTCAGCATAAGAAGCGCTTGTGGTGCACCACAAGTTAATCATCTGAGGGGTTTAGTATATACAGCCTTGCAACATGTACACATCTAGCATCGGGTTTAGAAAGTTCTACATCATATGGGATATAATAGAGGGGATCTAGGGCAAAACAGCTAACACATCAGCAACAATAGCATCATCTCACCGCTGGAAGTGCTTGCGATAATAGGAGAAGAACCACCTCTTCCCACTCATCACTAGTCCCGGCAATATAGGCATCGTGCTCATCTTCGTTATCGATAAGGTGCTGAAGAGCAAGCAGCAGCGTGTCGGCCGTGAGTGGATTTGGCACACACTATTTGAGGATATGATCTTCATCTGGGCATAGTTTTCAGTTGGGGTGTTGATAAAACATTCGTCCTTGGGGTGTACTTGAAAGGAAGGCACAATTAGTCATGGGACACACAAAGTTGAGTAATGAACAAGGTGAATTATGATATCTTACAGTGACATGCTTCAGGAAGGTATCATCGTCCATGAACAGTTTTGGCCAAATTGCGGAGCATGTTCTACCTAGCCCTCCACATTCTGAGGTGATTGTACACATGAGTATTGCTCACCTTGGTACCGCAGAAGAGTAGAACATTTTTCGCAATATCTTCCAGAGTCTTGTCTTTGAGGCCCCTGTTAAGATTGACCTTGCCCTTCATAAGCTCAACCATTCTAGTGAGCTTGAAGGTGGACAGAAAAGGTTGCCAGTGCATCTACATGTTCTTGCTTTTGCCATTCGCACTTCGTGGTACTTGGTTGGGGGTTGTACGCATCGAAGGGGCTTCGTAGGCAAAGGCAAGATTCGGGGAGGTGGGCATATCCTGAGGTGGTCACCATTGTAAGCACGCATCAAAATGATTCATAGATTAATCACTATACACTACCACTGTCAATATGCACTTCACTTGATTCTTTCATGTACACCGGAGAGTTGATAAAAGTATGAGAACTACACAGTGTACAACCAAACTTAATTAAAAGAATTGAAGTCCTCCATTTTCTTAATTAATCAAAATTAATTAAAATAAAATGCATGCATATCATTAATATGTGTATTAGCATCATATGCTTATTTAAACATTGTCCTTACAAGACAATGATGGTATTTTTTAGAACGAGGAAGTCAGGAGCTTCATCAAGTATCAGACTCCACTACCTTTCAGTCTCAAGGCAAGTTCCGCTTTCTCATCCTTTGGAATATTTGTTAACAATTATTTACAAAACCCTAGTATGTTATCACCTTACTCCAAAAGAAGGCATAACCCCTATTTTTATAATAATATGACTAATTGGATATCTACCCAAGGGGTGGTATTCTGTATGGCTGGCAGATGGAACCATGGTAAGAGATGTTTGGTGGAGGTTCCATTTAACCAGGAAAGTATTACCTAGGAAATAGGTCCAATGCCATCAGAGTTCTTACGCCGTAAAAACCTCTTTAACCATAGGACTTGTATGGGGCGAGTAAGTCATCTGTGATCTTCTTTCGTTCGCATGTCAACTGGAAGCCAGAGCCATGCGATGTAGCTATTGCGGGACTAAATGCACGTGGGTGGGATCCCTTAATGCCCACAGACTCTGGTGTCTATGATGGTCTGCACGGCTGATACGTCATAAACGTAACCATAATTTCTGATGTTCCATGTTGTTTTCATGTCATATGCTACATGTTTCCTTTACATTTTATGTCTTTTTTATCGATTTCCTAGGACTAACCTATTGACAAGATGCCACAAAGCCAGTTCATGTTTTCTGCTGTTTTTAGTTTTAGAAAAATTGGAATGGAAATATTCTCGGAATTGGACGATTCGAAACCCGGAATTCTTAGAAAGTCGTCGCGCACACAGAGTCCGGAGGTAGGGATGCGAAAGTGGGATCCCACTTATCCCACTTATATCTCATTTGTGAATGGTTAGTTTAAAAACTTTGACAAATAATTGAACTAAACACTTACAAATGAGGTATAAGTGGGATAATAAGTGGGATAAGTGGGATCCCACCTTCACATCCCTATCCAGAGGGGACCCGGAGGGGAGCCACATGGGCCCCACATCATGGGTGGGCGCGCCCCCTGGCCGCGCCCAGGGGTGCTGTGGCCCCCTGGCTGCCCACCGATGTTGCCCTCGCACCTATATATTCTTCTCGAAGGGTTAACCCTTAACACCCCAAGCCTTTTCCACGAAAAACATCTGCAGCCGCCGTCATCGTCAACCCTAGTTCGGGAGGGTTCTGGAGCTCTCCCCGTGTCGCACCCGGACTTCTAGAGGATACACACAGCACGCTAAACAGTAGATAATTGGCTTACGGGGCCTACCTGCACTCGCATCTCAATATGAGTAGGCCAACACATAAACGTGTGACAACCATCCTCTACTATTCATCGTCTGTGAAACCATCCAATAGGAATCCGAATACTTCCATTGACGTACTTCATAACATACACACATGGTACGTCAACGGCACTTGAACAAGTGATATCACAACAAATCTCTAAGACACAAAGAAATAGAAATAAGTGGCAAAAGCTCTCACTAGAGCAGAGATAGCAAATACAGTCATGCAGAGGACACATGTCCCAACAAGTCATCATTACATCACAGCGGAAGCATCCAAAGTGTCTGAGTATAGACAAGATCCAAATAGGCCTAAGAGGCCGGAAACGAAAAAGAACGGAGCCCATCCATGAAGTCTCGGATCCTGCCCGGGTCCGCTATCTACTCGTCAGCAACCTCGTCATACTCCACGTAGTAGCCACCATGGGGATCCTCGGAAACGTAGTCTGCAGAACCAGCAGCCCCAAAGGGGTCAGTACGGACGAGTACTGGCAAGCAAGACGCACAAGATACCAAAGTGTACCCGACAACACCAAGTACAGATGCTTTGGGTTCAACGGAAGATAGTTGAAACAAAGGTGCGGCAGCGGGCTGCACTAACCAACTACAGAGACACGCTACAACATCCGGCTAAAAGAAAGGGATAAGATAGCGCATCGGAACCAACTACCACTAACCTCAAACAAACCCATCCTGGATCTCGCCCCTTATCCAAAGAAGTAATCCGAGGATAACCCACACAGTTGGATTAATGAAGGTTCAACTTATTGTGTCAATATGCCTATTACTATTCAAATTATTATTAATTAGGTGTAAGTTGTCTAATCCTTGTTAGCCAGCCCTATCACCAAGTCATCCATAACCGCGGACAACACGGCTTCTCGAGAAGATTTAACCCTGCAGGGATGCACCAATTTGGCCGTACACGTAAGAATACCCCGCCAGACGGGGATCAAACCCACCAAGCGAGGCACTCAACACAACCCAACTCTTCTTCGCATCAAGCCCAAAGAACCCCGTGCAATTGAGCGCACGGCTAATCAAGCCCCACGAAGAAAAGGGGACCCTCATAGCACTCTAAGAAAGTGTCTCCCTAAATGCCGACTACAAAAGTTACCACCCTGGCGCCAAGGGTTCGCACCCGCATATGCATGCGGCAAATAGAAAACCCGAACTAAATGAGGCGATTTGGACGAGATGCGAATCGAATCAAAGTTGCGGGGGGCGCCCATACACGCTTCCCACATGCGGTTAGAGCGCTCATCATGGATCTAGAGGACAAGAACTTTTCCTGAGTTCGACACTAGCAGGCCTCAAAACCATACCCGGCCTCCTGCCGGTGCCTTAACATCAAATTATTATTACCTCAAACATTAACAGGTTGTTGTTTAAATATCGAGCCCCCAGAACATAATAAATATAGCAAAAGAAAATAACGGACATCAGACTCGAACACAACAGCCCTAAGCATGCTAGTAAGACACAGGCCACAGGCAACAGGGTTATATGTGTGGAGGTGAGGCTATATCAGGGTTACAGGATAACATGTGATAGGATCGGAACACAAGCAACGAATCATAAGGCTAGCAGATTAGACAACGGAAAGTATCGGTATCAAGTGTGGAAAGGACACAATGGTTCAGGTGAGTGAATACTTGCCTGCAAACTCAGTAGCCTGGTACTAGGCTAACTCCTCTGAAGTAGTATCGTAAACCTCGTCTGTCTCAACGTCGTCGTCTATTCGAGAAGAAGCAAACAAACAGCGAAGAGAGATGAACAATCAATAACATGGCATAATGCACAAACATGGGATGATGCATGACAATTTATTATATGCATCAATTTAATGATAAAGGACATAAGAGCAATTTTAAATGGGCCCAATAGTAATTTAAATTGCATTTGGGAATTACCCATATGTTATGTTAGTGCATTTAATTGGTAAGGCAAGTGGCAGCAATGTGAGTTGAATTAAAATGCATGGGAATGCATTAAACAGGAAGAGTGCAAGAATAGCTTCAGTTTGGTATATTACTTGTGAAAATTGGAATTATATTTATTTAGTTATGAATTTCACAATTTAAATGGGTTATTTAAGGCATTAATAAGTGGCAGCAATTTCAATTATGCAAAACAGGAATATTATTTTATAAACAGGTAGAACAGTTCATTTTGGATGGAAAACATATTTTCTTTGTTGAATTTGAAATTTTTATGCCCAAGATATGATTTTTGCAATGTTTAAAGCATTTAACAAGTAATAAATATTTTCAGCATCTTAAATTATTGAAAAAAATCAGAAATAAAGTTGAAATTGTGGTAGAACATGAAAAATGGAGTGACTTTCATGTACAAAGTTTTTCATTTTGAGCATTTGTGTAAAAGATATTAATTTTATAAGTTTATTATTAATTCTGCCATTTTAAATAAAAGCTAGGGACTAAGTTTAAAGGAAAGGGTCTGGTTGTGATTGTGAAAAGGACCTGGTGGCGAAATTTAGTGGATCTGGACAGAAACAGAGGGAAACAGCCCCAGGAGCCAGCCACAGTCACCGACTAGTGGCCCCAGCGCACAGGTGGCGCCAGCATGGCAACGGGTGAAGGATGAGGTGGCCTCCAGGGCCAATGACCAGTGGGCCCTGGGGTTGCAATGAATAAAATCCCCAAAAGGAGGGCAA
Organism: Alopecurus myosuroides; assembly: GCA_028641055.1. Classification (NCBI taxonomy): domain Eukaryota; kingdom Viridiplantae; phylum Streptophyta; class Magnoliopsida; order Poales; family Poaceae; genus Alopecurus; species Alopecurus myosuroides. Next base: position 99,247,786 of record CM054061.1, read on the forward strand.
CGCGCCCGCGGGGATTCGATCCTGGGTCGCGCGCTGCGCGCCGACGGGCGTTGCCACTGGGCTATCGTGCGATTGGTGATGGATCTAGTACGCGAATAGTTTTGAGGTGAGCAACGACGCGGTACTGTAACTGAACAAAGGTTCAGACTTTCGTCTAAAACTCGGCGATGGTCGACGGAAACGGAGGGGATCCGCCGGAGAGCGTCCACGGCCGCGCGAGGGCAGGCACGCCAGAGCAAGGGGGAGGAAAACGGAGGCAGGGCTCACCGAGGGGGGGCTGCGGCGATGCCGTTCTTCTCGGGGACAGCGGCTTCAGAGGAGGCGGATGGAAGCGGTCGGGGTTCCGACAGGGCGGAGGAGAGCTCGTCGGCGGCAATCCTGCGGCTCCTCGCGGTCGACTCTGAAGGCGGAAGGAAGCGGTCACCGCGGGCGTTCCATTCCCGCACTCAGCGCGGTGCCGCGGTGACCACGGCGATGGCGGCACGGCGAGGAGCTGCCGGGGTTGTGCTGTTGCTGGGGGTTTCAGAGAGAACAGAGAGGTATAGGAAAAAAAAGGAGGGCGACGGCGGGAGAGAGGAGGAAGAAGGGAGAGGGAGCTAGGGTTGCAGGAGGGGTGCGGCTGCGGGGATTAAGTAGAGGAGGAGGGGGAGCAGGTGGATGCTGCAGGTGGGGGAGGATCCCCCCTCCTCTGTCTCCGTACAGAGGAGGAAGACGACAGCGATTCGTGGGGGGCTAGGCTTGGGGTAGTAGGTGGGCTCAGCCCACTTGGGCTGGCCTGCCTCCCCCAGTTTTTTCCCTTTTCTTTTTATTCCTTTCCTTTTTTTGTAGAGAATAGAAAAGAGAGGAAATAGAAGGGTTTTTAGGGTTTATAAAATTATGAAAAATAAATTGATTGTACTGAACATTGGAAATGCCCATATGCACCAACTTTGGTTTTTCAAAATTTCAAATATTTATTTGGTGTTTGAATTTGAATTTGAAATCCAAATTAGGGTTTTAATAAAAGGAATTTTATTAACCAAGTCAATTGTTAATTTCAATTCAATTTTTATGGAAACAATTGATTTGTTTCTGTTAGTGATTTATTTTGAAAACATTGGAACATACCAAGTATGAGCCAGTTGGTTTGAAATTGAATGGAAGTTCAAATTGAAACACATGCCACATGCAATGCTTATGATGACATGATGCATTAACATAAATTAACAAGAAGCAAAACATTCTAAGGTTGTTTTCATACTTGGGATGTTACAAAACGCCCCCCCTTGAAGGAATCGCGCCCCGAGATTCCTACTGAGAAGAGAAAAGGTCCGGATACTTCTTGCGAAGATCCTCTTCGGTCTCCCACGTTGCCTCTTTATCGGAATGATGAGACCACTGCACTTTTAAGAACTTGGTGCTCTTGTTGCGAGTTTTGCGCTCGGTCTCATCGAGAATGCGAATAGGGTGCTCCTCATAAGAGAGGTCTTCTTGCAGTTCAATGGAATCATGATCAGCTGCATGACCTGGATCTTTGAAGCACTTCTTGAGCTGTGACACGTGAAACACATCGTGCACCTTGGATAGCTTTTCTGGAAGTTCAAGACGATAGGCATTTTCTGCACGCCTTGAGAGAATGTTGAAGGGACCAATATATCTTGGTGCAAGCTTTCCTTTGACACCAAAACGATGAGTGCCTCTGAGGGGAGTTACACGGAGATATGCTTTGTCTCCAGCTGCATAGACCATGTCCCTGTGTTTGCTGTCATAGTAGCTTTTCTGACGAGACTGAGCAATCTTCAGATTGTCACGAATGATGCGAACTTTCTCTTCGGCCTCCTTAACAATGTCAGGGCCTAAGAGTGAACGTTCACCAGCTCCAGACCAATTGATTGGACTCCTGCATCTGCGGCCATAGAGAGCCTCGAATGGTGCCATGCCTAGACTTGCCTAGAAGTTGTTGTTGTAGGAGAATTCAGCATATGGAAGACATTCCTCCCATTTCATGCCAAAAGAGAGACCACATGCTCTGAGCATATCCTCGAGAATCTGATTGACTCTTTCGACTTGCCCTTGAGACTGAGGATGATAGGCTGTGCTGAAGAGAAGCTTGGTGCCCAAAGCTTCTTGAAAGCTTTTCCAGAAATGAGAAGTGAATATGCTTCCACGGTCTAAGCTTATTTCTAGCGGAACACCATGAAGAGGAACAATCTTTGTTGTATAGAGCTCTGCTAACTGACTAGCTGAGATTGTCTCTTTGACAGGAAAGAAGTGAGCGACTTTAGTGAGTCGATCAATGACAACGAAGATTGCATCGTTGCCCCTCTTGGACTTTGGAAAACCCGTGACGAAGTCCATTTCAATCGTGTCCCACTTCCATTCATGGATTTTCAGAGGTTGGAGAAGACCGGCTGTTTTCTGATGAACTTCCTTGACACGCTGACAGACGTCGCATTCAGAAACGTATTGAGCAATTTCACATTTCATGCTAGGCCACCAATACAGTGTCTTGAGATCCTGGTACATCTTTGTACTTCCAGGGTGTATGGAAAGAGGAGTTTCATGAGCCTCCTTGAGAATGACATATTTGAGACTTTGAATTTGAGGAACTGCAATGCGTCCTTCGAAGAACACAGTTCCCTTGTCATCTATTGAGAAGGACTCAAATTTCTCATTGCCTGCTTTGATGTGTTCTACAATCTTCTTGATTTCAGCATCACGAAGTTGTTCAGAACGAATCTTGTCCTCAAGAGTTGGACTGGCTGTCAAGTTTGCAAGATAGCCTTGAGGAACAATACCAAGATTTAGTTTTTGGAATTCTTCATGAAGAGGAGGTTGGCTTTCCATGATCATGAGATTATTGCAATACGACTTGCGACTGAGAGCATCGGCCATAACATTAGCCTTGCCTGGAGTGTAAGAAATGGTACGATCAAAGTCTTTGATCTTTTCAATCCATCTCCTTTGTCTGAGGTTTAGATCTGGTTGAGTGAAGATGTACTTCAGACTCTTATGATAGGAAAAGATTTCAGTGCGATTACCCAACAAGTATTGTCTCCATTTCTTGAGGTCAAACACAACTGCTGCGAGTTCAAGGTCATGAGTGGGATAATTGAGCTCATGTGTGTTCAACTGACATGAAGCATAAGCCACAACTTGACGTTCTTGCATGAGAACTGCACCTAGACCTTGGAGAGAAGCATCACAGAATATTTGGAAAGGTTTGGAAGGATCTGGGCCAACCAGAACTGGAGTAGAAGTGAGTTTAGTCTTCAGGAGATTGAAGCTTTCATCACATTGTGGAGACCAGACGAACTTCTTGTCCTTCTTTGTGAGGTCAGTGAGAGGTTTGGCAATCTTGGAGAAGTTTGGGACGAAGCGACGGCAATAGCTAGCCAAGCCAAGAAAACTTCTTACTTGCTTCACCGTCTTTGGAGGTTTCCAATCAACAATTGCTTTAACCTTTTCTGGATCAATGCCTATGCCCTTGGCAGAGATGACATGACCAAGATAAACGACTTCGGAAATCCAAAACTCACATTTGGAGAACTTGGCATAGAGACGATGCTCGCGAAGCTTCATGAGACTGAGACGAAGATGTTCTTCATGCTCTTCCTCGGATTTTGAGTAGACAAGAATGTCATCAAGATATACCACAACGAACTTGTCTAGGTATTCATGGAAGAAAGAATTCATGAGTCGAGAGAAGGTCGCCGGTGCATTGGTGAGACCAAAGGACATGACGGTGAATTCATATAGACCGTAGCGAGTGGTGAAGGCTGTCTTTGGAATATCCTCTTTTCTGATCTTTATTTGATGGTAACCCATTCTCAAGTCCAACTTGGAGAATATTGAGGCTCCAGCAAGTTGATCAAAAAGATCATCGATGCGAGGAATTGGATACTTATTTTTTATAGTCTTCTCGTTAAGAGGACGATAGTCAACAACGAGTCTCTTTGTTTGATCCTTCTTTGCAACGAACAGAGTTGGGCATCCCCAAGCCGAGGAACTAGGTTGAATGTAACCTTTTTCCATGTACATATCAATTTGTTCCTTCAACAACTTCAGCTCGGGAGTTCCTATCTTGTAGGGATGCTTAGAGATTGGAGCAGTACCTGGTTCAAGTTCGATCACGAACTCAACAGCTCTGTCCGGAGGCATTCCTGGCAACTCTTCTGGAAAGACGTCAGGGAAGTCGCAAACCACCGGAACATTTTCAAGTGAAGGTAGAGGATTTGCATTGAGGGTGCATAGCTGAATGGAACTTGATTCATGTGGAGAATAGATTATCTGGCCAGAAGGGTGGAATAGAGTTATTGACTTTTGAGCACAGTCAATTCTTGCTTTATTGGCCTTCAGCCAATCCATACCAAGAATGACATCAATGTCAGAATTTCCAAGCAACATGAGAGAAGCAAGGAATATGCGACCTTCAATTAAGACTTGATTGTCCTTACTTATCTTGGAAGTCAACATTTGAGATCCCGGGGAGTGAACAGTGATCTGATTGCTTAGTGGAACCACAATTAGGTTGTTTGTTGTGGCAAAGGTCTTTGACACGAAAGAATGTGATGCTCCGGTATCAAACAACACTTTAGCTGGAAAAGAGTTTACGGGAAATGTACCGAGAACGACGTTAGGAGCTTCCTCAGCTTTGTCGATCTTGACATGATTCACCCTTGCGGTCCTCCCGACAGGCCTGTTGTTGGACTTGAAGGCCTTAGGCGGGGGAGCGCGCACCATTGCCTGGTTTGTGTTAGGACGAGGTGGTGGTGGAGGTAGCTGCCTCTGCGTGCACTTGTCGGCGTAGTGTCCCGTCTGCTTGCACTTGTAGCATGTGACGACACGAGGAGGCCCTGGCCTTGGCTGCCCCATCGAAGCCCTTGGATCATGCAGCTGAGCAGGGTTGGGTGGGCGGGGAGCGAAGCCTGGAGAAGTTTGGGCATATGGAGCCCGAGTGACAGCACCATTTGGTACCCAGATGCGGCGCTTCTGCGGAGGGGTGGTCATGTTGGAGGAGGAACCACCCTCACGCGAGTGCTTGCGAGACTCCTCGAACGCCTTGCACCCATTTTCTTCATTGAGCGCGGTGTTAACGAGATCCTCGAAGCTGTCGGCCTTGACATTGGTGAGGGCATACTTGAGTTCCGGGTTAAAGCCTCTGCGGAACCTTGCCATCTTTTTAGCTTCAGTGGACACCTCATCTCCAGCGTATCGAGCAAGGCGATTGAACTCACTCTGATACCCGATGACGTCCAACTTGCCCTGCTTGAGAGAGAAAAACTCTTCACGCATTCTTTCCATGAGACCATCTAGAATGTGGTGTTTCAGGAAGGCTTCCTTGAAACGATCCCACGTGACTGGCATGCCAGTTCTCATGGCCTGGAAGTTTTCCCACCAAGAAGCTGCCTGACCCTTCAGCAGATAGGAGGCATACTTGACCTTGTCTTCTTCAGCTACGTGTGCAATCTCCAGAGCCTTGGCTATCTCACGGATCCAGTCATCAGCGTCTAGGGGCTCGCGTGTGGCCACGAAAGCTCTCGGACCCAGACTGAGAAACTCCTTGATGCTCACTCGTGGAGCTGTCTGGTTGATGTTCTGATTAGCCTGAAACTGAGCCATCTGCGTCATGACTTGGGTCATCTGAGTCAACAGCTCCGTGATTGGCGGTGGTTCAGGCGTGGTGTTCCTTGTTGGCGGCATCCTGAATGGAAATGCATTTTAGCACAACAATAGAAAAGGATAGACTTGGCAACCGAAAGAGCGATTACTATGACGCATGAATAGATAACCAAAAGGTACACCATCACATGTTCAAGTACAACAGAATATCCAACACACCATAAATGGTTCGAATACCAAAGGATAACTAAACATAGCTAAGAATGGATACATCGGTACTCCCATGCTCATCACGCAGGATGGCGGCGAGGAGTACGGCGAGAGGTACGGTGAGGAGCACGCCCACGAAACTAGGTGGAACGACGATCCACGTAGATCTGACGTGGTCTGAGACCGACTCTAGGCGTGGTGAAGTACATAGCGTCGACTCCCTGTGCTCCAAAGCGGGGAATCCCAGTGTAACCAGCACCAAGGTTAAGGAGTGGACCTCTGATCGGCTCGTAACCTCCAGCATCTGGCAGACGACGCCCAACTGGCTGATCGAAACGTGCAAAGTGCTCGTCTCCAACAAAGTCTATGGTGTAAGTCGCCAGACGAGTCAAAGCAAGGTAAAGCTGCTCTCCGACTGAAGCCAATTCCTGAGATAGTGTGCGGGCAACTGCGTCATTGTGTCTCACAAACTGAGCGGTGGTGTGCAGCCTGGAGTTATCATGCTCGTAAACATCCAAGTTGTCGTAGAGAGTGAAGTGAGCTCCCTCCGAAGTGATGTAACCACGGGGGATGTGGCGATAGATAGAATCGTCAAATCCCCAGTAGTCAGCACGAAGGACGGTGAGGCTCACATAAGCTGCCTGATGCACAGCCATATACACTGTGGAATCCACTGCCTCGTAGCGGTGGACTACGCTCATGCCATCATCTGACAGAATATAGACGATAGCCTGGTAGTAGGTCTGCTCAAACTCTCGCTGCTGCTCGTAGACCTGGTACTCTGGTGCCCAACGGAAACCCAGAAAAGTGACCATGTCTCTCAGCATCTCCGGATAACCGGTAGTGCTCTCACAACGAGTCATACGAACCACCTGCGGGTAGAACCTGAGATCCATCTGCAGATGATCGGGGAAGCTTTGATTAGACGCCGGTAGAAAAACTGAAGTGGCAAGCAACAACAAGGTTCCAACGGACGAAAAGGATCTTGAGAAGAACAGGATATCGAAGCAACATTTGGGAAACACGAGACCAAACACTCCTGAGGTACTACGGAAAACCCATCCGGGCTTCTAGAGGATCAATATCTACTGCTTAAGGAATAGAGGATCTACTTCCGGGGCTTATGTGCCTCCGTTCTCAATCGTGAGTAGGCAACATGAAAATCATGTCACAACCACCTCCATTCCTATGGTCTAGTAGATATAACCATCCTAGAGAAACCAGGATACGTGAAATCCTAACTTGAAAGTTTAGATGAGAAGAGAAAACAACGTTGCACTTCCTTACCAGAAAAAAGGGAGGGTGGGTGGGGAAATAAATAAAAGAACAGAATTCCTACTCTCACGTTTCATTTTTCCTATATAGCTACAAAATAGTTTCTAGACTCAACTACGACCAGTAAAAGGGATCCTACAGGCAGACACGCTCTGATACCATTTGTCGCACCCGGACTTCTAGAGGATACACACAGCCCGCTAAACAGTAGATAATTGGCTTACAGGGCCTACCTGCACCCGCATCTCAATATGAGTAGGCCAACACGTAAATGTGTGACAACCATCCTCTACTATTCATCGTCTGTGAAACCATCCAATAGGAATCCGAATACTTCCATTGACGTACTTCATAACATACACACATGGTACGTCAACGGCACTTGAACAAGTGATATCACAACAAATCTCTAAGACACAAAGAAATAGAAATAAGTGGCAAAAGCTCTCACTAGAGCAGAGATAGCAAATACAGTCATGCAGAGGACACATGTCCCAACAAGTCATCATTACATCACAGCGGAAGCATCCAAAGTGTCTGAGTACAGACAAGATCCAAATAGGCCTAAGAGGCCGGAAACGAAAAAGAACAGAGCCCATCCACGAAGTCTCGGATCCTGCCCGGGTCCGCTATCTACTCGTCAGCAACCTCGTCATACTCCACGTAGTAGCCACCATGGGGGTCCTCGGAAACGTAGTCTGCAGAACCAGCAGCCCCAAAGGGGTCAGTACGGACGAGTACTGGCAAGCAAGACGCACAAGATACCAAAGTGTACCCGACAACACCAAGTACAGATGCTTTGGGTTCAACGGAAGATAGTTGAAACAAAGGTGCGGCAGCGGGCTGCACTAACCAACTACAGAGACACGCTACAACATCCGACTAAAAGAAAGGGATAAGATAGCGCATCGGAACCAACTACCACTAACCTCAAACAAACCCATCCTGGATCTCGCCCCTTATCCAAAGAAGCAATCCGAGGATAACCCACACAGCTGGATTAATGAAGGTTCAAGTTATTGTGTTAATATGCCTATTACTAGTAAAATTATTATTAATTAGGTGTAAGTTGTCTAATCCTTGTTAGCCAGCCCTATCACCAAGTCATCCATAACCGCGGACAACACGGCTTCTCGAGAAGATTTAACCCTGCAGGGATGCACCAATTTGGCCGTACACGTAAGAATAACCCGTCAGGCGGGGATCAAACCCACCAAACAGGCCACTCAACACAACCCAACTCTTCTTCGCATCAAGCCCAAAGAACCCCGTGCAATGGAGCGCACGGCTAATCAAGCCCCACGAAGAAAAGGGGACCCTCATAGCACTCTAAGAACGTGTCTCCCTAAATGCCGACTACAAAAGTTACCACCCTGGCGCCAAGGGTTCGCACCTGCATATCCATGCGGCAAATGGAAAACCCGAACTAAATAAGGCGATTTGGACGAGATGCGAATCGAATCAAAGTTGCGGGGGGCGCCCATACACGCTTCCCACATGCGGTTAGCGCGCTCATCATGGATCTAGAGGACAAGAACTTTTCCTAAGTTCGACACTAGCAGGCCTCAAAACCATACCCGGCCTCCTGCCGGTGCCTTAACATCAAAATTATTATTACCTCAAACATTAACAGGTTGTTGTTTAAATATCGAGCCCCAGAACATAATAAATATAGCAAAAGAAAATAACGGACATCAGACTCGAACACAACAACCCTAAGCATGCTAGTAAGACACAAGCCACAGACAACAGGGTTATAGGTGTGGAGGTGAGGCTATATTAGGGTTACAGGATAACATGTGATAGGATCGGAACACAAGCAACAAATCATAAGGCTAGCAGATTAGACAACGGAAAGTATCGGTATCAAGTGTGGAAAGGACACAATGGTTCAGGTGAGTGAATACTTGCCTGCAAACTCAGTAGCCTGGTACTGGGCTAACTCCTCTGAAGTAGTATCGTAAACCTCCTCTGTCTCAACGTCGTCGTCTATTCGAGAAGAAGCAAACAAACAACAAAGAGAGACGAACAATCAATAACATGGCATAATGCACAAACATGGGATGATGCATGACAATTTATTATATGCATCAATTTAATGATAAAGGACATAAGAGCAATTTTAAATGGGCCCAATAGTAATTTAAATTGCATTTGGGAGTTACCCATATGTTATGTTAGTGCATTTAATTGGTAAGGCAAGTGGCAGCAATGTGAGTTGAATTAAAATGCATGGGAATGCATTAAACAGGAAGAGTGCAAGAATAGCTTCAGTTTGGTATATTACTTGTGAAAATTGGAATTATATTTATTTAGTTATGAATTTCACAATTTAAATGGGTTATTTAAGGCATTAATAAGTGGCAGCAATTTCAATTATGCAAAATAGGAATATTATTTTATAAACAGGTAGGACAGTTCATTTTGGATGGAAAACATATTTTGTTCGTTGAATTTGAAATTTTTATGCCCAAGATATGATTTTTGCAATGTTTAAAGCATTTAACAAGTAATAAATATTTTCAGCATCTTAAATTATTAAAAGAAAACAGAAATAAAGTTGAAATTGTGGTAGAACATGAAAAATGGAGTGACTTTCATGTACAAAGTTTTTCATTTTGAGCATTTGTGTAAAAGATATTAATTTTATAAGTTTATTATTAATTCTGCCATTTTAAATAAAAGCCAGGGACTAAGTTTAAAGGAAAGGGTCTGGTTGTGATTGTGAAAAGGACCTGGTGGCGAAATTTACTGGATCTGGACAGAAACAGAGGGAAACAGCCCCAGGAGCCAGCCCCAGTCACCGACTGGTGGCCCCCGCGCACAGGTGGCGCCAGCATTGCAACGAGTGAAGGATGAGGTGGCCTCCAGGGCCAATGACCAGTGGGCCCTGGGGTTGTAATGAATAAATCCCCAAATAGAGGGCAACGCGCCCGCGGGGATTCGATCCTGGGTCGCGCGCTGCGCGCCGACGGGCGTTGCCACTGGGCTATCGTGCGGTTGGTGATGGATCTAGTACGCGAATAGTTTTGAGGTGAGCAACGACGCGGTACTGTAACTGAACAAAGGTTCAGACTTTCGTCTGAAACTCGGCGACGGTCAACGGAAACGGAGGGGATCCGCCGGAGAGCATCCACGGCCGCGCGAGGGCAGGCACGCCAGAGCAAGGGGGAGGAAAACGGAGGCAGGGCTCACCGAGGGGGGGCTGCGGCAACGCCGTTCTGCTCGGGGACGGCGGCTTCAGAGGAGGCGGATGGAAGCGGTCGGGATTCCGACAGGGCGGAGGAGAGCTCGTCGGCGGCGATCCCGCGGCTCCTCGCGGTCGACTCTGAAGGCGGAAGGAAGCGGTCGACTCTGAAGGCGGAAGGAAGCGGTCACCGCGGGCGTTCCATTCCCGCACTCAGCGCGGTGCCGCGGTGACCACGGCGATGGCGGCACGGCGAGGAGCTGCCGGGGTTGTGCTGCTGCTGGGGGTTTCAGAGAGAACAGAGAGGTAGAGGGAAAAAAAGGAGGGCGACGGCGGGAGAGAGGAGGAAGAAGGGAGAGGGAGCTAGGGTTGCAGGAGGGGTGCGGCTGCGGGGATTAAGTAGAGGAGGAGGGGGAGCAGGTGGATGCTGCAGGTGGGGGAGGATCCCCCTCCTCTGTCTCCGTACAGAGGAGGAAGACGACAGCGATTCGTAGGGGGCTGGGCTTGGGGTAGTAGGTGGGCTCAGCCACTTGGGCTGGCCTGCCTCCCCCATTTTTTTTCCCTTTTCTTTTTATTCCTTTCCTTTTTTTTGTAGAGAATAGAAAAGAGAGGAAATAGAAGGGTTTTTAGGGTTTATAAAATTATGAAAAATAAGTTGATTGTACTGAGCATTGGAAATGCCCATATGCACCAACTTTGGTTTTTCCAAATTTCAAATATTTATTTGGTGTTTGAATTTGAATTTGAAATCCAAATTAGGGTTTTAATAAAAGGTATTTTATTAACCAAGTCAATTGTTAATTTCAATTCAATTTTTATGGAAACAATTGATTTGTTTTTGTTAGTGATTTATTTTGAAAACATTGGAACATACCAAGTATGAGCCAGTTGGTTTGAAATTGAATGGAATTTCAAATTGAAACACATGCCACATGCAATGCTTATGATGACATGATGCATTAACATAAATTAACAAGAAGCAAAACATTCTAAGGTTGTTTTCATACTTGGGATGTTACACCCCGGCACTCTGCCGGGAGGGGGAATCATCACCGCAGGGATCTACACCACCATGCACGCCTCCGGAATGATGCGTGAGTAGTTCATCCTTGGACTACGGGTCCATAGCAGTAGCTAGATGGTTGTTCTCTACTCTTTATGCCTCATGTTTAGATCTTGTGAGCTGCCCTACATGATCAAGATCATCTTATTGTAATGCTACATGTTGTGTATGCTGGGATCCGATGAATATTGAATGCTATGTCCAATGATTATCAATCTATCATGTTATTTTCATGTGTATGTTATTTATGATCTTTCATGCTCTCCGTTGTTAGTAGATGCTCTGGCCAAGTAGATGCTAGTAACTCCAAGAGGGAGTATTTATCGATAGTGGGTTCATACCTCCCTTTCACTCACGCTCGAGTGACAGAAACGTAAACGGGTGGGGGATGTGTTGTTGCCACTAGGGAGAAAATAATGATGTTTACATTGTTTACATTACACACTTTGCTTACTGCGATTATATGTTGCTTGCAACTTAATACCCAAGGTTTGCTCGAATGTCATTCTGAGGGTGGATTATTAGTCATAGATGCAGTTGGATAACAGTCTATGTATCTTGTTGTAATACCCGCAAGAATCACATAGTAGTCATCATGTCATGCATATGCACTACGGTACAGCCTTTATATCCGTCAATTGCCTAACTGTAATTTGTTTACCCAACATGCTATCTATCTGTTTTGGGAGAGACACCTCTAGTGAACTGTGCACCCCGGTCCATTTTCCTCATGCTGATAATACAACCACTACAATCTCTGGTTTCATATTGTTGTTACTGTTTTTCTACTACCATCACTGTTCTTTTTCATCTACTGCAAACAAATATTATTTTCCACACGGTACGTTTAACCTCTTTGTTTTCAGTAAAACGGTGAGATTGACAACCTCACTGCTTCGTTGGGGCAAAGTGATTTGATTGTGTTGTGTAGGTTCCATGTTGTTTCTGAACCGGTAGTGCGCCCTGCCACATCAGCTGCATCAACCTTCGGAAGTGATTTCTTTCTCCTACTGGTCGATTCAACCTTGGTTTCTTTCTGAGGGAAACTTGCTACTGTGATCTTCATACCTTACTCTTGGGCTCTCCCAACGAACGTGTGTTACACACGGATCAACGGGGAGCCTAGGTAGTTCTACTATGAGGGGTAGAATATCGGGGGTAAAACTGCGTTGCATGAAATGGGTGGGCATGTGAGATGCGGGGAAGCAAAGTGAATGTTTTGGATCAACGGCCGGGCCCCACACGTAAGTAAGTGTGGATAGGAACGATCGCCTGGTTGTGCAACATGGTGTTGATCTCTTGTGGGTAAAGTAACACACCTCTGCAGAGTGTAAAAAAATGTGACTTGTTATTCCCTATTCCGGGAAGGAGCTGCAAACCCTGGAGGAAAGGAACTTCGTGAAGTTCTAGCACATGTGAAGATTTGGCGGGCATAGTTTTCCATATAAAATCAATCTCTTGAAGAAACGTTTTCTCTTAAAATCTACATTAGTTAAAGACTATTTAGAGTCGAGGATTGTAGATAGTGCATCAAACAACCCACCTTACATAATGAACTTGTTGATTAATGTTGGTTACTTATTCCTTCCCTTTGAACCACTATTAGAGTATGAAGATCTAGAATAGGCATCCTTGAACATCATCGGAGGTCAAGATAGTGTCTACTACGAGGAGCCAGATCATTCAGTCGAAGTTGAAGGGGTGGACTACATCATCCAATATGGAGCCAATCCGGAGGAGGCAGATTCCGACTAGGGTTAGCTTGGTCTAGTAACCCAGTACTTAAGCACGGTCGAATCGAGCAACCCTGGACTTCCATATTAGGCTATTGAGTTCACGTGTATGCATTAACTTGCTTTTAAGTTGATGTTGTATAAGTTCAATAATGAGGTGACCTCTCGTCTGCACAACTATGTTTTATTATATATGTTTGTATGACATGTGGATCCATAATGTTTCTGTTGTAGTACCCTGAGGGGTATAATATTTGCGGAATGGTGTTCTGTAAGTGTTATGTCAACGACTTGCGTACCACAACATGCGGTGGTATGCTAGGTCACTACACATCGGCTCATCAAATGAAGTCTCCCTGGATCCTTCCCCTTCTCGATGGAGTGCTTGTTGGCATCAAGGGACCAATGGGAGTTGTTTAGTGTCAGAGTGGTGCTTCAGCATGGTGGTCTCCACCTCTTGCACTTTGGTCAATCTGATGGTGATGATGCTTCTCTTTCCCCCCTCATGTGACTCACCCGGGCAAAAGGTTTAAACTCGAAAAATAAAACAGAAACGAAACATCCATGTAGCAGCCTACTACACGAGGAACGAAAATACACACACCCACGCAAGAAGTGGCGGAGCTTCATCAAAATAATAAAGGGGGGACAACAGATATTAGCTGAGAGATGAGAGGGACAATCTTCAAAACATTCTCACATATGGGGTAAAAAAGCTAAATGTGACTAGTAGTACGCAATTTTTTGTGACTAGGGGGGCCATGGCCTACCTTGGCCACAACTAAGCTCTGCCCCTGCATGCAGAGGTGGAACCGAAACAAGGCTGTCGAAACAAAACACTCTAGTCTGCTGATGTCTACGCACGCTTCTATTCTTGTAGACAGTGTTGGGCCTCCAAGTGCAGAGGTTTGTAGAACAGCAGGAAGTTTCCCTTAAGTGGATCACCCAAGGTTTATCGAACTTAGGGAGGTAGAGGTCAAAGATATCCCTCTCAAGCAACCCTGCAATTAAGATACAAGAAGTCTCTTGTGTCCCCAACACACCAAATATACTTGTTAGGTATATAGGTGCACTAGTTCGGCGAAGATATAGTGAAATGCGAGTAATATGGATGGTTATAAGTAATAATAGCAATCTGAAATAAATATGGCAGCAAGCAAACATGTAGCAGAACAGGCGGAAAACGGTGTTTAAATGCTTGTAAACAAGGCCTAGGGATCCTACTTTCACTAGTGGACACTCTCAACAATGATCACATAATTGAATAACTAAACATCTTCTCTTCACTAAGCTACTCTTAACCCTCTCCGGTTGGATAACAAACACTAATCATTGCGTAGGGCTGCAAAAAGCATTCCTTAAAGTAAACATTACCATGTCTAGTTAGCCCCAGACTGTCAACTTGAGCACCCTAGAAGGTACTATATAAACACCACAATTCATAGATGAGACACACACGATGTGCACACTGTCACCTTCACACCGCGGGACAAGGTGACTCCAAAGTTCATATTAATAAAACACTTGAGTAGAACAATAGATGAAGAGTAACATCTAGTTATTCAACTAGATTACAAAGCTCATGATCACATATAGATCACACCATGGGAGAGAGAGATGAACCACATAGCTACCGGTAGAGCCCTCAGCCTCGGGGGAGAACTACTTCCTCCTCATCATAGGAGACAGCAAAAGCAATGGAGATGACGATGGAGTCGATGGAGATGGCTTCCGAGGGCACTTCCCGGTCCCGGCAGGGTGCCAGAACAGAGATTTGTCCCCTCGAAACTTGGATTGACGATGACGGCGGCTGCGGAAGGTTTCGTGGAATTTTGCCGATTAGGTTAGGGTTTTCGGGAGGAAGGCCTTAAATAGGCGGAAGAGCAACGCCGGTGGGCCACCAGGGTGGCCTCACCACCCCTAGGCGCAGCCAAGGGGGGCCCGCGCCTGGCTATGGTGAGGGCCCCCTTGTGCCCGTCTTCGACTCCTCTTCGGACTTCTGGATGCTTCCGGGGAAAATAGGAACTTCAGGATTCGTGGGGTCCAATTCCGAGAATATTTCTAGAACAACTTTTCTGGAATAAAAAACAGCAGAAAACAGGGAACTTGCACTTGGCATCTTGTTAATAGGTTAGTCCCGGAAAACGTGTAAAAATGATATAAAGAAGGGAGAAAACATGTAGCAATTGGCATAATATCAACATGGAACATCAAAAATTATAGATACGTTGGATACGTATCAAGCATCCCCAAGCTTGGTGCCTACTCGTCCTCGAGTAGGTAAATGATAAAACAAAATAATTTCTGAGCTGACATGCTACCACACAATCTTGATCATAATATGTAAAGTAGAGCATGTAAACTAGGATCAAATGAACTAAAGTTGTGATCTATATTTGATATCAACATGTAATGCATAAACAAATAAGTAGAAAAAAGCAAAACTTTTAATGAATCAATACTAAAAGTCTATCAACCGTGCAAAGATTATTAGAGATGATTTAAGCTTTCAAGAACAACAATATCATGCACGTCAAACGATCTTCACAACCCCTTTAGGATCAAGTCAAGCTTTCCACACGATGCAATGCTTGAATCTTAAATTATTTGCGCACTAAAAACAAGCAAGTGTTCTGCGTTGGTCCCTGGCACCGAGATGTTATGACAAATAGAACATTATGGGGGGTTTGGAAGGTCAATGGAACAAAGTCTCACAAAGCTGAAAGTGGTCATTAGACAAGAGAAAGTCTTACAACCGAAGCTATGCAAGGAGTAGGGATTGCCACACAACGGATGCACATAGAGCTATAAGTGTATGAAATCTCTCCAATGGAACTAGTGGGGGTGCATCCAACTTGCTTGCTCACGAATACCTAGAGCTCATTTGAGGAGGCTCATCATTGGAATATACAAGACAAGTTCTATAATGTAAAGTTCCCCACATAATTATGAATGAATGATAATATGAAAACTTTCTCCAAATTGAAGTATTGGTGCTAAAAATGAAGCACAAGTGTGGTATATAAAGGATAGTGATGCGCCCCCTCTCTCTTTATTCTCTCTTTGGCCCTTTTTTCTTTTTGGGCCTTTTCATTTATTTTATTTTATTTTTTTATATGTCCTCACCAGTAGGGGCAACATCCTATATTACAATGAATCATCAGACTTTTAGTACTCATAACTCATAAAGAAATATCTCTGATGTCTCTAACTGCATCCTGCCAGTGTAGCAGTATGCATAAATAACCATGAAGCTCATCATCAAGTAACATAATGGAGGTGGATGTTCTGCAGCAATATATCTCGGAATGGCTATGGAAATGCCATGATAGGTAGGTATGGTGGCTGTCTTGAGGAAGAATATATGAGGTTATGCGTAGGAGAACAAAGTCCTCCCACGGGATTTGGATGCACTGGTGAAGTTTGCACCAACTCTCAATGTGAGAAAGGGCAATGCACAGAGGCTAGCAAATATGGATGGTGGAAGTGCCAGGAACCTCAACATAGACTCATCGTTAAAAAATTACAGCAAGCAAATCATCTTACAAGGCACAATGCAAATCACTCCAAGAGGGTCCGTGGGAGTGACAAGTCACTGTTAGCCACCTCGACTGTAGCGCGTACCAAGAGGACGATCGGAAATGTATCACTCGTAGCAATCATATACCATTGTTTCTATCAGCTGGTAATTTAAGTGTGGCACAAATTCAAGTTTCTTAGACCAACCATTAAAAGTTTCTACTTACTAGTCCTTCCCGTTTATCCATTAAGAAAATTAATATATCAAAACAACAACAATGATTCAAGTGAAGCAGTTTAGTGATCTAAAAGACCATGCAATCTTTTCCACTATAACAACTATCACAATAGAATTCCTATTTCCAAGCAAACACGCATATAAGAACCACCTAACTACAAAATCTAACAGCTCTGAACAAAGGATGCATGCAAAACAAGAGCTGGAAGCACTAAAATATCTAAGCATGAATACTCAACAAATATAAGTGAAGCACAAGAGTATTCTAACGAAAAAGCGGAGCGTGTCTCTCTCCCAAACAGATATGCTAGGATCCAACTATTTATTACAGCAAAGAAAGCCAAACAAACTGAAAACAAAAATAAAAGACGCACCAAGTAAAGCACATAAGATGTGACTGAATTAAAATATAGTTTCGCTCGAAGTGACCTGATAAATTGTTGATGAAGAAGGGGATGCCCAAGGCATCCCCAAGCTTAGATGCTTGAGTCTCCTTGGAATTTGCTGGGATGTACCACCGGGGCATCCCCAATATTAGGCTTTTCACTCTTCTTGATCACATCATATCATCATCTTCTCTTAACTCTTGAAAACTACCTTCACATCAAACTTCTCACAATCTTCATTAGCAACGTCAATGCAAATCGAAATAATAAATTCACATGGTTCAGTTTCAACAGAAGCCTAACACTCATAAACACATTAGCTACTGTCAAAACTTCATTTAAAACACTTTTTCTCGAAAGAACACCAAAAGAAAGAGATTAAGAGGCAAATACAATTATTAGCAGAAATCTGTCAAAACAGAACAACAGGTAAAGATGATTTTTTTTTAAATCCTCTGTTGCTCAATTCAAAAAGTGATCAACTAAGAAAAGTTTCGTATATATCCCAGGATAACGCACAGAAAAAACTCAGGTCATTTTGAATTTTCTGTGATTTTATATGATTTTAACAGTGGACGGTAGAAATCTGTTTCCTGCACAGAAATCCGAAATATAGTCTCAACTTTCCACTAGAGGCTTTACTTGGCTCAACAAAGACACAAAAGAAAAGATACAGCGAGGTTTCCAAGGAAATAGAAATATCCAGGTGCAAAGAAAAAAAAACGACGGAAAACGGGTTGAAAACGGAGAAATAAAACGGGTTGTCTCCCAGAAGCGCTTTTTTTAATGCCTTTCAGCTAGGCACAATGATTTTTAAAAGATGCTCACATAAGAATAAGAGTTGAAGAACAATAAGAGAGCATCAAGAAGCAAATATAAAACACATTTAAGTGTAACCCACTTGCTATGAAAAAGAATCTTGTAGAAAAACAAGTCAACGAAGCACAAAGTGACTAGCATAGGAAGACAAAATAAGTGCAACTTAAAAAAATTCAACATAAAGAGGGGAAACTTAATATTGTTGAGATGCATAAAACCATGTTGCCCTCTCTCATAATAACCTTCAGTATCATCATGAATAAAATTAACATTATAGCTATCACATAAAACATTCTTATCATGAGCCACATGCATAAAAGAATTAATACTCTCCACATAAGCATAGTCATTCTTATTAATAACAACGGGAGTAGGATTATCATAAAGAACTCGAACATGATAGAAAAGGTTGCATATTAAAGAGATGGTTTTGGGTAATCCCACCATAATTCTGGCAAGTTTCATGAGGATGATTGTAATTATAGCCTATGTTATAACTTTCTTTATAATAATTATCAAAGACTGGAGGCATATTTAAATCAAAATTAAATTTCTCCTGAATAGTAGGTGGACTAAAAATGTCATATTCATCATTGCAATCATCATATATTGGAGGCATAATATCATCACAAGCAATAAAATAGTTTTCTTCCAAAAGGCGTTCATTTGTAAACATATCATCATTTTTACAAGGAGGAGATGTATCAAGCATATAATCATTAGTAGCAAAGGGATTTTCAAACAAATCATCCATAAGTTTAGAGATTTCTATATTATCATTGGAAGGAGAATGGATAGTACGAATAGTACAACAATTATTAATATCATCGTTTTCAGAATTGGTACCAAACAGATTTTCAATATCAAATGTAGTGTGTTTCTCCCAATCATGATCACTTCCATAAATAACAGGCATAGGAAAATCATCGAGTTTAGACTCATCGGCAAAAGCTGTAATATGAGCAACATGCTTAGGGAGAGATACCGTTACCTCTCTCCTTTTACTCCTATTTTTCTTCTTCTTCTTCCCCTCTTTAGGAGGGAGAGGCTTAAAAGGAAGCTTCTCCACATACCCTGGTTTACTGTCAGAAACAATAGAAAGAACTTTGGAGGATTCCTCCTCCTCGTTAATAAGAACAAAACTCATATTAGTCCTGTCATATTTTGGTAAAGTGTCCTATTTTAGAATATTTTGTATGTAAGTATTTGCATGGCAATTTTCAACACAATAAAGATGACATTCATGCAAGACACTATTCATATCAAAAGCACTCCTATCAATCAATGAAGTTTTTCTTAATAACTCTTCACACCCCAAAAATAATGTAAGTTCATCATGCTTATTAGGGGTGATCGTGTCATCACAATACAAACTTGCAGTACTCATAGGATTCGAAAGGCTACTATCATGGCTTGAGCATTGAAAATTAAAATGACCCACTTTACAGCAAAGTTCACAAATAAAAAGATAGAGGGCACAAACTTTTTCACCAAGATCATTTAGAGCCCTATCTCACATTCTAGTTTTTTCATTCCTATGATGGATACAATATTCTTCTTTGATTTGATTATTTTCACAAGGTCTAAGTGCTCCACAGAAATTAACATGCTTATAAGAAATAGTACTTTCAGAAGTTTGAGCATGTTTATTGCAATCATCAATAACAATTTCATTTTTCATGCAAGTGTCTTTAAAAGGTTCATGATATATGTCACCATTTTTAGGAAGATTAATATAAGAAGCAAAGGATCTATACCAACCGAAAGCTATTTGAGGATCAAGACCATATTTAGCATTAAGCTCATGAAAATCAGCAGTTTCAGCAAAAGTATTAATGCAATCATACTCATAGTTTATACCTGATTCTTTACCTTCGTTGTTATTCCAATCTTCACTATTGATTCGAATTCTGTCAAGAAGATCCCACTTAGCTTCAACCTTCTTACTACAAAAAGAACCCTCTGAACAAGCATCTAGATAATCCTTCCAATGTCCTGAAAGCCTTGCATAAAAATTAGTAACAATTATTTCCCCAGGAAGATCATGGTTAAGACATTTGATTATTAATGTTTTCAGTCTTCCCCAAGCTTGGGAAATGCTTTCTCCATCATGAGGCCAAAAATTATAAATGTAATTCCTATCTAAATATAGTTCATGAGAAGGATAAAATTTAGAGTAAAAGAGAGATTCAAGTTCCTTCCACTCCAAATGATGAGGATCATCTAGTAGTTCATACCACTCCCTTGCTTTGTCCTTAAGTGACAAAGGGAATAGCCTCCTCTTAACTTGGTCCATTGAGATACCTACACACTTGAATAACTCGCATAATTCATGCATAAAGTGTAAATGATCACTAGGATGGACAGTTCCATCTCCAAAATAACGGTTATCCATGACAAGTTCAACAATTTTCTTGGGTACTTTAAAATGAATGCTTTCAGTAGGAGGATTTAAAATTTCACAAGCATCATTAGGTTTATCACATATGGGAGATAAAGTATCATCAGAGCAATTTTCTCCTCTAAAGCTGGAAAACTAAAAAGATCGTAAAAACTAGCTTCCCTAAGCTTAGACTTTTCCCTAGCATTAGTAATCATGGGGTACAAAGAATTAATGCTAATAACATTGCTATCACTATTATGCAAACAAACTTCCATAGGTTTTTTAAATTTTCTCTTCAAAAGCACCGTGTCCTAATTCAAGATAAATATTATAAAGTTCTATCATATTTTTGTTGTTTTCCATTAAGACTACTAGTAAAAATAAAAACAAGAAGAGAGTAAAAATAAGCCTAACTAGTGAAAAAAGAAACAAAAACTATAAAATTGCAGAATCTAAAGGAAATAACTCCGAGCACTCACACCCGAGGATGTGAGTACCTTTTACCTTACCTCCCCAGCAACGGCGCCAGAAAAGATCTTGATGTCTACGCACGCTTCTATTCTTGTAGACAGTGTTGGTCCTCCAAGTGCAGAGGTTTGTAGAACAGCAGCAAGTTTCCCTTAAGTGGATCACCTAAGGTTTGTCGAACTCACGGAGGTAGAGGTCAAAGATATCCCTCTCAAGCAATCCTGCAATTAAGATACAAGAAGTCTCTTGTGTCTCCAACACACCCAATATACTTGTCAGGTATATAGGTGCACTAGTTCGGCGAAGAGATAGTGAAATGTGAGTAATATGGATGGTTATAAGTAATAATAGCAATCTGAAATAAATATGGCAGCAAGCAAACATGTAGTAGAACAGGCGGAAAACGGTGTTTCAATGCTTAGAAACAAGGCCTAGGGATCCTACTTTCACTAGTGGACACTCTCAACAATGATCACATAATTGAATAATTAAATATCTTCTCTTCACTAAGCTACTCTTAACCCTCTCCGGTTGGATGACGAACACTAATCATAGCGTAGGGCTGCAAAAAGCATTCCTTAAAGTAAACATTCCCATGTCTAGTTAGCCCCACACTGTCAACTTGACGCCCTAGAAGGTACTAGACAAACACCGCAATTCATAGAGGAGACACACACAATGTGTACACTGTCACCTTCACACCGCGGGGACAAGGTGACTCCAAAGTTCATATTAATAAAACACTTGAGTAGCACAATAGATGAAGAGTAACATCTACTTATTCAACTAGATTACAAAGCTCATGATCACATATAGATCACACCATGGGAGAGAGAGATGAACCACATAGCTACCGGTAGAGCCCTCAGCCTCGGGGGAGAACTACTTCCTCCTCATCATAGGAGACAGCAACAACGATGGAGATGGCGATGGAGTCGATGGAGATGGCTTCCGGGGGCACTTCCCCGTCCCGGCAGGGTGCCAGAACAAAGATCTGTCCCCCAAAACTTGGGTTGACGATGACGGCGACTGCTGAAGGTTTCGTGGAATTTCGCCGATTAGGTTAGGGTTTTCGGGAGGAAGGCCTTAAATAGGTGGAAGAGCAACGCTGGTGGGCCACTAGGGTGGTCTCACCACCCCAAGACGCGGCCAAGGGGGGCCGCACCTGGCTATGGTGAGGGCCCCCTGGTCCCCGTCTTCGACTCCTCTTCGGACTTCTGGATGCTTCCGAGGAAACTAGGAACTTCAGGATTTGTGGGGTCGAATTCCGAGAATATTTCTAGAACAACTTTTCTGAAATAAAAAACAACAGAAAATAGGGAACTGGCACTTGGCATCTAGTTAATAGGTTAGTCCCGGAAAACGTGTAAAAATGCTATAAAGAAGGGAGAAAACATGTAGCAATTGGCATAATATCAACATGGAACATCAGAAATTATAGATATGTTGGAGACGTATCATCTGCGCATCCAAAACCTCTACGATGGACAAGCAAAAGCCGTAGGAAACATGTCTTCAACTTTATCTTCTCCACCATCTTCACCCACCACCGCGCTTAACGCTTTGCGTTCTGGATGCACCTCCATTGATTTAGCAAGGAATACATAGAAAGCATGTTAGACAAAGGATATGAAACCAGCTTATTGTTAAACAGTAGATCATTTCGGGCAAGTCAAAACGCCCATTCTGCCGCCCCAAACAGACCCTATCTTAAGAAATTTGCTCCGTTTCCCGGATTTTCCAAAGCCACCTCCACAAAATCTTCAAAGGAAGTCGTAGGAAGCTCCTAGACCAATGATTGTTTCATCGACCACCACAAGAAGTGAGCAGGAGGACAATTGAAAATCAAAGGATTAGCTGTTTTTGGCTTCCCACGCAACTTACAGATTGGATCCCCAGGCAAGCCTTTAGTTTTCAGTTTTGTGGTCACCTAAATACGAACTCGAAAGAACCTCCACAGAAACAATTTAATTTTTAGCGGGATATTTGTTTTACATAGGTCTTTCATCCTAGAATCAATTATTCCTGGATTGAGGATTTCCACATACATAGATTTAGAGGAATAGACCTGGTTTTTTATTCAACACCCAATAACCAACATCTTCTTGGGCTGATAAAACAACCGTGGCCACTTTGCCATTTGGTTTGTTCCACTCTTCCACCTCCAACGGGCCAAAAATCCGACGAAAGGTCAGGTTTAAATCTTGCAAAACCAACACATCCTCCACCGTTGCATGCTGATTGCAAAATGCATAGATGCGGGGAAAGGATATCTTCAACGCGACTTGATCAAGCCACACGTCCTCCCATAAGCTGGCTTCTCTTCCATTTCTTATCTTATAAGTTATTCCTCTCTTAACCCAATGTTTGATGGCATGCAACCCCTTCAAAAACAGTGATCCCCCTGGAAGGACAAGAGCGAAAGAAACTACCTTCCCTAAGGTACTTTTTCCTCAAGAGTTGACTACTCAAATCCTTATCTTAATGTCCCAGTTTCATTATCCATTTGGCCAAGAGAGAAATATTGTGAGCCCGGGTTTCAACAAACCCCAACCCACCGAAATTTGTTGGGCCAGACTGATCTTGCCAACGCACCATATGCTATTTACTCTGATCTCTAGCCCCTTTCCGAGAAAAAAATCGCCCTTTTCATGTCCATTTTATAATGAGTACCCTTCGAAAGATGGTAGAAACCCATCACAAAGTTAGGCACGTTGCTAAGACAAGAGTCAATAAGGATTTTTCTACCCCCTGACGACATCGATCGCCAACATCCCAGCTTTTTCATAATCTTGTTTGGAAGGAACTCAAAGTCAGATGCCAGCAGCTTCCGATGAGAAATTGGCACACCCAGATATTTCATCGGAAAGGAGCTCAAGACACAAGTGAACAGATTTGCCACCCTAAGCCGCTCCTCCCTGTCCACCCTAAACAGAGAACTCTCACTCTTTTCGTAGTTAATTTTAGGCGTGGCATCGCTCCGTAACAATATAGAAGGAAACTCATGGAGATAATTGACATTGGTGTACCTTATTAAGACAGAATATTCTTTCAGCGGGAAGAAGCCGATCTCAAGATTCGTCGGTTTGGTCTTAAGGAGGTGCTCATAGGGATAGACTATACCATTCATACGCGTTTGCGTTTGTACCGGGCTTAAAAAACAACCAATTCAATATCTTAAATAGTGTAAACAAAAAACAGTGTACGAGATTTTAAACGTTCTGGATAGAGTCGTGCCACAGCAAATCAATCACCAACCAAGTAGTTTATCTACTGCTTATAGAACTTAATGCACAATCAATGCAACTAGATAATACTAGTACACATGATGTCCGGCCCGGCCCCTGATTATGTCAATCATCAAACTGACCCATGAACGTGAAGCAACCAGCATCTCAAACCCGACAACATTGTTAAAAAAAAAAGAGCCGAGACCTTCGTAGTGAGCTTGGGCAGGCAAGTACACACTATCTTACTCTCGCCGCAATTCCATTGGCCCCCTAGGGAGCATCCACCTCCCATGATCCAAACAAGCTGATTACCCGATCAGTGCACTTTCACTAGAAAAAAGTACTCCTACTACTCGTACTAATACAGCAATCAGCCTGTTGGTTTGCACAGTGCGTTCCTTGGTCTTCTTTTTTCCCCCAAGATTCCATAGACTAGGTTGTTTTGTTTTCTTCTAGCTAGGGCACTATAGTATACTCTGGGCCTCTGGCCAGCCAGTAGGCCTGGCGAAGGCGAAGCATCTTCGTGATTGGACCTGAGCCAGGAGGAGTACGTACGGCTGGTTCCAGCCAGCGGAGGACCGTGCGGCGGCGCGGACTACCCTACCCGGCCCCGGCGGCTCGATCTCGAACTTGGCGCGTGCGTCAGCGACGGTGACTTTACTATTCTTTCGCTTCACGGGCAGCCGCATTGCTAGTGCCGTCGTCAGCTTCGCGTGGGTCAACGACGACCCGGCCGGCAGGGAGACAACTTTATGACGATGTGCTCGCATACCCCACCAGTACACCAGCAGCAGTACCGTTGCGGATACTCTGAGGTGAGGTGTACCTCTCTGACATGTACCACGGCGCATGCGTGTCAACACCTCAGAGTGGGGCGGTCAAACACCTGGCAGCGAGTGCACACAGAGTCTTCTACTCTTCCGTGAGCAGGCTGGGACTATGATGGTCAAAAGATGCAGAACCGGCCGTCCCCGGCGCGATCTTTCTTTCAACGGCGGTCAAAACACTATTCAGATCGGCTTCGGCTTTAGACGGCGACCAAGAAGAATTACCGCAGCACCACTCAATACATACAGTACACAGGAATAAACAACCAGGTTTTTTTCTTTGTTTGACCGACCTGTTTTACACCGCTACTACTCAGTTCGACTAGTCCACTTCACTGCTTAACCAATGAACCACTCCACAAGATAACACACGGTACTACTTATGTTTTAAATTATAAAATTATGAGACACGGATGAGAAACACTGCTACTTTTGACCCCACTTTTTTCTCCTATGTATATTGAATAAGTTATGTACAGGTTTTGACCGCATGCAGGCCATGGTACTAGGCGCGCGGTGGTCGATCAGAGAGCTGCCTGTGCCACCAAGTGCGCCTTACCGCCTCCGCCTTGTGCCTTCAGGGAATACAGCAGTTCCTGGAGGAAAACGATATTAGAAAGGAGAAATGACCAAAGAGGAGCAGCTAGTAGCTAGGCAGCCATTTGGAGATGGAAAATTACCAGGTCCCCAGCACCGGAGGCGAACGAAGGGTAAAGCTCGGAAAGCGATTTCTCTTCCTTCAGTCTCTCGAGGCCCTCGAGCCGATCCGGCATCGCCTCGTCAGTACCGGTCTCTTCTTCTCTCGCAGAGGATCCCTTCCTGGAGTTCTTCCTCAAGTATATCTCCACTTCTTTGGCTTCCCGTGACAACTGAAGAGCAACAAACTGAAAGAGATCGCAGAAGCAGAGTTAAGCAGAGTGTTTTGCCTACTCATATTGATCCAAGCGTGTGGAGGCAAGTGACTAGGGGATGACCTGGCACAGATGGCGAACAGAGAATGTTGGCTGGCAACTGAGATACGACTTTTCCAACTTCGGCATGCTTTGTCCATCAAGTGGAACCAGAACAAGATACAGGTTGAGCTGCACAACGCAACAAAAATATTCAGCAAACCTAATGGATATAAAGCCTTGGCCTTCGTGCACAAGGTTCGCTTAGCCCAGGTGGCCATGTACGTGCATGTGGTGATGTTCATATAATCATATTGCCTGTGCGGCACTAGAGAACACACAGACTAACACATGAACTTTCAGCCAGCCATTTAGTATGTTCAGTAATGTGAATTTTTGGAAGCACGAGTATGAAATAGCAGCTGTAAACATTATAGAGGAAAACACTGCAGATTTAAACTGTTGCGATGGTCAGTTTTTACCTTACTGTCAAACTCATCAGAGTTACGGAGATGATCCACCAACTTGGCGACACGCCCACCCTTGATCATCCTCCCGCTGGAGCCACCGGCACTGCCATGTCGAGTCTGACTACGGGTGCCGTTTTTGCCCCAGGCAAGCATCTCTCCGCGCAGTGGAGAAGTAGCCAAGATGTCTCTGGCACCTCCCATATCATCATTATTATCCTCATAGCTACTCTCGACGCTGCCAATAATCTTAGCAGGGGATGATCGTGGCACAGGCCATCTCCGAGGTCTTTTCAGCTTCACATCCGGTGAACGATCGTCAACGGAAGACGATTCTTTGCTGCCGTCATTGCCATTTTCTTCTCTCTCGTCATCATCGATGTCAGACGCGGCAACATCAGGAGAACTGTTCCGTCCTCTCCTCTTTGTCCGCATATTCCCACGAGTCTTTCTTGATGAAGCTATTGCCGCCTTTGCAGTGGAGCGTTTCTTCACGAGTGCTTCTGTCTGTCTTCGAAATGTTTCAGCAATGCATTCTTGAATCTTTCATGACAAATGAAGTAAATGTCAATAACAAGAAGACAAATACCAAATAGGCATGGAAGATAATTTCCCACAAGACATAGACAGCCAACAAACCAACCTTTTTGTTGCGAGTCTTCTCCTCCTCACCAAAAGCAAGTTCCTGACGTATCAAGTAAAAAATTAGAATCACTAGGATAGGTACTACAACAAAAGCTAGATAAACAAGAGTAACAAGACAACTAAGCATGACAACTGGATAACTTATGCATCACCTCTTCCTCGTACTTGTCAATATCTGGATATAAAGCTAAAATTAAAGCGTCAAAATTAGGATCATCCCTCAAGGAACGTCTGCTCTTGCAATGAGTGCGGCATGCTGGGCATTCGTTATTTCTGCAAAAAACACCAGCATCACTTATATTGTCAATGAAATGAAGTATATATTTGGAACTTTCTAACCCCCAATTAGATTGGATCTACACTTTTTTGAAAGGTGACACTGAGACAAGACTTTGCAGACAGATAATACAAGGGAGCATACCCAAGCCGCATGGATTTATCAATGCAATCCCTACAAAACCTGTGCAAACACTCCATAACTGTTCTTGTTTTCCGGATAATGCCTGCAACAGAGGACCATAAGACAAGCCAATTCTCAGATATCACAGTTTGCACAGAGATGCTACACATACAAAAAGCTTACTCATCCTATCTTATAATAGTATAAGAGGTAGTTGCAACATTGTGGACAGTCCAAAATGCATATTGCCGTAACAGAAGCATGTGAACCTTACATGTGCTAGTTTCAACATTTGCGTAACAGAAGCATGTGAAGTAGTACATAATTATAAAAACTCTGACATCTACAGGGCAAGATCATCCAATTTTAATTAATCCCTCTGTCTCAAATTAATTGTCACAAAGATTGACAAAAGTTGATGTATCTAACACTAAATTGTGTCTAGATACATCCACTTTTGTCCATCTTTGTGACAATTAATTTGAGACGGAGTGAGTACAATTAATGCTTTCAAGACAGAAATCATGCAAAGTGAACCGAATCATTATCTCTCAATCTGAAACCAAGTTGACAAGGCATATTCTCACCTAAGCATATAGGGCACTGCACTTCCTTCCGTATATCCATTAGTTTCACTAGTATGAACCTGCATGAGAAAGCAATATTTTTTTATCTACCAGTTTCGAGCCTTGAATAACATGAAAAACAAATATTCCATTACCAATTGGCATATCAATTACTGATTAAAAATTTATGGAACACACAGAAGTATTCTGTGGTATTTTTTTTTTCAACAAATATATAGTTGCAACATAAAGAACATAACGTTCAGGTTTACAAAATGGAACAAAAGAAAACAGTAACACCACAAGAGTACTTGAACACTGGAACTAATATCCGACAGGCGAAAGAAGAGTCAATCAGATTCAGTTAACCAGCTGGGAGATGTAAGCAGTACCAGCAAAATCCAAAAGACACATAATTGAAGGTCAGCAAAGACTATGCCTACATAATTACCTGGATCAATTCTGACAAGGTATGTATTACACAACCTGACAATAGAGTTTCTCTAACGAACAAAATGCTTTCCTGACAGGAAACTCACTGCTCCTACAGTAACCATGGGGCTGATTTTCAACTAGCAGCTAGTATTAACTAAAGGAGACAAATACACAAAAGAAAAGCTATCTGAAGAAAAAGAACTCTTATCTATCATGCGTGATCGCCTATGAATTCAGTAGAGAAGAAATATTCATAGATACAGCTGCGGAATTCAGTCAGGGGGGAATGATTCATACAGACAGCCGATGGACGGTAGATCATATGCCATTACGTGAATAAGAAATGCCTGTGCACAGAACTGAATTAAGACGCCTAAACAGGGTAAGACTAAGACCTATCACAGTCATGGAGGTTAGGATAGCAACAGTAGAACCAGATAGATATCCAGAGCACGACATGACAATTCATGACCAAGAAATTTGCCAACTCTTCCAATGCACTGCAGAAACACGAAGAGGTACCCAGTACAGGCGAGGGCGACACCTGTTGCGAAGCTGATAAACCCACCCGGAAGATCTTACATGGGCTGGACGAGCTTGGATGCTGTTTGCCATAAGAACATGGCGCCTCCATGGAACCATTGGACATGATGAACACGGGTGGCAGGTTTGCTAGGGAGAGCTCACACGGGCATCCAAGCATGGCGAGACAATTGCGATCCATGAGGTCGGGCTAGCATCGACGAGCTAGGACGAAAGAGTTGGCCGTGGACGCACACGATTCAGGAAGGAGCACGGAAAACAGGGCATAGAGAAGTATTGCAATAGAGAGCTGAAGCACGACGAACAGGACTGCCGGTTCAGATGTGGCTGGCGGCTCCGGCTGTAGCAGCTTGGGCACGCGGCGATCCACCCTGGATGCCGCTCCCAGCATTTGCCGTCGGGAGCACGGCGCCTCCGCGGAGCCGTGTGACGAAAGCATGCATGGTAGAGAAAGATCCCATGAGTCGGCGGTGACGGGAGCGGTCGCGCCGGCGCGGGACGGACGAAGAGTACGGCGTCCGTGTCTCCGGGCCCGCTTGACGACGAGAAGGGCTCGTGGTGGCCCGCCGCCGCCACGACAGACCCAAACCAGCGTACGTGGCACGACGGCACGATCGAGGAGATCCCATGCCTCGCAGGCGGCTGGAGAGGTCGAGCCGACGAGGTAGGACGGGGCGGCCACCTGCGGTGCCGCTGGCACGGCCAGGCTCTTCGCGACGGTGGACTCCGGTACCACCCCGCCGACCCGGCCGAAGCTAGCGTACGGGGGACGCGGCGCGACGACGACGACAGGGAATCGGGCAGAGGAGGAGGAGATGGGAAGGGGCGGGAAGAAGTGAGGGAGGATTGAGAGGCGGTTCACTTACTCGTCCATGTCGGCGCCGTCGCTCTGCGACGACAGGCTGTCTTCGTCGTCCCCGCCGCCGCCGCTTCCGCCGCCTTCCTCCTGCTCCTGCTCCTGCTGCTCCCCCGCATCGGAATCTGCGAAGCCCATGGAACACGCAAGCCAAGTGAGCGACCCGCGAGGAGAAACAGAGGAGGCGATGCGCGCGCGTGGTACGCATCGCGTAAGGAGAGGGAGAGTCGGCGCGGCGCGTCGCGTGCTCGAAGCTCACCACCGTCGTGGCGCCGCTCGTCCCTGGCCAGCTCCTCGGGCACGCCTCCGTTGGCCGTCCCTCCGCCGTTGCCGGTGGCTTCCGTGCCGTAGCGAGCGGCCGCGGCGGGAGCTTGGTCCTGGACGTGGCCGTCCGGGCCAGCGGAGGACGGGTGCGGGCGCTTCTGCGCGGGCATTCCGGCCGGCTGGCTCCCCGCGCTCCTGCTCCGCGCGGCGGTCGTCTGGGCCCCGGTGGGGGGAGGATGGATGGGCGCGTGCGGGCGGAGGAGTGAGGAGGAGGAAGGGAGGGGAGGCAGGAGGTGGGTGGAAGCGGCTCGAGTCGAGGGAGGCGGAGAGCGAGAGGAAAAGAAAGGCGAGGCGAGGCAGGGGTGGTGCCCTGTGCTGTGGTGTGTCGCGTGTAACTTTGGGTTGGTGCCGCTGCCGCCTGTGCGCGTGGCTGCCTGCCCGCGTCCGCCCGGACCCGACCCGGCCCGGCGGTGCGCCAAAGCAAAAGGATCAAATCAAACCGCGCCCTCGAACAACCAACAAAATTTATATACTCCAGTCGAATCGGATCGTACTACTGTACAGCACATCTTAAATAAGAAGAATCGGATGGTACTAGCGAGGTAGGAAAAGACCGGGAGGGGCTCGCCTCCGTCTCCGGCCCGGTTCGTCGTCGGTGAAACTTCTTCTGGGTCAACGCCAACGGGAGCCACCCGGCCGCCACGCGCTAAATCGGAGGAACTCCGAGGAGAAAACGCACGTTGCAGACTGGATGAGCCAATGAGACGGAGTACTACGTAGGATTACCCGACGTAGGAAGGTTATGATTGGCACTAGGAGTACTCTGTTGTGTACTCTGATGTAAGTTGTGTGCTCATCTCCCTAAAAAAAAATTGGTGTTTCTCTTTTTAGATAAAGAGTTGTACGAGAAACTGAAATACGTGTCACGAATATTTGGTAGGATTGTATATCTACCCCGGCAATCTAGCGAGCACCGTCGTGACGTGGCTTCCTCGGTGCGCATCGCGTGTGCCGTGGAAGCATGTGCTGTCGAGTATTAACACCGCAGTGGGGACCGCTTGCGCAATACCTCGCGTGAAACCCGCTTAGCCGTATGGCTGTCAAAGCGTGAGACGGGTAGTACCGCATCAATGGTGTGGGCACCGCCGCGTAAAAAACATTATGTGATTATCGTTGACCGAGCTTTGCGTATAAAGGCCATGGTTTCATGCTACGACGATCTATATCCAACCTCTCTCTAAAGAAGAAATGGAATTGTGTCAGGAAAGTATTGAAAGGGAAAACATGTTGTGTTTGGCCACACGTAGAAGAAAATCTTACAAAATTAACATGACTTTGTTTTCTACAATGTGCGGCACTTGCATTAATTAAAATGATATTCCGCTAGCGGGGAGATGGATGTCGAGGGAGAAGGAGGTGCAACTTGCTAAACTAGAATCGGCTTACGTATTTCAGATTAATCTCGATGTAGGTCTTATTTCTTTATTAATATTAGACCAAATGATCGAACATGACACCCTCCTTTAGATCCGAGAAAATGGTAGACGGACCGAGGATATGGGATAAGCACGTGTGCCATCTTCATGTTGCAGAATTTAAAAGACCGGGGCTGTGAAGTTCTAATCAAATGAAATGGAAAACAAACTTGTATGTGTGCTGGAAAATGGATTTCATGTATTCGTGCAGTTTGTGAAACACATATATTAATGTGTAGTCTACACTGAAATACAAGCACGAAAGCTTAAAAAGGAATCTTTATGTGTTACAAGTTTTGTTTGCACAGACCCACGGATCTTGTACCCTATATAATACTTGATTATTTAAATATGTACAATTTATTTTTGACATCTATTTTCAATTCCATGAACATGGCTACGGAGACCATATGCTCACTTTGAGTTAAAAGGGTAACCAAGGCTTAGGAAAACTCCAAGGGACCCTGATCAGAAACGGGTCCCAACAATGAGAGGATCAAAGAGATCGACTGGAGGGCGTGAATAGACGATTATAATTTTTATTTTTTATTTATCAAAGTAGGGATTAACAAATTCTCTAGATAATGCAACTAGATGTAAGCAACCTATATGGCAAGATACAAACTAGTTTCAAAAGATAACAAGCTAGATACGAGTAAGTAAAACGGTTGAGAAATAACAACACAATGGACGTAATGATGTATTCTGAATTTTTCACCTTTGAGGGTTGTAATCTCAGTAGGAGCGATGTGCTAATACAATATACATCAATAGCCACAAAGGCTCAGTGTATTCTCCTCGAGCCTCAACACAATGCGGAGTGATTTGATCCACTAAGTGGTGCCCTTCAAGGCGGCAATCAAACCTCTACAAGCAAGGTTGGGATGATCTCCACAGCTTAATTGGATATTCTCAAGAATTCCCTGGAGCTTTAGAAAACAATGATTGAGCTGCGGAACAA
Source organism: Alopecurus myosuroides (assembly GCA_028641055.1). Lineage (NCBI taxonomy): Eukaryota > Viridiplantae > Streptophyta > Magnoliopsida > Poales > Poaceae > Alopecurus > Alopecurus myosuroides. The sequence goes on from CM054061.1 coordinate 99,280,227, forward strand.
CCCCTTTCTCTCCTAGAGTGTTCTAACAATCAAGAGTAACAAGATCCAAAATGGATAGCAAGGGAGAATCAAATTCCTTTAATAGATAGATATTGATCTCTTCTATCTTTCACTAAAGTATCAACAACATTGGAATATTTGGGCGGGAGATCTCAGAGGTTTAAACTTAGGAAACAATTGCGCGGAGAGGATAAATTCAGCTACATATTTGTGGGGGAAGAAAGGGGTCTTTTATGGGATCCATAGATCGGTCCGTTACATACTGCTTTATGCATGACCCGAAAGTTCCGGACATCACCGAGAGTTAGCACACGGTGTAACTTGGTTCCAACATTTTGGACAGGCCAGATGTTGGTTTGTGGAGACCTGAAGTTTTGGGCTCCGGAGGTTCTGAGCCAACCTCAAACATTAGGGGAGAGCCCGAGAGCTGGCAACACATCGCCAGCTGAAAGATCGAAAATGTTGCCTAGAGGGTGTTGGATATGCGCTTTTAAAAACTACTACAATTTTGGCTTGAAACAGTGTGGAAATGAATTACATGTTTAATTTTCAAATACAAAACCTAAATGTTAGTCTCAACTAAGTGTACCAACAACTTAAGCTAAATAAGATGAGCACAAAATATATCGCACAGGTGATATATATATAGGGTCGCGCTATTTGACACCCATGGTATAGAATAGTTATTCTACACCCACCCTCTATCTTCGCAACCGTATATGATTTTTACGTCACGTAAATTTTGTCGTATTCCTTATGTAGAGTAGAACGTACTAAAATATATCCATGTCGTAAACTTTTTATTTATAGGACGCTACAAAAATAGACATATTTATGCTATTTTTATGACTTTTATGTTGCTATGAACCATATTTTTCTATTATGGAGCAACATAAAAGTCATAAAAATAGCATAAATATGTCTATTTTTGTTATATTTTTGTAGCTTCAAGTAAATAAAAAGTTTACGATATGGATATATTTTATTACGTTCTACTCAACATAAGAAATACGAAGAAAAAAAATACGTGACACAAAAATCATGTACGGTTGCGGAGATAGAGGGTGAGTGTAGAATAACTATTATATACCAACAACTTAAACTAAATAAGATGAGCACAAATTCATGCTATTCCCGGGTGTAGCTACACCCGCACGTGTTTAGTATGATGTATGTAGTATCCATCATACCGGAGAGTATGTACGTGTAGTATGGAGTATATATTATTATTTTGGCAGTATATATATACTATTTTCTATGTAGTATGTGTAATTTTTTACCTACTCCTTTTATACGTATATATATACCCGTATTTTGAATATATAGTGCAAACTACATGCTCACTTTTATAATTTTCACGTCAATTGTTTTGTAGTATCTTAGATATTATTCAGACTGAAAAAGTATGACACATACCTCTGTACGGCAGTATATGAGACGTGGGTGTAGCTACACCCGGGAGTAGAAACCATTTTTCCTATATATAACTTCAAACTCGAAGGATGCCACAAGAAGATAAACTTGGGTATAGAAATAACTCAGACCGTCGGAGACAAAGATGTAGCCGTATGTTCCCTTCCACGAAGAAATGTAGTCACTCTTGGAGAGGTGCGGGTTACCACAAAGGACTCTATGAACGCTAGAAAATCTCACCTTTTCTCCAAGCCCCAACACAAAGTAAGGGACCCTTTCCTTTTGGCTAACTTTACCTCCAGTACGGAAATGCAAAACTCCACATCCACTTCACAATCTCCACGAAAGAGAAACCCGTGCCTCCTCACAATCATCCACGAAGATGTCAGTGTTGGGGAACGCGCTATACAAAACAAAACAAAAATCTAGCACATTACAAATATCAATATGCTGAGACATAGGCAATGAAACGTGACCCTCATAGATCGAACGGTGGAAAACTTGTCAATGTACAGGAAGTAGTCGAAGCAGCTCTTGTCGTTTCCCACGGATGAAGTGCTACATCATGGCGTGAATCACACACACCCGTTGGGAACCCCAGAGGAAGTTATGATGTAGCGTAGTAGCAAATTTCCCTCATTTAGAAACCAAGGTTATCAATCTAGTAGGACTTCAAAGACGATCAACTAGGTTGCTTGTTTTCTAGTGCTTCAACAAGGGTGGATGTCAAGACCTTGACTCGGCAGATCCCTCGTATGACATACTCAGGTTTGCGGAGTAGGGAGATGGATGCGCACCGGTGAACTTGAAGGTTAACAAGGAGAAAAGACACATTTTACCCAGGTTCAGGGCCCTCGTGGAGGTAAAACCCCTACTCCTGCTTGTCTGCTCTTTATTGATCTGGAGATTACAAGGTGCAACAGTGGTTGCGGCATAGATTGGATCTCGCGCTAGACCAAAGGTGCATTATGGTGTCTAGGTTACAGATTCTGTGCGTCTTGTCTTTTCGGGTCCCCTCCCAGCCCTTATATTAATGGGCTGGGTCTAAGGGTTACAAACGATTATGAGTACAAATTGAGTTCAACTTTGATTAGGCTTCATCCGCAGGATTGCCTTGCGCAACAAGATTGTAGGTCGGTTCCTCAGGCCTGTCGGGCCTAGGCTTTGATCAACGAAAAGGCCCTCGGGTGGGCCCTAGGCTGGCCAGACACCCAGTAGCCTAACGGCGGGGACCCGGTATTATTGTTGTACATGGCAATTTAAAAAAAATCGTCCTACGTAGCACACAGGGTCTACTATGCACGTAAAGGCGTGGATAGATCTGATTTGTTACCAACATGAAGCGCGGAAGTAGTATCGATGATGATGTCGGTGATTCCTGATGAAGAGTCCCACGGCTAAGCCTGGCGATGGGACTGTTGCCGATTCCACCTATCCCACCTTCTGGATCCAGTAGAGTGAGTGTATCACGTGTTGCCCCTCTGAGAGCTCGCACACATACGTCCTTCAAAATCCTGCAGCGCTTCGCCATCCAGGACTAGGCACCGCAGGTTTGAAATTGAGGTGGAGAAGTTTCCAACACATGGGAGAGATATTAGAGCTGGGTCTAATCGAGAGATGATCGTCATCTCCGAATTAGAAGAAGCCCTAAACCAATTATAGGGTCTCTAATCAGAAGTTCTAATCCAACTAGAAGCGTTCTAATTAGAGCCTCTAATCCAATTAGGGAGGTTCTAATTACAGGCTCTAATTCAATTAGCGGGTCTCTAATTAGATCTCTAATTCTGAGAGAGAGAGAGAGAGAGAGAAAGAATAGCCTGAAAGATAATTGTGTGTGTCTAAAGAGAGGAGGGGTGGGATTATATAGTGGGACAAGGAAGGCGCCTACCATGGGGGGAGGGTCAGTTTCCCCTTCCCTCACTTTGGCCGCACAAATCTCTATAGGAGATTTCAGATTGGACTCCTAGATGGAGTCCAATCCCCCTCCTCCATTTTTTTCTTTTTCTTTTTATTTTTTCCACTTTTCCACCTCATTTATTTCTCAAATAAATTAGGGAAAACTCCCACGGAAGCTAGTGAATATTATGAGACCATGGGTCCCACATGGCATCCCCTAAAATTAGGGTTTGCCCACAGGAGGAAATATGCTCCCCAGGCACTGCCCCTTATATGGGAAGTCCCCCGAAACTCTTCCGGAACCCCGTAACCCCTAAAGATAAAATCGTCGACCTTATCTAACGATGTAAGAAACATATTACCGACATCCTAGGACATATCATATCCTCTGTTATATCTCATGTAACATCCTGCCTACATCGGCATTATTTCTCTCTTATGGTAATTTCTCCGAAACGACTCTAATTGACACCAGACTTGTTTCTGTGATATCGTAATGATATCCACCATTACCTATTGATGTTAGAAACACATTTCTAACGTCTCTACAATCTCATGCCATCCGTAATATCTCTTGAATATTTATTCTATCACACCGGAATTACCCGAATAATACCCTACTCTCTTCTGGGCCATACAATGCAAACAACAGACTTTGGCGCCTTAAGTGTGTGACCCCTACATGTTCTAAAACTAGTAGACATGATTGCAAAACATTTTCCTAATAAATAATCAACATCGGGATCGTGTACGTCCATATTGATTCCTACAAGTTATACGAAGAAAACTGTTGAACACGTTGGTTGTTAAGTAAGTTCCTATTACTTCACGATACCAATCAATACCTTGGGAGGAGATAAATGATAAGACCGTGATTAAACTAATTAATCACCTTATAACATTATTGCCGATATCTAGTATGATTCCTTTTACTTGTTACCATGACATAGTATCCCCATGACTAGTGTCATGTCCTTGTCTGCGGAGACTTATTTACCAATACTATTTCACCGAGTGGATCCTGGATGCATCTCTCTATTAACTAGAGGATTAATTCCCAATCTTAGACTATCACAATGAATGAATACTTCTATGACCACCCAGTGTTATCCTTTTTGATTACCCAGTTTATGTTGTGATACTTGACTATACCAAAATGATCCTTACGGTAAACATCATTGAATATTCTCATGGTCTAAGGAGGCAAACAAAACGACCATTCTTTGTTGATATTATTTAGCAAAAATAATCTTGTAGTATCTAAACTACTTGGGTCTACCCTGCCATAATGTTGAAACAACCATGTTCTCACATTAATATTGACATAACAAATGTCCATGACTAGGAAAACATGGTCATCTAATAATAATGAGTTTGTCTATGAGACATGACAAAGGGTTATAATGGTGTGTTTATTTTTCTACACGTGCATATGGGTTTTCCTCTTAATCTCATATTCAGTGACCATAGTGATACGTCCATTTTGCATCACTATTTTATATCATAATTTACTGCTATTTATTTATATATTTCATATTTAGAGATGATACTTATGTTATTTCATCTATTTTGCATGTTTGATGATTATTGGAGAATTAACTATCGGGACCACAATTCTGCTGGAAAAGGACCGTCAAGACACCATATTTCGAAAGATCAACGATTCACGGAAAACATCAAGAAGTTCCTATTTTGCCAGATGCCAGAGCCAGCCAAAAGGGGGGCATAGGTTGCCCACGAGGGGCCCACACCATGCCATGGCGTAGGCTACCCCCTGGTCGCGCCCCCATGTGGTGTGGTGGCCCTGGCCCACCACTGTCGGTTCCCTTTCGCGTACTTCATCCCCCCGAAGCCCTAAGACTTGGGGAGCCATCGAGGAAATATTCCGCCGCCTCCATGATGATCCACAAGTATAGGGGGTGTATCGTAGTACTTTCGATAAATAAGAGTGTCGAACCCAACGAGGAGCAGAAGGTGTTGAGAAGAAGGTTGGATAGATGATTCACTCTAAACACTAGCAAACGGGGTTTTGGAGGTTTTTGATATAGCAGATAAATAAAATGCGAGTAAATAAAGTATAGTAAATAATATTGCGGCAAGTGACCCAATCCTTTTGAGAGCAAAGGAAAAGTCGGTTGTATTACTTATGACTACCAAACGTTTTCGAGGACACATGGGAATTTCGTCAAGTGCTTTCACTTCGTTACAGTTGATTAATATCCATTGGTTCGTGAAGTGTTGTGTGGGTGAACCTATGCTAATGCACCGCCCAACTAGGACTAATACATAATTGTGATTATACCCCTCGTAAGCATCCGCAAATAGGAAAAAGTAATTAAGATAAAACTAACCACAACCTTAAAACTCCAGGATTCTACGCTCCCTCGTGCATTGGTTTCCTAACGGGGGTTTAGGTTTCTGTCACTCCGACAACTCCACAATTAGTAGAGAAATACACAATGCATCCTCCTAGGCTTATAAAGGTGAAGTATCATGTAGTCGACGTTCACATGACACCACTAGAAGAATAGCAACACAACTTAAATACCGAACCACGAGATATTACTTCAATATAACTTCACTACTAACATCATGACTTCTCCCATGTCCTCAAGAACTAAACGAACTACTCACAAGATATCATATGGATCATAATCAGAGGTGATATAATGGATGATAACAATCTGGTCATAAAGTGCTAACACCGATAAATCTCACAAGCATCAACAACTAACAAGTAGAAGCCCCTAATTGTTACATCTGGATGACGGTGGATGATGAGGGTGATGGTGCTGGTGGTGATGATGATGACGATGACGATCTTGATGATGCCTGGAACGATGACGGTGACGATGGCCGTGATTTCCCCTCTCCGGAGAGGAATTTCCTCGGCAGATTTCTCCCTGCCAGAGAGATTTTCTCTCTCGAGCGTTTTCCGCCCCGAGGCGGCGGCAGAATAATTCTTTGATGATGGTCTGGGGCTTAGGGTTCCCTGGTGTCAAGTACGCAAAAAATATCCACCAGAGGTGGGCCAGGATGGCCACACCACGTGGCGGCGCGGCCAAGGGGGCGCCACCCCATGGAGTGGGCCCCTGGTGGCCCCCCTCCAGCTCTTCTCATGGTTGGCTCCCTCTTCTGGACTTCTAAGATACTTCCGGTGTCCCCCCTCTTCTTCTGAACTTCCGAAATAGGGTATCCTGGCGGTGCTTTTTCCATCAGATTTCTGGTCCCGCTGTTTATTCTCCAAAAATTATGAAACATGCAAAATAAGATAAAATAACATAAGGGATGCATCATAACATGAAATATATTGATGAATAACAGAAAATAACAATATAAAACGATGATGCAAAATGGACGTATCACTCCATGAGGCGGAAAATAACAGAGAGAGAAAAGCTCTCCGGCGGGGAGAAATCTTCCGGGAAAATTCCTTCCCGGAGTGGGGAAATCATCGCCATCGTCACTATCATTGAGCTGGACTTCAATGATCATCATCATCATCATCTCCACCGCCATCACCATCGTCTCCACCGCTCCACTCCGTTCTGTTGTAACATCTAGGGTCGAATCTTGTCTATTTCATAGGGGAAACTTTCCCGGTGTTAATTACTCCTTGTGGTTGATGCTACTGAGGGAAACTGTTGAATTAATGTTTATGTCCAGATTTTTATTCATCATTATATCACCTCTGAGCATGATCCATATGATGTCTTGTGAGTAGTTCGTTTAGTTCTTGAGAACATGGGAGAAGTCAAGATGCTAGTAGTGGAATTATGTTGAGTAATATTTAATGGTTTGATATTTAAGTTGTGGTGCTATTCTTCTAGTGGTGTCATGTGAATGTCGACTTCATGATACTTCACCTTTATGGTCCTAGGGGAATGCATTTTTTATTTGGCTACTAATTGTGGGGTTGTTGGAGTGACAGAAACCTAAAACCCCGTTAGAAAACCGATGCATGAGGGAGTGTAGGATCCTAGAGTTTAAGGTTGTGTTTAGATTTATCTTAATTACTTTATTGTAGTTGAGGATGCTTACAAGGGGTATAATCACAAGTATGTATTAGTCCAAGTTAGGTTAGTACATTATCATAGGTTCACCCACACAACACCTATCAAAACAATAGAGATTAATCAGCTGTATGAAGCGAAAGCACTTGACGAAATTCCCGTGTGTCCTCAAGAACGTTTGGTCATCATAAGTAAACCAACCGGATTTTCCTTTGCTCTAGAAAGGATTGGGCCACTTGCTGCAATTATTACTACTATCTTTTATTTACTTGTACTTTATTTATCTGCTATATCAAAAACCCCCTGAAAACATGTCTGCTAGTATTTACAGTGAACCTTCATCCAAAATGCTTGACAACACCTTCTGATCCTCGTTGGGATCGACACTCTTATTTATCGAAAGTACTACGATACACTCCCTATACTTGTGGGTCATCAAGACTACGCTGTTGTCGGTGAGTGAAGCGCTATTGGTAAGGGAAACTTTTATTGTGAGTGTTGTTTTTGTTTCTATCTACTGTTTTATTTCATTATGGAGAGATCTCCATTCGATTCCCTATTTGGGAGTACCGCTACCACTGCAAGGTATTAGATGACCCATCGTATGCTCAATTGGATCCTTTTAAAATACCTATGAAAATTGTTGAACGTGTTATGGACAACTGCTATTTTGGAGATGGAATTGTCCATCCTGGTGACAATTTACTCTTTATACATGAATTTATGCGAGTTGTTCAAGTGTGCAGGTATTCCAGTGGACCAAGTTAAGAGTAAGCTATTCTCTTTATCACTAAAGGGCACAACTGCGGAATGGTATAAGATGCTGAAGAATGGTCGATCTATTGGATGGCAGGAAATTGTATCTCTCCTTTATTCTAAATTCTATTCTCCCACTGAGATTCATAAGGATAGGAATCAAATATATAATTTCTGGCCTCATGATGGAGAGAGTATTGCCCAAGCGTGGGGGAGATTGAAGTAAATAATGCTCAAATGTCCCATCCATGAGCTCCCCAGTAATATTGTTCTTAATCATTTCTATGCAAGGCTTCCTCTTCATGATAAGGATTTATTGGATGCTTCTTGTTCTGGATCATTTACACATAACCACTACAAATGCAGCCCCCTAGGACCTCCAAAGGTGAAGTACCATGTAGTCGACGTTCACACAACACCACTAGAAGAATAACACCACAACTTAAATATCAAATCGTTAAATATTACTCGACAAAATCTGAAAACTAATAACAAGACATATCGCATGTCATCAAGAATTAAACGAACTACTCACAAGACATCTTATGGGATGACAAGATACGATATATTGATGGATAACATTATGGTCATAACAAGTATTCACCGATAGCACTGAATAACATCAACTACAAGGGAGTAATCAACACCGATAAAGAGATCCCAATGAGTAGTACAAGGTATAACCCTAATCGTTATAACGAGATGATATGAGATTGAGAGGATGATGGTGCTCATGGTGGAGATGATGTTGATGATGATCCCGATAATGCCCCGCGTGATCATGATGAGGACGATGATGATTTCCCCCTCCAGGAGGGAATTTCCCCGACAGATTTTTGTATCCTGGAGAGATTTCTTCCCGTTGTCTCGTTTCTTCCCCTAAACGGTCGCACAAAATTTATACGGGGTCCTCCTCGAGGAATTTAGGCTAAGGGGAAGTAGTACGCAAAAGGGGAGCCATCAAGTTCCTCGAGATGTGGTTTTCTAAGAGTATGCTATTACAGAATCCTGGACTACTCCTTGTTTCATTCTTAGTGCGGATTTTGCAGAAGTGCTACCAGGCGACGAGGAACCAATGCCCCTGATGGCAATCCTCATCCTATGTCTGACTTGTTTCAACATGAAATTGGGAATTTTGTGCTCCCCCCTTATCTAGAACAAGGATGGAATGGCCAGCAGCTGCATAATGAAATTCAAAATATGGCTCCTGTTCATAATGACATGGGTGCCTAGGAGATGCAGTAGGACATGGAATTGCAAGTGGAAGATTCTGGTTCCATTGTGGTAGAAAATTTTGATAATTTTGTGAACCAGTAGTAGGTGAAGTTAATGGTTAATCATATGCAATTACCTCTACCTATCTTAGACATGAATAATGCAGTCTTCAATTATCCCTGGGTACATAAGCAGGAAGTGAATACTTTTGGCTCCTGTCTGCCCCCTCATATGCAATTTTCCAAGATTTTTTAGATGTTCAAGCCATTGTTGTTATAGAAATTGGAGATCCCAAAAGAACTTCAAATCCCTCCTCTGAAATTTGTCCAGCTTCTGGACTTGCCAAAGTCCACTCCAGGTGATAGAGGCAAAGGTGTACGATCTTTCGATGAGATGATAACTACAATTTGGGTGGCGTTGACGTTGACCCTAGCAATTGCTACACCAATTCCGTGAGGTTCTTGACAGCGCCGTAGCACAATCGACCCAACCACCCAGGTCTAGTTCCTGCAATCAATCGAGAACAACCAAGAACCAAATATGCAATCAGAATTGCGGATAAAATATGAAGTATATTGATAGATGGGATTATGCAAGTGCTTAGTACAAGAGGTCTATCCGACACTCATACCTATGGCGAAGACTAGCAAATAAAGTTGAGTTCTTTTTAACTAAACAAAATCCGAGTCTAAACTGAGACCTAAGAAGGGTATATATGGAGGAGAGACTTGGGTGGCAGCCAAGGAGGTGGAAGGACGTCCCAAGGCACCAAAAAGCCAACCCTAATTCGTACAAGGCCTTTGGGCCCAATTAGAGGTGACGCAACACCTTTTTCCTAGATTCCTGGACCAGTTTCAGCTACACGGTCGGACTGTTTTGGCCATAAGTTTTCGCTCGAAACGAATTTTGAGGCGAGGCCAATTTTTCTGGAAAGTGCACGCGACCTACTTTCCAACAAAAAAGATTCACCCCACTCGGAGCCCGTATGCAAATGTTATAGCCTTCTGAAGTCAGGTATATTTCCGCAGTCCGAATCTGCGTCCAGAACGTGGAGTAGGGGGACTCTATCTTCTCTTGGATCCAAAGTACCGTGGGAGAACTCCTTGAGCAGCATCTAATCATGTCCCTTATTTCTTGATGAAGTGTAGAGGAAGTAGTAATTGTCTTGGTCATATCCGGCCTGGTCATGTCCTCATCATCCTCCCTTTCTTGAAAGATAAGCCGTCCTCGGCGCTGTTTCTTCTGAAACAATGATAACAAAAGAGACAAGGTATACGCATGATAGATGTAGATGTCATCCATTTTTATTTCACTTAATTGTTGCACATATGACACATATATACAGGGGTAAGTGGTATGTATTGTTAAATATAAAGCCAAATAATTATCGCAAGAATCAAACCACATTAAATTATTGCAACCCAGTTTGCACATATAAGTGAAGATTTTATTCATAACATTGATATTGCGATGCGCATCATTAAACCATCCCAACATTGGTACACAAAGAAGTGATGTATGATACGTCATAAATGTATCCTTAATTTCTGATGTTCCATGTTGTTTTCATGTTGTTTCCCACATGTTTTCCTTACACTTTATGTTATTTTTATCGATTTCCCGGATCTAACCTATTAAAAAGATGCCAAGTGTCAGTTCCCTGTTTTCTGCTGTTTTTAGTTTCATAAAAGTTGTTCGGGAAATATTCTCGGAATTGGACGATTCGAGAACCAGAAGTCTTAGAAGTCCCAGAAGCATCCAGAAGTCCCGAAGAGCCCCGGAAGGGGGCCACAGGGTGGCCACACCATGGGGTGGCGCGGGTCCCCCTGGCCACGCCACCTAGAGTTGTGGTCCCCCTGGCCACCTCCCGGCATCGCCCTTTCGCCCATATATACTCCCCGAGGCGTAAACCCTAAATCAATTGACCTTTTCCACAAAATACATCTGTAGATCCGCCGCCTCCGCCGATAAGTTTCGGGGGACAGATCTCTGTTTTGGCACCCTGCCGGGACGGGGAAGTGCCCCCGGAAGCCATCTCCATCGACTCCACTGCCATCTCCATCGCTGTTGCTGTCTCCTATGATGAGGAGGGAGTAGTTCTCCCCCGGGGCTAAGGGCTCTACCGGTAGCTATGTGGTTCATATCTCTCTCCCATGCTGTGATATATATGTGATCACGAGATTTGTAATCTATTCAAATTCATAGATGTTACTCTTCATCTTTTGCTACTCAAGTGCTTTATTAATATGAACTTTGAAGTCACCTTATCCCGCGGTGTGAATGTGACAGTGTGCATGCCGTGTGTGTCTCCTCTATGATTTGTGTAGTTTGATTAGTACCTTCTAGGGCGCTCATAGTGACAGCGTGGGGTTAACTAGACATGGGAATACAAACTTGAGGAGTGTTGTTACAGCCCTACGCAATGATTGGTGTTTATTATCTAACCGGGGAGGGTTAGGAGTAGCATAGTGAGAGAAGCTATCTAGTTATTCATTTATGTGATTCTGCAATTATATCTTTTTGTTTCTTTTTTTCACTAGTTAGGCTTAATGGAAAACAACAAAAATATGAGAGAGCTTTATAATATTTATCTTGAGTTAGGACATGAAGTGTTTGAAGAGGAAATTAAAAAACCTATGGAACTTTATTTGCATGCTAGTGGCAATGTTATTAGTATGAACTCTTTAAACACCATTATTGCTAATGTTATGGAAAAGACTAAGCTTGGGGAAGCTAGTTTTGATGAATATGATATTTTTAGTCCCCCAAGTTTTGAGGAGGAAATTTTCTTTGATGATACCTTGCCTCCAATATATGATGATTATAATTATTTTGGTATTTTAGTTCCACCTGTTTACAATGATGAATATGATATTTTCAGTCCACCTACTATTTTTTCAAGTGTCTTTTTCTTTGAAGTGTCAGTCCACCGACTATTGAGGAAAAAATTAATTATGATTACAATATGCCTCCTATATTTAATGATTATGGTGATAAGAATAATAATGATAGCTATTTTGTTGAATTTGCTCCCACAACTATTAATAAGAATGACTATGCTTATGTGGAGAGTATTAGTTCTTTTATGCATGTGGCTCATGATAAGAATGTTTTATGTGACAGTTATATTGTTAATTTTATTCATGATGCTACTGAAAGTTATTATGAGAGAGGGAAACATGGTTTTATGCATCTCAACAATATTAAGTTTCCCCTCTTTATGTTTAAAATTTTGAAGTTGCACTTATTTTGTCTTCCTATGCTAGTCACTTTGTGCTTCGTTGACTTGTTTTTCTACAAGATTGTTTATCATAGGAAGTGGGTTAGACTTAAATGTGTTTTATATTTTCTTCTTGATGCTCTCTTATTGTTCTTCAACTCTTATTCTTATGAGAGCATCTTTTAAAAATCATTATGCCTAGCTGGAAGGCATTAAAAGAAAAGCGCTTTCGAGAGACAACCCGTTTTATTTCTCTGTTTTCAACCTATTTTCCTTTGTTTTATTTTGTTTTCTTTGCACCTGGGTGTTGTCTATTTCCGTAGAAACCCCTATGTATCTTTTATTTTGTGTCTTTGTTGAGCCAAGTAAAGCCTCTAGTGGAAAGTTGAGGCTATATTTCGGATTTCTGTGCCGGAAACAGATTTCTGTTGTCCACTGTTTATTCCGTATAAAATCACAGAAATTTCAAGATGACCTGATATGTTTTTGTGCGCAATCCTGGGCTATATACGCAAATTTTCTTAGTTGAACACTTTTTGATTTGAGCAATAGAAGATTTTCGAAAAAAAATCATCGTTACCTGCTGTCTTGTTTTGACAGATTTCTGCCAATAATTGCATTTGCATCTCAATCTCCTTCTTTTGGTGTTCTTTTGAGAAAAAGAGTTTTAGAAGAAGTTGTGAAAGTATGTAATGTGTTTATGAGTGTTAGGCTTGTGTTTAAATTGAACCATGTGAATTTATTATTTCGATTGCACTGACGTTGCTAATGAAGATTGTGAGAAGTTTGGTGTGAAGGAAGTTTTCAAGGGTCAAGAGAAGATGATGATATGCCGTGATCAAGAAGAGCGAAGAGCCCTGGTGGTACATCCCAGCGAATTCCAAGAAGACTCAAGCATCTAAGGTTGGGGATGCCCAAGGCATCCCCTTCTTCATCAACAAATTATCAGGTCACTTCTAGTGAAACTATATTTTTATTCGGTCACATCTTATGTGCTTTACTTGGAGAGTACTTTATTTTTGTTTTCAGTTTGTTTGGTTTTCTTTACTGTAATAAATGTTTGGATCTTATCATACTTGTGTGCGAGAGAGACACGCTCTGTTTTCGGTGCCTAGAACACTCTAGTTTTCATTCTTATTGTTCTGTGAGTGTTCACCTTTTGCTAGTACTGTGTTTAACCTTTGTTTTCATGCATCTCTTATTCAGAGTTGTTAGTTTTAGTAGTGTTATGTGAGTACTCTCATGTTTGCTTGGTGTATCATGTAGAGTATTTTTGTTAAAACATATCTTGTATGGTGCTTGCTGGGAAAAGAAACTGCTGCTTGAAGTAGAATTTTTTATGGGGCTAGTAGAAGCTTGTATAGACTGTGGCTAGAACTTTTTCATGACATGCTAAATGTTATTTTAGTTTTAAATCCTTGTGGTTATTGAGTAGGATGATTAGCCTCAAATATCTGAGAGTGTTTAATATGTCTTGAAAGATTCATGAGTTGTTCTTGTCATAGTAAAGCATCAATATATGGTATTCTCTTTCGAATGTTTTATTTGGTTGACTTGGCGCATGCTCACACCATGTTTATGACTACAAACCAGTCACGAATAGCCTCCATGACCACTTAGTTTTTGAACTTGTGATATTTCTTATGTTTTAATTAATGATGCTTATGTCGCTATGCATGATTATGGCTCTTATGCTCTCTTGATTTGTCGCTCCCAGTCTTTTGCTAGCCTCCACCTGTACTGAGTATGAGCTCTACTCGTGCATCCAAACTCCCTTAAAACAAAAAAAAAATCCACTGTGTACACCATACCTACCTACATGTGGTATTTAACTGCCACTCCAAGTAAATTGCTCATGTGTTACCTTTAAAACCTTCAAAATTACTCCTGATTTATGTTCCTGTTTTTGCTCATGAGGACGTCAATAGAGAATCTTTATCTCACTTGTTGATTGGATTTCACACCCTGGACTAGTGGCTTCATCCGCTTAGCCAAATGATAGAAGAGCTGGCAGCGGGGTGCCCAGCCCCAAATTAATGCAAACAAATTCTCTTCACTATTTTTGCCCCTGATTTATCAGTCAATGCATAATTGTGTAAACAAAAGAGAAAGAGGGATGACCTTCTACACCAGTTGCGTCCTTCACCATGGGAGCCGCTCTTGTGAATCCAGTTGGCTTGTGACGTACTGTATTTTATGTTTACCATTAGTTGACATTAGCATACATCTCTCAAAATATAGACACTCCTCCACGGTATGTGATTGTTGGCAGGCACCCGAGGATTCGGTTCGCCATGGTTTGTGAAAGATGGATGGGAGGAGTGTCAAACTTTTAATACCTCTGTTTAATAAAATAAAAGCTCTAGCACATGAGTGATCCCTGCTTCCCTCCGCGAAGGGCCTTTCTTTTACTTTTATGTTGAGTCTCCATCTTCTAACTTTATGCACAATTGAGAGAGCATATTTGCCATTCTGAGTTTTGTGTGCATTTTCCCATAAACATCAATAATTACTTCATGATGTGGTATTATTTGTTCTTAAATCATTTGCTCTAGTCTTCCTAATAAACTTTGAAGGTGTCCTGGCATTTATGTTTTGCCCCAATCTTAAGGACTAGCGAAATATCACTTTGCCATGCTTTCTATATACCTGAAACAAACCTATATCTTTCTTTGTATTGTTATTCATGATCTTTTATTTGAGATACTTCTCATGATGCAATGTGATTGCTATGCTTTATTATTAAAGTTCTATTTATCGTGTTTGTGTTAAAGTTCTACGATCTCAGCTTACATATGCTTTTACATATTATGATCAAGATTGTGTGGTAGCATGTCACCTCAGAAATTATTTTGTTTTATCGTTTACCTACTCGAGGATGAGTAGGAACTAAGCTTGGGGATGCTTGATATGTAATAAACGTATCCTTAATTTCTGATGTTCCATGTTGTTTTCATGTTCTTTCCCACATGTTTTACTTACACTTTATGTCATTTTCATCGATTTCCCGGGACTAACCTATTAACAAGATGCCAAGTGCCAGTTCCCTATTTTCTGCTGTTTTAGTTTCAGATTAATTGTTATCAAAATATTCTCGGAATTGGACGATTCGAAAAGCAGAAGTCTTAGAAGTCCCGGAAGCATCCATAAGTCCCGAAGAGCCCCGGAGGGGGGCCACAGGGTGGCCACACCATGGGGTGTCGCGGCCCCCCCGGCCGCGCCACCTAGGGGTGTGGGCCCCTGGCCACCTCCCGGCATCGCCCTTTCGCCCATATATACTCCCCGAGGAGTAAACCCTAAAACAATCGACCTTTTCCACAAAATACATCTGTAGCTCCGCCGCCGCCGCCGACGACAAGTTTCGGGGGACAAATCTCTGTTCTGGCACCCTGCCGGGATGGGGAAGTGCCCCCGGAAGCCATCTCCATCGACTCCACTGCCATCTCCATCGCCGTTGGTGTCTCCTATGATGAGGAGGGAGTAGTTCTCCCCTGGGGCTAAGGGATCTACCGGTAGCTATGTGGTTCATCTCTCTCTCCCATGGTGTGGTCTATATGTGATCATGAGCTTTGTAATCTATTTGAATTCGTAGATGTTACTCTTCATCTTTTGCTACTCAAGTGCTTTATTAATATGAACTTTGGAGTCACCTTGTCCCGCGGTGTGAAGGTGATAGTGTGCACGCCGTGTGTGTCTTCTCTATGAATTGTGGAGTTTGCTTAGTACCTTCTAGGGCACTCATAGTGACAGCGTGGGGTTAACTAGACATGGGAATACAAACTTGAGGAGTGATGTTACAGCCCTACGCAATGATTAGTGTTCTTTATCCAACCGGAGAGGGATAAGAGTAGC
The DNA here is from genome assembly GCA_028641055.1 of Alopecurus myosuroides. Classification (NCBI taxonomy): domain Eukaryota; kingdom Viridiplantae; phylum Streptophyta; class Magnoliopsida; order Poales; family Poaceae; genus Alopecurus; species Alopecurus myosuroides. The sequence goes on from CM054061.1 coordinate 99,296,592, forward strand.
ATAGTGAGAGAAGCTATCTAGTTATTCGTTTATGTGATCATTGTTGAGAGTGTCCACTAGTGAAAGTAGGAGCCCTAGGCCTTATTTCCAAGCTTTGAAACACCATTTTCTGCATGTTCTGCTACATGTTTGCTTTCTGCCATTTTTGTTTCAGATTGCTATTATCACTTATTATCATCCATATTACTTGCATTTTACTCTCTCTTCGCCGAACTAGTGCACCTATACAACTGACAATTGTATTGGGTGTGTTGGGGACACAAGAGACTTCTTGTATCTTGATTGCAGGGTTGCTTGAGACGGATATCTTTGACCTCTACCTCCCCGAGTTCGATAAACCTTGGGTAATCCACTTAAGGGAAACTTGCTGCTGTTCTACAAACCTCTGCACTTGGAGGCCCAACAGTGTCTACAAGAATAGAAGCATGCGTAGACATCAATGTATCAAAAATTCTAGCCAAAACTTGTATAGATAAGCAATCATGCAACAAGTTATTTAGCATAAAATCACTACCATAGTTGGAGGTCATATCAAAATGATTGAACATATGCATGAAGTTATTTTCTTTGAAGATGTTACTATGATCGTTCCCAAATGAAAAATTGTAATTGAGATAGCAAACATATAACACATACTTGTCATAATGGAACAAAATCTCAGCAATAAGCAATCATAATTGCAAGTGTAAGTGAAGCTCATGTAATCATGATCATGAGAATAAACACATATGTATAAGTTCTTATTGTTCAATATTAAATCCAGTGTCCTCACAGAAGATCGATGATCAAATTTGTGAAAAACAAGGTCAAACCAATCCATTAAATGTGACAACAAAACATGTTTAAATCATGCTTCAACTGCGCTACTCTGATAATTATGAATATGAGATGGATGGACAACAAATTTATCAATCATATGTCCAATATGTAAGATGCAACTCAAATTACAAATATAAGTGAAGCACAAATCAGTAGCACAACTAGGTAATAACTTATGGGACAAACATAATGGATATGACAAACTAGTTTCTAATGTATCAACTACACTAGAATGTATCACATGATCATGAAAATTAGGAACAATCCCATAGCAACAATACATTGGCCCATAGCATACATTGATGAAAACAACAATATCATCATACGTGACACAAATTTTATGCACCCAAAATTTATTATTAATATCATAATCACCAATCAGCTGAAAGGTTAAATTAGGGACATAAACACTTTTGAACGTACTCAAACATGTGATTTCAGAAATTTTATGCTTAGCATGTGACAAAGACATAGGTGGATCCATTGGAACACAAAACAAAGTATTAGCATGATAAATTGTAGCCAAAACTTCGTCATTCCTAATAAATTCTATATGATCCAATTCAGAGTTAATTATTAAGTCACATGGTTCATTTGCATTAACTCTTATTTCAGTGGGTGCACTCGTATAAATAGATGCATTGACATCAATAATCGGTGCACTCAAAACAGTAGCTACTTGGGTTATTTGATCACATGTTAAAGTCAAATCAGCAACATAATTCTCTAAGATACGTGGTGTGACCAAAACAAATGGTAACTCAACACATGATGCTTGCAAATCCTCATGGAATATATCAATAGCATGTGGAGGAACAGAATCAGTACCATTATTATTACCATATATGTCCAACTCAGATGGTGTAGGTACTATCGATGAAGACACACCCCGAGCTTGTGGTGGCGTGACCTCCACAAATTCTTGAGTGGTTTTGATGGTAGGTGCAGTGGTCGAGGGTTTAACCTTCTTTATTGTTGATGACAGTAATTCCATCAAACTCTTGTCGATCTTATTGCCACGTATTCGTATTTCCTGTTCAGCTTTACAAGCAAGACAAAACAAATGGTCTATAGAATATAACTTATCTTCACACAGTAATATTTTCTGAATATCATGGTGTAACCCTCTGCAAAATCTATCCATAAACTCTTCTTCACTTTCTTCTAAAAGTGAATGCAACAAGGTACTTTCTAACTTATCATAATATTCCCTTACATTGTTATTACCTTGTTTTAAAGTTTTCGATTTCTTAACCATGTCACGAGTATAATATCATGGAACAAATTTATATCTCATAGCATGTTTGAAGTCATGCCAAGTAATAGGTATATAATCAGGATATAAATGACAATATTCATTCCACCAAATAGAAGCCAAACCAGTAAAGGTAAAAATTGTGAATTTCACTTTCTTATTCTCAGAAATATTATGGGAAACAAATATTGCATTAATGTCAAATTCCCATTCAATGTATAAAGCAGGTTTACAATGACCCTCAAAAGATGGCATAGAAACAGTAACCTGATCATGTACATGGGTACGTGTTTCTACCTTCCGTGGTCGTTGTTCATGTGTTGTAGGAGTCAGTTCATCTCGAACTATAGACGAAGCCCAATTACATCGAGCTCCCGGTCCTGCCATGATTAGTAGAAGACAAGAACAAATCACAATATATGTTCCTATTCCTACTAGGATGTGGTGGCAAGTCCTATAATCTTTCCAACAAAAATAAAGATCTTACAAGTTCGCACCCAACAGCAGGAGGTGACTGGCAACGAATGATGTCAAGTCTCACTGAAGATTAGATGGAGCGATTGCCAGGTGAAAGTCACAACGCACCATGTAGAATCTGTGGAGCTTTAGGAGGCTTGGATATAGTAGCAAGAATCATCAATAATCAAATCAGGAATGAAGTTGAATAAACGCTAAAAGAAGGTACTGTGCTGGTCCTAGGCTAGCCCGTTTTAGAGACGCGAGCCTATAACACCAACAACGTCATGATGCGACAACAACAAGCAAAGGATAAAAAGTATGAGAAAAGAGCAGTAAAAAACTGCACTAAATAGAGGGAGAAAAATAAAGTTTTTTTTTTGCTTTTTTACTCTCTCCAAACCTCAGACTATGTCTGTGGTCGGGCGACTTCCCGGATTTTTTTCCGCTCTCTCCAAACCTCAGACTATGTCTGTGGTCGAGAGAGATCATGTTTTTTTGGAGTCTGCTATAGTAGGTCACGAATTTGGTGTCTCAAACTGATTACAACTCTTTTAGATCACAAAAATCTTGCAAGAAAAAGGAATCAGAAGTACCAAAACCCTAACCCTAACGTGTGGCAGCGGCGTATGCGGCGGCTCGGTGGTGCGGCGGATGGGGAGGCTTGCGCGAGGGCTTGTGGTGCCGGCGTTCTGCAAGGACGTGGCGATGGTGGTGCAATGGAAGCTTGTAGAACAACGGTGATGGTGGATATTGTTTATGGTAAGTGGAAGCGGTAGTAGATGCGAGAGGAGGTGTGAGTGGATGGAAATGCACACGCAGCAGTGCGGGTAGATGGAGACGCGCGAGCAGCGGTGGATGGTGTGGAAGCGGAAAAAGTGGTGGTGGGCAGCAATGGTGATCTGCGAGCGTGCAAGGTGATGCGGCAGCGGCGATGACAAACTATGCAAAGAACTCGAAACTCTATGGGACTAGACGCTGAAAGATCATCGTCCGTTTTGTTAATTATATGATAACACAACTATTTGATCTAATGTTTGTTCAATAGATTGAAATGCCCAGGTTTAAACAGGTTCACTTATTCTATGGGGCAAATGATCAGTTTATGTGAAAAATGCAAGGAGAAACGAATCCAGGAAAGTGAAATATGCAGGAGCGGAGGCTCCGGTGTTTCCACCGGAGGCTCCGCCCAGGATCCGGTGGGGGTCCGGTGGGAGCTCCACCAAAACCCCGCTCCGGAGCAAATGAGCGGAACAAGGAGCGGAAGCTCCGGTGGAGTACCGGTGGTCGGAACCTCCGCCATTTCCACCGGAGGCTCCGCCATCCTCCAACACACGAGCTGCACGCAAAAAGGGATCTGGTGGGGGTTCCGGCGGAAGCTCCGCGCAAATGCCCTTCTGTTTGAGCAGAGCGGATGTTCCACCGGAACCTCCGGTGCCTTCCCTTTCCTAGGGTAACTGGGCTCCGGTGGGGGGTCCGGTGGAAGCTCCGCTTAACTACCTTTCTGTTTGGGCAGAGCGGATGTTCCACCGGAGCCTCCGGTGAGCTTCCGGTGGGCGGAACCTCCGCAGGTCCCACCGGAGCCTCCGCTCAGTATTCCAGCGCAAACTAGTTGTTGCGCTGCGCAACTGTGGAGCAGGCTGAAGACCACCGGAGCCTCCGGTGAAACCACCGGAGCCTCCGGTGCCCTGGACTGCAAACGGTCACTTAAATGCAAGGGGTATAAATACCCCTTCCCCTACCTCTTAAATGCCAAGCTTTTCCCATTCTCTCTCCTAGCCATTAATGAAAGCTTCAACCACCTAGATCTCCCACTCCGTCCACCCAAACACTCCCAAACTTGGTGGAGAGCTAGAGGAGACCTAGATCCACACTTACACCAAAGGAATCTCAAATCCATCCACCACAACCTAGTAGATCTAGAATCCTACTTGAGGCCTAGAAACCTTAGTAGATCTCGTGCTGGTAGTTTCCACCTTGTTGCAAGAAGCTACGGATTGCTTTAGAGCCTCCATCCGTCTTGTGGAGTGACCTCAAGTCCTTGTAAAGGTTTGGTCAACGCCTTCAAGTCGACCTCATAGTGGAAACGAGCATCTCCCTCACCGGAGAAGCTCAAGGAGAACAAGGTGTGCACAGCCGTGCTATTGAGGAGCGCCTAGGTGGCTCCCCACCTCTCCAACGTAGACGTACTTCTCTTTGAGAAGGAACTACGGTGAATCATATCCTTGTCTCCTTGTTTACACTTGTTGTTTGCTTTTCTACCTTACGCTTTACTTCCGTTGCGCATATCGTTTTGTTCACATAGGTTGCTCACATAGTTGCACATCTAGAGAACCTTACTTTATCTTGCTAAGCCCCACTAAAAGGAAAAGAAAAGAAAAATTGGTAGTCAACCTATTCACCCCCCTCTAGTTGACCATAGTGCACTTTCAATTGGTATCAGAGCCTCGGCTCTTACTAAGGGCTTAACCGCCCAAGAGTACAATGGTCGATGAAAATGCCCCCGGAAGTTCTAGTGCGGAAATATCCAAAATGGCCGACACTATATCTAACCTACAAGATACGGTTGGAGTTCTCCAAACCGAACTATCTAAGGTTAGCTCTAGTGTTAGCTCGGATGTGTCTAGCATGAAGAAAATGATAGAGGCACTGATGGGGAAAACCAAGGAGTCCACGGAACCACCTCTCACTACCAACGATGTTAGATCGGACGAAGATTCCATTCCGGATATCGACGAGATGGAAGCTAACATCGCTTTAGCTAAGGCGAAAGCCAAAGCAAAAGCCGATAAAAAGGCTAAGGGTGGTGTGAGCTCCGAGGGCTCCAAGTCTCAATCGGCTAACGGTTCGGGGTCTCAATCTAACGTTCCACCACCTCCCAATTACGACTCTATTCACCCTATTGCCACTATGCCACACATGGTTAATGTTGGAGTTCCTCCCATGCTTAACACTAACGAGTTTTCTTCTTGGAAGTTCGATATGGAGTCTCACATTTCAGGATCTTGCACCGCATTGTGGAGAAGCATTCTATATGGATTTCACCCTCATGATCCGAACAACTTGACTCCAAGAGAGGATGTGGAATTTCAACTCAACAAGACCGCTCTTGTGACCATCCAAAAGGCCCTCCCAAGAGAACATCTTGAACACATTCGCGGTATCAAGACCGCCAAGGAAGCGTGGGATAAGCTTGACTCCTTGTTCCAAGGCAATGCAAGCATCCAATCATCAAAATACGATGTTGCTCTTGACAAGTCCGGGAACTTTGTCATGCATGAAGATGAGAGTCCCGAGGAGCTATATAGAAGAGTGGTCACCCTTGGCAATCAATTAAGGGACTTTGGAAAGGAGGAAATCTCCGATGAGTGGATCAAGAGGAAATTTGTCAAGGCCATAACTCCTTTTGAGAAGAATCTCTCCACTAGCATTTGAACAAGATCCGACTACAACTCACTCAACTCCATTGGTGTTCTTAGTGAGTTCATAGCCATATCTTTGTCTCACAAGAGCGCGGATGATGCTCTCGCTCGCTCAAGAGTCCATGGGAAGTCTCCTAACCTTGCCTTAAAATCTAAGGCCATGGCCAAGATAGAAGAAGTGGATGATGATGATGATGATGATGATGATGAGGACTATGAGGATACATACAAGGGTGCCCACAAATGTATTGCTCTTGCCATGCAAGGGTATTGGAAGAGATGGGAGGCTCACAAGGCCGGTGCCCCTAGACCTTCAAGGAACAAGACCTTTAGGAAGAAAGGGGAGCGGCCAAGGACTTGTTACAATTGTGGAAGTGCGAACCACTTCGTCAAAGAGTGTCCTTTTGAGCCACGAGAAGAGAATGAAGGGAATCTTGTTCGCAAGGACAAGAACAAATCTCCACAAAACAAGAACCTCGCTAGAAGAGTCCCAAGGGCTCTATATGTTCAAGAGGGCCCAACATTGGAAACATACTACTCCGGAGATGAAGGAGAAGATGAAGTCGTAGGTGTCGCCCACGTCGCCATAGCTACGACCTCCTCTTCATCGGTCTCTCTATTCGAATCTCCCAATGAGAAGGCATTGATCCGACCTACATGTCTCATGGCAAAAGCCACCGCGGTAATATATTCCACCTCCAAGTCTATTATCACTAGCTCTCCCTCATTATTGGATTGTGTTGAAAACATTGTTGATGATGAGGAGGCCAAGAACCTAGGATCTTGGTTGTGTAGTCTTGAAGGTGAAACTAAAGAAAAGGTAAAAGCTCTTCTAAGGCAACTTGATGATGCCAACTCTCTCATCGATGAGAAGGAGGAGATCATCACGACCTTGGAGAACCATGGCGGTAGCCATGAGAATCATGATGACGAACTCGTCAAGGCTCTCGAAAAGGAGAGATCCATGAGAGCTTCGCTTGAAGAGAAACTATCAAGTCTACAAGAGACTTATGCTATTAGTGTTTCTAAGCTTAGAAAAGATAACGAAAAATCTCTTGCCAAGCTTAAGAAAGAACATGCCAAATCTCTTGTTTTACTTAAAGAATTTGAAGAGGAAGAGTTAAAGCTAGGAATAGCCCATGAAAAACTTGTCGAGGGACATGACAAACTAAAAGGGGAGTTTGCATCTCTCAAAGAAATTCATGACAAACTTGCTAAGTCTCGAATCAAGCTTCTAGCTCAACAATCTAATAAGCATGTTGCATCTTCATCAAATAGCATTGTTATTATGCCTACCTCTTCTACTACAACTAACATTGTAGGGAAGGAAAGAATTCTCAATGATGCAATAAGCTCTCAAGGTGCCAAGACAGGAAAAGAGGGACTTGGCTTTGTTTCCAAGTCAAAGAAGAAATCCAAGAGTGTCACCTCTCCCTCCAAAAATGTTATCTTTGTGAAAGAGGGTGAGGTGCCCAAAGAAAAGGAGAACAACGCCATTATGGGTGGTGATACCTCTAGGGGGAGCATCACTCATAATGATTTTTCCGGAAAATATAACCCATCCTATGTTCTTATGAAATCTAGAGATGGACATGTTTATGCTAAATACGTTGGTACTTCTTATGGTGATGATTATCATTGGACTATTTGGGTTCCTAAGACCCTTGTGACTAACAAAAGAGGACCCATTGAAGCATGGGTACCTAAATCAAGAAATTGATCTCTTGTAGGGAAACGCTTCCGGAGCACATAGATGGACAGTGGATAGTGGTGCATCCCAACACATGACCGGAAGCCATGACGCAATAAGTAATATTGAACCTCCTCTACCACATCTCAATTGCGTTACAATTGGTGACAAGTCCGAGCTTAAGGTATTGGGACAAGGCAAGGTAGCTATCTCAAATGATTTATCAATTGAGAATGTTCTCCTTGTTGAGTCCCTTGGCTATAACTTGATGTCCGTTCTTCAACTTGCAAATTGTGGTTTTACCTCGTTCTTTAATAAAGAGAGTGTGATTGTCACTTGGGAGACTTCTCTTAAAGTAGCCTTTGTTGGGTTTGTCGAGAACGGCATGTATGTAGTGGACTTCTCTAAAGAAGACACGTGTGCCGCGACATGCCTAATGGCTAAAGTTGATGTGGGATGGCTTTGGCATCGCCGACTAGCCCACACCAATATGAGAATGTTACATGACCTCCAAAGTGGCAATCACGTTCTAGGACTAACCAAAGCTAAGTTTGCTAAAGATCGTGTGTGTAGCTCTTGTACCTTTGGGAAGCAACATGGAGAACAACACCCAACCAAGACAACCATATCCACCACAAGAATTCTCGAGCTCATTCACTTAGATCTCTTTGGTCCACTATCTTATGATAGCCTCGGAGGAAAGAAGTATTGCTTGGTGATTGTGGATGATTATTCAATATATTGTTGGGTGTATTTGTTCAAGAGGAAAAGTGAGACTCAAAATAGAGTCATCGAGTTCATCACTCTAGCGGAGCGCCAACACAATGCTACCATCTTGGCCATTCGGAGTGATAATGGCTCGGAGTTCAAGAACTACACCGTTGAGGGTTTTCTTAGTGAAGAAGGCATTGCTCATCAATATTCCACTCCCTATACCCCTCAACAAAATGGTGTTGCGGAGAGAAAGAACCGGACTTTGATGGATGCGGCTAGGACTATGATTGCGGAGTTCTCTTCTCCTTATAACTTTTGGGCCGAAGCCGTCTCCACCGCTTGTCATGCTACCAATCGGCTCTATCTTCGCAAGATCTTGAACAAGACTCCCTATGAGATTCTCACGGGCAAGAAATCGGATGTATCTTATTTCAAGGTCTTCGGTTGCAAGTGCTTCATTCGCAATAAAGGAAAACGGTTGTCAAAATTTGAGAGTAGATCTTATGAGGGTATCTTTGTTGGATATGCCACGAATGCTCACGCCTATAGAGTCTACAACAAGTCCACCGGGCAAGTTGAAGAAGCTATAGACGTAGTGTTTGATGAGGACAACGGCTCCCAAGGGGGGCGTATAGATCATGGTGTTGTAGGAGATGCAATTCCTCCCATCGTCATAAGAAGAATGGGGATTGGTGAAATAATTCCCATTGAGGGTTACCGGATGACGGAGGGAGAAGGACTATGCCCCACTCAAGTGGAGCCATTGACTACACCCATTGATGATCAAGCTATCCAACAAGATGCACCAAGCCCTCAAGCTAACCATCAAGGCCAAGCTAATGAACAAGGCCAAGCAACACATCTAAATCATGATCAAGATTCTATTATTTTTGAGAATGCTCAACCTAGTGGTGATTCATCACCCATCTTTGATCAAGGACGAAATGAAGATGGACATGTCTCCGATGAAGAAGGTGATTCTCAATCAATATCCAAGGAATCTTTGGAGGAGATACTAGCTCGTAGAGCAAAGAGAAGGCTAGAGAATCTTGAACGAGCGGGTCATACGGAGGACATGATTCTTGGACAAGTTCGTGGAAGAGTGGTCACTAGAAGGCATGATGGGGGGATAGTAACCCGGTAGGCCCACTTCAAGGTATAATCCGGCCCAAGGTGAGCTGAGCAATACCCGGATAGGGGTAAAGAGGTTACTAGAAGGCCCAAAGGCTTGTGAGATTCGTAACCCGGCTTGTGGGTTGCGATAAGGAAAGTTAGGCTTTGTATGTGGAGTTCGAGTAGGACTCAAGATGTGCCTTGAAGGGCAAGTTAGGGGTGTACGAGTGCTTTATAAACCGGCCCCTAGGTTTAGTTTGCCAGAGATTCAAGTCATAGTTGTAACACCTGTTATCGAGTATCCAGTATAATAATATCGAGAGCCGGCGAGTTGCTTTCCGGTTCTTAGATTGCTTTTCACCATGTTTTCCTTCGAGCTAAACCCTCTCCCAAATACCTGTGTCGACTTGCCCCGAGATCAGTTACCCCAGGTAACATCTGCCGTGATTATCCCACGACAGTTGGCGCCCACCGTGGGGCCTGCGTCCAAAGGTGTTTACATCACGGGAGAAGCTCGGAAGAGCATGAAGAACCTCATCGTCGGAGAAGTCTACGTCAACAGCAAAGGAGAGAAGATGGTAGACGATTCTGGCTGGGGGCCAGAGTCGGATCACCTCGAAACCGGATCCATCGTGACAGTCGGCAGCGTCAACGTCTTCATCGGTATGGTATGTACTTCCAGTTCGAATTGTGATAATATTGGATCTGATTCTGTGTCAGGGGAAGACACGTATGTCCGATCGGAAAAAGAAGAGTCGATTGGAACAGCGGGTCAGTTAGAGAGGGAGGATGATACCGAGTCCATACGGGATTTATTGGAGGATCGATATGAAAAGGAAAACAGCGAGGAAGAACAATACGAATCTACACCGGGCATCATGCGCCGGGTTGCGGTCTATGCGGCTCCCGCGACCAATCTCAATCAAGAAAACGCGGCCGCGGCGCCAGCCGGGGCGGTTCAGGCAGCGGCCCAGCAGCAAGGAGCAGTTGACCCGGTCTTGGCCCAGGTCGATGGAGAGTCGGCGTCTGTCACCAGTCGCCCAGCAGACGAGGAGCGACACGCAAATATGTTCGGGTTCCAAGCAAACCGGACCCCGGGGGCGGGCCCCTCAAACCCGCGTCACCCGGCTCTGTTTGATAATAATTTGATTTTGGACCCCACAGTCTTGGCCACAGTTATTACCCCAGAAAACGCGGCAGAGCGTGTAAGAGACCTGGACGTGGCTCGTCGTGCGTTGGAGCAGCAAAGAAGGCAAGTGGAAGCAGAAAGGCAGGGGATGGCCGCGCGGCAGCGCGAATTGGATGACCGAGAGACCCGGCTCCGGGAGGAAACGACAAGGATGCATCAAAGGCACCGAACTATGCTGCCGGCAACAGGAGGGGTTATTAACCCGACTGCCCTGGTGTTCACGCCTCAAGATCAACCGATTCCACCGACGAACCAAGGGACCATACCGCGACCTTCAACGGGAGCACATCCGGTAAACGTGCCAGCCGGGTTACCTTTGCCACAGACAGGGGTGACAGCCGGCAATACCATGCCGCCACCACCATCACGATTCCGCACACCAGCAGGTCATTACAACAATCCCATGGACAACGTGTACGCAGCAACGCTCGCATTAAACCAGATCCCTGTGGAAGACTCGCCTCATGCGGAAGGAACCCGACGAGCAATCGATCTGCTACATACCGCGGTAGCACAGCAAGCCAATTATCCGGATCATAGAAGCGGGATGCATGGGACGCCGTACGCCAGCCAGCAACAGGGCAATATCCAAACAAGTGCGGCACAACGAAGGGAAGAGCAGCAGCAAATGCCGCCTCCACCGCGTATCCAGACCGTACCAGTAGTATCAGCAGCGCAGGCGGTGGTGGACAGTTCCAGAGCCAGAAGAGCCGGGGCCGGGTCTGCAGCACACGAGTTACCCGCGGTGCCGCACCCCGCGGTACCTCCAGCCGGGTCACGTGTTTCCCGGGTAAGACCAGCCCCAACCACCCTTGCGGGACCAAAGTGCCTCTCGGACGATATCAGAGCAGAACCTTACCCGGAGAAGTTCAAAGAACCGGGGAAAGTAGTAAATTATGAGCCAACAATGGATCCAGAAACGTGGCTGAGCAGCTATGAGATGGCAATGTCAATTCGCAACGCATCCGAGAATCTTCAAGCCAAATTCATGTACTTAATGATGTCAGAGGGAGCAGCAAAGTTATGGTTCACCAACCTACCGGAAAAATCGATCAAGTCGTGGGAGGAGCTAAAGACCGCATTCATCAAGCACTTTCATGGGACATGCAGAAAGTTATTTACTATTGATGATTTAGAAAGATGCGTTCAGAAGAAAGGAGAGTCAGCACGCAGCTGGGTACGCCGGGTTATGGAGATACTCCACTCGTCTACGGATATCCAGCCTAAGGACGCGCTACAAGCTATGGCAAAAACATGTAAGTATGTTCCTTTAGTGCAAAAGCTAACTCGCATGAAATCTAGTAGGAATGCAGCGGAGGTTACAATGGGGGAGTTAATGGATGCGTGCAACAAACACGCTGCAACGGATACCACAGAGGAGGAAGTTGATGACAAGAAAGCAAAAGCAAACGCAAGTAGCAGCGGGAAAACCGGCAATGGATCGGCGCCAAACAATAATGGAAGTAGCCAAAACAAGCGCCCGTTTGAAGGGAATTCCGAGTTTGTAGCCAACACGGAGGCCGGGTCTTCAAGACCTAGATCCGAAGGGAATTTTAATACTGGAAATCACAATGGGGGACACTACCAAGGACCTCCAAGACCAAGCAACAGTTGGGACATATTTAGGATGGCGTGCCCGAAGCATAGCAGGAATGGCAAGCCGGCCAATCATTCATTGGAGCAATGTGCCGACTTACAAAGGTGGAAGAACGAGGAAGTGAACAGAGCTATGCGAGGTGCGGGCCGAGGAGGAGGTCCGGGTCTAGGTGGAAACTTGGGTAACGGACCGCCCCCAGCCGGCAATCCGCCAGCTGGAAATCAAGGTAACAATCAAGGTGGAGCAGGAGGTTTTCAAGCTAACCCCAAACAGCTGGGTCAATATCATGTGCACACTACAGGAGGCTCTAACAAGGATAAGAAGATACTGAAACAAGCAGTTAATTCGGTCTCTTCCGCTGTCCCAAGGTATTTGAGATGGTCAGAACAAGAGGTAACATGGAGCAGGAAAGATCACCCGGATAGAGTTGATCACCCGGGAGTCTTAGCTTTGGTAGTAGCACCACAGGTCAACGGCTACGAGCTGAAAAAGGTCTTGATGGATGGAGGAAGTAGTATCAATATCCTGTACTGGGAAACTTTTCTGCGTATGGGCTTAAAGGAATCGCAGCTGCAAAAGAGTACAACAGTTTTTCACGGGATAGTGCCGGGTCACTCAGCATGCCCTGAAGGAAAGGTGGCACTGGAAGTAGCTTTTGGAGAGTCAAAGGACAACTACCGAGTCGAGTGGCTTACCTTCGAGGTAGTAAAGTTGCGCAGCCCTTATCATGCATTGTTTGGGAGGCCGGCTTATGCCAAGTTCATGGCGAGACCGTGTTATGTGTACCTACAACTGAAAATCCCGGGTCCCAAGAAGACCATTACAATACACGGAAACCGAGATATAGCAGCTGAGTGTGATGAGGGAGACGCGGCAATGGCCGAGCAAGCCTGTAGGAAGGAAGAGCTCAAACATTACCGTTCTCAGGTAGACCTAGAAGAGAGGGCAACGTCAAAAAAGCCAACTCCTGGGGGGGACAAAGCAAAAGTTAGGGCAGAACAAGACCCTAAGATGGTAGGCTTCATCAGGAACGATATTTTCAAAACTCTCAGTAGGGAAGAAGAAGATGCACCACCATCCGCGGCTGATCACGTTTCAAAGGCGATATACCCGGATTGGCTAGCAAATCCGGTACTCATTACGAAGGGGCATAGCAAGTGGAGAATGTGCATCGGCCGTACCAACGCGAGGCCGACTCTCGGGAGTAACTAAAGCAGTGTAATCGACGGCGGGTTTCATACGCACTCTTTTCCTTACCAGGGTACCTACGGGAACTGGAAGGTTTTTAATGAGGCGGCCTGCTGATTCAAAAAAGAAATTTTTATCAATAAAAGAAGATGGTTTCGAGTCTTATCATGGTCTTTGCTTCAGTTACAAGTAAGTAACATTGTTACTATCAATACATCAGTATCATCGAAATACATTGTGTGAATATAGGTCTCCGGGGGTGGTCGGCTTCAATAAGTAATCACAAAACCCGGAGACCCGGCCATGATGCCTATGAGTTATGGGGGCTAATTACTCGAAAAAACGGGTACAGCTGCAATCTTATAACCGGACAAAGGAGCCAAATTTCTTGGTTATTCTTACTTAAGCTCGATGTGACTCGCACTAAAGTGGCATGATCTGTTCACGTACGATTACAATCAAACTATGCAGCCCAATGTAGCTTGCTTGATCTTGTTTTTCGTATAGATGCAACGACATGGTATCCACGCGAAAGCCGGCTTACAGTACAAGATAATCAAAAGGGTCATCTAAACCACAAGTCCATGCAGAGTATAAGGCTAAAAAAGCCGGAAACTCAACAAGTATTAAGCATGACTTCAGTATTTATGTAAACAGCTATTGGTATTCAGCTTGGTAAACAGCAGTATGTCATCTGAGAAAGGCCACGCCCCCATAGCTCGTACTTTGGGTCATGGGGACTGGGGACTTCGAAACAGAAACAAACTGTTTAACTACCAAAGCCTGTAAACCTTAATTTCCGAGTATTGGGGACTTAAAGAAAAGTTCATCTATCAAAACCTACGATACTCGGCTAGCCGAGTCTCCAAAGGAAATTGAAAACAAGAGTTCGAAGTATCGAGAATAAGCTTATAAGTAACACAAGGATCGAGATTATCAAAAGCCAGGGGAGGCAAAGAGTTATCATAAGTTCACAAACGCAAAGTCATAGTGTCAGCATCAATGGTGCACAGGCGCACCGCAAAAGTCATATCAGTCTCGAGAAACGCAAAAGCACTAGGCAGCGTCCTACTCGGCGTCTTGAGAGTGGTCCTCCGGGTCTAAGTCTTGGACTTGCTTCTTGGCCTTGCCAGCAGTTTTACCCGGGCTCTTCACATCTGGACGAACAGGCGGGGGCACGGCTGGGGTAGAGGTAGACGGCTTTACGCCCAGCTCTGCTTCCCTCTTTGCAGCCTCTTCCTTCCTCCTAGCCAGATCAGTCGACCATTTGTCCAACATATCAATAGGGGGGGGTGCCTCCACCAGGATAACCTTGCCCTCAGAATCATACGAGCTCATAATCGTGTTTAGATCCATCTTGTCGGCCAAAGCTGTGGCTGAAGGACGTACCGCAGATTGTATAGCTTTGAAATCCTGGGGCTTGAATTTGGATCCGTCAGCTTTAAACTCTGGGAACCCGGATACTATCTTCGCCGGGTCAAGCTTTGGAAAATAAGCCTTCGCCAGCGTTAAAGCCCGGGTCATCCCAATTCGGCAGGACGAGCGCTTCAGTATTTCAATCCATCCAGGTGCTGTGGAAAAGGCCTGTATAAGGTTCTCCTCGCCCGGGTATACCTCAGAAGGCCACTTGATAGCATCCAGCAAAAGTTTCGTGCCGGCAAAAAACGTCCGGAGCACAGTCTTCAGAGTTTTAACTTGAGTGATGGCATTCTCCTCCGGAGCAGCAAGGTTAGCACCTAAACATGCAAAAGCATATCAGTAATATTGGTTATTACAGCGGCAAGATAGAGATACGCAAATTAATCGCAAATAGCAAACTTACTTAGCAAGATACGGTAAGTGTCCGTAAGCTGAGTCGACAGGTTATTCAGCGAGGACTGGGCAGCATTGTACTTCTTCTTGTATGTGGAGACGTCTTTTTTCAAAGTCTTTATCTCCGCTTCAAGGGCCTCCCTACGCTTAACTTCAGCCAGCAAGAGCTGCTCAGCCTTAAGTAACGCTTCATCTGACTGAGTAATCTCTGCCTGCAAAAGCCGGGTGAAGCTATAAGCCGGGTGTCACGAGAGTATTTCGTCTGAGGAAATGATTACCGAAAAGTATTATGCGAAGTACCGAGGATAATTAAAAAAAAATTATACTCGGGACTTGGGGACTGGATGTATAATAAGGAGTACCAAGTAAAAGTTACCTGATGTGCTGCAGCCATGCGTTCTAAGACAGTCCCTTCTGAAGCTTTCATGGCAAGAAGAGCGCTCATCAGCTGGTTAAAGTCAGCGTTATCCGAGTTAGATGGCTCGGATACCTGGAAAGTGGGAAAAGGAGCATTTCTTGTAACAGGAGGTGGCACCCGGGTCATCCGAATGTCGGAGTCTGGTCCCCCTCCCGCGCTTGAAGCTGCTCCCTTCTCCTTCTCGCCTGCGTGTGAAGCGGTTGGATACTCGGCGTCATGCCTAGCTGGCTCCGGTGGCGACACTTGTTCGTCGCCAGCCGTGGTGAAGGCATCGTCAGCCGGCTCGTTCTCGACCCGGACCTTAGCCTCGGTGTCCTCCTGGTCGCTACTAATAACCGTGGCTCTGAAGAAGGTGCAAAGGCACAATTAATCTCTGGTTAAAAGAAAAAAGGGATGGAAGTTCGGTATAATATCAGGAAAAGGCGCTTACCCGGTGTTCACCGGGAAGTCCGAGGGGAAGCCGTCACTAGACCCGGAAGAGACTGAAAAATGGCAAGAAAGGTCTGGGATTATGTTACAAAGGAATGACCGGAAAGAAATTTTGTTTACAACAAATACCAGGGTGTTGAACCGGGGGCGGCGAAGCGACCGGGTTAGGGGTCTCGTTGCCCGGATGATTCCGGGTTACTCGGCGCCTAGTCGCGGGTGGCTCCTTCAGTTATGATCAAAAGGGGTGGAGATGGGGTTAGCCCCGGAGTGACGTTATGGGAACAAAAAACCAAAGTGTAAGGAGATGAAGTAAAAACCTGGAGGGCTATCCTCTGGGATTTCCTCTTTGTTCCGGCTTTGGTGGCCGGCTCCGGCTCTTCCTCCTCGCTGGTGGACCCGCCCCTGCTGTCCGTTTCTTCTTCTTCGCTTTGGTCCTCTCGCTCTGAAAAATATCCGAGTTACAGCATAAAGAAGAATAAAAGGCAGGATATAACGTGAGTAAGGGAATCAAGTATGTACCTTCATTCGAGTCAATGACATCGTCTTCCTCCTCCCCGTCTTCGGAATTAGGAGCGGTGTCGACCGTCCAAAAGTCATCATCGGCCTGAGGAGAAGATGCCAGGATAGTGATTAATATCGAGTCAAGAGAAGCGAATAAAGGTAAGTTGTTAGAAGTCAAAATCAAAAGGCAGAAAACTTACTGCGGGGGTTGGATTCTCGAGGGTAAAAGGTTCTAATCCGTCTATGCCCCGGATTACCTCGAGCTTCTCTGTCAGGAAACCCTTAATTGTTTTGTTAATGTCACCCGGAGCAAGGGTGCGGGTAGAGAATCGGATTGGGTCCGTGGTTTGACCCGAGTATTCGCACATCAGTTTCTCACGAATGGAGTTTGGCTGAATGCGGAAGCTAACCCAGGTCTTCACCAGGTTTAGCCCGATGAGGCCTCGGGCGGACAAGATGGAGATCCTAGCTAACAAGGGCAAGATCGCCTCCCTGTCCGAATCAGGCGCAAAGGCGTTGAATTTCTCGGAGATGTCAAGTTGACCCTCCGAGTAACCCGGCAACTTCTTTTCACCGGGTGGAGAGGTATCCCGGCAGTAGAAGTATGAAAGCTGCCAGTGCTTTACGTGGGAATTGAGAGAAATAGGAGGCATCAGGGAGTTCTTGCGGCGCTGGATAGAAACCCCGCCGCAAGTGAGAAGTGCGCCGTCGCCGCTTTCGCGACACGGCTTGCACTGAAAAAGTTCGACGAAGAGGGCTAGACTTGGCGG
This sequence comes from Alopecurus myosuroides, assembly GCA_028641055.1. Classification (NCBI taxonomy): domain Eukaryota; kingdom Viridiplantae; phylum Streptophyta; class Magnoliopsida; order Poales; family Poaceae; genus Alopecurus; species Alopecurus myosuroides. The sequence goes on from CM054061.1 coordinate 99,313,965, forward strand.
AGTGCACAAGTAAGATTCGGAAAGAACGATAAAATGGGAGATGTTCAAAATGGAGTTTGGACCTATATCGAAGATACGGAGATTGTAATGGTCTAGGACGTCCCGGAAGAAGGGGTGACCCGGAGGCCTAAAGCCCCGGGTCACATGTTCAACGAAGCATATTACCTCATCCGTCGCTGGAGAAGGCCGGGTTTCACTGCCTGGCACTCGCCAGTGGATAGCCTCCTGTGGAGGTAGGGTTCCGAGCTCGACCAACTCCTCCAGTCTGGCCTTGGTGACAGAGGACTTCCCCCAATTGGCCGATATGGAGTTTGAGGATTTAGCCTTAGCCGGCTGTTTCCCCTGCCTCTTGGGTGCCATGGGATTGACCTGGTAAAACATTGAAGAAAAGGACGTAAGAGACAAAAACTCGGAAGTTAGCAGATAAGTGGTTACCGGCAATTTAAACACTTTCCGGGTATTGCCTTGCGGGGTCAAGTATGGTTTGTCCGGGTATCATGTGCCATTTCAATCCTTATAGAGTTTTCCGTAAAAAGCAAGTGTTTGGAGAAGTTGGGAGGGTGTTTGTATGCCTACCATCTACGAATGATTCGGAGAAGTGAGATTCTCTGAGGAGGGATAACAAAGGCGGAAATTTTAGATGGCCCGAGCCTAGATTGGGAATCTTATTTCCAAATTTGTGGCCAAGTTAATGATTACTGGAGTTAGGAGAGCAATACAAGCTATGAATCCTATCCATGGGGATGATTATGGTAAATATCGGTGAGTTAATCCGGCGCGGCCCGGGAAATCGCGGACCACTTGATTCAGATCTGATCCAAGGGAAGGATGAGAAATTACGAGGATGAGCTGGGGGATATGAGGAGCTTACCAAAGGGGGTTGAAGAAGAGCTTTGCGGAGACAGATGGCGCAAGATTGATGTCCCTTTGAGGTTGTTGGTCGGCGGACCGGGCGCTCGGCGGCGGATTTGGGGATTGGAGTGAGTCGCGCGACGGCGGAGCGCAGGCGACGGCGGATGGGCTCCGGTGAGGTGCGTGGGGCTTCCGTGGTGGCACTTCGCGAGCTCGGGTTTGAGGAGAAGAGGAATGGGGGAAATGAGCCGTTAAGAGTTAGGGTTTGTTCCTTGGGCTCTATTTATAACCATCCGGATGGAAGGGCTTAGCCTAACGGTCGGGACCCGGGGAGTACGGAGTAATTGGCCATTTCGAAATTTGAAAGGCACATTTTGTGCGCAGACCAATATGATCCATGGAAAAAGGAAGGGGAAATTGCCTTCCTTGTATCAGCGGTAATTATCAAGAAGGATGTGAGGTCAGGGAGTTTCTTATTAAGATTTAAGTCTGGGAGATTAACGGAGAGCCGGGTCTTACCTGGCTTCCTTGGTACCTGTCACGGTTGTTCGTCGACGCGCTGCGTCTTGATCCTCATGTGTTTGCCTCTAATGCTTCTGTAGGGAATAGCCAGCGCTTCGAAGAGTAAATCTTGGAAGCCCAAGCTATTCTGGGGACTACTGATGGGGGGATAGTAACCCGGTAGGCCCACTTCAAGGTATAATCCGGCCCAAGGTGAGCTGAGCAATACCCGGATAGGGGTAAAGAGGTTACTAGAAGGCCCAAAGGCTTGTGAGATTCGTAACCCGGCTTGTGGGTTGCGATAAGGAAAGTTAGGCTTTGTATGTGGAGTTCGAGTAGGACTCAAGATGTGCCTTGAAGGGCAAGTTAGGGGTGTACGGGTGCTTTATAAACCGGCCCCTAGGTTTAGTTTGCCAGAGATTCAAGTCATAGTTGTAACACCTGTTATCGAGTATCCAGTATAATAATATCGAGAGCCGGCGAGTTGCTTTCCGGTTCTTAGATTGCTTTTCACCATGTTTTCCTTCGAGCTAAACCCTCTCCCAAATACCTGTGTCGACTTGCCCCGAGATCAGTTACCCCAGGTAACATCTGCCGTGATTATCCCACGACAAGGCAATTGGCGGATTTTAGCAAGGCTCATGCTTTTGTCTCCTTCATTGAACCCAAGAAGGTATATGAAGCTCTCGAAGATCAAGATTGGCTTGAAGCCATGCATGATGAACTCAATAACTTCTAGTGCAACAAAGTGTGGAAATTAGTGCGAAGACCCAAGGATTGCAAAAATGTCATTGGCACCAAATGGGTGTTCAAGAACAAGCAAGACAAAGATGGCATTGTCATTCGCAACAAGGCAAGATTGGTGGCCCAAGGTTTTTCTCAAGTCGAAGGTATCGATTTCGGTGAAACTTTTGCCCCCGTAGCTCGCCTTGAATCCATTCGTATCTTACTTGCTTATGCATCTCATCATAACTTCAAGTTACAACAAATGGATGTCAAAAGTGCTTTCCTTAATGGTCCCATTAATGAGTTAGTATATGTCAAGCAACCTCCGGGTTTCGAGGATCCCAACCACCCCGATCATGTCTATAAACTTGAGAAGGCGCTCTATGGACTTAAACAAGCTCCACGTGCGTGGTATGAGCACCTTAAAGAGTTTCTAGTAGATCGTGGGTTTATTGTTGGTTTAATCGATCCCACCCTCTTTACCAAGACGGTTGGAGGTGACTTGTTCATATGCCAACTCTATGTGGATGACATCATTTTTGGGTCTACTAACACCTTGTTCAATGAGGAGTTTTGCAAGCTTATGACCGATAGGTTTGAGATGTCTATGATGGGAGAGTTGGAATTCTTCCTTGGCTTTGAAGTAAATCAATATTATGAAGGGACTTTCATCAAACAAGCCAAATACACTCAAGACATGCTCAAGAGGTTTAATATGAATGATGCCAAACCTATGAAGACTCCTATGTCCACTACCACCGACTTGAAACCCGACCCCAACGGTAAAGAGGTAGATCAAAAGGTATACCGCTCCATGATTGGCTCTTTGCTCTACCTTTGTGCATCTAGACCCGATATCATGTATAGCGTAGGTAAATGTGCAAGGTTTCAAGACTCCCCAAGGCAAAGTCATTTGGAAGCTGTGAAACGGATCTTTCGATATCTAGTTCATACCCCAAACTTCGGTCTTTGGTACCCCAAGGGTTCAAGCTTTCAGCTCATTGGATACTCGGATGCGGATTATGCGGGAGAGTAGACGGATAGGAAGTCCACATCCGGGGGTTGTCAATTCCTTGGCCGCTCCTTGGTATGTTGGTCTTCTAAGAAGCAAAATTGCATTGCTCTCTCCACCACTGAGGCCGAGTATATCTCCGCGGCAAGTTGTTGTGCCCAATTGCTATGGATGAGGCAAACCTTGAAGGATTATGGTATTCATTTTGACAAGGTGCCTCTTCTTTGTGACAATGAGAGTGCTATCAAGATCGCCTACAACCCGGTTCTTCATTCCAAGACGAAGCACATTGAGATCCGTCATCATTTCATTCGGGATCATGTTGAGAAAGGTGATATTGATCTCTCATATGTCTCCACAACGGATCAACTTGCCGATATCTTCACGAAGGCCCTTGATGAACCAAGATTTCGAGCTTTGAGGAATGAACTAAATGTCATAGATTCCTCCAACTTCACTTGAAACCTTGCATATCTACCCTCATTATGCATGCTATTAGGCTTAGATGTAGGCATGGACATAGGGGGAGCACTACTCAATTCATGAATACGCACTCCTCCTATTATGCGAAAAATAAATCATAATTGCATATCTAGTCATTTGTGACTTATTGTGCTTAATTGTGAGTAGTAATTTTGGACCCAAGATATATCTTCGCGGTGCCAAGTTACACACTCAAACATGGTGGCCTCGGCCACCGACCATTGTGTGTGCTTTGGATCTTTCACGCCTATCATATCTCCGTCTTGACAACTCGTGCGGGTTCGGTCTTCTATCTTTTTGTTGCTTCTTGCGGACCCCTTCGAGTAATGTCTCTCGTATATCAGTGACGTTTTTCCAACCCAAGCCTCCTTTGCCCAAACCATTGCTTCCATCGAAATGCTCGTGTTTTTCTAATCTTGGCGCGCGAAAATTTGGTTAAGCGGAGGCTCCGGTGAATCCACCGGAGGCTCCGCTGCCAAGGGCGGAGGCTCCGGTGAATCCACCGGAGGCTCCGCTGGTCCTGTCTACCGGAACACCACCGGATGCTCCGCTGACCCACAGTGGCTCAGCGGGCCAAAACTTAACTGTTTTGGGACAGGGAGCGGAGGCTCCGGTGCGAACCACCGGAGGTTCCGCTGGTGGGAGCGGAGGCTCCGGTGAAACCACCGGAGGCTCCGCCGGCGGAAAATTTCTGAGGATAAGAGCTGGGCGTGCGGGGGTAAGTGAGATTCACTTTCACTTTTCCCCACCCGCCCCCATCTTCCTCCTCAAGAACCGCCGCCGCCCCAAGGTTTTCGCCACTGGATTCGAGCGCTCCACCGCGGGAAGGCCCTCTCCTCGCCTTGGGACGCTCCGGGAACCTTCCCTCCCTCCTTTTTCACCATGGATGCCGCGGGTACATGCTCTCTCTCTCTCTCTCTCTCATCTAGTTGATGGATGGGATGCATAGGAGTTCATGTGCTTTGCCTCTAGATTCGTGGATTTGGAGTTTTAGGAGTGGGATTTCTCAAGTACAAACCCTAGTAACCTAGGTAATGCTTGTTAGGCTTGAATCGTTGCGGTTGTTGGGAGTTTTTGCCCTAACCCTAGATTATTCAACCCTAACACCCTGTGTATCTAGGTTTCTTGGTTTTGTGCGTGCCTTACCAACTCGAGCATTACTCTTTGTTCATGATCTTCTTGCTTTCTCTCTTAGATGCTTCCGGTTCCAAGGGAAAATGGCAACGGTACAAGACCACCGGCCGCCGCAAGCCTCAACCCGTGGATGAGGTTCAAGCCGAACTTGACAGCTCTCAAGGCAAGCGCAAGCGCTTCCCGGCTCCCGAGAAGACCTTGCCAAGGAGGAACACCACACCAACCGTCTCCAAGATGTCCGAGGCTATGTTCTTGAAGGAAAGGTGTGCGAATCCATATGTGGTTGCCCGTGATCGTTTGATGCCCCAATTCCGGGGAAAGGATCCACGCTTTCACACCGTCTTCCAAGGGCAGATTTATAGTGAGATTTTGATGAGGAAGCCGAAGGAAAATGTCGTCCCTCAACACGCCATTAGTATTGGGCACATGGAAAGGAATCACAAGTATTTTGGAGAGGCTCTTGAGCTCATTCACAAGTTTGGTCTTGGTCCCATTATTACTCTTCAACAAGATTTCGACGAAGAGCTTGTTTGTCAGTTTCTTACCACGATTCATCTCTCCAATGAGACCGAGCGCAATATGATTTGGATGACTAAGGATAGACAGCTTGACATCACATGGAAAGATGTTGGCATCATTCTTGGTGGCTACCCAGATTTTGGTCCATTTGCTGAGGGAGAAGAGTTTGCCAACGGATGGTTCCGAGTTCATATCATTAACACCTCCTCACTTCCCAAGGATGGTCTTACTCCTCTCTATCATTGGAAGAAATACACCGTTGGGTTTGTGAAGGGCCTCTATCCCACATATGACATCATGTTGCGCATCTATCGCGAGACCATCAACCCAAAGGCGGGCAATGTGGATGAGATTCAAGGCTTCTTGAAGAACCTTATGCTCCTTACTCACCAACACCGGATGGATGAAACTCCACGCAAGCTTGATGTGTTGGATTATATTTGGAATGAGTTGTGGTATGCCGTTGTCAACCGGAAGAATGCTTGTTTTGGGCCATTCATCATGAAGATCATCCTTGACGTATGGAATAAGAAGTTTCCAAATGAACCTCTTGATGATGCCCATTGGATCTCTCACACGGAAAAGAGGCTTCTCATGAAAGATCACACCGAACCCGTTGTGCATCCTACTCCCGCCATCCGCAAGCACAAGGCTAGGCCTCGCATCATTGTTGATGAGGAAGAAGACGAGGGTCCATCTCAACCTCCTCCCTCTAGCAATGCCTTAAAATGGATGGCAAGAGATCTCAAGAAAGTGTTTCGGTTGAACAAGAAAATAGAGCAACACCAATGGGAAGAACACTATGATAAGGAACTCAAGACCCGCCACAAAGCTCAAGCTTCTCGTCAATGTCTCCGTGAGGAAGGCCTCTCCATTGAATCCCCGGTTCTTGATAGTATCACCAATTGGGATGAGTGGCAAGCAAAGGACTCCAAGGGCAAGCTTATTGAGTGGTCCGAGGAAGAAGGATATGAAGCCACTAGCTCTCACCACCGTGATCCCTCCCCGGCTCCGGAAGCCTCTTCCTCCTCCTCCGAGTGATTTGGGACGTTTGCATCTTGGTCTCTCTCTTTTTGGTATCTTGATGCCAAAGGGGGAGAGATTTATATTAGGAACGGGCATTTGAATGGGTCTCCCTCAAGCTTCTTCATTTTGCATCTTTCATTTGGCTTGAGGGAGTTTGGTTTCTTATCGGATCATTTGGAACTTCGGCTTATCTATCGTGAACTTCGTCATATTATGTTAGGTGAACCTCGTATGTCATATTATGTTCGTGTGAACCTCGTTTGATGTTATTTATGTGTTATATGTGTGTACTGTGATATTGTTGTCATGTCATTCTTATATATCATGCCTAAATGCTCTCAATATGAAAGGAGCATACCTTTAGGGGGAGCTCCGTTCATATTGTGTTATAATCATACAAATAGTTATGTTGTCATCAATTACCAAAAATGGGGAGAATGAAAGATCATAATCCGTTTTGGTAATTATATGATAACACAACTATTTGATCTAATGTTTGTTCAATAGATGGAAATTCCCAGGTTTAAACAGGTTCACTTATTCTATGGGGCAAATGATCAGTTTATGTGAAAAGTGCAAGGAGAAACGAATCCAGGAAAGTGAAATATGCAGGAGCGGAGGCTCCGGTGTTTCCACCGGAGGCTCCGCCCAGGATCCGGTGGGGGTCCGGTGGGAGCTCCGCCAAAACCCCGCTCTGGAGCAAATGAGCAGAACAAGGAGCGGAAGCTCCGGTGGAGTACCGGTGGGCGGAACCTCCGCCATTTCCACCGGAGGCTCCGCCATCCTCCAACACACGAGCTGCACGCAAAAAGGGATCCGGTGGGGTTCCGGTGGAAGCTCCACGCAAATGCCCTTCTGTTTGAGCAGAGCGGATGTTCCACCGGAACCTCCGGTGGACCTCCGGTGCCTTCCCTTTCCTAAGGTAACTGGGCTCCGGTGGGGGGTCCGGTGGAAGCTCTGCTTAACTGCCTTTCTGTTTGGGCAGAGCGGATGTTCCACCGGAGCCTTCGGTGAGCTTCCGGTGGGCGGAACCTCCGCAGGTCCCACCGGAGCCTCCGCTCAGTATTCCAGCGCAAACTAGCTGTTGCGCTGCGCAACTGTGGAGCAGGCTAAAGACCACCGGAGCCTCCGGTGAAACCACCGGAGCCTCCGGTGCCCTGGACTGCAAACGGTCACTTAAATGCAAGGGGTATAAATACCCCTTCCCCTACCTCTTAAATGCCAAGCTTTTCCCGTTCTCTCTCCTAGCCATTAATGAAAGCTTCAACCACCTAGATCTCCCACTCCGTCCACCCAAACACTCCCAAACTTGGTGGAGAGCTAGAGGAGACCTAGATCCACACTTCCACCAAAGGAATCTCAAATCCATCCACCACAACCTAGTAGATCTAGAATCCTACTTGAGGCCTAGAAACCTTAGTAGATCTCGTGCTTGTAGTTTCCACCTTGTTGCAAGAAGCTACGGATTGCTTGAGAGCCTCCATCCATCTTGTGGAGTGACCTCAAGTCCTTGTAAAGGTTTGGTCAACGCCTTCAAGTCGACCTCATAGTGGAAACGAGCGTCTCCCTCACCGGAGAAGCTCAAGGAGAACAAGGTGTGCACAACCGTGCTATTGAGGAGCGCCTAGGTGGCTCCCCACCTCTCCAACGTAGACGTACTTCTCTTTGAGAAGGAACTACGGTGAATCATATCCTTGTCTCCTTGTTTAGTTGTTTGCTTTTCTACCTTACGCTTTACTTCCGTTGCGCATATCGTTTTGTTCACATAGGTTGCTCACATAGTTGCACATCTAGAGAACCTTACTTTATCTTGCTAAGCCCCACTAAAAGGAAAAGAAAAGAAAATTTGGTAGTCAACCTATTCACCCCCCTCTAGTTGACCATAGTGCACTTTCAATTGGTATCAGAGCCTCGGCTCTTACTAAGGGCTTAACCGCCCAAGAGTACAATGGTCGATGAAAATGCCCCCGAAAGTTCTAGTGCAGAAATATCCAAAATGGCCGACACTATATCTAACCTACAAGATACGGTTGGAGTTCTCCAAACCGAACTATCTAAGGTTAGCTGGGATAAAATATGCAATCAGAATTGCGGATAAAATATGAAGTATATTGATAGATGGGATTCTGCAAGTGCGTAGTACAAGTGGTCTATCCGACACTCGTACCTATGGCGAAGACTAGCAAATAAAGTTGAGTTCTTTTTAACTAAACAAAATCCGAGTCTAAACTAAGACCTATGGAGGGTATATATGGATGAGAGACTTGGGTGCCTGCCAAGGAGGTGGAAGAACGTCCCAAGGCACCAAAAACCCACCCCTAATTCGTAAAAGGCCTTTGGGCCGAATTAGAGGTGACGCAACACCTTTTTCCTAGATTCCTGGCCGAGTTTCAGCTACACGGTCAGACTGTTTTGACCATAAGTTTTCGCTCGAAACGAATTTTGAGGTGAGGCCAATTTTGCTGGAAAGTGCACGCGACCTATGCAAATGTTATAGCCTTCTGAAGTCATGTATATTTCTGCAGTCCGAATCTGCATCCAGAACGTGGAGTAGGGGGACTCTATCTTCTCTTGGATCCAAAGTGACGTGAGAGAACTCCTTGAGCAGCATCTAATCATGTTCCTTATTTCTTGATGAAGTGTAGAGGAAGTAGTAATTGTCTTGGTCGTATCCGGCCTGGTCATGTCCTCATCACCAGGTCACAAGGAGAATTCTTAAGTTGTTTCCACTGAAATTGTTCCTGTTGATGGTCTAGGTTCTCCTGTAACACCTAGAAGACTATGTTTTTTATGATTGTGTTGATAAAAACCAGTCCTCTCACAAACATACCTCTCAGGTCTTTGGCTCCTCTCTTGCCGCAGAATTAAATCCACAAGTTCTTGATGGCCCTATGAAGAGGACAAGGACAGTCCAAAGCACCCCTTCTGTTGCTAGTGTAGTGAGAAGAAGCACTCGACAGTCTGTCATTGCAAATGACTATAATCTTGAGTCCATGAGAGACAAACCCACTGCAAAAAAGAAAGCAAGATCTTCAAGGCCTGGAAATGCAGATGTTGTTGTTACCCCTCATACTCCTGTTTGGATGATGACCCACAAGTATAGGGGGTGTATCGTAGTACTTTCGATAAATAAGAGTGTCGAACCCAACGAGGAGCATAAGGTGTTGACAAGCAGGTTGGATAGAGGATTCACTGTAACCACTAGCAAATGGGTTTTTGGAGGATTTTAATATAGCAGATAAATAAAGTGCGAGTAAATAAAGTGCAGTAAATAATATTGCCGAGAGTGGCCCAATCCTTTTGAGAGCAAAGGACAAGCCGATTGTATTACTTATGACTACCAAATGTTCTCGAGGACACATGGGAATTTCGTCAAGTGCTTTCGCTTCGTTACGGTTGATTAATATCCATTGGTTCGTGAAGTGTTGTGTGGGTGAACCTATGCTAATGCACCTCCCAACTAGGACTAATACATACTTGTGATTATACCCCTCGTAAGTGTTGGAACGCATAGAGATAAACAAAACTTTTCCTACGCAGTACTTCCAAGATCTAGCCAAGGTAGAAGGCCACGATGATTACCACTAGACGCGCGGTTGCGGATTATCGATGAAGCGCGTCGGGGCAGTGCAGTCCCACGATCCGATCCAGCCGATCCTCGAAGTGCTGAACGTACAGCACCTCTGCCGGTATCCACACGTACGAGCAGGAGCTCCGACGGCAGACTGCTAGGTCTGGTGCGACGGCTGGACTGAGTGGGGCTAGGGTTCCCAACGCATGGGAGTGGGCTAACGTGCCCGCTGGGCAACCTGCGCCCCTCTTTATATAGCGAATGGTAGTGGGCTTCACAACACTTGTGTCCCATTCCCTCTGTGAGTCCGACTCACAAAATCAGTCCATTTCCGGTTCGGGTCCAACCCAACCAATACATTTGCTCCCGCTCTTAAGTGTGTGACCCTGCAGGCTCATGGCGACTTGGACACGATTGGAGTCCAACTCCTAATCGATCAATCGGTAGAGGCTCCTAGCAGAACGTGCCGACTCCCAAGTCCCATTGAGTCATGATGACATACCTTTCAATGTGATATTCATCTTAGTCCCTTTTGCCTCACGATATACCTTGTCGAACTATAGGCAATGTATCGTCATCCCTTTAATAGTTCAACTCTCTTCTCGATCCGTGATATGAGATTCATCTGACTAACTCTTAGTCAACAGACACAGTTAACACTTAACTGAGTCGCGCATGGCCATGCTTCCTGAATCATATCACTCGCGAGGGCCCATAGAATATCTCTCCATTCCGAGGGGCAAAATCCCATCTTGATTATCCACATCACGCAGCTTGTTTCTCACTCAACCCGAACTCTGCCTTTATAACTGCCTTTTCACAGAGCAGCGTTTAACAGAACCTAAGTTGGTGATCTACAACTCGGATTGTGCGACAACCTCAGGTCTAAGGATTACATTGATTGAGACATGCAAATGACGACTTGCTCGTTGCATCTCAATATGGGTCAGTCCGACTTGTTAAAATCTTTAGCCAAGTCCGTGATCGTTGGAATGGCATCACCATGCCCATGACAAGTGGAACCATGTCATCAGCCAACACTCACATTAGTCTAGGGTGTGTGTCCAGCACAATCTTAATGACCAAGGACAATCTGGTATGAACAACATGAATATATAGTTCCACAATCGAATCACATATTCAATGACATATATCAGATGTTCAAAACAAGGACAACTTAATAACTTTATGAATACATTGGGAATTATATCATCCATGATTGCCTCTAGGGCATATTCCCAACAGTAAGCATCCGCAAATACAAGAAAGTAATTAAGATAAATCTAACCAGAGCCTTAAAACTCCGGGATTCTACACCCCCTCGTGCATTGGTTTCCTAACGGGGGTTTAGGTTTCTGTCACTCCGGCAATCCCACAATTACTAGCCAAATACAACATGCATCCTCCTAGGCCCATAAAGGTGAAGTATCATGTAGTCGACGTTCACATGACACCACTAGAAGAATAGCACCACAACTTAAATACCGAACCACGAGTTATTACTTCAATATAACTTCATTACTAACATCATGACTTCTCCCATGTCCTCAAGAACTAAACGAACTACTCACAAGATATTATAAGGATCATAATCAGAGGTGATATAATGGATAATAACAATCTGGTCATAAAGTGCTAACACCGATGAATCTCACAAACATCAACTACTAACAAGTAATCCACGCCGGGAGAGATCTAATGTAAAACAACGATATAGGCTCCTGGTTGTTACAGCGGGATGAAGGTGGATGATGAGGATGATGGTGCTGATGGTGATGATGATGACGATCTTGATGATGCCCGGAGCGATGACAGTGACGATGGAGATGATTTCCCCTCTCTCGAGAGGAATTTCCCAGGCAGATTTCTCCCTGCCAGAGAGCTTTTCTCTCTCGGGTGTTTTCCGCCCCGAGGCGGCAGCGGAATAATTCTTCGATGATGTTCTGGGGCTTAGGGTTCCCTGGGGATCAAGTACGCGAAAGATATCGACCAGAGGTGGGCCAGGGTGGCCACACCATGTGGCGGCGCGGCCAAGGAGGGCGCGCCACCCCATGGTGGCCCCCCTCTGGCTCTCCTCGCGGCTGGCTCCCTCTTCTGAACTTCTAAGATACCTCTGGTGTCCCCCCTCTTCTTCTGATCTTCTGAAATAGGGTGTCTCGACGGTGCTTTTTCCATCAGAATTCTGGTCCCGGTGTTTATTCTCCAAAAATTAGGAAACATGCAAACTAAGATAAAATAACATAAGGGATGCATCATAACATGAAATATATCGATGAATAACAGAAAATAACAACATAAAATGGTGATGCAAAATGGACGTTCAACTCCCCCATGCTTAGACCTCGCTTGTCCCCAAGCGAAACTGAACTCAGTAAACATGACCACAGGTTTATGGAATGAGGTGTCGATAAAATAAAATACGGACAAGAGGCATCATATCTACAAAGAACAAGTCATTTTAGACAATAACTCCTCTCATATAATCAAACTTGAAACAAGTAAAGTAACAATAAAGGTGCAAAATGTAAATCACAATTGGTAAAGGCAAACTTCGTTCTTGGTCAGAGAACAATTAACAGTGTACTTATGTTTCGATCAAATTCTTTTATACTACAGCTATATTGCAGAGTTTATCATGCTCAAGTATAACGGTCTCTTTTCAAACAACGATAACTTTCAAAGTGGTATTCAAACAGATAAAAGCATTTGCAGAAACAAGGATGAATAAAGAACATGATTGAGTAAATCAACATGTAGCTGGATGAATCACAACAACTCAAAAGCTTGCTTAGACAGAAAGAAATAGGTTTACTGACTCAACATAAATGTAAAAGATAGGCCCTTCGCATAGGGAAGTATTGATCACTCATGTGCTAGAGATTTTATTTTGTAAAACAGAGGTATAAAATGGTTGACACTCCTCCCATCCTTTCTTACACAAACCATGGCTAACTGAATCCTCGGGTGCCTACCAACAATTACAAACCGTGGAGGAGTGTCTAAATTTTGAGAGGTGTATGTTTATGTCAACGAATGGAAAACAGAAAATACAGTACGTCACAAGCCAACTAGACTTCACAAGAGAGGCTCCGATAGAATGACGCAACTGGTATAGCAGGTCATCACTCTTTCTCTTTTGTTTACACAATTATGCTTTGACTGATAAATCAGGGGGGAAATAGTGAAGAGAATTTGTATTATTATTTGGGGCTGGGAACCCCGCTGCCAGCTCTTCTAGCATTTGGATAAGCGGATGAAGCCACTAGTCCAGGGTGTGAAATCCAATCAACAAGTGAGGTAAAGATTCTCTATTTGCGTCCTCATGAGCTAAAACATGAGCACAAAATAGGTGTAATTTTGAAGGTTTTAAAGGTAGCACACAAGCAATTTACTTGGAGTGGCGGTGAAATACCACATATAGGTAGGTATGGTGGACACAAATGGCAAGGTTTTGGGCTCAAGGTTTGGATGCACAAGAAGCATTCCGTCTCAGTACATGTTTTTGGCTAGCAAGGTTGGGTAGCAATCATAAGAATCGAAGTAAAACAAACAAAACCATATATGATAAAGACAATCATGCAATCTTTCTTGAAGGTGCAAACAAACTTATTTGAGAATACTAAGCTTATGGGATAACAAAGAAGAAAGATCATGGAATAATATATCTACATGCAACTCCCTCTTTTCTACTTAAGTCTCAACGAATTGTTTCTACTAACCAATGCTAAGTTTGCCAAAACCAACTAGATTATCTTGAAGCCCCAAAATTGATACCAGTAGTAATAACAAGATCAATCACATAACAAAAATTGCAAACTAAAATAAAGTGAAACAAGTAGATGATGAAACTTCTGATTGATATTTCATTACGGCATCTCAAACCAAGGGATACAACGATAACCAACTAAGGAGCAACACTTCCATACTTCAAATCATACTATAAGATATTTTCTCTACTCACGATATGACTCTACTAAAAAGGTAAAAGGGTGAAAGATAAAGGTGATACCGCGACACTCCCCCAAGCTTGGAACAAGCCAAGGGGATGCCAATACCAATGACGAATCAATTCTTCGGTGGTGGTGGTGAATCCTTCTCAATGAGCATATCAATTGATTTCTTCAGGTCTTCAATTGCGAACATAAGCATAAACATCACCTTCCTATTGTGATCAATACGGTTTGCATGCTTGTTAGACTGTGAATCCCAGCCAACAAGATCCCCCCCACACTTCCTTAGGTTGAGAGCTTCCTTCATCTGCATGGTTAGAACGATCCACATCCCTGCGAAAAGGCAAATCTGCCTCGGGTACCCTCCTAGATTGATACTCATGAATTAAAGTACGGAAAGGTTTCTTTATGCCATGAAAGGGGTGTCCTTGAAGCTAAACAGTGACGTGGGGCCTTCCCTCTGGTGCTCATCCTTGTCGTTTGCTTGCGAGGTTTTCCAACCACTCCAATGCTTGCGATGGTGGCGCGTGGATGCACTCGTGGGTTTTCTTCTACATCTCCTTCAGCTCCACTCTCGATCTCCTCCTCCGGCTTCCGGTCTTGGGGATCTTCTTCCTTCGGTCCCTTCCCCTTGTTGTTGTTGGCGGAGACCATGATGCTTCTAAAACTGAAAACAGATCCTGACAGAAACAGCACAAAACAGAAACACGACGAGAAAACGATATACAGACCTCGGGGCGTCCGGGGGGTTATATAGCAAAAATATGCAAAACGAGTCGGAGAGGGGCTTTGAGGCGCCCACGCCATAGGTTGGTGTGGCCAAGGGTGGGTCCACGCCCCCTTATGGTGTGGTGCCTCTGGGCACCTTCTCCAACTCCTCTTCGGCTCGGTATTTTTTATATTTTCGAAAAATCAATAATTTATAACTGAAAAGGTATTTCGCAAACTTTTTCTTAACAGAACTATTACCTATTCCAAAACAGACTCTGCAGATTATGGAATCTTCCCCCTAATGAACTTCACCAGAGTTATTACTTGAATAACATCCGCATCTTCATCGTAGGAATCCCCAGAAATATAATGTTTGAGTCTTTGTCCATTTACCACTTGTGTAGTGTTATCTTTGAGGGAAGCAATTTTGATTGCACCTGAACAATACACTTCTTCAATAACATAAGGCCCTTCCCATTGGGAGAGTAATTTTCCTGCAAAAACTCTGAGACGAGATCGATACAATAGAACTTTCTCACCAACATGAAACTCCCTTTTAAGGATTATTTTATCATGCCATTGTTTAACTTTCTCTTTAAAGAGCTTGGCATTTTCATAAGCTTCACATCTCCATTCATCTAAATGATTCAAATCAAGCATTCTTTTCTTACCAGCAAGTTTAAAATCTTTATTTAATTCGTTCACCGCCCAATAAGCTTTGTGTTCTAACTCTAAAGGAAAGTGACAAGCTTTTCCATAAACCATTTTACAGGGAGACATACCCATAGGATTTTTATAAGAAGTTCTATAAGCCCATAAAGAATTATTCAACTTATCTGACCAATTCTTCCCATATTTATTAACAGTCTTTTTCAAGATAGATTTAATTTCTCTATTTGATAATTCAACTTCTCCACTAGTTTGAGGATGATAAGGTGAGGAAATTCTATGATTAACATCATATTTAGCAAGGGTCTTTCTAAAACCACCATGAATAAAATGAGAACCTCCATCAGTCATAAGATATCTAGGCACACCAAACCTAGCGAAAATAACATCTTTAAGTATTTTTATAGTGGTCTCACCATTAGAACTTTTAGTAGGTATAGCTTCTACCCACTTAGTAACATAATCAACAGCAACAAGAATACGAGTATAACCATTCGAAGGAGGAAAAGGACCCATAAACGAAAATCCCCAACAATCAAAAGGTTCAATAACAAGAGAATAACTCATAGGCATTTCATTGCGTCTAGAAATATTTCCTACTCTGACATTCATCACAAGATAAAATAATTTTACGTGCATCTTTAAAGAGGGTAGGAAAATAGAAACCTGACTGTAGAACCTTCTGTGCGGTTCTATCTCCAGCGTGATGTCCTCCATAAGCACTACCATGGTACTTCTTCAATATTTCACGTTGTTCATGATCTGGAACACATCTTCTCATAATACCATCTACTCCTTCTTTATATAAATGTGGGCATCCCAAAAATAATTCCTCAAATCATAGAAGAATTTTCTTCTTTGTTGAGTTGTAAATGTTGGAGGCAAATACTTTGAAACAATAAAGTTAGCATAATCAACATACCATGGACTATCATGGGGTTTTACCTTTATTGCAGCCAACTGTTCATATGGAAAACTACCATTAACAAGAATAGGATAAAAAATAATGTTTTCCAATCTAGACAAGTTATCAACAACAGGATTTTCAACACCCTTCTTATCCACAATATGCAAATCAAACTCTTGTAAAAGCAACACCCATCTAATAAACCTAGGCTTAGCATCTTTCTTTTCCATAAGGTATCTAATAGCAGCATGATCAGTATGAATAGTAACCTTGGCCTAAACTTATCACATGCAAAAACTACAGCTAAGAACTCTTCTTCAGTAGTAGCATAATTATTTTGAGCATCATCAAGAGTCTTACTAGCATAATGAATACCAATCAACTTCTTATCTATGCGTTGTCCAAGAACAACGCCTACAGCAAAATCACTAGCATCACACATAATTTCAAAACGTAAATTCCATCCAGGTGGTTGAACAATAGGAGTAGAGGTTAAAGCCTTCTTTAAAGTTTCAAAAGCTTCCTTACAATCATCATCAAAAACAAATGGTACATCTTTTTAAAGAAGATTAGTAAGAGGCTTTGATATTTTAGAGAAATCTTTAATAAACCTCCTATAAAAACCAGCATGACCAAGAACACTACGAATACCTTTAACATCCCTAGGACATGGAATTTTCTCTATGGCTTCCACTTTAGCTCTGTCAACTTCAATACCTCTTTCAGAAATTTTATGTCCAAGAATAATTCCTTCATTCACCATAAAGTGGCATTTCTCCCAATTAAGAACAAGATTAGTTTCCTCACGTCTCTGCAAAACTTTATCAAGGTTGTGCAAACAATTATCAAAATAAGTTCCATAGAAGGAAAAATCGTCCATGAATACTTCCACAATTAATTCACAAAAACCATGAAAAATAGCAGACATGCATCTTTGAAAAGTAGCAGGAGCATTACAAAAACCAAAAGGCATACGTCTATAAGCATAAGTACCATAAGGACAAGTAAAGGTTGTTTTCTATTGATCTCTCTTCCTAACAACAATTTGAGAAGATCCAGAATAACCATCATGAAAGAAAAAAAAATGAGTTTTCTTAGACAACCTCTCTAGCATTTGATCAATAAAGGGCAAAGGATAATGATCTTTCTTAGTAACTTTATTGACCTTTATAAAATCAATACACATTCTATAACCAACTACTACCCTGTGTGAAATGATCTCATTGTTTTCATTAGGAACAACAGTCATTCCTCCCTTCTTAGGGACACAATGCATAGGGCTCACCCATCTACTATCAGGAATAGGAAAAATAATACCAGCATCAAGAAGTTTTAATACCTCATTTCTTACCACTTCCTTCATCTTAGGAATTAAATGGCGTTGATGTTCAACTATTGGCTTTGCATTAGGTTCAATATTAATAGCATGCTGACATATAGTAGGAGAAATTCCCTTCAAATCATCAAGAGTATATCCAATAGCTCCACGCTGTTTCTTCAGAATTCCCAATAATCTTTCCTCTTCTTCACCTGAAAGTTTAGCACTAATAATAACATGATATATTTTCTTATCATTAAGATAAGCATATTTAAGGTCATCAGGTAGAGGCTTTAAATCAAAGACAGGATCCTCTTTGGGTGGTAATGTTGTACCCAAGTCTTACACAGGTTAATTATTTTTCAGCATCACCGGTTGACGAAGTAGAATATCGCCAATCTCATTTCTCTCTTCCATAAAGACATCACTCTCATGGTCCTCCATATATTGCTACAAAGCATTGTTAGGAGCAAGAGAAATAGAAGCAAGTTGTTCAACTTTAAAGTTCTCATCACACAATTTAGATTCATAAGGTGCTCTAGAAAATTGGAGAAATTGAACTCATAAGATTTTCCATCAAATTTAGTCAAAATCTTCTCTCTTTTACAATCTATAATAGCATCACAAGTGTTCAAGAAAGGTCCACCAAAAATAATAGGACAAGTCTTACTAGCAGCCTTACCAAGTACTAGAAAATCAGTGGGATATTTAGTCTTACCACATAAAACTTACACATCTCTAACAATACCAATCGAAAAGACAGTTTCTCTATTATCAAGCTGAATAACCATATCAATATCTTCAAGCTCACAAGAACCAATTTCATGCATAATTTCTCTATAAAGCTCATAAGGTATAGCACTAGAACTAGCACCAATATCACACAAACCATAATAGCAATGATCACCAATCTTAACAGAAAGCACAAGAACACTAGTTTTCTTAGGTCTATGAGGATGGGAAACAATATCAGAAGCATCCTCACAGAAGACAATGTGTTCATCCTCCACATTTCCACAAACAAGATCTTTCACTATTGCTACAGCAGGTTCAACGGTTATTTGTTCATCAGGTTCAATAGATTTCTTATTACTCTTACTAACCACACTAGCCACCATAGAGTGTTATTTCACCTTAGCAGGGAAAGGCATTTTTCAACACATGGCTCAGGAACAGCAGGATTAACAGCATGCACTTCTATATTACTAGCAGGAACAATATCTTTATAAGGTGCATGGTACTTATGATAATTTTTTTTAGGAATATCAAGATAGGAGGCAAAAGCTTTAAGACATTTTGCAAAGATTTGAGAATCAAGACCACAAACAGCACTAACATCATAGAAATCATTGGTTCCCATAAAAGATTTAATACATTCATAATCATAATTTATACCTGACTTTCTACCTTTGTCATTCTCCCATCCTTCAATGTTTTCTTGAATATGGTCAAGAAGATCCCATTTAGCTTCTTCCTTCATACGTGTGAATGATCCAGAACAAGAAGAATCCAATAAATCCTTATCATGAAGAGAAAGCCTTGCATAAAAATTATTGATAACAATATTTCTAGGGAGTTCATGAACGAGACATTTAAGAATTAATAACTTCATTCTCCCTCGCGCTTGAGAAATACTCTCTCCCTCATGAGGCCAGAAATTATAGATTTGATTCTGGTCTTTATGAATCTCACTAGGAGGATAGAATTTAGAATAAAAGAGAGGAATGATTTCCTCTCGTCCAATAGATTCGCCATTCTTCAGTAATTTGAACCATTCAGCGGCTCTTCCTTTCAGCGATAAGGAAAGTAAGTTCCTTTTAAATTTATCCATTGTAATACCTACACACCTGAATACCTCGCATAATTCATGTATAAAGAGCAAATGATCACCGGGATGGACAGTTCCATCACCGTAATAGTAGTTATCCATAACACGTCCAACGATTTTCATAAGTATTTTATAAGGATCTAATTCAGTAGAAGACGGGTTACCAACTACCCTAGTAGCTACGGTAGAAGTACCCCTAAACATAGAACCAAAAGTATTCTCCATAATGAAATAAAACAACAGACATAAATAAAAATAGCACTGACAGTAAAAAATCCTCTTACCGATTCCACTTACCAATAGCGCTTCACTCCCCGACAATGGTGCTAGAAAATAGTCTTGATGACCCACAAGTAGAGGGGTTTTATCGTATTACTTTCGATAAATAAGAGTGTCAAACCCAACGAGGAGCAGAAGGTGTTGACAAGAAGGTTGGATAGAGGATTCACTGTAAACACTAGCAAACGAGTTTTTGGAGGTTTTTAATATAGCAGATAAATAAAGTACAAGTAAATAAAGTGCAGTAAATAATATTAAATAGAGTGGCCCAATCCTTTTGAGAGCAAAGGACAAGCCTGTTGTATTACTTATGACTACCAAACGTTCTCGAGGACACATGGGAATTTTGTCAAGTGCTTTTGCTTTGTTACGGTTGATTAATATCCATTGGTTCGTGAAGTGTTGTGTGGGTGAACCTATGCTAATGCACCGCACAACTAGGACTAATATACACTTTTGATTATACCCCTCATAAGCATCCGCAAATACAAGAAAGTAATTAAGATAAATCGAACCATAGCCTTAAAACTCCAGGATTCTACGCTCCCTCGTGCATTGGTTTCCTAACTGGGGTTTAGGTTTCTGTCACTCCGGCAAACCCACAATTAGTAGCCAAATACACCATGCATCCTCCTAGGCCCATAAAGGTGAAGTATCATGTAGTCGACGTTCACATGACACCACTAGAAGAATAGCACCACAACTTAAATACCGAACCACGCGATATTACTTCAATATAACTTCACTACTAACATCATGACTTCTCCCATGTCCTCAAGAACTAAACGAACTACTCACAAGACATCATATGGATCATAATCAGAGGTGATATAATGGATAATAACAATCTTTTCATAAAGTGCTAACACCGATCAATCTCACAAGCATCAACTACTAACAAGTAATCCACACCGGGAGAGAGATCTAATGTAAAACAACGATAGAGGCCCCTAATTGTTACAACAGGATGAATGTGGATGACGAGGGTGATGGTGCTGGTGGTGACGATGATGACGATGACGATCTTGATGATGCTCGGAGCGATGACGGTGACGATGACGATGATTCCCCTCTTCGGAGAGGAATTTCCCCGGCAGGTTTCTCCCTGCCAGAGAGCTTTTCTCTCTCGGGTGTTTTCCGCCCCGAGGCGGTGGCGAAATAATTCTTCGATGATGGTCTAGGGCTTAGGGTTCCCTGGGGGTCAAGTACGCGAAAGATATCGACCAGAGGTGGGCCAGGGTGGCCACACCATGTGGCGGCGCGACCAAGGGGGAGCACCCCATGGTGTGGGCCTCTCGTGGCCCTCCTCTGGCTCTCCTCGCGTCTGGCTCCCTCTTCTGAACCTCTAAGATACCTCCAGTGACCCCCCCTCTTCTTTTGATCTTCTGAAATAGGGTAGCTCGATGGTGCTTTTTCCATCAGAATTCTGGTCTCGATGTTTATTCCCCAAAAATTAGGAAACATGCAAAATAAGATAAAATAACATAAGGGATGCATCATAACATGAAATATATCGATGAATAACAGAAATTAACAACATAAAATAGTGATGCAAAATGGATGTATCGCAGGACTTTACAGCAAACTGGGAGGCAGCTAGAGATTCCTGCAGAAGAGATGAGAGAATACAAGCTTGAGGCTTGTCCAAGAAAGGACAAGAAAAAAAATGTTAATGATGATTAGTGTATTTTCATGCTCTTTTGGCCAATGTTTGGGTGTTTTGGGTGTGTTTTGGTCTTTGTCCTAGGTATGTTTGGGTATTGATGTGTTACCCATGTCCAGCTCTATTAGTACATCCTTTCGTATCTTTTATGTACTACATTAAGTGTACTGGATCTTATATGTTATATGTGTCTCTAGTTATGTTTATGGATTGAATGGCTATGCCATTCTATATGCTCCTACCATATAACATGTTTTAATGGATAGTACAACCTACTGGATGTTGGATTGGAAGGTTCTGGATTGGAATGTGAGAGGGCTAAATGACAGAGATAAAAGAACTATTGTTTACATTAAAATTGATGAAATTCGGTGATTTTTGGTTTTTCTCCACAAAATAAAATGTGAATCTTTTGATCATTCCTTCATAAGATCTTTCTGACCAAAAAGAATTGATAGGTTTATCGTTTCACCTTCTGTTGGTGCTTCTGATGGCGTTATTGCCCTATGGAACAGTTCCATTTTTATGGTACTTTAATTAAGGTGAAAAGGATTGCAATTTCAGTATGCTTTACAGCAAAACATAATCTGGATTCCTGTACTCTTGTACCTGTTTATGGTCCTCGTAAGGGCTTGGAAAGAGATTTATTTGTCCAATGGTTACATGACCTTGATATTCCTGTGCACTCTCTTTGGTTATTGGTTGGAGATTTTAATTTCATAAGAGCCATTAATAACAGAAATAGACCTGGGGCAGACATGAATGACATTTTCATTTTCAATGAAATAATTAGTCATCCGAGTTTGATCGAATTACCTTTAAAATGAAGGTTCTATACCTGGTCCAATATGCAACAACAACCACTGCTGGGATAGTCAGACTGGTTTTTTACTACTCCTAAGTGGTCTCTCAAATTTCCAAACTCAATGGTGTTCCCCTTGGCTAAACCTACATCTGGTCATACTCCATGTGTGATTAATATCTCTACTGTGATCCCAAAAGCACAATTGTTCATATTTGAAAGCCACTAGGTGAAACATCCAGGGTTTATACAAGCAAGTTCATGCTTCCTATATGGCTGGTTTTCTCTCTGCCAAATTCAGGAACTTAAGATATGGTCTTAAAAGATGGAGAAAGTCTCTCTCACACATTAAGGTGTTGATTTCAAAATTTAATGAGGTGATTCTTCTGTTGCATAATTTGGAGGATGAAAGAACTCTTAATAAACCTGAATTCAATTTTAGAAATATTGTTAAAGCTCACCTGAAAAGGCTTCTTATTATTCAACATAATTATT
This sequence comes from Alopecurus myosuroides, assembly GCA_028641055.1. Taxonomy (NCBI): domain Eukaryota; kingdom Viridiplantae; phylum Streptophyta; class Magnoliopsida; order Poales; family Poaceae; genus Alopecurus; species Alopecurus myosuroides. The sequence continues at coordinate 99,336,411 of CM054061.1, forward strand.
AGAAGAGCAGATGTACTATTATATGGGTGCAGCTTGGAGGAGAAAATACTAAGCTCTTTCATGCCAAGGCAACTGAAAGATTTAGATACAACAATATTGCTTCTATCAAGACTGATGATGGGATTATGTTTACAGATCATCAGCAGAAGGCTCCTGCTTTTATGTGCAGTTTTAAAAGCAAAATGGGGGTTTCCATCCCCACTTCCCAGGCCTGGGATCCTGCACCAATTCTACGTATTGTTGATAATTTGCAAGATCTTGTTTCTACTTTCTCTGATGAAGAGATGGAAGATGTTGTGAAACACCTGAAGTCTGATAGATCTCCTGACCAGATGTTTTCAATGGGATGTTTGTGAAAAAGTGTTGGCATATTATTAAAAAGGATTTCTTCAATTTGTGCAAATAATTTTCTCTAGCAATGCTTCTCTGGAAAGTATAAATGGCTCCTTTATTACCTTTATCCCGAAGAATCATAGCCCTGAAAGTGTTAATGATTTTAGGCCCATTTCATTAACAAATACTTGCTTGAAGTTTCTCACTAAAATTTTCGCTAATAGACTACATAAGGTGATTACTGGGACTATCCATGATAAGCAATATGGATTCATTCAAGGAAGAACTATCGAAGACTTCCTGGCTTGGTCTTTTGAGTTTCTCTTCCAGTGTCAACAAGCTAAGAAAGGTATAATTATTCTGAAGATTGTTTTGAGAAGTCTTTTAATACATTGGACCATTCTTCTATTCTTCAAGTATTGAAAGCAAAAGGATTCCAAGACTTTTTTATTCTATGGATTGAGAAAATTTTATCCTCTGGATCCTCATCAGTTTTGCTTAATGGGGTCCCTAGAAAACCTTTTGTTTGTAAAAGAGGTGTCAGGCAAGGTGATCCCCTGTCTCCTCTTTTATTTATGGAAGGAGCTGATTTACTTCAAAGTTTGGTCGATAAGGCCTATGCTGATGGTATTCTCAATGCACCGATTCCTATAAAGAGCCGTTTCCCAATTGTGCAGTATGCTGATGACACTATTATTGTTCTATCTGCTGCCATGAAGGATTTAGAAGTATTAAAGAATATTTTACAGTTATATGCTTCCTTTACTAGACCGAAGATCAATTTTGCCAAATCCACCATGGTTCCAATCAATGTGCCTCAGTATGTCTTGGTACGGTTGGCTAATAGTTTTGAATGTTCCATTGGTACAATGCCTTTCACTTACGCAGGCCTTCCCATGGGCACCACTAAACCCTGAATTCTAGATTTCTCCCCTTTGATTGATAGAGTAGAAAGGAGGCTTTAAGCTATTGATTCTTTCCTCTCTTATGGAGATAGGTTGGTTCTTGTTAATTATGTGCTCTCTTCATTACCAACTTATTATATGCTAACTGTCAAGATCCTTGCTAGAGTGATTGGGGTCCTTGATAGAGCTAGAAGTCATTTCCTATGAAAGAAAAAAGACAAAGACAGATCCCATACTCTTGCCTCTTGGGATATGATTTGCAAGCCCAAAAAGAAAGGAGGTCTAGGGATTACTAATCTAAACCTTTAGAATGTTGCTCTGCTCATGAAACATCTACATAAGTTTATAATAGTGAGGATATTCCTTGGGTAAATTTGACTAAGGATGCCTACTATTTCAATATTGTCCCACATTCTGTGGTCATTTTAGGATTCTTTTGGTGGAGGGAAGTCTTTGCTCTCACTGATGTGTATACGCAATTATCCAAGTGTGAAGTCCGCTTTAGATGCTCTTCTTTATTTTCGTATATGATGATTGGTGATGGGAGCCTTGACGGGAGGCTGCTTGCTCTCGAAAACTTCGTTCCCCGACAACGGCGCCAGAAAACTTAGTTGATGGCTGACGTTGGTAAACCCCAAGAGAAAGGTTGTGAAGAGTGCAGCGGCAAGTTTTCCCACAGAAAAGAAACCAAGGTTGAATCGACCAGTAGGAGGACAAACAATCTCTGAAGGTTGATGCAGCTGAGGTGGCAGGGCGCACTACCGGTTCAGCATCAACGTGGAACCTACACAGCACAATCAAATCACTTTGCACCAACAAAGCAGTGAGGTTGTCAATCTCACCGGTTTTGCTGAACACAAAGAGGTTAAATGCATGGTGTGGAAAACAATATGAGAATAGTATGAAAGAAGTGGAAGCAGTGTGAAAACAGTAGAAGCAGTGTGTGTGTTATCAGTATGAGAAAATGGACCGGGGTCCATAGTTCATTAGTGGTCTCTCTCCGTGAAAGATAAATAACATGTGTGGTGAACAAATTACAGCTGGGCAATTGACAAAAATGAAGGTTGCACCGTAGTGCATATGCAATACATAAAGATTACTATATGACTCATGCGGGCATTACAACAAAATACATAGACCGTAATCCAACTGCATCTATGACTAATAATCCATCCTTCGAATATCATCCGAACAAACATTGGGTATTAAGTTGCAAGCAACAGATTATCGCAGTAAGAAAAGTGTGTCATGTAAACAATGTAAGCTAATTAAACACCGTTGTTTTCTCCCTAATGGCAACAACACATCCTCCATCCTTCACGTTTCTGTCACTCGAGCACGGATGCAAAGGAGGCATGAACCCACTATCGAGCATAAATACTCCCTCTTGGAGTTACTAGCATCTACTTGGCCAGAGCATCTACTAAAAACGGAGAGCATGCAAGATCATAAATAACATATGCATGAAGATAACATGATAGATTGATAATTAGAAGACATAGCATTCAACATTCATCAGATCCCAGCAAACACAACATGTAGCATTACATAAAGATGATCACGATCATGTAGGGCAGCTCACGAGATCTAAACATGAGGTACAAAGTAGAGAAGACAACCATCTAGCTACTGCTATGGACCCGTAGTCCAGGGATGAACTACTCACGCATCACTTCGGAGGAGGGCATGGTGGTGTAGACCCCTCCGGTGATGAATTCCCCTCCCGACAAGGTGACGGGGAGAGCTCTAGAACCCTCCCGATCTCGGGATGATGATGACGGCGGCCTCGGGTGTTTGTCAGGAAAAGTGGGATATCTGTAGGGTTCACATATCGGGTGGATTATATAGGCGAAAGGGCGATGGCGGTGGATGCCCGAGGGGCCCTGATATGTCATAAACGTATCCCTAATTTCTGATGCTCCATGATGATATTATGCCAATTGCTACATGTTTTCTCCCTTCTTTATGTCATTTTCATCGATTTTCCGGACTAACCTATTAAGAAGATACCACAGAGCCAGTTCCCTGTTTTCTGCTGTTTTTTAGTTTCAGAAAAGTTGTTCTGGAAATATTCTCGGAATTGGAAAATTCGAAGCCCGGAAGTCCTATTTTCCCCGAAGCATCCAGAAGACCGAAGAGGAACCAAAGAGGGGCAGCAGGGGGGCCACACCATAGGGTGGCGCGGCCGCCCTGGCCGCGCCAGCTATGGGTGTGGGGCCCCTCGGCCTCCACCGCCTTTGCCCTTTCGCCTATTTAAGCCCCCCGGATGGAAAGCCTTAGGCACCTGATCAAAATCCCTGAAAAAGTTCTGCAGCCGCCGTCACCGTCAACCCCATATCAGGGGGGTTCTGAAGCTGTTTCCGGCACCCTGCCGAAGAGGAGATCATCACCGGAGGCTTCTACATCACCATGCCTGCCTCCGGAGTGATGCGTGATTAGTTCATCCTTGGACTACGGGTTCGTAGCTGTAGCTAGATGGTTGTCTTCTCCTCATATGCCTCCATGTTTAGATCTTGTGAGCTTCCTATCGTGATCGAGATTGATCTTATGTAATTCTTTGTGATGTGTTTGCTGGGATCCGATGAATATTGACCTTATGCCAAGTTGATTATAGTCTTTATTTGCATATGTTATTTGTGATCTTTCATGCTCTCCGTTGCTAGTGGTTATTCTAGCCAAGTAGTTGCTAGTGACTCCAAGAGGTAGTATTCATGCCTCCTTGTTGCCTTGCTCGAGTGACAGAAACGTGAAGGGGAGGATGTGTTGTTGCCATTAGGGAGAAAACAGCGGTGAGAGTGCCCGCGTGCATAATCATTGCTTACATTACAGACTTTGTTTAATGCAATTATGTATTGCTTGCAACTTAATACCTAAGGGGGTTCGAATGATAACCTGAGGGTGGATTATTAGTCATAGATGCAGATGGATGTCGGTCTATGTATCTTGTTGTAACGCCCACACTAGATAGCATAGTAATCTTCATGTCATATTGTGCACTACGGTGCAACCTCTATTTGTCAAATGCCCATGTGTAATTTGTTCAGCCAGCATGCTATATTTTATGGAGAGACACCACTAGTGAAACTATGAACCCCGGTCCATTTTTTCACACTGTTAAACAAACCACAACAATTTCCTGCTTTCTTTAATTCCTGCAAGCATACACTATTTTCCACACTATACGTCTAATCTTTATTTTCAGCAAGACCGGTGAGATTGACAACCTCACTGTACTGTTGGGGCAAAGTAGTTTGGTTGTGCTGTGTGCAGGTTCCACGTTGTTGCTGACACCGGTGAAGCGCCAGCACCACCGCTAGTGGCATCAACCTTCCGAAGATTTCTTTCTCCTACTGGATTGATAACCCTGGTTCTTAACTAAGAGGAAAACTCCTACCACTGTGCTCATCACACCTTCCTCTTGGGGTTCCCAACGACGCAGAGAAAGGATTCAACTCTGCGAGCAACAGGCCGACACCATCCCCAGGTGCGGCCAGGGGGCGCGCCGCCCTACTGGTGTGCCCCCTTGTGGCCCCCCTCCGGGCCTCTTCGGGAATTCTAAGACTTCCGAGCTTCAAATTTTCCAATTCCGAGAATATTTCCAGAACAACTTTTCTGAAACTAAAAACAACAGAAAACAGGGAACTGACTCTATGGCATCTTGTCAATAGGTTAGTTTGAAAAATCGATAAAAATGACATAAAGTGTAAAGCAAACATGTAGGAAACAACATGAAAACAACATGGAACATCAGAAATTAAGGATACGTTTATGACGTATCAACATCCCCAAGCTTAGTTCCTACTCGTCCTCGAGTAGGTAAACGATAAAAACACATAATTTCTGAGGTGACATGCTACCAACATAAACTTGATCATCAATAATGTAAAAGCATACGTAAGCCGAGATCATAGAACTTAAACACAAGCATGATAAATAATATTTTAACAATAAGCATAGCAATCACCTTGCATCATGAGAAGTAACACAAATAAAATATCATGAATAACAATGCATCGAAAGTTATTCGTTTGTTTCAAGTATAGAGAAAAAATTGCAAAGTGATATTTCGCTAGTCTTTAAGAGTGGGGCAAAACATAAATGCCAGGACACCTTCAAAGTTCATGAGGAAGACTAGACCAAATAATTAGAGAACAAACAATAACACATAATGAATCAATTAATAATGTTTTTGGGACAAATGCACATTAAACTAAGAATGGAAACTATGCTCTCTCAACTGTGCATAAAGTTAGAAAATGGAGACTCAACATAAAAGTAAAAGAAAGGCCATTCGCAGAGGGAAGCATGGATCACTCATGTGATAGAGATTTTATTTTATTAAACAGAGGTAAAAAATGTTTGACACTCCTCCCATCCATCTTACACAAACCATGGCTAACCGAATCCTCGGGTGCCTGCCAACAATCACATACTGTGGAGGAGTGTCTATTTTTTAGAGAGGTGTATGCTTATGTCAACGAATGGTAAATAGAAAATACAGTACGTCACAAGCCAACTAGACTTTACAAGAGCAGCTCCCATAGAAAGACGCATTTGGGTAGAAGGTCATCCCTCTTTCTCTTTCGTTTACACAATTATGCTTTGACTAATAAATCACGGGCAAAAATAGTGAAGAGAATTTGTTGCTACTAATTTGGGGTTGGGCAGCCTGCTGCCAGCTCTTCTATCAATTGGATAAGAGGATGAAGCCACTAGTCCATGCTGTGAAAGTCCAATCAACAAGTGAGATAAATATTCTCTATTTACGTCCTCGTGAGCTAAAACAGGAGCACAAAACATGAGTAATTTTGAAGTTTTAAAGGTAACACATGAGCAATTTAGTTTGGAGTGGCAGTTAAATACCACATGTAGGTAGGTATGGTGGACACATTGGGAAAACTTTGGTTTTTGGGAGTTGGATGCACGACTAGAGCTCATACTCAGTACAGGTGGAGGCTAGCAAAAGACTGAGAGCGACAAATCAAGAGAGCATAAGAGTCATAATCATGCATAAGAGCCATAAACATCATTAATCAAAGGCATAAGTGGTGCCACAATTTGAAAAACTAAATGATCATAGAGGCTATAAGTGACTGGTTCATAGTCATAAACATGGTGTGAGTATGCGCCAAGTCAACCAGATAGAACATTCAAAGGAGAACACCACAAATTTATGCTTCAATATGACAAGAACAACTTATGATTTTTCAACAGCACATTAAACACTCTCAGATATTTGATACTAATAATGCTACTAAATAAGCACTCGGCTTGAGAATTAAAATAACATCTAGCATGATATGAAAAAGTCTAGCCACGGTCTATGCAAGCTTCTACTTGCACTGTTGTAAATTCTAACTCAAGCAGCATTTTCTTTTCCCAACAAGCACCATAGAAAATATGTTTTAACAAAAACTCTCTAAATGACACAGCAAGCAAACATGAGAGTACTCACATAACACTACTAAAACTAAGAACTCTGAATAAGACATATAATGAAAACAAGAGCTAAACATGAATTTTTTGCAGCAGCTAGAAGAAAAAACTAAGAATACTAGCATAAAAAGTATTCAAACGAAAAAGCGGAGCGTGTCTCTCTCCCAAACAAGGAATTATAGGGTCCAACTAAATTATTTCAGCAAGTAAAACAAAATAAAACAAGAGAAAACAAAAGAAAAACAAATAGACGCTCCAAGTAAACTTCATATGATGTGACCGAATAAAAATATAGTTTCACTAGAAGTGACCTGATAGATTGTTGATGAAGAAGGGCATGCCTTGGGCATCCCCAAGCTTAGATGATTGAGTATTATTAGAATTTTCTGGGATGAACCACAGGGGTATCCCCAAGCTTTGACCTTTCACTCTTGTTGATCACATATATCACCCTCTTCTCTTGACCCTTGAAAACTTCCTTCACACTACACTCAAAGAGTAATTCGCATTAGAGGGTTAGTGCAACAATCAAAAATCCATGTATTCTATATGGGAACAAGTGACATTGATACTTTTAAACATTAGCTACAACCACTGATGTTTCGTGAAGCAAATAAATCCACTTGACATCCTAAAAGAGCAAATGCAAGAAAAATGATAGAATTTATCAAAACCAGAACAGTCTGTAAAGAATAATTTTTTCGGGGTAATTATGTTGCTTAGATCGAAAAAACTTAAGGAACAAAAAAGTTTCGGAATCAGTGGAGGAATAATCAAAAAAAAATCCAGGTCATTCTGATCTTTCTGTGAATTATACTATTTTTTACGGGGGACAGCAGAAATCTTTTTCCTGCGCAGAAATCCAAAACCAACTCCAACTCTCGTCAGAAACTTTACTTGGCACAACTAAAACATGGAAATAAAGATAAAAAGGAGTTGCTATAGAAGTATACAACCCCTTGACTCAAAGAAAACAGAGAAAAACAAAGCAAAAAATAAAACCATGAGTTATCTCGCAAGAAGTGCTTTTCTTTAACGCCTTTTAGCTAGGCCTAGAAAAGTGGAATCAAGTGTTTTCAAGCGAAGAAGCATTCAAATTAAGAGAAGGCATTGTATTTTATCTAAGTGGGTTTCAGAGGCTCCTCTCTTAGAACTTTTAGTCTTACTATTCTCATCAAATAAATTCTCGGGAACAATCCAATCAAAATTCTTTTCTTGGGCTTCATGCAGTGCTATCAATTTAAAGTGGATTGGTATTTTCTCCTCCTTTTCATTTTTAGATTCATTTTTTTCAAGAGAACCAACAATATCTACACATGAGCCTAGCATATTGAAATGATCAAAGACTTTTCTAGCTTCTATAGCAACATCTCCAAATTATTTAAGCATGGTTTCTAAAATAAAGTTCCTTTTCTCAATATCTTCGATGTTATTCAAGTTGAGGAACATATGGTGCAGCATGGGATGAAGGTTAACAAACCTAGCTTCTAACATGTGAATTAAAGAAGTTGCAGCAGTTTCATAATTTGGAGCAAGTTCTAGTATGGTTTTTTTCCTCAAAATTATCATGTTTACTAACATGGCTAAATAATTCTTTAGTGGTATCATTTCCAAGTATAGAACCACTACCAACTGGAAGGTCTTTCAGGGTAAACTTAGGGAACAACATGATGAAAAATGACAACAAGGTAACAAAGGTAAAAACTAGAATAGGAACTAACTTTTTTTTGTTTTTTTATAAAGAGAAGCAAACAAGACAAAATAAAATAAACTAAGCAAAACTAAAACGAAGGAAAGAGATTGGAAGTGAGAGACTCCCCTTGCAGAAATTCTCTTCCTCTCTGGCAACGACACCAGAAAACTTGATGGGAGCCTTGACGGGAGGCTGCTTGGTCTCGAAAACTTCGTTCCCCGGCAACAGCGCAAGAAAACTTTGTTGATGGCTGACGTTGGTAAACCCCAAGAGAAAGGTTGTGAAGAGTGCAACGACAAGTTTTCCCTCAGAAAAGAAACCAAGGTTGACTCGACCAGTAGGAGGACAAGCAATCTCCGAAGGTTTATGCAGCTGAGGTGGCAGGGCGCACTACCAGTTCAGCAGCAACATGGAACCTACACAACACAATCAAATCACTTTGCCGCAACGAAGCAGTGAGGTTGTCAATCTCACCGGTTTTGCTGAACACAAAGACGTTAAACGTATGGTGTGGAAAACAATATGAGAACAGTATGAAAGAAGTGGAAGCAGTGTGAAAACAGTAGAAGCAGTGTGTGTATTATCAGTATGAGAAAATGGACCGAGGTCCACAGTTCACTAGTGGTGTCTCTCCGTGAAAGATAAATAACATGTGTGGTGAACAAATTACAGCTAGGCAATTGACAGAATGAAGGCTGCACCGTAGTGCATATGCAAGACATAAAGATTACTATGTGATTCATGCGGGCATTACAACAAAATACATAGACCGTAATCCAACTGCATCAATGACTAATAATCCATCCTCCGAATATCATCCGAACAAACATTGGGTATTAAGTTGCAAGCAACAGATTATCGCAGTAAACAAAGTGTGTAATGTAAACAATGTAAACTAAGTAAACACTTTTGTTTTCTCCCTAATGTCAACAACACATCCTCCATCCGTCACGATTCTGTCACTCGAGCATAGATGCAAAGGAGGCATGAACCAACTATCGAGCATAAATACTCCCTCTTGGAGTTACCAGCATCTACTTGTCCAGAGCATCTACTAATAACAAAGATCATGCAAGATCATAAATAACATATGCATGAATATAACATGATAGATTGATAATCAAAAGACATGGCATTCAACATTCATCAGATCCCAGCAAACACAACATGTAGAATTACATAAAGATGATGTCGATCATGTAGGGCAGCTCACGAGATCTAAACATGAGGTACAAAGTGGAGAAGACAACCATCTAGCTACTGCTATGGACCCGTAGTCGAGGGATGAACTACTCACGCATCACTTCGGCGGAGGGCATGGTGGTGTAGACCCCTCCGGTGATGAATTCCCCTCCCGACAGGGTGACATGGAGAGCTCCAGAACCCTCCCGATCTCGGAATGATGATGACGGCGGCCTCGGGTGTTTCTCAGGAAAAAGTGGGATATCTTTAGGGTTCACATATCAGAGGGATTATATAAGCGAAAGGGCGATGGCGGTGGATGCTCGAGGGGCCCACACCACCCCCAGGTGCGGCCTGGGGGCGCGTCGCCCTGTGGTGTGGCCCCCCTGTGGCCCTCCTCGGGCCTCTTCGGGATTCCGTGGAACCTTCGGGAATTCTAAGACTTCCGGGCATCAAATTTTCCAATTCCGAGAATATTTCGAGAACAACTTTCTGAAACTAAAAACGGCAGAAAACAGGGAACTGACTCTGTGACATCTTGTCAATAGGTTAGTTCAGAAAATCGATAAAAATGACATAAAGTGTAAAGCAAACATGTAGGAAAACAACATGGAACATCATAAATTAAGGATACGTTTATGACGTATCAATTGGCTGGAGGGCAAATTAGAAACTATATTTCCAAGGTTATTTCTGGATAAGCTTCAGTCAGTCCAGGAGTTTAAGTCACTAGAAATAAATTACAAGCTTTTTATCTACCCTTGTCAATTGAAGCTTTCCAAGAATTTCACAATCTGCAGCAAGTGTTAAATGATGTTCAGTTATCTCAGGATGACAGTGAGAATTGGGTTACTGGTGACAATGGTTTCTCTCCTAGTTTCAGATACCATAGTAGTTCCAAAGATGTTCCTAAAAGTTTCAAAAAAAAGTTATGATATAAAGTAGTGATGAAAAATGGACGCATCACCAACCCCTAACCCCTTATATACTATAGGATATAGGGTTACAAGGTGTTGACTGGGTCTTCTGGTGGTGCGTCCAAGATACAACCATAACAAGATAGAGGGTGATCCTCTCGATGATTTCTCTAAGCATCCTGATACGTCCATTTTGCATCACTATTTTATATTGTAATTTTATGTTAGTCATCGATATATTTCATATTATGATGCATTACTTATGTAATTTCATCTTATTTTCCTTGTTTCATAATTATTGGAGAATAAACACCGGGACCAGAAATCTGATGGAAAAAGCACCGTCAAGATACCCTATTTCAGAAGATCAGAAGAAGAAGGGGACCATCGAGGAAGTATTAGAAGTCCAAAAGGGCGAGCTAGCCACGAGGAGATCCGGAGGGGGGCCACCAGGGGCCCACACCACTAGCGGGCGCCCCCCTTGGTCGCACCTGGGGGTGGTGTGGCCACCCTGGCCCACCTCTGGCCGCCTCCTTTCGCGTACTTGACCCCCCGGGAACCCTAAGCCCCTAGAGAACCATCGAGAAAATATTCCGCCGCCTCCTCGGGGCAGAATACAACAGAAAGAGAAAAAGCTCTCCGGTGGGGAGAAATCTGCTGGGGAAATTCCTCCCGGAGAGGGGAAATCATCGCCATCGTCACCGTCATCGCTACGGGCATCATCAAGATCGTCATCGTCATCATCATTCATACGTCAAAAACATATCTCCTTTTCCGAACACTTTTCTTAATGTTTTCCTCTAAACTTGTGAGTTTTGGATACCACTAACACGGACTAACGCTATTTTCAGCAGAATTACCTTGGTGTCTCATTTTTGTGCAGAAAAACAACTTTTGAGAAATTGCCCAGAAAAGACCCCATTGGTCTTAAAACACCTGGAAGACCTCGGGAGCCAGAAGGGGGCCAGGAGAGGGGCCAGATGGGGGCCACACCACCCCCTGGCGCGCCCCTCCTAGGCCACGCCACCTGGTGGTGTGGGCCACCCAGGCACCCCCTCGGACTCCCCTTTCGACTACATATTGCCTTCAGCCCTAAAATGCGAGGGGGTTCATCATATTCCACAGAAACACAACAGAGCGCCACCGCCACACCGAACCTCGATTCGGGGATCAGAAGTTCCTGTTCTGGCGCCCTGCCGGGACGGGGATTCGAAGGAGATCGTCGCCATCGACACCGCCACTCCTTCTCCATCAACCATCCATGTTTCCCCCGTCCATGTGTGAGTAAACACCGTTGTAGGCTGAGAGGGATGGAAGGGATTGGATGAGATTGATCATGTAATAATGTCAGATTGTTAGGGCATAGTGCCTAGTATCCATTGTTAGTGTTTTCTACCGTTGTTGCAAGTTGTTATGCTTTATTAAAAGGAGCACCTTATTTACCAGTTGTTTCCCTAGAGGCCCCGCTGCCACAGGCTGGTAGGATAAAAGATGTTGTGCAAGTTTCTCATTGCGAGCACGTATGACTATATTGGAAAACATGCCTATGGTTTGCCTACATGTTTGATGCTTTATATTATTATCTGCAATGCCCATGTTAAATTATTACATGACCTATGTTATCCATGCAACGCACATCCATCCATTCCCTCTATGCCTACGGTACTTCCCATCCTGTTGTTTTCCGTGATTGCTACTGCTCTTACTATTTTACTACTGTTGTTATTTTATTTCTACTTCTGCTATACAATTGTTACCGCTGATAAATTGTTGCAATCAAGTCTGCTTTCAGGTGTAGCTGAATTGAAAACTCAGTTGTTAAGGCATATAAATATTATTTGGCTCCCCTTGTGTCGAATCAATAAATTTGGGTTTTACTTCCCTCGAAGACTGTTGCGATCCCCTATACTTGTGGGTCATCAAGACTATTTTCTGGCGCCGTTGCTAGGGAACATAGCTTTATTTATTTATTTATTTGCTCACTTGATCGTGATATTGTTTGCTGCAAGCCATTCATCATGGGCAAGACTCGTGATGGAAAAGTTCCTATATTACCATCCACTACAAGAAGAGGTACAACTCTGAACACCTCTGCTGCTCTTGATGCACCGTCTGTTATGAGTAAGCTTCTTACTCCACCACATGCTACACGTAATGTGACTTTTGCTGAGTCTGAGAATGTTTCTGATAGTTTTGATGATGCTTCTACTTTGCTTTATGATACTGGTTCTCTAGGTCCTTTCCTAGATGCTACTATTGCTAGATCCAAACAAATGAAAAATGCTGAAATTTCTGTTGAAAATATTGGTACACCTGTTAATTCAACTGAGCTTATAGATCATCTTGATGAAACCTATATTGAACTATAACTCTTCTCTTGATTCTAAGTTTGCCACATCTCCCATACACATTATAGACAAGGACTATTATTTCTCTTTAGATTTATCTTATATATCTATTGTTGAGAAGGAACCTTTTTATGGAACTGAAAGTAAAAGTGCTACGGAACACATGAACGAGCTTCATCTTTGAGTAGTTTATTTTCTGATGATACTAAGTTGCGTACTTATTTTTTACCAAGATCTTCCCTTTCTCATTGAAACATGAAGATAAAATTTGGTTTAACAATCTATCACCTGGGTGTATTACTGTTCCTATGGATTTGGTTAATGCTTTCTTTCAAAAATATGTTCCTGCATGTGCCCAACATGCTGCTGTGCAGGAAATCTTTAACTTTAAGCAAATCGAAGGAGAAAAATTGCCTGAATCTTGGACAAGGTTTTGTTCTTTGATAAGAGCTAGCCCTGGATACCCATTACCTAAAAATGAGATCCTAGATATATTTTATAATGGACTAACTGTTGAATCTAGGACATACATGGATAGTTGTAGGAAAAGAACTCCAGAAGAAGCTGAGGAACTAATGGCTAAAATAGCCAAAAATAATGATGATTGGAATATACCTAATCCTACACCTACACCATAGCCAACACCAATACCAACACCCAAGAAGAGAGGGATGATTGAATTAAATGATGAAGTGATGAAGGTAGCCAAGAAATCTCTTAAAGAGAGGGGTATTACATCTGAAGATGTGAAGAATTTACCTCCTATAGAAGAATTATGTAAGCCTATTCCTCATCCATCAACTGTTGAGGTACACTCTCTCCAATACTTTGATAATAGAGATATTCCTTACTCCAAACCACCTGATCAATTCTTAGACGAATTTGATAATTATGTTATTAAGCAAGACAATTTTAATAGGAGAGTGCAAAATCACCTTATGGAAAACTCTAGAGCTATTGATAATTTGCATGGTTTTATTGAGAGAACCTCTAATGATGCTTGTTAAACATTTTCAAACGTTTCAAACTCAAATTGATCAACTTACTAAAGTGCAAAAAGACATGCTAGCTAATGCTTCTAGAGATAAACATGTTTGTGAAATAATTACTAGAAGTGGTGTTTCTACTAAGGATCCCTTGTACCCTGAAGGACATCCTAAAAGAATTGAACAAGATTTTTAGCAACCTAAAAAACAATAGTTCTCCTTCTAAGAAAAAGAAGCAGAGACATAAAAATGTTGTAGAATCTCCTAAACATGCTAAAGATCCTAATAGTATATCTATTTCTGGTGCTGAAACTAAAAGTGGTAATGATAAAAGTGATGCTTCTGATAAATAAGAACCTGCAGCTAAACCTGAAAAGCAAATTGAAGCTGCAAAGTATACTAAGGAGGATTTCATTGCCAATAAACATGGTAAAGAAAGAGATCCTTGGTTACAAAAAGCAATGCCTTTTCCTAATAAGAAACACAAATCAAAAGAAGAAGAACATTATAACAAGTTTTGTGAGCGGATGAAACCTCTATTTTTGCAAATCCCTTTGACTGATGCTATTAAGTTGCCTCATTGTTCTAAATATATGAAAGATATTGTCTCCAACAAAAAATTTTTCCTAATGAGGAAATTTCTAGTATGCTTGCTAATTACTCTTTCAATGACAAGGTTCCAAAGAAGCTTGGAGATCCTGGTATTCCCACTATCCCTTGTTCTATTAAAAATAATTATGTTAGAACTGCTTTATGTGACTTGGGAGCTGGAGTTAGCGTTATGACTTTCTCTCTTTATAAGAGACTCTCTCTTGAAAAATTAATACACACTGATATATATTTGCAAATGGATGATAAATCTACTTCTATTCCTGTTGGTATATGTGAGAATGTTCTTGTGCAAGTTGCTACTAATTGTTTCATATTAACATACTTTGTTGTGTTGGAAATGCCTGAAGATGATAATATGTCTGTTATTCTTGGGAGACCTTTTCTTAATACTGCAGGGGTTGTTATTGATTGCAATCAAGGAAAATTAACTTCTAATGTTAATGATAAAGAGCATACTATTTATTTTCCCAAGAAGATTGATAGAAGATATGGTTTAAATTCAATTGAAAATATTGAGACCATCAAGATTGGAGAGTTTTATTGTCCCATTCAGTACCACCAAAAGAACATGAAATTATTATGATTGGGACTATGTCTATCAAGGTTGACGTAACATAATTATTTAGTGACGAGCAAAGTTTTTCTTCATATGAAAATTGTTCTGGTAACAAGACTTGATCACCCTTGTTAACAAAATGATTTTAAATGAAGAGGACAATGTTTTCACTATGTTTTCACCATGTTTACTTCTGTTATCACATTGCTACTTTAGTACAATCATGTTTTACAGCATGTTTTCCTGATGTTTTCACCCTGATTACTGTGGTCATGCATGTTTTCACCACCCATACTTTTGTTTTCACCACTACCACCTTTGTTTTCTTTGGATATTTTTTCATTAGAGTGTCATAGAACCTCTGTAGTTCTCGTTTTGGTTTTGTTTTCCACATTTTCACTTATGTTTTCCTGGTTTTTATTAATTATTAAAATTCTGGAAATACCTCAAAAAATAAAGTTTCTCGAAAAATTCCAGAAACATTATAATAAATTTTTACGTAAAAAATGAGGCAGAGAGCCACCTGGGAGGCCCCAGGGGGACCCACTAGTCAGGTACACCATGGGGTGGCGCGGTCTGCCCCTAGTGGCGCCAGCACATAGTGTGGCCCGCCTGGCCCCCACTAACTCTCTCCCCTGCCAAAGTCTTCTATCTCACCCACCAACCTCAACACATTTCCTGGAAGCCGAGTTCTTGCTGCTCTTCCTCGAATTTTTTTGATCTCTTTGCTCAGCCCATCTTTTGTGCTGAAATCTGGTGCATTTGCTCTCCGGTATGTGACTCCTCCGATGATCCAAGTAGAATTTTATTTTGTGAAGTATTTCTTGGGTATTTGGTACTGTAGGTGACAGCTTATGTGAGTTTGTATGCTTGATTTGAGTGTAAATAATTTAGTTTCATGTATGTTTAGCTCTCATATAAGTCCCTATGGTAATTTCCACCTTATAGTTGCTTGATATTAATTTTTGTGATGATTGTTGAAAAATTTCAGAGATGGAGCAGAATGTTCATTAACTAAACCGGCATGAGTTGGAGTTGCATGAGGTGATGCACGTGCACCACGAAGAGAGAGTGTTCCCATCAATTTATCCGTGTCGAGAATTCATGAGGATTACGGGAATTTTGCAGGATTTCAACACTCTTGTGCATAATGCAGGCTTGGACCGTTTCATTGAGGATGAACCTATCCAACATGTGAAACTAACTTTGTCTCTGGTACAGGATTTTTGTTTCAAATGGTCCTCAACTAACCCGTTGGTCCACTATAAAATTTACACTAAGGCCGTGAGCCTTCCTTTTAGTGATTTTTGTGCAGCTATCAAGGTACCAGAGTGGGGTTCTTGTGAGAAGATAAGAGGGCAACCTAAACCACTGCTGCAACTATATGAGGATATTTGCCAAGGCAGAAGCTTCACAGGGGAGAGTGAAAGTAAAGTATGGGCACCTAGAGGGGGGTGAATAGGTGCTACGACCAATTTTAATTTTTCTTTCACAATTAGGCTTGACACAAAGGTAAATTCTCTAGATAATGCAACTACGGTGAATTTACCTATATGACAAGGATAACACAAACACAATACAAGTATGAATAAAGGGAGAAGGGAACAAGGTAACCGATATGAAGCACACGGAGACAGGATGTAATCCCGAGTTCCTCCTTGTTAAGGGAGTACGTCTCGTTGGAGGGGTGTGAGCTCGCCACGAAGACCTACTCAACACCACAAAGGCCTCACCCTATTCTCCGATGAACCCCGCCACAAAGGCCTAGTCCACCTTCCACTATTGATCCCCTTTGAGGCGGGAATCGAATCCTTTACAAACAACTTGGGGCACACACCCACAACCAAATTGGGGGCTCCCAACAATCTTCAATCACCAAGAGTAGCAAGATGCCTAGGTTCTCCACAAGAGGAAACCCTAGGCTAGATCCCTCAAGCTAGAGAGGGGGAAATGAAGAATGGCTCGGTGAAGATGTAGATCGGGGCTTTCTCCTTCAATCCTCCAAAGATCTTCGAGTTTGGTGGGAGGGATTGGGAGTTATTGCGGATTTGGTGAGCTCTTAAATGATATTGAATGCCAAGGGGAAGAACTAGAGCTCAAGGAGGAAGAGGAGGGGTATTTATAGCCCCTCCTCAAAACTAGCCGTTTTGCAGGAAAACTGATACCGGAATATCCGATCCAAGTGTGGACCAGAAAATCCGGTCTGCAAATCTCTTCGAATCCGTTGACTTAAACCGGATTATCCGGTTGCCTCTAAATAATACGGTACAAATAGTCCGGCTCTTCTCTGTCCTACGCAGGCAACTGAACCGGATATTCCGGCTCCTCCGGAATAATCCGGTACAAATAATCCGGCTCGTCTCTATAAGTTTCATCTCCAGTCCTTAGCCGATTTCGAGCAAAATCTCCACAACCGGAATATCCGGTCTGAGATGAATAATCCGTTATCAAAAATCCGGCTCATCTCTGTCCCGAAATTGGACTAAAACTATCCTAACCGGAATATCCGGTTGCCGAGAATAATCTGGTTAGAATAATCCGGTCGGCTTCTGTCCCAAATCTCTTAGGCCCAACTTCACCGATCTTTCCGGTGATCGATGTCGAGGTTAAGTATAACACATGCACACTAAACACCTCGATAAATAATGTACTTAGTATTGTTAGCTAACACACTAAACACCGGGAAAACGAAATGCACTTTCAATATCCCCCTTTTTGGTGTTAGATGAAAATATTAAGATTTGCAATAGAGTCTTGACGAGAACATGTTTGAGACAAAATGGAAATGTCTCCCCCTATCTATATGCACATCTTTTGTTTGCCTCAAATGCAAAAAGTGAAATGGTATACGGAGAGCAATTTCCAACAAGTAGCAAACATGTCAAACTAACAATATCACAAATACGTTGAGAATAAGAGAGAAATATATACCTTGTGCGTAGAGATGATAATAAGAATATCCGAGCACAACAATATCCTCAACATATAAGATAGATAATCCATGATAACCACTAACATATAGATAATCCATGATAACCAAACACATAGTCTCACAACACATTGCACATAGTTTTAAACGAGACAATAAAACGGAAATAGTTCACGAATAAGACTAAATGGACACAAGCTCTCAAGAAATGGTAAAAGCATACGCTTGTGCCCGAAACCCATGCAAATCCCCGTAGTCTAGAAGCTACTTCTCTCCCTTTTGCATAGAGACACCAAAAAAGAGTGAAAACATCGGTGCTAACGTCCCAAGGAAGATCTAAGCATTCGAATGCTCAGAGGACTCTCCTACAGACGCGTCAGAAGCTCCCTCAGCCTCCCTCTCCAGATCGCCATCTGTCTCCTCATCCTCCTCCTCATCATCAACAGAAGCCCTGGAAGAAGCAGAAGTGGTGCGGAGATCCTCCTGAATGCGCTCCCAAGGAGTGCGCTCACCAGCAGACCATTGAGAATAAGTCTCGGGAACAAGTGGAGCAGGAACATCACCAAAAGCACCACTCACGTGATGGAGAATCTGACTCTGAGTGGTGAACATAGCAGTGTCCCTGCGGTAGGCCTCGTACTGCTCCTTATGAATGTCCACCTTCATGCACAACACATTGCGCTGAAACCAGGAGAGCTTCCTGACATTGCGCACAGTGGTGGAAACAGGCTCGGCACTAGAAGAGGCCACACCCCCCATCGAGGTACCACCCTCAAATGGAGGAACAGGGGCAGCAGGTATGGCCTTCTTCCTCTTGATGTACAGCTTCTTGAACTTATGCGGCTCCATGGGTAACTCATACAAATCCCTCTTCATCACATCCTTGACCAGCATCATGATATAAGGTCCATAGGGAATGGTGTTCCCACCAATCATAGCATTGCGCAACTCATGGAAGATAATGTCCATGACGTCCACAGTATAAGAATAAGAAGGATCCTCATCCTCAATGCACTGCTTAGCCAGAAAGAGAAGATTGCACAAAGGACTGGTGACATCATTGTTACCTCCACTCGGCATCAAGAAGGACCTGAAGATACGCACAAGCTGGTCATAGAGGGGAAGAAGCCCTTCCAGCTTTCCAACAGTAAAACCTGGAGCATACAACTCTGCCATGTATCTCTCCCTCCGAAATCTATCCACCTCATGCACACAGTTACCAAGAGGAGGGTGAGTGCTGTACTGGTAACAAAGTAGGCGAGCCAGTCTGTGAAAAGGAACCTCACAAGGAGTAGTCTGAGTCATCCACTTCAGAATGCAAACAGAGTCAGAGCTGAAAACCAAAGTGGACATGAACTGAGTGATGAGGTCGGTGTTGTAAGGGCACTGCGTCTCCATGAGCTTCACAAGACACAATCTCTCAATGACACTGGCTGCATCTGCAAACGCTTCCTTATCCTTGATCAACTGAAACTCAGTGGTATGCATCTCACGGATAGGGAATGTAACATCCACCTTTTTTGTAATAAAAGTTTGTGTGTTTGTGCTTGTGATCATGTCATGTCATGCATGCATTTTGAACCCATGTTTGTATTTAAAACCAGTGCACTAAAATTTAATAACGGAGTTTATTAAAATCACTTAAAAGTGTCACATTAAGATGATGGTTTAAAATCGTGCAATTTTTGTCCAACAAAAATATGTTGAGGTTGCCTATGTAATAAGGAGTTCAAAAATAATTTTTGTCAATTTTTACCTTTTACAGAAAGACCCTCAAAACTGTTTTCAGTGTGCTGTTTTAAAAAAGAGAAGGACCTTTTCGCAGTTTCTGTTTCTCCAGGGGGTTTTCAGAAATTTCTTCTTGTCTTCTTCTTCCTCTGGACAGTAGGCAGAAGCTCGACCACGTCGCTGCGGATGCCACGTCCTGCTGCTTCCCGCGCCGAGTGGAGTCGAGGAGACGTCCGCATCGCTCCCTGTCCTCCTCACCTTGACCCTCATCCTCTCCTCTCTGTTCCTCACGCGCAGGAGAACCCCATTTCGTCCAAACCCTAACCGCCGGTCACCGCCGCCCTTCGTCGGCAGCACGGCCTCCCCCGCGCCCTGCTGAGCAGCTCCCCGTCTCCGCCACATCCGCCTCCCCCGCCTCTAGCTCGCTTGCCCCCGAGGAGCCCCGAAAGCGCACCAATTTCCCCGCCGGAATCCCTCCACGGCCGCCGCCGTCCACCTCTCGCCGCCGGCGTTCGACGCCTTCCCTCGCCTCCCCGACCAGTGATTCAGCTTCGCGGTGAGCACCCGAGCACGATGTTGCCTTCCCCTCCTTCCCTCTCCCCCTGTAGATCCCTGTCGCCGTCGGCCGTGGTCCGCCACCTTGCCCGAGCACGCCGGCGAGCTCTCCGGCGACCAATCGGTCAGCCGCGAGCATCCCTGCACTCCCCTCGGTCTCCTCCATCTCGTGGGCAAGATCAATTTCTGAATTTTCGAGCAAATTCATCAGTTGCATCACATCTGTGTAATTTGGCCACGGGGTGATGTCACAGTGACATCATGCCTGCGTCACTACCCCCTTTTCTGTTTATTTTCTTTTAAATGAAATTGAACTGCCACGTGGACCCCACTGCAATTTAAATTACAGAAACATGATGAATTTTGTAAATGCAATAAATTTTGTTTTATAACTCAGAAAAATGTGTTCAGTATACCATTTTGTTCAGAAAAATGTACTCTACATGTTTATGTCATTTGCACAAATTTTTGACAAAGTTGAATTTTGAGCATTATTTAAATCATTTAAAATAAAGAAAATAAGTTTTTATTCAAGAAAATTAGAAAATTAAAAGTTATATGTCAAAATTCTTAGAATGAAAAATTCAACCTAGTTATGGTGTTTTCAACCCCTTTTGAGAAATTAAAAATTCAACCTAGTTATGGTGTTTTCAACAAACGAGTCCAAAATCAAAACTCGGCTCGGCTCGGTGAACTCGCGAGTAGCTCGCGAGCTACTCGTTTAACTTTTTTTTATTTAGTAAAATTATAAAAGTCGACATTATATATTATATATATAATTATTTTTATTATTTGGGGCATGTATAATAAAATCATCACAATGATCGATGAAAATATGTCACCATAAAATAATTTGTAGTAAATAAACTACAATAATCAGTAAAAAAAAATTCACATATATAAAAATATCATTAGAAACTCTTTTTACCGAGTTAAACGAGCTAAACGAGTACTCATAAACTCGGCTCGTTTAGCTTGAACTCGTTTACTGTCGAAAATGAAAACTCGACTCGGCTCGTTGGACAACGAGTTCGAGCCGAGCCGAGTCGAGTTGCGAGCTACTCGTTTAACTCGCGAGTTTTGAGTTTTAATTCCAGTCCTACTCCGAGGTCCACTTCGGGACTAAATTCAGTAAAGCATACTTAACATGTGAACCCTAGAAACCCTTGAAACATGTTTAGGGCTTCTCTTTAATGCATTAAAATGTTTATGCATACATATTGAGCATTGCATCGATGCCTGTTTTGAGTGTTGTTGTCCCTCTTTCCGGTGTTTGCTCTTATCGGTAGACCTCGAATCCGGAGAGAAGGTCGACACCCCTGTTGCCGAATACTTGGTCTAAACAACCAAGTGAAGCACTTATCCCTGAAGCTTTATCTGGTTTTCTTGAAGCAAGGCAAGCATAACCTCTTGTAACATCCCAAATCTTATATTTGGAATGTTTTGCATTTGGAACATATGCATAGCATGGCATGTTTCAAAAAAAAAAGTTTTGCATTGGTTTGTTGCATTAGAAACCCTAAATTTAAATCATGTTTAAAGAGAATCATTTTCCCTCTAGAGGCCATATAGGCCAATGTATTTTATTATTTTTATCTATCCTAAAAATCCCCTTCTAAATAACCTAGATGGATAGGTTTTCAAATTACAAATTTTTCAAAACTTGTTTCAATATTTTTGGAGTTATATTTTAAAAGCTATAAAGGTTTTAGTTTTTGATTAAAAAAAAAAAACAAAACAGGCCGGGCGGACCGGCCCAGCCCAACGCGCGCGCAGCGCGCAGCGCGTGGGCCAGCCCAGCCCAGCCCAGCCCAGCCAGCCGCCCCGTCGCGGAAGGTTGCGATCGATCAAAAAAAAAAAAAAAAAGAAACCGCGCGACAGCCGCTGACGCGTGGGCCCCGCCCACGACGTCAGCAGTGACGTCATCGCCGGAATCCGGCTCGGCCACGAACGGCCGCCGCGGAATCCGCACCGGCCGCCGCCTCCGATTGCCCCTCGCCCAAGCCCACGACCCCCTATAAATATCGCGCCCCCCGGGACCTCGACGTCCGCACCCACCTCCCTCGAGCCGCGCGCCGCCACGAAACCCTAGCGCCGCCGCCGTTCCGCCGTCCGCCGCCGCCTCGGAATCGCTCGCCGCCGGCGATTCTCGCTGCGGGAGCACGCGCCACCACCGCCCCCGAGCTCGCGAGGAGGAGACGAGCTCGGCGCCACCATCGCCGTCACCGGAGACCCCCGCCACCGTCGCCGCCATCCGCATCCGCCGCCGGCCGCCGCTCCGGTGAGCCACCCCGCCGAGAACCAATCTGGGCCGTCGGATCTCTATCCGACGGCACAGATTCAGATCTGACCGACCGGTCAACGCGGCTGACGTCACGCTGACGTCATGCCTGCGTCAGCCGGTCAATTTTCAGTCAATTCCGTTTATTTCCGTATTAAAAATTTCCAGATTTTGCCTAAATTTTGTAAAATCAATAACTTTAGTTCTGTAACTCCGTTTTGCGCGTTTAATATACCAAATGAAAGAGAAAAATAAGATCTATCTATCTACGCAATCAAATCTAAGTTTTGATCTATATTTATTTTCTGTTTTCAATTACACTTTCTGAGCTATTTAAATCATATAAAATCGACCGTAACTCGAAATTCATCGATTCTTCTTTGTATGTTCTTGTTTTGATTAGATCTATCCAGGAAAAATATCATCAACTTGTGTAGATGCTTAATTTAATTTAGATCTCACATGTTCTTAATCTAGCACTATTAGATCATTAAAATTGTTTTAATTAATTGCCTTGCAACAAAAACACTTTCCTTGCATCATGCATGTCAATAATAATCAGAGAACAATAATAGATCTATTCTTGCACCATTAAGATTTCATGCATACATGTGTTGCATCTTGTTGTTCTATTGCTTATGTATGTCGATTGCAACGTGTAGATTACAACGAGTACAACGACTGTGGTTGTGAGGAGTGTACGAACTGCTACTCGTGTTGCCAAGGCAAGTGACACACATGATTCCCACTATTTTACTATATGCATTAGATTTTTATAGTAGTTATGCATGTGTAGGAGTTGTGTGTATCGCTATGCTAGTTATTATTTAGGGATTACTCCATTAACACCCAGATGGAGTAATCACATGATACCCTAGTTGTAGCATCCATGTGATAGAAAAACATCGTAGTGGTAGATTGCTTAGCCTTGCTCTAGCTATTCGTGGTTGGGTTTATTATCATGTTAAGATTGAAAACTGTTATTTTAATTGCTTATGAAAACAACATGATAATTAATTAACCACTGGGCGGATTGCTAGAGAGTCATCAGAGTACAAAGTTTGGAGGGGGCCGCCGCCCAGTATCTTGAGATCATGTTTACTTTCTTTATGTAGTTGTTATTTTCGTGCAACCATGTTTCATATTAGAATGGGCTAGACATAGATTGTAGGTTGTGGTGACTCGAACCCAACGTGTCCAGAGATGTAGATTAGTGGTAGGTTGGTCCGGCTCGTGGTGGGTTTGGGGAGCTACTTCTTATGATTTATGGCTTGATCTTCTTTCCTTCTGTGGTACTACTTGGTGTATCATGGTGTTTGGGGTCGATCAGGCAACATGGGTAAAGGGCACAAACCTCGCGAGGGTTAAAACTAAGATCTTAGCCGTGCTCCATTGGTTAGGAACAATTCAACAACTAGATGGGAAACATGACATATCTCGTTCATCTTGTTTTGTTAATTACTAATAATTTGACTATGGGTTATTTGGAGAAGTGCCTGATGGTTTTTCAGAGTGCTAATCCAAAGGGTAGGAGCATCTTGCTATCAACCAAGGTGTCCAATTATGTGAAAAATCTAAATTCTAATAAATGATAGGTCAAATGCCTTTATGCAAAATAGCCTAGAAACTCCACCAGCCAAATATGCATGTAGAATAGCACTTGCCATTTATATACCACCATAGTGTCACTTGCCATCATTGCTCAGAATGATCTGACCTCCTTTTGGGGGCTGCATATTCCAACGTGCAGGTTATTCGGATTCGGAATAGCTTTTCGTAGGTTTTCGAGGCTTCACATCAACCTTTGTTCGCCTGTGGCTTACAAACAAGAAGATGGAGGTCTACCGCTGCTTTGTTGTTTGATTAATATTTTATTTGAGCTAGCACTTCGCTATGCAGTTTGTAATAAATTATTTTACTCTGGATAATTTCGATAGTTTTCAATACATTTGTTTACTTTGAATACTATCTATGCTGTGTGTGCTGGTGAACGGTCCAGGGGCCAGTACTACACACAAAAGTATAGCTCGTGATGGGCTGTACTACTACACCTCTTATCTGCCCATA
The DNA here is from genome assembly GCA_028641055.1 of Alopecurus myosuroides. Taxonomy (NCBI): domain Eukaryota; kingdom Viridiplantae; phylum Streptophyta; class Magnoliopsida; order Poales; family Poaceae; genus Alopecurus; species Alopecurus myosuroides. Next base: position 99,360,939 of record CM054061.1, read on the forward strand.
TATGTTTTCGAGGTGTTTTCCTTCTCGTACGATGCATGCTTTACAAAGTATCTTGAGTCAATAGATAGAGTTATCCTATTTATTTGCATAAACCAGATATCATGATTCAATGCTCCTAGCAGACATAGGATTTGTTTGTGTGTATCGCCAAAGCCTCAAATATGCCATGCTTAGTCATACATGTCTGTTGATCTCTGCTCCATCCGGTTGATGAATCAGAGTTACGAAATGAATCTAGTATGATAGGATGACGTGGTAAGGTTTGAGATGTGTGGTTAATATCATTAAAGGCATGGATGAGTTCCGGCATGGGATGTGGTGATTTGCCTCGTTCATGCCCCTAGGAGCGAGTTCTCGCCTTTGAAGCCAAGACTGGTCGTGCAACCACACGGGGATTGGATTCCCCTCGGTTTCAACTTGTCTAGTTTGTTCCATGAGTTGGCTAGTTCGGGAGTTCCATTTGGATTTACGGGGATGTTAAAAACGCTTACAAAACTAGGACGTGGCGGTGTAACATCCTGTGGCGAGACAGTAGTGTCGTGGTGGTGTCACGGCAGATGCCATGGGATGGCTAAAGATGTGGGGACGATGGACGCTGGAGGTGTCCGGGGAGGGATCACGCGACGAGTAGCCGCGTGAGGTGAGATCCACACAACACAAACAACACGATGTACCCAGGTTCAGGGCCCTCGTGAGGAGGTAAAACCCCTACTCCTGCCTTTCTCTATGTATTACGATGTCTCTCCGAGTAGGTACAATACAAATGATATCGCTACCGAGTAGCCCCTGGCCCCTCTCCGAGTAGAGCTAGGTCAAGAACTTAGGGTTTCTAGGGTTTCCAGAGAGCCACTGATAGCGTCTATGGGAGCATGTGAGAGCGTCTGTGAGTGTGCCTCGCGCAGGAGGCGGCGGGGCACCTTATATACATGGTGCCCAGCCGGATACGTCCAAATCCTAGACAAGTGTCGACATAGTGTGCACACTGTCCTTTCTCCGAGTACCCGCTGACAGCTTTGGTCGTTGGTCTTGGCTGCTTCTGTAAAGTCGTTGGGCAAAACTAGGGGACAGACTGATATCACTGTACCTAGTCACAGAGTAGGCCCCCCTTATCCTGCCACCGACTGCTTCCATGCTGTCACTGTCAGGCAGGCCGTCCCCACGTGAACAGTAGTTCGAATGCTGCCAAGTACGGACCCAGGATACGCGGGATCCTGTGTCAGAACGGCTCCTTTGACTTCCTGCCCGAGTAGTTTCCCGCCAAAGGTTCCCGCCAATTGTACTCGGGCCAAACCTTCTACTCGACAGGGTAGAAACTGATTGATATCTCCTTCTGGCCATCTTGAGGTGAGACCGAGTAGAAGTCGACCGGGTAGCGGGTACCCGGTAGTCGGCTACTCGACCAAACCTCTCTTCCGTAAGCGGCCTTTACCACCTGTCTTTACCCTACTCGGGGGTAACCCCCCGACAGCAGTCCCCGAAGCTGGTTGAGTCTTGCGAACTTGTTCACTAGGCTCTGCCAGCTTAAAACCAGCCTTCGCATCTCAGCCATCGAACCTCAAGATGCCGAGTAGGTCCTCCGAGTAGCTATCCGGAAAGTATCTTGAGTCTCCTCTTTCCGAGTAGCACTTGCTTTCTACTCTGTAACCGAGTAAAAAGACTTAGCGAAATTTCGCAAGCTGAGCCTCTGCAGCGCAGAGCAACATCCAGCCCCTCACGCAGGCACTGCCCACGTGTCAAGCATCCACGACCTCGTCGTTTGGTTGCCCAGGACACGACGCCACGTGTCCAGTTTTCACGCCGTTGGCCCACCGGCCGTCATGTCCCATCACGCGCAATTACTGGCCACGATCTGAAGGTGGGATCCAATGCGGCCGTTACGCGCGCAACCCACGCTTGTGTGCGTTTCTAGCCGGCCACAGGACCCACCACACGCCGCAATCGATCCCACTACCGCGGTGGTAACGGTAACACCGCGAGGGAGATATAAATACCCCCGCGGTAACTTCCTTTTCTTCTTCCCTGCTCTTTTCCCCTTCTGCCTCCTGTTCTTCTTCTCCACCGAGCCCTCCGCCGCCGCGCAAGCTTCCGCGCCGCCGCGGACTCTCTCCACCGAGCAACTCCACTCGAAAAGCATCCACTCCTCCCACTCGCAACGATGGCCAAGGCTAGCTGGTCGGGTTCCTCCGTCACCAAGGCCAACCTCGCCTGGCTCGTGACCAGCAGAAGGGTTCCCCCCGGCGTGGAGTGCCGGGCACCCGACGACGAGGTTGTGCCAACTCCACGAGACGGCGAGCGGGTGGTCTTCATGTCGCACTTCGAGCGCGGCTTTGGACTGCCCGCCTCGGACTTCCTGCGCAAGTTCCTCGACCATTTCGGGCTGCAGATGCATCATCTGCCGCCCAACGCGGTCGTCTTCCTCGCCTACCACGTCGTCGTCTGCGAGGCTTTCCTCGGCATCAGGCCCACGACTGATACGTGGCTCAGGTACTTTAATCTCCGCCAACAGTCTGTCGGGAAGAAAGAAGGTGCAGGTATCGGCCGCGCCACCGACACGGGCTGTGCCATGATGGTGCAGCGGACGGGTACGAACCATCCCCGCATCCAGGGGCTGGACTCCTGCCGAATGTGGCAGCAGACCTTCTTCTACGTCAAGAACGTCCCCGCCACGGAAGGAGGTGTGGTTGATGATCGAATCAACCTGCCCGCTTGGAGGAACCGTGCTCCACTCGGGTCGAACTGGAAGGAGAAGCCCAACATCGACGAAATCGCCGTCGAGATAGAAGATAGACTCGGCGAGTTGAAGAAGCTGGGCCTCAAGAACGACGACCCGGTGATATGCTGGATCAAGCGCCGAGTACTCCCTCTGCAGGAGCGCTGCCATCTCATGTGTTACATGGGAGGCCCGCGCGACTGCACCAGGACCACCACCATCGACATCGACGACGCGGATGTTGCCTATCATGCCAGGAACATGCTGAAGACAAGCCTTACCGAGAAGTGGCGGTATGGCTTCGCCTCGTACAGCCGCAAGCAACCGATTGCCCGGGTACGTTCTTCCTTCTCTGTTTTTTGCCTCTGCCACCCGAGTAGAGAACTTCCCTTTCCGCCCCGACTAGCAACCACCTGGTGCACCGAGTAGAGCTCTTAGTCGACTCGCGCTTAGGCTTAGTATGCTTTATGTTTGCACGCCTATCCGGGTAGAACACTTGGAGAACTGCCTAGGCTTAGTGTGCTTTGTGTCTGCATGCCTGTCCGAGTAGAATACTTAGAAAACCGCATAGGCTTAGTGTGCTTTGTGTTTGCATGCCTATCCGAGTAGAGTTCCATCCTGCTACTCGGTTTACTTATGATCCTTCTCTGTCTTTCAGACTCTTACTCGACAGCTGATTGAGAGTCGGGAAGTTTTCGAGGACAACTGGTTCGCCGATCGCGAGGAGGATGACATGCTGCCCTCTGACGACGCGGAACAGAGCAGTCCCGCTCCTGACAAGCGTGATGCTCTCCGCACTTGGTCGGATGAAGGCTCTCACGGTATGGTTATTTTCATCTTGTTTGCTTCTGAGAAACACCAGCCCCTTGCACTGCTGTTCCTGATTCTTCCTTCTTCTCCTTTGAACTTCTCAGATGAGGCCGCCGCGGAGAGGGACGACGAGGATGAGGGCGAGAACGAGGGCGATGCGCCCCTCGTCGTCCAACCTTTGTCTACTGCCCCTCCCGAAACCCGCAAGCGGACTGGGAGCGAAGCGCAGGTACCTCCAGCCAAGAAGAGGAAGCCCGCCGAGAAGGAGGAGGCCGCCGAGAAGAAGAGGAAGGTTACTGTCAAGAAACCCCGACGACAGCTTAAGTCCACCAATGCGTGAGTTCTCTTCTCGTTTGCCCTCCTTCTCGCGTAGTACTGATTTCTCCCAAATCTTCTTCCAATCTCTGATCTCTTTCTTCTCTGCAGTCCTGCCATGGATGCGAACGCAGCCCTCGCGTCCGACCAAGCCCAGAAGAAACCAGTACCTCTGGTCAACCTGGACGATGATGATGAGGATCGCGACGCCAATGCTGCCGCTGCCAATCCAGCACAAGGAGCAGCGTCAGAACCAGTAGCACAAGACACCGCCGTCCACGACGAGAGACCCCCTTCTCCTCCGGCTAGCAACGCCGAGGAGAACCAAGAACAAGAAATGCCAGATGCCGCCGCCCTTGAGCGGCCAGAAGTAGAACGGGAGCAGCCCACCACTGAGGCTGCTGCACAAGAGAACATCGCCGCCGAGCAGCTGACGACAGACGACACCGCCGCGGATGCTACCGTAGCGGATGTCTACCCACTGCCAGGCAGCGCACCGAGTGGTGTTCTGCCAGGAGCTGCAGCGGCGCCACCAACTGCGCAAGGCCCTACGCCACCGACTGCGCAAGGCCCTACACCACCAACTTCCTGCTCGTCTCCACAGAGCAAGGATACATCCAGCCCTCCTGGGCGAGCAGCCAAGCAACAGGCCCTTGATGCTCTGAGGGATTACTGTTCCAAGAAGGGCCTTTCTGAGAAGGAGACTGCCGATAAGGTGGCTGCTGAGGAGGCCAAGGCCAAGGAGGAGGCCGCCGAGAAGGTCAGAGCTGAGAAAGAAGCTGCTGAGAGAGCCAAGGCCGAGCAGAAGAAGGCCAGGGCTGAACAGAAGAAGGCCGAGAGGCAAACTGCCGAGAAAGCAGTCGCCGAGAAGGCCAAGGCCAAGACTGACGGGAAGAAACCCGAGGATGTCGAGAAGCAGGAAATCGAGAAGGAGCAAACAAAGAAAAGGGCCAGAGACCAAGGCGCATCCGCAGGCGGAGCACTCGTGATCCGCGACTCCGGCCCGATTCCTGCTGCGCTCTCTGCGGGCGCTCGCGCTGCTGGCCAGCCTTGCTACCCGGAGTATATGATTGAGGTTAGCCACCAACATAGCATCGGCTTCCCTCCCCAAGATAAAGCTGTAGCTATTCAGAAGGGGAGGAAAGCTGTAGCCAGGAATACTCCTCCCTTCGATCCAGCCCAGAACAAACCCGTCAATATTGCTTCTCGGGGAGCCCAAGACAAGCCAATAACCTCCAAGGGTCTTGAGCAGGTACTGGACACTGTCGGCTACATCAGCGCCAAGTGGGACAGCGGGGTTCTCGGAGAGGAGAAGTGGCACGGCTTGACCCTTGGCTCCGTCGACCACTACCGCGTGGAGTGGAACAAGATCGACCTGGGACACCAGCCCATGTCCGTCTCCACCGACACCGCCACCCTCGCAGCCAAGATGTTCTTGCACCGCAAGAACGCCGAAGATATCGAACAGAGCTACGCAGTAAGTCTTTTTGCCTTTTCCGAGTTGAATTTTCTTCTCTTCTACTCGCCTTTCTTCTTTCTTACCATCACCCCCAGTCCCCGAGATTTGGGTCGAGTAGGCGGATACTCTCCGAGTAGCCTCCTACTCGGGCCGAATCTTCTCTGCTTTGCCTAACTCATTTTCTTCTCGGTTTTCAGGATAGCGTTCTTAAGCGGACCCACTTATACCGCATCCTTCTCTGGAACCACTCCATCGCTAAGAGGCGAATTGCTGCGCTGGAGAAGGAGAAGTTAGCTGCTGAGGCCGCGAGCAAAAATGCAAACGACAGCACCCAACAGCTGACCGAAGTGCAAGGTACACGCTTAGCCACACGGTTTCTGCGTTTTATGTTTACGCCCGCTTCTGCTTTCTCACGCGCTAACCTTTTCTTCTTTGCAGACAAACTGAAGGCCTTGGCCGATGAGCATGAGAAATGCCGCGCTTTCGTGGCGAACGCTGAGGCCACCATAAAGAAACTTGAAGGTGAGTTTGCTGTTTACTCGGTATGTCCTTGAACTCGGTTCTTCTCTGCCCGCTTACTGACCTCATCTTATCTTTTCGCAGAAGATTATAAGTCGTTTGCTGAGGCGCACCAAGATTGCGTCCAGCCAGCCGAGGTGGAGAAACAGCTATCCGATCAGGCCATTTCTCTGGTGACGGACCACACCACCGAGATGGAGAAACTGCAGCTCCAGCTTCAGAATGCACTCCAAGATGCCGTGAAGATTGGCGCCGAGAGGGACACGGCCATCGCCGAGAAAGCCAAGGCCGAGACCACTTTCAAGGCCAAGGAGAGGGCCCTCGAGGCTGAGTGCGAGACTCTGAAGAAGACCAATGCTGATCTTTTCGCTCAGATGGACACCCTGCGCCAGGTCCAATCAAAGCACATTAGCAACGAGGAATCTTGGAGAACCAAGCTGCACCAGCTGCGCCGCCAACTGATCGGTAAGTTCTTTTCTCCATTGCATCTTTTCTTCTCGGTCTTATTCCTTCTCGGCTTCCTTTTTTCTTTCTCGGTTTTTGATCTTGCCACTTGCTATTTCAGATATCTGGCCTCGTCTTGAGTCTACCTCTGCGCCCTCGATAGCCAAGGCCCGAGCAGTTCGCCTTTCGCTGGGTGAGCCGATTGACACCAGGGCTGATATCGAGGACAGCTTGCAGGTGCTCAAGGGTTACTTTGAACAGCTGGCCGGTTGCGGGACTGATTTGATGCATGCGGGCTTTGAGCTCCACCGGCTGTTCTGGCCTCATGATGCTGAGCCAAGGAGCATGCGGGAGCTCGCCCTCAAGCTGGAGAACGTGAAGGCCGAGTTGAAAAAGTGGCGAGCCTCCGGAGCCCGTGCTGGTGCGGACGTGATGCTTCTCTGCATTGCGTCCTGGTATGAAAACCTGGACATGCAGCTCATCCGCGGGAAGCGCAATAACTCCAAGTGGGAGACTGATGCCGATAGCGTGGCCTTGCGCAAGCAGATTGCATATGATGTCGCAGAGTGCGCCGAGACGGAGGTCTACATCGATGGCGTCCCCGAACCCGACACCGAGTACGAGGACGACGAAGATGACGACGAGGAAGAACTTGGGGACTACTTCGAATCTCCCAAGGGCAAGGCCGGGAAGGGCAAGGCCACCGTCGTCGCGAGTAGCGATGAAGACGAGGGGGCGCACATCGACAGCGAGCCACTCGACTTCGGCACCTCCTCAGGTGCTGCTCTCGACGACACGGTGCCTCCTCCTGGCCACGCTTCAGGCTCCTCCTCGGCTCCGGGACCCGTCTCGGTGGCCACGGCCACTTCCGAGCAGGCGGCCACCCAGGAGGGCGCCGGGATGGAGGAATCCGCCGCCGTGCAGACGGAGGCTGATGCTACCCACGCCAGCACCGAAGGAACAGCCGCCACGACTGCCACCGAAGAAACTGCTGCCAGGACCGCCGCCGAGGAAACAGCCGCCAAGGCCAGCGCCGAGAACGTCTCCTCTTCAACTTGAAGCAACCTGCAATCTTTTCTTTCACTTGAACATTTTATCAGATCCCCGGAATGCCGGGAGCAGATGTAACAGACTACCTTTATCTTGCTTGCTACTCAGTTTTTATGCCCACTCGGTTTACGTTGACATTAATCAATTTGAACGACACTGGCTTAATGTCGAGTTGTGTTTCCATGCGAGTCCCCGAGTAGCATTTCTTATTCACCCTGTCTTTTTCATCTCTGCTCTACCTGCGACTTGTCGCTTGTTTGGTATTCGAGTCACAAGAATCAAGGAACAAGGCTGCAAATACTTAGCCGCTAGAAACAATCATGATAACGCAGCCCACCACTTAGCCGAGAAGGCGAAAACGGGGAACAAAAAGTAACCGACAACCTACTCGGTTCTTGCACTCCTTCTTCCTTAGTGATTTTCGTGTGCTCATTGACCTTTTGCTTGTTCTCTTGCTTGCCATGAAGCCGGGTTTCGGACAGCAGCAAAGTCGAAGAGTTGGCATATAGGTTTAAACACAGTACTCAATTCACTTTTGAGTTCTGAAGTGAAGCAACCGAATAGACAAAGGAACAAGCCAAGTAAAAAAAACTTAGAGCAATTTTGGACGAGGGCAGTCCCCGAGAACAATTTTAGACTGCAGAGTAGAATTTCAACTCGGATGAAAGGGGTACATACACATCTTTGCTCATGAATGAAAACGACGAAGTAGAGCTACATTCCAGGGACGCTTGGTTTCCTCTCCAGCTTTATCTGCCCTGTTCGCCTGCGATGGGCGCACATCTATAAGATAGTACGCGTCATTGTGCAGCGCTTTGCTGACAATGAAAGGCCCTTCCCAAGGAGGAGACAACTTGTGCATCCCGGCTGTGCGCTGCACCAGCCTAAGGACCATGTCTCCTTCTCGGAAAACCCTTGGGTTCACCTTTCGGCTATGATAGCGCCGCAGGTTTTGCTGGTAGATAGCCGAACGTGACAGAGTCAGCTCTCTTGCTTCTTCAAGCAGGTCAACGTCGTCTTCTCGAGCTTCTCTCGCCTCCACCTCAGTGTAGAGGGCTACTCGGGGGGAGTCATGCTCTAAGTCTATTGGCAACACGGCCTCAGCCCCGTATACCAAGAAGAATGGCGTGTAGCCGGTTGACCGGTTAGGGGTAGTCCTTAGACTCCACAACACCGCTGGCAACTCTTCTAGCCAACACCCAGGTGTTTTCAGCAGTGGCTCGATAAGCCTTGGCTTGATGCCTGCCAGTACCATCCCATTTGCTCTCTCAACTTGCCCATTGGAGGCAGGGTGCGCGACTGACGCAACGTCTAGTCGGATATGCTTATCTCTGCAGAATCGCACCATTGCCCCCTCTGCAAAGTTGGTGCCGTTGTCGGTGATGATACTGTGCGGGTAGCCATATCTCATGATTACATCCTTCACAAACTTCACAGCTGTGACTCCATCGCACTTCCGAATAGGTTTCACCTCGATCCACTTGGTGAACTTGTCCACCATGACCAAGATATGTGTCATGTTGCCCTTAGCCGGCTTGAAAGGACCAACCATATCCAAGCACCAGACAGCAAAGGGCCATGTGATAGGAATTGTTTTCAACTCGGAAGCTGGCATGTGAATCTTACTTGCGAACATCTGGCAGCCGGCGCACTTTCGCACAATATCCTCAGCTTGCTGCAACGCAGTGAGCCAGTAGAAGCCATGCCGAAAAGCTTTCTTGACTAAAGCCCGAGAGGAGGCGTGATGCCCACATTCCCCTTGATGTATCTCCACCAGGATTTCTTCTCCTTCTTCTGGGCTCACACAGCGTTGCAGCACACCAGTGGCACTTCTCTTGTGCAGCACATCTCGGACTATGGTGTAGCCTTTGGACCTTCTCCGAATCTGCCTCGCAGTCACCTCATCTTCAGGTAAAGTGCCGTCCCTTAGAAAGGATAATATGGGCATTGCCCAACTCGGTGTCTCCCGCACGGGAAACACTGGTTCATCCATTTCCATTGGGACAGGCTCTGGTGGTTGCACAGGAGGAGTAGGAGCGCTTCTCTGTAGCCCCGACCGATTGGCGAGAACTTCTTCAATGAACGCAACAGCTTCTGGGTTGAGGGCGGCAGTCCCCGAGTAAGGAGTGGCAGTCCCCGGGTAGGGAGTAGCAGTCCCCGAGTAAGGAATGGCAGTCCCCGAGTAGGGAACGGCAGTCCCCGAGTAGGGAACGGCAGTCCCCGAGTATAGGACGGCAGTCCCCGGGTTTCCTGCAGCACTCTCCCAGTCAATCTCCATTGGGTCAGATTCCTCACTTGGCAGAGAAGGGACAAAGATGGATTCCGAGTTGGGGGAAGGCTTGATGGATGGCTTCCTCAAATGCTCCAAGGCAATCCCTGCTGGGATGGACTGCCGAGAAGATCCCAACTTGGACAGCTCATCTGCTGCTTCGTTCTCTGCTCGGTGAATGTGCTGGAACTCACAGCCTTCGAAAAACCCAGTCATTGACTGCACCAGGAAGCGATACGACGCCATGTTGGCATCCAAAGCGTCCCAGGTACCTGAGACTTGCTGCACCACCAGATCTGAATCGCCATAGCATATAATGCGCTGCACACCAACTTCCTTTGCTACTCGCAAACCATGCACTACTGCCTCGTACTCGGCTACATTGTTAGATGCCTTGAAGTGAATCTGCAACACATACTTGAGTTGATCCCGCTTGGGTGACGTAAGCACAACGCCAGCACCGAGGCCTTCTTTCACCTTTGAGCCATCAAAGTGCATCTTCCAATAGTTGGAAACTGGAGCGGGAGGTTCATATTGCATCTCGGCCCAGTCCACAAGAAATTCCGCCAGTACCTGAGACTTGATTGCTTCTCTTCTCGTATACGCGGGAGCGTACGCGGCTAGCTCAATCGCCCACTTGGCTACTCTGCCACTCGCTTCCTTGTTACCCATGATGTCCGAGATGGGAGCTGAACTCACAACAGTGATGGGGTGCTCCTGGAAGTAATGCTTTAGCTTCCTGACGCCCAGGTACACACCATATGTCATCTTCTGGTAGTGAGGATAGTTTTGCTTGGAACTGGACAGCACTTCACTGAGATAATAGACTGGGCGCTGCACACTCTTGCCTTCTTCTTCTCGCTCCACCACTATCACCACGCTGACTACTCGGTTAGTCGCGGCAATGTACATCAGCATAGGCTCCTTGGGTAGCGGACTAGCCAAGACGGGAGCGCTAGCCAGCATTGCCTTCAGCTCATTGAATGCCACATCCGCCTGTGGAGTCCAGACAAACTTGTCGCTTTTCTTCATCAGCTGGTACAGAGGCAAAGCCTTCTCGCCCATCCGGCCAAGAAAGCGGCTCAGAGAAGCCAGACAACCCGTGAATTTCTGCACATCCTTCAATGATCTCGGCAAAGACATGCTCTCGATAGCTTTTATCTTAGACGGATTGGCTTCGATGCCCCGACTAGAAACCAGAAAACCGAGTAGCTTTCCAGCTGGTACACCAAAGGTACACTTACTCGGATTCAGTTTCATTTTGTACCTGCGTAGGTTAGCAAAGGTTTCCTCCAGGTCGGCAAGCAGAGTATGTGTTTTATTCGTTTTGATGACAATGTCATCTACGTACACCTGCACATTCTTGCCGAGCTGGTCATGCAAGCATTTCTGCATGCATCTCTGATAGGTTGCACCCGCATTCCTCAGGCCAAAACACATGACACGATAGCAATAAGCCCCGTACGGGGTAATGAAAGCAGTCTTTATTTGATCAGCAGGGTTGAGTGCAATCTGGTGGAAACCAGAGTAAGCATCTATGAAAGACAACAGTTCACAACCGGCAGTGGAATCGATCACCTGATCTATGCGAGGTAGCGGGAAAGGATCCTTGGGGCATGCCTTGTTCAAGTCGGTGTAGTCGACGCACATGCGCCATGCGGTGGCAGCCTTGGGATCTTCCTTTTTCTTCTCGACCATGACCGGGTTGGCCAACCAGTCCGGGTGCAGCACCTCCATGATGAAGTTACTGATCAGCAGTTTGGTGATTTGATCACCGATGGCCTTCCTTCTCTCATCCCCGAAACGGCGTAAAGCCTGCTTCACGGGCTTGGCGTCAGGACGCACATGCAAAGAGTGCTCAACCAACTCCCTCGGGACTCCTGGTAGATCTTCATTGGTCCAGGCGAACACGTCCCGATTCTCACGGAGGAAGTGGATGAGCGCGCTTTCCTATTTCTCCGCCAACCCGGCACCAATGATGGCCACGCGCTCCGGGAACTCGGGGTCCACCTGGACTGTCTTGGTCTCCTTGGCAGCTTGGAAGGCAGTACCATGCTGAGTACTCGGCACACCTTGCGTGCTAGCTTGTGCGGACTGAGCCATGGCCACCACCTCGTACATCTTCTTCTTCTCGGCAGCAATCACCATCGATTCCGCCAGCTGAGAGCTAGCAGAGGCGCACTCCATGGACCTCTTGTAATCTCCCGAGATGTTGATGATGCCATTGGGCCCGGGGATCTTCATCTTCAGATACGCCACATGAGTAGAGGCCATGAACTTGCTCAGAGCAGGCCTGCCGAGTAGAGCATGATATGGGCTCTGATGATCCACCACTTCAAACTGCAGACGCTCAGTGCGGCAGTTCTCCCGAGTACCGAATAGCACATCAATCCACACTCGGCCAATCGGGTTGCATGAGATCCCGGGCACAATGCCATGGAAGGTGGTCTTGCTGGGCAGCATCATGTTCTCGGCCAGGCCAAGCTTCTCGAGCGTGTCCTTGTACACGATGTTGATGCTGCTGCCGTTGTCGATCAGCACCTTGCTGAATCTCACATTCTTCTCGGGGCCCAGGAAAGTGGGATCCAGCACCAAAGCATAGGTACCCGGATTGGGCATCACCTTGGGGTGATCTGCCCGAGTCCACCTGATCTCCTGGTCACACCAATACATGTAGTGAGGCACAGCCGGAATCACTGCATTGACCTCCATGGCCCGCCTGTGCTGTGACTGCTTGTCGACTGCCTCAGAAGTGAAGATCATATAGCTCTCATGGTGCTCTTGGTACTGGTTGGAGCCATTGCCCCCATTGTTGCCATTGTTGCCATTGTTGTTGCCCTGGTAGTTGTTGTTGCCTCTGTTGTTGTTGTTGCGGTTGTAGTTGTTGTTGTTGTTGCGGTACCTCTCGTTGTTGAAGTTCTGGTTGGCTCCTAAAGCCACCTGGTTGACATTCTCCCTTCTCGGGTACACTGGCGGCCGAGCTGCAGGAGCGCGAGTAGGCTGAACAGTGGCATTCGCGGCTGGCAGAGGAGGTGGAGGAGGCAAGCCATCACTCTTGATCACATCCCACCACTCGCACTGCCGAGTAGTATGGTTCGCAGGCCTTGAGGGGTGGTGAGTGTGAAAGCTGCATGGCCCATCCTTCATGTCATCGAAGACAAACTTCTTCGGCTGCTCGGAGTTCCCGCTACTCGGCTGCGCAGTGCGGAACGGTTTCTTGTTGCCCTGGCCCTGGTTCTGGTTCTGCCCGTAGGCTCCAGCAGGTTTCTGCCTTTGGCCACCACCGCCTCCGACATTCACTGCATTCACCTCTTCGGGATCATACCGAGTATCTACTCGGCGCTTGTTGCGGAACTCGTTGCGCTTGCTGCTGTTGAAGTTTCTTCTCGGCTCAGAGGAATCCATCAGTGGCTGAGTAGGATCACCGAGTGCGTACTGATCCGCAATCTTGATGGTCTCGGCCAAGGTGTTCGGCATCTCCCTTTGCAATCTCTGCCAAAGCATGCTGCCATGCCGGCAACCCTGCGCAAACCAAGTGATGGCTTGCGCCTCATTCACACCCTCACAGGTGTTCCTCAAGGTGCTCCACCGAGTAAGGTACTCGCGGTCTGTCTCGTCTTCTCGCTGCCGGCAAGCCGACAACTGCTGTGGCCTATTCGGCCTCTTGTAGGTGCTGGTGAAGTTGCTGATGAAGGCATCCGAGAAGTCCAGCCAGCAGTTAATGCTGTTCTTGGGCAAGTTGTTGAGCCAAGTGCGAGCTGGACCTTCTAGCATCTGCGGCACATAGCGTACCGCCCATCTCCTGTTGCCATTCGCGATATGGACCGCGGTGACGTAGTCATTGAGCCAATCTTCAGGCTTGGTGCTACCATTGTAGCTCTTGGTGCCCCTTGCGAGCTGGAAGCCCTTCACGGAAGGCTCGTTCATGATGCGCGGGCCAAAGCACTCGGGGCCAGGGGGACCCGTGCTCTCAAGCCGCGCCGACAAGCTGATACGGTCCAGCTGGTGCCTTGCATCTCCAGGCGCCAACACACGCTCACCAACACGGTCATGAATATCATAACCAGTCATCTCCATAGCCGAGTAGCCATCATCATACCTATCCACCTGCATAGCCGCAGGCTGCTCCACCGGGTTGCCGACTGGTGCCACCGGGCGCGGCTGCTGCCTCTGCCGAGTAGGCGGGGCTGCGGGTTGCCGAGAAGTACCCGGACGTGCGGCTTCTCGGACACGGCTTTGAGCTTGATGGGCTTGAGAGCCTGCTCTTGCAGTGTTGTGTTCCTGCCCGGGCTGCTGCGGCACAGCAACCTGTTTCGCGGCAGCAGCCGGGTCGTACACCTGCATTTGCCTGTCTCTACCCGTACGCCCGCTGCGGCTCTTCTCGCGGCTGGGATGCGGAGATGAGGCTTGATCGTTAGATCTAGCCGCGTTCGAGTGAACCACCTGCGAAGCTCCAGCTCCCGGGTTGGCCTTCCGAAACTCCTCGTTCTGCCTGGCGGCCTCCAGCACCAGCTCTCCGAGCCTCTCCTGCTGCCTGCGACGCGCTTCTCCCTCTAGGCGCGGCAACTCGGCAGCCACAGCTTGCGCAGCTCGCAGCGTCTTGGCGGGCGTGCTATACCTTGGCCTTGTGAAGGTGTTCGCGGTGGCGGACTGCGCGGGCTCCTCCGCAACAGTCGCCATCTCGGCGCCCAGGTTGCGCCGGGTAGCGCCTACCCTGCTAGGCCTCCTGGCGACCGGCGTGAAGCCGTGAGCCTTGTTGTACTCGAGCTGATCCAGGCTCAGCTCCAACCTGATCTTCTCCAACTCCGCCTGCTCGGCGAGCAGCTCCTGGCGTTGCCGCTCGAGCTGCTCCCTCACTGCAAGGAGCTCAACATCGGTGGGAGTGGGCATGCCGGTTCGCGCTGCAGACGTGGGGATGACTGTAGACGTGGTAGGCGGCAGGTTGCTCTCCTTCTCGTAAGGCCTGTGAGTCCTGCCACCAGCAGGCGGGTCGTCAACCTCCTCGACGACGGCCGCAGCGCCAGTAGCAGCTGCGCCAGCGTTTGCCGCCAATCCCGTCGCCATCACCTCAGCGCAGCATGCAGAGCTGCGTGCCGGCCTTCCGCGAGCTGCAACCACCGCGGGAGGATCCTCCGCGTCCTGCACTAGCTCGGGGTAGGCGCTGTTGGCGACGACGGCGACGTAGACGAGATGCGAGCCGAAGGAGATCACCGAGCCGCCCCCCGGCATGGCCATGCCGCCGAAACAGCCGGCGTTGTCGGTGACGAAGTCGAAGGAGCCGAATCTGTGGACAAGGCCACAAACTACGCGCTCCGCTGATGAAGATCCCGTCCGAACAGAAACTCCAGCCAGCGCCGCTGGTTGCCCCACGGTGGGCGCCAACTGTCGTGGTGGTGTCACGGCAGATGCCATGGGATGGCTAAAGATGTGGGGACGATGGACGCTGGAGGTGTCCGGGGAGGGATCACGCGACGAGTAGCCGCGTGAGGTGAGATCCACACAACACAAACAACACGATGTACCCAGGTTCAGGGCCCTCGTGAGGAGGTAAAACCCCTACTCCTGCCTTTCTCTATGTATTACGATGTCTCTCCGAGTAGGTACAATACAAATGATATCGCTACCGAGTAGCCCCTGGCCCCTCTCCGAGTAGAGCTAGGTCAAGAACTTAGGGTTTCTAGGGTTTCCAGAGAGCCACTGATAGCGTCTATGGGAGCATGTGAGAGCGTCTGTGAGTGTGCCTCGCGCAGGAGGCGGCGGGGCACCTTATATACATGGTGCCCAGCCGGATACGTCCAAATCCTAGACAAGTGTCGACATAGTGTGCACACTGTCCTTTCTCCGAGTACCCGCTGACAGCTTTGGTCGTTGGTCTTGGCTGCTTCTGTAAAGTCGTTGGGCAAAACTAGGGGACAGACTGATATCACTGTACCTAGTCACAGAGTAGGCCCCCCTTATCCTGCCACCGACTGCTTCCATGCTGTCACTGTCAGGCAGGCCGTCCCCACGTGAACAGTAGTTCGAATGCTGCCAAGTACGGACCCAGGATACGCGGGATCCTGTGTCAGAACGGCTCCTTTGACTTCCTGCCCGAGTAGTTTCCCGCCAAAGGTTCCCGCCAATTGTACTCGGGCCAAACCTTCTACTCGACAGGGTAGAAACTGATTGATATCTCCTTCTGGCCATCTTGAGGTGAGACCGAGTAGAAGTCGACCGGGTAGCGGGTACCCGGTAGTCGGCTACTCGACCAAACCTCTCTTCCGTAAGCGGCCTTTACCACCTGTCTTTACCCTACTCGGGGGTAACCCCCCGACAAGTAGTTAAAGCACCGCTCACAACGATAGAGACCCGGCAGGAGATGGCCACTCCCTATTGGCGGTCCATCTCTACTCGGAGCAACTCATGGAATAGGCGAAGCAAGGGAAAGATCGTGGTCAGCCACCCTCTGCCGGCACATCGTCGGAATTGTGCCAATAGCTTGGCATTAAGAGTCGGTTGATACGTGTGGGTAAAGTTGTACACCCTGCAGGGTTTAATCTTTTTGAAAAGCCGTGTCCACGGTTAAGGACGACTTGGTGACGGATCCTGAGATCATAGATAACTTGAACATGACGTAAAAGATGTTGACAATGAATGTTTAGTTTCATAAGGTGGTTCCGGTTGTCGTGTGCTCGAGATGATGTTTGGAAGGTCTTGAAGACAATGCCCGAGGAAAGGGTGTCCTTCTAAAATATTTGTGAAAAACTTCTCAGTCTCCCTCTATTCGAAACAAAGTTGGCTTTACGCAAAACAACCTTCATAAACCCTTTTTGAACAAGCAGATATATAATAGGTTAGTTAAGTCTTGTTGAGTACCCCCCGTACTCATGTTTGTTTCAATTTGGTTCAGGTGGAGTTCCATACCTTTGGTGGTGTTTCAACGTGGACATCGACGGATAGTTTGGGGTTTCCCAGGTGGCAGCCTGGAATCTATGGGCTGGGACGTCGCCTTATGTTGCGGCCTCTTAGGCCTTTTTGGTTCTTGTTGGTTAGCAACATAATTTGCCTTCCGTTTTCTGATGTAATGTTGGGTCGTGTGACCTCTGTTTGTAAGCTTACTCTAGTATTACTTGCTCAATAAAGCTTCATGTCTAGAGTGCCGCTTTGATCGATTGTTGGTTTCGAGCCCGTTGTTATACAGTTTTGGCTATGCCTGCATAGTTGTCACGGTTGAGGGGTTGTGGAGCCGATGATCCATGTCCGAGCCCGCCTGCCGATGTGATTCGGCCTGGGACGAGGTAACCCCAGTAACTGTCACACCCCACGTTTTGGAAACCAACAAAATGCAGTTGTTGGAGAGTCAAAAATTAGGGCCAACAAAAACTTTTTTAAAAATGCTTAACTATTAACCTTGTTTCACCTCTCTCTGCCTTGTTTGATCTTGAGTGTTGGTGTTGGAGCCAACCAAAACAAAATGGTTACATAAATAACAAGAATTGATATGAACTTCTTTTATAAAAACCCTCCTTAAGTGGTTTGGCCTGACCACTAACTTTCTTTAAAACACTTGAGGGAAAACTCCAAGAATTTAAATGGCAGAACTCCTTTGCTTGAGTGAACTT
Source organism: Alopecurus myosuroides (assembly GCA_028641055.1). NCBI lineage: Eukaryota > Viridiplantae > Streptophyta > Magnoliopsida > Poales > Poaceae > Alopecurus > Alopecurus myosuroides. Next base: position 99,378,116 of record CM054061.1, read on the forward strand.
GTTAAGTCTTGTTATTATCTACTTATGAGGTGACCTTATCTTTTTCCTTGCCTCAAAGTATTTATAACTGTTGTGGATAGTTGTGAGTTGTTTTAATTGAATAAGATCTACAACTAACAAAGCCCATACATCGTTAGCATGTTTTATCCTATTTATATCTCATCTTATGTTCTCTTTAACTTCTCTAGTTTGGCCTCCTGCCATAAGGAGGAATCCTGATCTTTGATCAATGTATCATCATGGATATTATGGTACCTTTCTATGAGACCTATCCTTGTGTTTGTATTTGAATATTAAACCCATTCACTTTTCTTCCAAAGCCCTCTTGAGGTCTTCCCAACAAATAGGATCATGTCCCCGTTTTCATGATGCTTTTGTTAAGTCTTCCTAAAAATCACTCCTACCCTTTTTGAGCTAAATCAACCTTCCCTTGTCATCTTCATGACTTATACCTCATATTCATGTGATCCATTTTTTCTTCCCATGACCATGTGATTTATCCTCACTCAGGGATTTTGGCTTATTAAATAAATTCCTGTTATTATCCCTTTTTCACTTGGCATCTCAAATATTTTCTAAAGGAGTTGTTTATTAAAAATCACCTTTGTGACCTATATTATATACCCTCCCACCCAACTCAAAAATACTTGGCTTGTAAACATTTTCCTATTTATTAAATGCTATTTTCCAAAAGGCCAGAAATGGAATTTTAATGTTTTTTTAATAAAAGTATTTCTAAATTTTTTGGGAAAATTCCCCAACACTCCTAGGGTCATATGTGACCCAGTTATCCAAAAACAATTTCTTGTCATTTTCAAATTTTTGAAGAAAACATCCAAAAACAGTTTCAACACTTTTTGAATTTCCAAAATTTTGTGAAATAAATATTTTCAGAAAATTTGGGGACCACCACCCCTAGACTCAATTTTTGATTCTCTATCCATTAAACATGTTTTCAAGCATATCTTCTATACAAAATTTTGGAGAAAACATTCAAAAACAGAAACAACAGTTTTTGGAAAATTGAAAGTTTTCAAAGAAAACAATTTAAGAAAAGTGGGAGACCACCACTGCCCTACTCCAAATTTCATTTCCTACCTCTTAGACTTATTTTCATGCTTTGTTGTGTTCAAGTTTTTGAATAAAACCAGCGCAAACACTTTCTGATCAATTTTTAAAAGAGACCTTTAGGTGATATTTTTCCTCTTTTTTCACTCACATTGGATCCCCTAGCTGCCTAGTCACCTGGACCCCAACCCCTTGACTTCCTGGACGAAATGGAACTGCCCATACCCATCCACCTCCCCCCACTTGGCTTAGACACTAAGTTCTGGCATGGGCTGACATGCCCACACCCCTCCCCCATACTCTACTGTCTCCTGGACCCACCTTCTACAAGAGTTGACCTCCACGAGCTCGAAGAGCCAGTACCCCTCGCCCTGGACCCTCTCCTTCCCCCTCGATTCCATATCAAACACCTTCGGGTGCTGTGAGAGCTCACACCTCCCCCACCTCCCTAGACCTCCTCTGCCCGAGCCATTGTGGCCTTGGCACCTCCTCCCTATCGCGCACACCCCTGGCATGGTCTTCCTCGAGGAGATCCTCTCTGGCCTGCTCGCCCTCGCCGCGGTGACCGCCATGGACGCCGTGAGGCCGAGCTCTGCGACTAGCTCCCTCCCAAGCCTCCTCCTTGCGTTTAACCTGTCCAATCCCCCTCCTCTTCATTCCAATCGAACCCCTGGCCCAAAACCCCTCTCTGTTTATCCACCCACCGCTGGAATCGGGCTCCCCAACCCGCCCGCGAGCTCCACGTCAATCCTCGGGTACGGACCATCTCCAGAAGCCCCGTCTCCCTCCCTACCATCCTTGGGCTCCCTAGATGCTCCTGCCCCCTCCAATTTTGAGCTCTACTCCTCGAAACCATCTCGCCACCGTCGTCCTTCGTCCGTGGCCGACGTGCCCGATGACCTCCCTGTTCCGACCCCCCTCCTGCTGAAATCGTGGTGGGCATCCGTTGCGCCTCGTCTCCCTAGACCCCCTGCTGCTCTCCTCGTTTCCAGGGGACGACGAGAGGCACCGGCGGCGAACTCGTGCCCTCGCAGCGGCGGCCGGAGAGGACTCCGCCGCGTCTTCATGTCGTCGCCGGCGCGCGTCGACGTGGCGCCATCTGCGGCGTCCGTTGCCAATCGTGCGGCAGCATACCCCCTCGGCGTCGCTGGGTCACGAACGGCTGGGACCAGCCGCAGCCCACTTCCACCTTTTTGAATCCCCATCGACGCGGGAGACGCTCCGCTAGGCCGGCCCACCTCCCTAGACCTCCTCTGCCCAAGCCATTGTGGCCTTGGCACCTCCTCCCTATCGCGCACATCCCTGGCAAGGTCTTCCTCGAGGAGATCCTCTCTGGCCTGCTTGCCCTCTCCGCGGTGACCGCCATGGACGCCGTGAGGCCGAGCTCTGCGGCTAGCTCCCTCCCAAGCCTCCTCCTTGCGTTTAAGCTGTCCAATCCCCCTCCTCTTCATTCCAATTGAACCCCTGGCCCAAAACCCCTCTCTGTTTATCCACCCACCGCCGGAATCGGGCTCCCCAACCCGCCGGCGAGCTCCGCGTCAGTCCTCGGGTACGGACCATCTCCGAAAGCCCCGTCTCCCTCCCTACCATCCTTGGGCTCCCTAGATGCTCCTGCCCCCTCCAATTTTGAGCTCTACTCCTCGAAACCATCTCGCCACCGTCGTCCTTCGTCCGTGGCCGACGCGCCCGATGACCTCCCTGTTCCGACCCCCCTCCTGCTAAAATTGTCACACCCCAGTTTTTGGACTCTTGAACTGTGCTCAAGAAGACAAAAATTAGGGCCAACAATTTTCTTTTCTAACAACATGATTGTTTGAACTAAATGTGTTTATGATCTTAATCATAATTGCAACGCAAGTCTTGTTTCTTTATGAAACCAATACCAAATGTTTCTGAAAAACATTCCTATTATTTTTCCTGATATTTTTCCCTGATGTTTTCCCATTATTACTTGAGTGAGTTTTTATTCAAAGGCTTGGATCTTTCTTGTTTGCATCTTAGAACAAACTTTTAACTTTGTTGGATCCAATAAAACAAGTTTCCAAAATGATCTATGAAATTTTTCTTTTAACCTTCCTATAGAAAACAATCTCTGAAAAATAATCCAAGTACCTGTTTTCTACCATTGTTTTCACCAAGCTATAAATTGTTATTTTATGGTTTCTTGACTTAATTAGTCCTTGATATATGTACTACAAACCCATAAGCTCACTTTTATTTTTGGGGAAATATAACCTATCTTTTGCTTGTTGTTTTTGTGGTATAAAATTAAGGCAGAAAAAGACAGTTTTGAGAAACAGATAAAAACAGAAAGTATACATTTTTCCACATTGTTTTCATGACCTTAAATTATGTCAAAATTGTTTTCAAAGGTTGATTATGAAAGTATATAACATGGTTAACACATCCATACTTTGAAAACCAATTTTGGAAATCAATGGAGCCTTGAAAACAAACTCAACTTTTTCAACTTTTTATCTGTTTTCAACACTTAGAAATTTTCTAAGTTAGAAGACTGAATTTTCTGAATTTTTCTGTGAACAGTAGGAGATACAGTTTTGCACCGTTGTTTTCTTGATGTTTCCCTGATCTTTTGGAAGCATGGCATGAACTAACTTGTTAACCAAAGTATCTACTCGAGCCTGGATATTTTGGATCCCTTCTAGAAGCCTTGTGTGCTAAGAAAAGGGAGAGAGAAGATGGTGATGTGGCAGTATGGGCAGTCCATGCCACTTGACCCATTTGACTTGCCCCATTGCCTCTTTTTGCTCCCAAGGGCCACTCCTGACCTTGCCTCAACGTGGTTTTGACCTAGGGCATCCAGATAACCATGATGGAAATGAATAAAAGCCCTAGGGCTTGCTCATGCCAATGGTTGGCACCCACCTGAGGTGACCATCTTGCCCTCGAGTTGCATCCCTCTGCTATAAGTACCAGAGGCCTCACCCCGAGTGCCCTGCACCTCTCTTACTCTCTCCTAGCTCCCTTAGCCACATTGGACCCCTCCCCAAGTCCCTAGAGCCCCAGAGCTCGAGCACGGGCCGCCGGTGACCACCACGGCCACGGCGAGGCCCTGCCCGCACCACTCCTTTCCAACCTCTGCCACCGCCCTAGGACGAACCCCCAGGTTCCCCTGAACCCCCCAGACACGACCTCGTGCCCTCTAACCCCCGGAGGCGCCGCCGCGGGCATCCGCCGCGTTCCACCGCGTGGGGCCACGCCGGTCACCGCCGTCACCGCCCCTCAACGCCCATGCACTCCTACAACTTCCCCGAGCCTGCTCAGCCCTCCCTAGGTGAGCTACAGCCGCCGCCCTTTTCTTCTCCGTTCGGTTCTGAGAGAGAGGAGGTCGGGAGGAGGAAGACAACCCCGCACCATCGATCTGGTGATCAACGGCCGGGCTTGAACGCCTCATTCCTGCACCCTGCTCGCGCGCGTGAAACGCAGCTGGGGTGCGCATCCTCTTGCTGGGACGCGCCCACGCGGATCCGGCCCGGGTGCTGTCTCTTTTTATCCCTTTATATTTTTTTTACAGAAACATGTACCTTTACTTTGGGCTTGTGAAAAATAGCAAAACTACAAAATAAAATCTGGAAAAATTCATGGACCTTAAGAAAGGAAATCTAAACCATATAAAATTTGCAGACCTACTTTTGGACCAATATTTTGGGGACAAGAAATGTTTTGCCACAGACTGTCAGTGAGAATGTTTTGACCATAACTTTTAAAATATGCAACCAAATGGAACAAACTAAAATGTTCTGGATAGTTATTGAAAATATATATCCAATGCAGTTGACCTCACATAAAGGTGAGTTATAGAATGAAAATGCTATCCAGTTTAGTAACAGACCAGTAAGCTCTTCTATGATTTTTAGGATGAGTTTAAAAAGGATTTTTGGATCAAATCAAATTGGATGAGTTTGGTATTGACTAGATCTATCTTACCCTAGCTTAGATTAATTTTTGGACCTCTAGATTATTTTTGGTAGACAGATCTAGAAACATCAGCTTTTCTGTTTTTGTTTTGGAATGTGTTCTTGTTTGAAATAAATTGTTTGGTTGATTTAATCTTGCTTCCTAGCTTGTATAAAGTTGTTAGGACTTGTTATTAAGTTGTTCTCTTACAGTACATCTACCTTAGAAAGTGTGTGCATGTTTGGAAACTGAAATAAAAATGAAATAGCATTTGTTACCTTCTAGTTTTATTATTTGGAATTATTGTGAGAGCTAGATCTTTGTGTGAGTGCTTTGATAAATTTTGTGCTATGATTGCTATGGATCCAGTACCATTTTGGTACTGTTATTCTGAAGTTAATGTCACTATTAGTTTTTCATATCATGTTATAGTAAAGCATGCGTAAGCCTTGTTATTCTTATGCATTAGTATTGTTTTCACTAGAATAAATGGCTTTGTAATATTTATCTTGCATGCTAATGTTTGTCATGAGTAACCAGAGGCTTAGTACCTCTTTTTAATTGGTATTAGTGGGCCCATAAACCACTGTCCCCATTGCTTTTTGGTTGAGGATGAAAATCCCTAACCATACACATGTGAGAAATTAACATGTTTTAATTATATGATTGATTGCTATTTTCCACCATGGAAAATATATTTTGTTTGTTTTCACTTATGCAAGTGAGAAGTTTATTTCTTATCAGAAGATACTAGTATGATAGATGTGATCCATTTGTTAGCATAATATTCCTTAGGAGTATCATGTTAAGAAATGATTCCCTATTATGTGCTAAATTAAATTGTTTGCAAATAAACTAAATTCCTTGTGATTGATAGATTGTTTGTGAATGATTGTAAATTGCGTGTTTGGATTTTTTAAAAGGTTTAGATCACTTTTCTTTAAGTGCATAGCTACTGGTTGTGTAAGTTATACCTTGCTTGCTTGCTAGTAATTGTTTTAAGAAAACAGAAATTGCTAGAATTAATTTATGCATGCTTAATAGTTGTTTCATGGAATGGTTTTGATGTTTGTGCTTACTAGCATGTGTAAGTTTTGTTACTGTTATTAGGTACATTTATGTTCATGACTTGCTTGTTTAGATTTAAGCATCATGGTAGCATTGTCTGCTTCTCTAGTGCTGAACTAGTGTCACCACTAGAAAATGGTGATTTTAGCTATAGTATTGTCAACCTTTATTTTATGAGTGTATGAGTTTATTATAGCATATTTAGGAAGTTATTACTTCTGTTATGATGACATGAAATCTTTAGTTGCATGTTCTATAGTTATAGAATATAATTATCTCTTACAGCATGCTTGTGTAGAAATTCCCATACTAGTATGTTATTAGTGCAATCCTATTTTTTATGCTTGTGTAATAGGGATATTATCTTGAGTGAAGATTGTGTTTAGATTATTTTCATGACTTGGTTCATTGGTTATTAGATACTGGTTTTTTGCTAAATTTTCATGATTGATGGATTCCATAACTTCAAGTAAACATTAGTGTAGTAAGTAAATAGTCTATTCATCTGTGGTGTGTTTACCTGCTGTTTGGAAAATTGTCTGAGTGTGTACCTTAGCATGAGTGTAATACTTGTGTTATTTGTTGTGCTAGTGTTGTTTTGGTGTTTAGGAGCATCTTGTGAACTAAACATCCCAATTAATCATAAACTTATTAAGTGACAATTGCTTGTGTGTTGCTAGTACCCACTGCCTGGGTATTATTCTGTCTGTTTGTTTTACCTTAGCAACCTAACCCCTTTGCACCCACAAGCTATATTTTTAGCTTCTTAGATATCTTATTATGAGAGTGGTACACCACTCCATATATGGTATGTAAGATGTGGGATATGGTTTTCTCAACCATATGTTTTTCTGACGATAGTTTTGTACCCTGAGAGTTAAGTGAGGCAGTTTTTCTCGATAACGTTTGTGAGTTTGCGCTATTATGCTTTTGCTTGCTGTATGTGTTGTTTAGCTTAGTTGTGTGTCTTTTAGACCTGAGTGTGTGTCTTGTATTCTTTTACGATGCTAGGAAACGAAGAGGAAGAAGAAGCAGTTGTGAAGTTGTGCGTCAAGTTCAAGTTACTCAAGGGCCAGGGACATTAAGAGACTTAAGGCAAGCCATCCTGATGCTTGCTGTTATAATACACTTATCATTATCTATCATGCATGTTTTACTTCTGAAAAGTTTTACAAAAACTTTTATTTCCAAAAACTATTTGTGAGTGAATACTACCACTACTATATATATACTACTATTATGCCAGTAGTTGATACTTGGTGTTACCAAGCCCATAGCCACCATATAGTATTTATTACCATCACATATATTAGTCCCTAAGTGGACACCTTAAAATTGTGTTTTACAAAACAAAGGCTTTATGGAAAACCCGGAGAAAAGGCGGATCCTTATTCACCAGAGGAATGTGGAAGTGGTCATTTTTGGGAAAATGGTGTTTTAAAAAATGACACATAACCTAGTCTTCGCCGGACAACCTTTACTGTACTGCCACCCTACCCCAACATGGGCATGGGGCTTAACTGGAAGTTTGTTCTTGTTAGTGTGTGTTCTATCTCAATTGCTATAAGGAACGTCGTACCCTCGAACCGATTGTCGTCAAAACTCCCAATGTTGAGACATAAAAAGTGTGGGATTAAGTTCTCCTCCGGTCGCATCAGTTGGGGCATCCTGGCTGGCGGGGAATAGCTCGGTGCCGGGGGTGACGGTAAAACTCAACTGAGAGATAGACACATTCTAGCTTGAACATAGTGGAAGGTTCTGATTAGTTATCTGATGTTCTACATACTGTTGTTACAGTCCGTGATTGTTCACGGCAGGTGTACTTTATCTTTTGGATGTGTACACCTCTACAGAGTACAACTTTTTCGAAGAAGCCTCGTCTTCGGATATGGACAGTTGAATGGCCATGTAGCTAGCATTGTGTCAATGTTTTCAAAAAGATGTTTTCAAAAAGGTGTTGAACTTGGGAAGTTCGGAAAGGAAGGAAATCTTGTACCATGGAGGTACCGATGATGAAAAGCCAGAAGTTGTTTTTACAAACAAAATGTTTTGCAAATAAAACCTTTATCCTCTAAGCAGGAATTCTGGAAACTGATTCCAAGAAGTTTTGCAAAGAGAAAACTTTCTTTTAACAAAGTTTTACAAAACCTCTTGTACATGCGATATCTACAAGAGAAAGACACACCATATTATTTTCTTCTGAAGTATCTTCTTCAACGAAGATACAGATTAACCTGACTGCAACTGTGGTGTCATCCTATATGAACATCATTGGTAGTGAACCCTACTTATAGCCTACCTATCACATCTTCTAAGCATACTTGCATTTGGTAAGTTACATGATGGATGTCTTGCTGAGTACATTCAAATGTACTCATATTGGTTTCGTCCCTGGTATCAACTTGCCAGATTTTGAGAAGGAGTCTCAGAAGAAGATCAACGAAGAGGAGTACGGAGCTGATGGCTTTGCGAAGTAGGATCGTCTCCGGGTCAGCAGCCTGTAGGTTAAGGCGTGACGTGGGCTCTACCGCGTTTTGTGTGTGTTTAGTCTTCCGATGTGTGTGTTGTGTGTTTTCCTGCGTGACAACCGTGTAGTCTTGGTCATGTGACCATGTGTCCTTGTAAGTGTTTGTGCAACCGTGTAATAGATATTGTATCTATGTACCAGCTTGATATGTTGTTCACGACTGAATTTCCTGGGATCGTGAATGTATGCATATCGAGGGCGTCCTTGAACAGTGGTTCAAAGGGCGGCCCTACAGAGTTGGTATCAGGGCTATCCTGACCTTAGGAGACCTTAGTTAGCATGGACGTTAGCTAGTACTCTACTAATTAAAGTTAATAACCCCAGGCCACTAAGATGACTATTTTTCAAAAGGAATTCTATACCCCATCCCCTCTGTGTTTCGAAAACTCTATTTACACTAAAGTTCAAAATGAGCATCTTAAAATTTTGCACACTGTTACCTAACTTAATCCACTTTAAAATCTTGTGTAGATGGCAGTTGTCTTCACCAAGTCCTTCCGGCTGGGATCGCATGCACCTTAATACCGCCGCTTTGAGGAGGATTTGATCAAGATGACTCATCTTATCGGTCGTCCCACACCTGAGTTGAAGGGAGCCCAGATTCACCATGATGGACGAGAGTTGTCCTGGTTGGTGGTCTGCACCATCCGTGCACCCTTGCTAGCACCGTCAACCCCAGAAATCACTTGGGAAGTCGTGGAGAACAGTTGGGAAGATGGTATCCTTAGAGTGATGCAGCTGACCATTGCCAAGCTCGCAAATTCTTTCGCGGCAAGTTTGCAGGCACCCCTTATAGATACTTTGGAAGACGCGACGAGGATGACATGCCAGTAGAAGTCACTGGAGACTTCGTGGTTGCTCGTCACTTCCAACACTTGGAAGGACAGTTGTACAACACCCAACTCTCCCTTGATAAAGTTAGAGAAGATTATGACCTCCGAGGAAGAGAGATAGACCAACTAGAAGCCAGTCTTGGTGCATCTTCGGCTACCGAGCGTCGTCTCAAGGTACTGAAGAAAACCATGAAGTACACTGACTCCCAGCACCGCACACGAGTGAGAGCCCTTCAGCTTCAGCTTGCAGCCAGCAAGGCCAGAGTTGAAGAGCTGGAGGAACAGCTACGCGCTTCCTCGAGCACTTAGGATTGCCGCAGGATGTTAGGAGTTGTGTTATTTCCACCCTAGACGCTTGTTTGTCTGTATTGTGTGAACTCTGTTAGAGCTTTGAGTGTGCTAGTTGTGTTGTAAGCTTTCTGATGTAGCCTTGTGAACCCTTAAGTTAAGTTATGCTTGTTAAGACTCTGTTTCATGCATATGTTAATCTTGGTTTGAGTTGGCGTTTGTTTCTTCGACGTTTGCTTGTTGTTGTGGTACCTATCGATTCCATCTCCGTTATGAGCCGGTATGTGTCACAAATTTTCAAAACAACAAAACCCACCTTTAGTTGCTCTCGCCTTACACCATTCTTTGTCTTCAGCATGGCCAGCGATCTACCTCCATCACCTGAGCCGACGGTTGCTCTGTTGAGGGAAGAAAGTGAAGCCGCTCGTGCTGAACACATTGCCACCCATGCTGCCCTGGAACAGTTGACTCAGCTTGTCATCACCAACGCTGAGAATACTTCTTTCCTTATGAGAGGGTACCAGCAACTGCTTGCTGGAGAGAGCCGCAAACGGAAGGTAGTGACGCCAGGAGAGACTAGTTCATGGGTGACTCGCAGCATTTTGCCTGCGATGCCACAATCTTCAAGGAGACGTGTGAAGGTCAAGCCTAGAACCACGGGTTGCTTTACCTGTGGATAGGAAGGACACTTTGCTCGTGATTGTCCCAAGAAGAACCATATTCTAGCTCATCCTGATGAACCCCAAGAACGCCAGGGTCCATCCCAGAAGAAACGCAAGAATCTGATGAGTGGACCTCGAGACCAAGATGATGTTGCAGAAGCATCTGCAACTCATGCCATAGCCAATGGTACGTTTTCGAACCACACCTGTGAACCCCCTTGTGTGTGTGTCGTCGTACCCTGAAAAAACCCGACGTAAATGGAACACTAGAAGTGTCACGTCGGACTAAATAAAATCTTAAATAATTAACGGTACTAACATAATCTCATCTAATTGTAGTATAACACCCTACAGAGTAAATTAAATTGTTTCCACCCTACAGAATTGGTAATGTAACCTCATCTAATCTTAAGCTTAAAACCCTACAGTTTTGGCTCCTAATTTTTTTTCGTTTTAATACCCTACAGAGTGGTACCTAAAACCAAATACCTTACAGAGTTGATATGTTACAGAGTTGTTATCACCCTTTTAAAAGAAAACGTACAATCAACTTTTTCCAAAAGCAAAGATAAAGGTGCCTTAGGATGATTCTATGGTTGTTTTGAAAGAAGTGAAAGGTTGGAAAAAATATTGGATGGATAAAACTATGATCGTTACTAGGCAACAAGATCTCTCGTATGTATGTATTGGAGGAACCCGATCTTAGAATATGAGATGGTGGAAAACTCATTTGTGGTTTAGCTTAGGAAGGAAAGATGGATCACATGATAGTAGTTGAAAAGAATTATAATATAATATCCGGGGATAACCAGTGGTTGACCCCCAAATATTTGGAAGTTATCAGTAACTAAGATTTTATAGTTTCCGAAGATGGTTGAGGTTTAGAAAGATTGGTGGATATAAAATGATGATGATAGATTTTAGGAAAAATCTATATGACTTGGAGTTAGTAGATGATTATTCTTGATGGTTTATTCTCGGAGCTTGTCACGCTCTTTTGAGATTGTGGGAGGAAAATAATTTAGATATCCAGTGTTTGGAGATTGTCGGATCATGAGAAAGGAGTTTGGAGATTTTCAAAAGACCTTACAGAGTTGGTAGTATACAGTGTTGGTATATCTTGATGATCTGGATAAAATACCTTTGAGGAAAACAAATGATTTGAGATATCAATTATATTAGATTAAGACGAAGATAGTGGATTTTCCTGGATTTTTGGAGATGAGTAATGGAAAGCTCATGCTAAATAAATGTTGGTGGATGTCCATTAAACTGAACATTTGAGATTGGGAAAAATAGGTTTTTATCTACAAAATAGACCCTGGTTTGATAGCATGGTTTTGTGGAACAATAAGTTTGCGGTTTAGAGCATGGCACCCTAACCTTTGAAAAGAAAACAAATTTACCGGTGAATTCTGGTAAGATTAATCAAAGGGGGGAAGCTCCTGTAAATAATGTTACAAATCACCAACACTTGTTTTGTAAACAAATCCACTAAATTTTTTGTTTTGACCATACCCTCTTTTCGCTTGCCTGCGAATCTCGGGACGAGATTCTTTTCAGGGGGAAGGTCTGTCACACCCTAGTTTTTGGACTCTTGAACTGTGCTCAAGAAGATAAAAATTAGGGCCAACAATTTTCTTTTCTAACAACATGATTATTTGAACTAACATGTGTTTATGATCTTAATCATAATTGCAACACAAGTCTTGTTTCTTTATGAAACCAATACCAAATGTTTCTGAAAAACATTCCTATTATTTTCCCGATATTTTTCCCTGATGTTTTCCCATTATTACTTGAGTGAGTTTTTATTCAAAGACTTGGATATTTCTTGTTTGAATCTTAGAAAAAACTTTTAACTTTGTTGGATCCAAGAAAACAAGTTTCCAAAATGATCTATGAAAGTTTTCTTTTAACCTTCCTATAGAAAACAATCTCTGAAAAATAATCCAAGTACCTGTTTTCTACCATTGTTTTCACCAAGCTATAAATTGTTATTTTATGGTTTCTTGACTTTTAATTAGTCCTTGATATATGTACTACAAACCCATAAGCTCACTTTTATTTTTGGGGAAATATAACCTATCTTTTGCTTGTTGTTTTTGTGGTATAAAATTAAGGCAGAAAAAGACAGTTTTGAGAAACAAATAAAAACAGAAAGTATACCTTTTTCCACATTGTTTTCATGACCTTAAATTATTTCAAAATTGTTTTCAAAGGTTTATTATGAAAGTATATAACATGGTTAACACATCCATACTTTGAAAACCAATTTTGTAAATCAATGGATCCTTGAAAACAAACTCAACTTTTTATCTGTTTTCAACACTTAAAAATTTTCAAAGTCACAAGACTGATTTTTCTGAATTTTTGTATGAACAGTAGGAGATACAGTTTTGCACCCTTGTTTTCTTGATGTTTCCTTGATCTTTTGGAAGCATGGCATGAACTAACTTGTTAACCATAGTACCTACTCGAGCCTGGATATTTTGGATCCCTTCTAGAAGCCTTGTGTGCTAAGAAAAGGGAGAGAGAAGATGGTGATGTGGCAGTATGGGCAGTCCATGCCACTTGACCCATTTGACTTGCCCCTTGCCTCTTTTTGCTCCCAAGGGCCACTCCTGACCTTGCCTCAACGTGGTTTTGACCTAGGGCATCCAGAGAACCATGATGGAAATGACTAAAAGCCCTAGGGCTTGCTCATGCCAATGGCTGGCACCCACCCGAGGTGACCATCTTGCCCTCGAGTTGCATCCCTCTGCTATAAGTACCAGAGGCCTCACACCGAGTGCCCTGCACCTCTCTTACTCTCTCCTAGCTCCCTTAGCCACATTGGACCCCTCCCCAAGTCCCTAGAGTCCCCAGAGCTCGAGCACGGGCCGCCGGTGACCACCACGGCCACGGCGAGGCCCTGCCCGCACCACTCCTTTCCAACCTCTGCCACCGCCCTAGGACGAACCCCCAGGTTCCCCTGAACCCCCCAGACACGACCCCGTGCCCTCTAACCCCCGGAGGCGCCGCCGCCGTCCACGGGCGCCGCCGCGGGCATCCACCGCGTTCCACCGCGTGGGGCCACGCCGTTCACCGCCGTCACCGCCCCTCAACGCCCCTGCACTCCTACAACTTCCCCGAGCCCGCTCAGCCCTCCCCGAGCCCCCCTAGGTGAGCTACGGCCGCCGCCCTTTTCTTCTCCGTTCGGTTCTGAGAGAGAGGAGGTCGGGAGGAGGAAGACAGCCTCGCACCGTCGATCTGGTGATCAACGGACGGGCTTGAACGCCTCATTCCCGTGCCCTGCTCACGCGCGCGCAATGTAGCTGGGCTACGCAGCCTCTTGCTGGGCCGCGCCCACGCGGATCCGGCCCGGGTGCTGTCTCTTTTTATCCCTTTATATTTTTTTTACAGAAACATGTACCTTTACTTTGGGCTTGTCAAAAATAGCAAATCTGCAAAATAAAATTTGGAAAAATTCATGAACCTTAAGAAAGGAAATCTAAACCATATAAAATTTGCGGACCTACTTTTGGACCAATATTTTGGGCACAAGAAATGTTTTGCCACAGACTGTCAGTAAGAATGTTTTGACCATAACTTTAAAAATATGTAACCAAACGGAACAAACTAAAATGTTCTGGATAGGTATTGAAAATATCTATCCAATGCAGTTGACCTCACATCAAGGTGAGTTATAGAATTAAAATGCCATCCAGTTTAGTAACAGACCAGTAAGCTCTTCTATGATTTTTAGGATGAGTTTAAAAAGGATTTTTGGAGCAAATACAATTGGATGAGTTTGGTATTGACTAGATCTATCTTATCCTAGCTTAGATTAGTTTTTGGACCTCTATATTATTTTTGGTAGACAGATCTAGAAACATCAGCTTTTCTGTTTTTGTTTTGGAATGTGTTCTTGTTTGAAATAAATTGTTTGGTTGATTTAATCTTGCTTCCTAGCTTGTATAAAGTTGTTAGGACTTGTTATTAAGTTTTTTTATTACAGTACATCTACCTTAGAAAGTGTGTGCATGTTTGGAAACTGAAATAAAAATGAAATAGCATTTGTTACCTTCTAGTTTTATTATTTGGAATTATTGTGAGAGCTAGATCTTTGTGTGAATGCTTTGATAAATTTTGTGCTATGCTTGCTATGGATCCAGTACCATTTTGGTACTGTTATTCTGAAGTTAACGTCTCTGTTAGTTTTTCATATCATGTTATAGTAAAGCATGTGTAAGCCTTGTTATTCTTATGCATTAGTATTGTTTTCACTAGAATAAATGGCTTTGTAATATTTATCTTGCATGATAATGTTTGTCATGAGTAACAAGAGGCTTAGTACCTATTTTTCCTTGGTATTAGTTAGCCCATGACCCACTGGCCCCATTGCTTTTTGGTTGAGGATGAAAATCCCTAACCATACACATGTGAGAAATTAACATGTTTTAATTATATGATTGATTGCTATTTTCCACCATGGAAAATATATTTTGTTTGTTTTCACTTATGCAAGTGAGAAGTTTATTTCTTATCAGAAGATACTAGTATGATAGATGTGATCCATTTGTTACCATAATATTCCTTAGGAGTATCATGTTAAGAAATGATTCCCTATTGAGTGCTAAATTAAATTGTTTGCAAATAAACTAAATTCCTTGTGATTGATAGATTGTTTGTGAATGATTGTAAATTGAGTGTTTGGATTTTTGAAAAGGTTTAGATAAATTTTCTTTAAGTGCATAGCTACTGGTTGTGTAAGTTATACCTTGCTTGTTTACTAGTAATTGTTTTAAGAAAACAGAAATTGCTAGAATTAATTTATGCATGCTTAATAGTTATTTCATGGAATGGTTTTGATGTTTGTGCTTACTAGCATGTGTAAGTTTTGTGTACTGTTATTAGGTACACTTATGTTCATGACTTGCTTGTTTAGATTTAAGCATCATGGTAGCATTGTCTGCTTCTCTTGTGTTGAACTAGTGTCACCACTAGAAAATGGTGATTTTAGCTATAGTATTGTCAACCTTTATTTTATGAGTGTATGAGTTTATTATAGCATATTTAGGAAGTTATTACTTCTGTTATGATGCCATGAACTCTTTAGTTGCATGTTCTATAGTTATAGAATATAATTATCTCTTTCAACATGCTTGTGTAGAAATTCCCTTGCTAGTATGCTATTAGTGCAGTCCTATTTTTTATGCTTGTGTAATAGGGATATTATCTTGAGTGAAGATTGTGTTTTAGATTAATTTCATGACGGTTATTAGCTACTGGTTGTTTGATAAATTTTCATGATTTATGGATTCCATAACTTCAAGTAAACATTAGTGTAGTAAGTAAATAGTCTATTCATCTGTGGTGTGTTTACCTGTTGTTTAGAAAATTGTCTGAGTGTGTACCTTAGCATGAGTGTCATACTTGTGTTATTTGTTGTGCTAGTGTTGTTGTGGTGTTTAGGAGCATCTTGTGAACTAAACATCCCAATTAATCATAAACTTATTAAGTGACAATTGCTTGTGTGTTGCTAATACCCACTGCCTGGGTATTATTCTGTCTGTTTGTTTTACCTTAGCAACCTAACCCCTTTGAACCCACAAGCTATATTTTTAGCTTCTTAGATATCTTATTATGAGAGTGGTACACCACTCCATATATGGTATGTAAGATGTGGGATATGGTTTTCTCAACCATATGTTTTTCTGACGATAGTTTTGTACCTCAGAGTTAAGTGAGGCAGTTTTTCTCGATAACGTTTGTGAGTTTGCTCTATTATGCTTTTGCTTGCTGTATGTGTTGTTTAGCTTAGTTGTGTGTCTTTTAGACCTGAGTGTGTGTCTTGTATTCTTTTACGACGCCAGGAAACGAAGAGGAAGAAGAAGCAGTTGTGAAGTTGTGCGTCAAGTTCAAGTTACTCCAAGGCCAGGGACATTAAGAGACTTAAGGCAAGCCATCCTGATGCTTGTTGTTATAATACACTTATCATTATCTATCATGCATGTTTTATTTCTGAAAAGTTTTACAAAAACTGTGATTTCCAAAAACTATTTTTGAGTGAATACTATCACTACTATATATATACTACTATTATGCCAGTAGTTGATACTTGGTGTTACCAAGCCCATAGCCACCATATAGTATTTATTACCATCACATATATTAGTCCCTAAGTGGACACCTTAAAATTGTGTTTTTACAAAACAAAGGCTTTATGGAAAACCCAGAGAAAAGGCGGATCCTTATTCACCAGAGGAATGTGGAAGTGGTCATTTTTGGGAAAATGGTGTTTTCAAAAATGACACATAACCTAGTCTTCGCCGGACAACCTTTACCGTACTGCCACCCTACCCCAACATGGGCACGGGGCTTAACTGGAAGTTTGTTCTTGTTAGTGTGTGTTCTATCTCAATTGCTATAAGGGACGTCGTACCCTCGAACCGATTGTCGTCAAAACTCCCAATGTTGAGACATGAAAAGTGTGGGATTAAGTTCTCCTCCGGTCGCATCAGTTGGGGCATCCTGGCTGGCGGGGAATAGCTCGGTGCCGAGGGTGACGGTAAAACTCAACTGAGAGATAGAAACATTCTAGCTTGAACATAGTGGAAGGTTATGATCAGTTATCTGATGTTCTACATACTGTTGTTACAGTCCGTGATTGTTCACGGCAGGTGTACTGTATCTGGTGGATGTGTACACCTCTGCAGAGTACAACTTTTTTGAAGAAGCCGCATCCTCGGATATGGATAATTGAATGGCCTATTTAGCTAGAATTGTGTGAATGTTTTCAAAAAAGATGTTTTCAAAAAAGATGTTTTCAAAAAGGTGTTGAACTTGGGAAGTTCGGAAAGGAAGGAAATCTTGTACCATGGAGGTACCGATGATGAAAAGCCAGAAGTTGTTTTTACAAACAATGTTTTTTGCAAATAAAACTATTGTCCTCTAAGCAGGAATTCTGGAAACTGATTCCAAGAAGTTTTGCAAAGAGAAAACTTTCTTTTAACAAAGTTTTACAAAACCTCTTGTACATGAGATATCTACAAGAGAAAGACAAACCATATTATTTTCTTCTAAAGTATCTTCTTCAACGAAGATACAGATTAACCTGACTGCAACTGTGGTGTCATCCTATATGAACATCATTGATAGTGAACCCTACTTATAGCCTACCTATCACACCATCTAAGCATGCTTGCATTTGGTAAGTTACATGATGGATGTCTTGCTGAGTACATTCGAATGTACTCATATTGGTTACGTCCCTGGTATCAACTTGCCAGATTTTGAGAAGGAGTCTCAGAAGAAGATCAACGAAGAGGAGTACGGAGATGATGGCTTTGCGAACTAGGATCGTCTCCGGGTCAGCAGCCTGTAGGTTAAGGCGTGACTTGGGCTCTACCGCGTTTTGTGTGTGTTTAGTCTTCCGATGTGTGTGTTGTGTGTTGTCCTGCGTGACAACCGTGTAGTCTTGGTCATGTGACCATGTGTCCTTGTAAGTGTTTGTGCAACCGTGTAATGGATATTGTATCTGTGTACCAGCTTGATATGTTGTTCACGACTGAATTTCCTGGGATCGTGAATGTATGCATATCGAGGGCGTCCTTGAACAGTGGTTCGAAGGGCGGGCCCTACAGAAATCAAGGTGGGCATCCGATGCGCCTCGTCTCCCTGGACCCCCTGGTGCTCTCCTTGTTTCCAGGGGACGACGAGAGGCACCGGCGGCGAACTCGTGCCCTCGCAGCGGCGGCCGGAGAGGACTCCGCCGCGTCTTCATGTCGTCGCCGGCGCGCGTCGACGTGGCGCCATCTGCGGCGTCCGTTGCCGATCATGCGGCAGCATACCCCTTCGGCGTCCCTGGGTCACGAACGGCTGGGCCCAGCCGCGGCCCACTTCCACCTTTTTGAATCCCCACCGGCGCAGGAGACGCTCCGCTAGGCCGGCCCACCTCGGCGCTGGCGGGATCTGGCCCGTTAACCCTTTGATCCTGCAGGTTGCTTGTTTACCTTTTTTTCTCTACAGATCTATTTCAGCTTGTTACTTTAATTCGAAATGAAAATGAAAACGAGTAAAATTTGCCAAACCAAAAATCACAGAGATGGATCTACTAATTCTTAACCATCACCAACTTGAAGAAATGGATTTTGTGCTATATTTTGAGAGAACTAATAAAAATGGCAGAAGCACTCGGTTTCACCATTTTAATCATAACTTGAGTTTTAAATGACCAAATCTTGCAAACCAAACTGTTTTGAGTATCTCTTGGAAAGATCTATCTGTGAGACTTGACCTTGCATCAAGGTGAACTACCATTTGAAAATGCCATCCATTTTGGTAAAAGACCAGTCGCCATTTCTAGGGTTTTTAGAGGGAGTTTAAAAATGATTTTTGATGTGAATCCAAATGAATGAGCTTGTGTGTTATTATATCTATTTAATACTAGATTGGAATAATTTTTAGAGCTCTGGATTATTTTTGGTGTGCATTTCTAGAAACAGCAGCTTTCTATTTATTTTAAATATTGTGTGTTTGTTTGTGAATGAATGATTGTTTGTTAGAAAGTTGTTTCCAAGCATGAGTAGATGTGTTGGTCACTGTTATTTAGCTGTTTTATTTCATTAATAATCTGTTAGGAAGTTTGTGCTTGTTTGGAAAACAAATGGAAATAGAAATAGTCTCTTATTGTTTTCTATTATTTTTGTGGAAAATATTTTTGTGCTAGCCTTGTTATGTTTAGTACCTAGGTTTTTGTTATGGTTGTGTTGGGTCCAGTACCATTTTGGTACTGATGTGGTGATGGTACCACCTCTGTTAGCTTGCACATTATTTCATAGGAGAGCATGTGTAGCATTGATTGTTTTATTTAACTATATTATTTTCACTAGTATGAGTAGTTGTTTTCATAACATTATTTTAAGTATATTTGATTACTAGCACGTGTAAGGTATATGTACTGTTAGTAGGTGTTTTTATTCATGTATTTATGGTCTAGGAAAAATTCATGCTCATAGTATTGATTGCTCCTCTAGTGTTGCATTAGTGTCCCACTAGATGTTGAGTTGCTCCATTGTTGTGGCCCTTTTATTTTTAGGAGTGTATGATGTTTCCTAGCATGTTTAGAATGTTTTCCTTTCTGTTATTATGGCATATATATTGTAGTTGTGTGTATTGATGGGTTGTGGAATGCAATTATTCCTTAGGGCATGCTTGTGTAAATTTTCCATACTAGTATGCTAATAGTTGACTCCTGTTATTATGATTATTTTGCTAAGAGTAATGTACCTTGTTGTTATTCTGTTTTAGAGTGTGCTTTACTGACTTGTTAAAATTTATTGAGCCACTGGTTTGTTTGGTTACTTTCATTGTTGAGTGATTCCTTAGCTTTGGTGTAGACTTTAGCTTATTAAATAACTAGAAAATTCATCTGTGTTTTGTTTATTTTGCTGTTTGGAAATTGTATGGGTGTTTACATTAGCATAAGTTTAGTGCTAGTATTATCATTATATTTAGTAAGTACCTTGTTGTATATGCTTAAGACTAGGGGTGAAATTGTTTGGATTGATTGCTTGTGTTGTTGTTAATACCCACTGCCATGGGTGTTGTTTTGGTGTTTGATATTACACTGACTGTTTTGTTAGCACCTTAGTAGCCTCACCCTTGTTACCACAAGCTATATTTTTTAGCTTCCTTAATATCTTGGTATGATAGTGGTACACCCACTCAACCTATGATATTGGGGTGTGGAATATGGTTTTTCTACCATATGTTTCCTGACAATAGTCTTGTACTCTGAGAGTTTGTGAGATAGTTCTCTCGATAACTTTTTGAGTGATTGCACTAGTAGGAGTTGCTTGCTGTATGTGTGGTTTGATTTACTTTATTGTCCTTCTGGTTCTAAGTGTGTGTCTTTTATTATTTTACGGCGTTGGAAAAACGAAGAAGAAGAAGGTGGAGTCGTAGAGCTGTGTGTCTAATCAAGCTACTTCAAGGCCAGGGACACAAAGAGATTTAAGGAAAGCCATCCCTAAGTGGACACCCTTAAAAGAAGGTGGAGTCATACAGCTGTGTGTCTAACCATATGGTATTTATTACCATCACAAATACTAGTCCCTAAGTGGACACCCTTAAAATGTGTTTTTACAAAACAAAGGCTTTATGGAAAAACCCGGAGAAAAGGCTGAGCCTTATTCACCGGAGAAATGTGGAAGTGGTCATTTTTGGGAAAATGGTGTTTTTACAAAAATGACACATAACCTAGTCTTCGCTGGACAACCAAGAAGTACTGCCACTCTACCCCAACATGGGTACGGGGCCTATCTAGATACTTGAACTTGTTAGTATGTGTCCTATCCCAATATGCTATAGAGAGGATGATTCTCTGAACCGAAGTGTCGCCAGGAGGGAGAAACGGGACATACAAAGTGAGGGATTAAGTTACCCCCCGGAAGCGACAATTGGGTCCCCTGTTTGGCGATGTGTGACATGGTGCCAGGGGGAATAAACTTGGTTGAAGGGATAGCCATATACTATCTTGTGTCAGAGTGGACAGTTAGGATCACTCTTCTGATGCTTGCATATCGCTGTGTCGATCCATGGGTGGTTCATGGCAGATGATTGGATCTAGTGGAATGTGTACACCTCTGCAGAGTAAAACTATTCAGAATAGCCGAGCCCTCGGATATGGGAGTTGAAAGGCCATGTAGCTAGCATTGTGTCAATGTTTTCAAAAAGGAGTTTTCAAAAAGGAGTTGGACTCATGAAGTTTTGAAAGGAGGAAATCTTGTACCGTGGAGGTACCGATGATGAAAAGCCAGAAGTTGTTTTACCAAAAAGTTTTGCAAAGAAAATCTTTCTTCTCTAAGAAAAAAATCTGGAAGTTGATTCCAAGAAGTTTTGCAAAGAGAAAACTTTCTTTTACCAAGTTTTTTTTTACAAAACCTCTTGTACCTGTGATATCTACAAGAGAAAGAAAACTATATTATTTTCTTTTGAAGTATCTTCTTCAACGAAGATACAGAGATTTTAAAAATCTACTATGATATATCTCTCATATATCATTGATAGTGAACCCTATTTATAGCCTACCTATTACACCATATAAGCATACTTGCATTTGGTAAGTCACATGATGGATGTCTTGCTGAATACATTCAAATGTACTCATATTGGTTTCGCCCCTGGTATTTACTTGCCAGACATCGAGAAGGAATCTCAGGAGGAGATCAACAAGGAGAAGTATTGCGCTGATGGACTTGCGAACTAGGATCGTCTCCCAGTCAGCAGCCTGTAGGTTAAGGCGTGACTTGGTCTCTACCACGTTTGTGGATTTAGTCTTCCGCTGTGTGTGTTGTGTGTTTGCGCTGCGTGGCAGTTGTGTGGACTTGGTCAGGTGACCATGTCGCTTTTGTAAGTATTTGTGTAACCGTGTAATGGATATTGTATCTGTGTACGAACTTGATATGTTGTTCACGACTGGTATGATCTGGGATCGTGAATGTATGCATATCGAAGGTGTCCTTGAACAGTGGTTCTGGGGCGGACCTTACAGTAACCCTCGATTGTTGTTGCACTTTCTGGACACATAGCAGCTCTGTATAACTTTGGTACCGTTCCTTCAGTTTCATCCGACTCGTGGACACTTGGGTATGCATAATTGGTTATGACTAGCATGGATACAAGGAGTAGTAGACCGGGGATCCGGACTACGTGCCGATGAATCCGGTCTGCCTGCCGTTGTTTGTTGCGGCCGGGGCTGGTAACCCTAAAGCCCTTGTGAGTCCATGGCTAGGAGCACATAACAGTATGTATATCTCTGGGTCCGGGGTCTGACAATTCATGGTATCAGAGCAGGACAGCCTGTAGAAAAACCCTTGCGATTGGTCGGTGTTGAGTCTAGAGTTTGTGAAAACTATTTTCGAAATGACAAATGAGTTATGAAAACCTTCTTAGGATTCTTTTTACTCCTTACCTGGCATCGTTCTAACTCTGAGACACCTTATCTCATTTTATTTAAAATGTTTTACCTCTCACCTGTTAACTTCAAAGTTAGGAGCAAAATCGTTGGGTGTTTTTCCTAGTACTCCGTGTCAGGTTGCTAATCTTCTTAGAGTTTCCAAGTTACCTCCTTTGGTCTAAATCGTTGTTTCCTTTTGACTTCAGTTGATCCATATCAAGTCATGAATCTTTCTATTGCATTCTTTCCATGGGAGTGTTTCTCATGGTTCCGTTTCTTTGTACTCAGGATGTCCGGGAGTATTCAAGATTCCGTTGAAAGTGGTCATATCGAGGGAGAGTCGTTATCTTCCTTAATGACGCAACTTCTTCAGGATATCGAGACCAACCGCCTGAGAAATGAACATCTCCTTGAGCGTGTGGCGCAAAACACTGAATATCGTCATGACGAATGTGTCACGTTTGGGGATTCACTTCATGCTAAGCTTCCAACTTTCAGCAATCTCAACGAACCCATCGATGCTGATGATTGGCTTCGTACCATCGAGCGCAAATTTAACGCTCTCCATGTTCCAGAAAGTGACCGTGTGAACTTTGCCGCCTACCAGCTAGAGGGTGAAGCTGGTTCATGGTGGGAAGGTTTCTTGGCGTTGCAATCGCCAGGACATAAGGTTACTTGGGAGGAGTTCCGTAAAGAGTTTCGTGCTGCCCATGTTCCTGAGGAAGTTATGAACTCCAAAAGAAAAGAGTTCCTGGATCTGACCCAGGGAGAGATGGATGTTGAAACTTACGGGCGTGAATTCACCCGTTTGGCTCGTTATGCACCCCGATATGTTGCAGATGATGCGGATAAGCAAGAGTTGTTCCGCAAGGGTATGGATTCCGGAGTTTGCTATGAGCTATTGTCTTTCCAGTTCCCAACCTTCCAGGACCTTTATAATCATGCTCTTACCTTGGAGCGTGGCAAAAAGGAAATGGAAATTTCTTTGAAGCAGATTTCTGGAGAATCACGTGCGTCTTCTTCTGGTTCCAAGAAGCATCGTGTGTTCATTCCATATAGTGCTATTCCATATCCACCAGTTTTTCAATAAGGCCACCTCGGTGGGCGTTCTAGTGTTGCTGGATATAAGAAACGACGGGTGACATGTGACGTGTGTGGTGAACATGGACACTACTCCAACAAATGTCCTCAGAGGAGACTTCCTGCACTTCAGCATGTTCCTACACATGTTGTTAACCATGGTCATTTGAACCATGTTCTTATTGAAGAAGCTCAGAAAGCACCTGATGTCGTGTTGGGAATGCTTCGGTTCAATTTAGCTCCAGCATCTGTTCTGTTTGATTTCAGAGCATCACATTCATGTGTATCAAGAGCTTTCGCGGGGTTGTTAGACATACCCTTTGTGAAAGTGGTCCCTCCGTTAATAATCTCCACCCAGGGTCTATCCGTGAGATCAATCATTGTTGCTCTGGTGTGCCAATTGAAATTGGAGGTTTGGTGTTTCTCAGTACACTTGCCATCATGGACCAAACTAATATCAATGTCATACTGGGCATGGACTGGTTGTCAACACATCATGCCATGATTGATTGTGCAGCCAAATCTGTTACCCTGATTCATCCATATGGTCAGACAACTCGGTTGTTGTTCCCTTGTGGGACAGTTCAACCACAGCCATGTCCTCAGCTTAATGCAATCGAAGTACGACCATCTCTTGAGATTCATGAGGTACCAGTGGTGTGTAAGTTTCCGGACGTCTTCCCGGAAGAGCTTCCTGGTATGCATCATGGTTATTCCGTGGAGTTTGTTCTTGAACTAATTCCTGGAGTGGCTCCTACTTCTGAAAGACCATACCGTATGTCTCTAGAAGAGTTGGTTGAGTTGAAGAAGCAAATAGAGGAGTCAGAAGGGAAAGGTTTCACTCGGGCCAACACATCTTCTTGTGGATGTCCTACACTCTTCGTCATGAAGAAGGATACCACAGTTCCCCAGCTGGTTAGTGAATATTGTCCGTTCAATGATGTGGCAATAAAGCACAAGTGCTCTCTTCCTCAAACAAATGATTTGTTTGACCGTCTGTTTGGTTCCACTGTTTTTTCCAAGATACACTTAAGTCTGGGTTATCATCAATTTCAGATCAGGTCAGGGGATGCTCCTAAAGTGGTTGTCAAAACTCGTTATGGCCTTTACGAGTACACTGTTATGTTCCTCGAACTCTACAATGCTCCAACCATGTTGATGGGGCTTATGAAATCCATTTTCATGGAGTATCTTGACAAGTTCGTTGTGGTTTACCTCAACGATGTTATAATCTACTTCAAGTCCGAAGAGGAACATGCTGAACATCTTCGGCTAGCTTTGACAAAGCTTCGTGAACATCGTCTCTATGCCAAATTCTCCAGATGTGAGTTCTGGTTGAAAGAGCTCCTATTTCTAGGCTATGCCCTGTCTGTTGAAGGAGTTGCGGTTTCCCCTAATAAAGTTCAAGCCATATTGGACTGGGAGTCACCTAAATTCATCAAAGAGGTTCGAAACTTCCTCGAACTTATCGGTTGTTATCACCGCTCTATTGAAGGTTTCTCCAAAGCTGCCAAGTCAATGAATGATCTTCTTAAGAAAGATAAACAGTTTGTATGGTCAAGAATGGCAGAAGAGAGTTTCCGGTTGTTGAAAACCAAGCTGGCTAACGCTCCTATGCTTGTCATTCTGGACACGCGCAAGGACTTCGTCATCTTCTGTGATGCCTCTCATCAAGGTATCGACTGTGGTCTATTGCAAGATGGTCGTGTGGTTTCTTATGCTTCTCGACAACTGAAACCACATGAGCTCAAATATCCAACTCATGCTCTTGAGTTAGCAGCTGTTGTGTATGACTTGAAACAATGGCGTCATTATCTGTTAGGAAATCAATGTGAGTTCTACTTCCATCAGCAGAGCTTCAAATATCTTTTTACCCAACCAGATTTGAGTCTCAGACAAAAGAGATGGTTGGAGCTAGTCAAAGAACCCAATGTGGAGGTAAATTGTCAAACTGATAACGGTAAAGCCGTGGCTAACACTACAATCCAGAAGTCTTACTGTAACAGCTTGATGATACAACAAGATCAACCTTCTCTCCACAAAGAGTTCTCCAAGCTCAATCTTGAGGTTGTTCCCTCTGGTTATCTGGTTAATACAGAAGTGAAACCATCCTTTGAACATCAAATCAAAGATGCCCAAAAGCGGGATCTAAGCATTACCTTGGTCAATAGAAAGATTTCTCATGGATTTTCTACATGTTTCTTTGTTGATGATCAAGGTACCGTTTATTTTGGTGAACGTCTTGTTGTGCCGAAGAAACGGAGTCTGAAACAACTTATCCTCCGTGAAGCTCATGAGTCACTTCTCTCTGTTCATCCTGGTAGCACCAAAATGTACCGTGATCTACGTCAAAGGTTCTGGTGGACCAAGATGAAGCGAAATATCGCTCAATTTGTGGCTCAATGCGATGTTTGTCGTCGTGCTAAAGCTGAACATCAAAGACCAGCTGCTACTCTCTACCCTACACCTATTCCTGTTTGTAAGTGGGATGAAGTGGAGCTGACTTTCATTGTTGGTCTTCCAAGAAATGATCAGGGACACACCGCTATCTGGGTAGTGATTGATCGACTGTCAAAGGTTCCTCATTTCGTTCCTATCTATCAGAGCATCATTGCTAAACAACTGGCAGATTTATATGTCTCTCACATAATACCTCTTCATGGTGTTCCTAAGAAGATTCTTTCTGATCATGGAAATCTGTTTGCTTTGAAGGGCTGGGCAAGTTTCAAGCAAGCTATGGGAAGTCGTCTACATTCCACCATAATCTATCAATCATCCCGCAGTGATCACCTCGGGAGTCTAAATCAAACTCTTGAAGACGTGCTTCGAGCTTGTGTTGTATCTTTCGGTAATGATTGGGAGAAGTGTCTTCCATCTGCCGAGTTCGTTTATAACAATTGCTTCCAAGTTATCTTAGCCAAAGCTCCGTTTGAAGTTCTCTATAGTCGAAGCTGTTCAATTCCGTTAAATTGGTCAGAAACCGGTGAAAGACAGTTCTTTGGACCGAAGAATCTGATCAATGAGACTGAAGAAATAGTTCATGTCATCCGTGAACATCTGAAAGCTGCTCAGTCTCGCCAGAAGAGTTATGGTGAACGTCAACAAGATATTCACTACGATGTTGGCGGACAAGCCTATCTTCGAGTCACACCTTTGAAAGGTGTTCATCGTGATGTCATCAAGGGAAAATTACCGCCTCGCTATGTTGGTCCTTTCCCCGTTCTTGCAAAAAGTGGGAATTTTGCTTATCGTCTCCACCTACCTTCAACGTTCCCACGAGTTCACGCTATATTGCACGTCTCACAACTCCATCATTGCTTCAAAGATTCCAACCGTGGTGTTGATCATGAAACCATTGATCTTAAGGATGATCTGACCTATCGAGAATGTCCTGTCCGTATTCTCGAGGCAGCTGAACGAAAGATTCGATGCCGAAGCATCAAGTGCCTCAAGGTTCAGTGGTCTCATCATTCTGAAGCTGAAGCAACCTGGGAACGAGAAGATCGTTTACGATCTGAGTACCCGTCCTTCTTTGCTAAAACCTAGGAATCTCGGGACGAGATTCTTGTAAGGGGGGTAGACTTGTAACATCCACCTTTTTTGTAATAAAAGTTTGTGTGCTTGTGATCATGTAATGTCATGCATGCATTTTGAACCCATGTTTGTATTTAAAACCAGTGCACTAAAATTTAATAACGGAGTTTATTAAAATCACTTAAAAGTGTCACATTAAGATGATGGTTTAAAATAGTGCAATTTTTGTCCAACAAAAATATGTTGAGGTTGCGTATGTAATAAGGAGTTCAAAAATATTTTTTGTCAATTTTTAACTTTTACAAAAAGGCCCTCAAAACTGTTTTCAGTGTGCTGTTTTTAAAAAGAGCAGGACCTTTTCGCAGTTTCTGTTTCTCCAGGGGGTTTTCAGAAATTTCTTCTTGTCTTCTTCTTCCTCTGGACAGTAGGCAGAAGCTCGACCACGTCGCCGCGGATGCCACGTCCTGCTGCTTCCCACGCCGAGTGGAGTCGAGGAGACGTCCGCATCGCTCCCTGTCCTTCTCACCTTGACCCTCATCCTCTCCTCTTTGTTCCTTACGCGCAGGAGAACCCCATTTCGTCCAAACCCTAACCGCCGGTCACCGCCGCCCTTCGCCGGCAGCACGGCCTCCCCCGCACCCTGCCGAGCAACTCCCCGTCTCCGCCACATGCGCCTCCCCCGCCTCTATCTCGCTTGGCTCCGAGGAGCCCCGGAAGTGCTCAAATTTCCCCGTCGGAATCCGCCACAGCCGCCGCCGTCCACCTCTCGCCGCCGGCGTTCGACGCCTTCCCTCGCCTCCCCGACCAGTGATTCAGCTTCGCGGTGAGCACCCGAGCACGCTGGTGCCTTCCCCTCCTTCCCTCTCCCCCTGTAGCTCCCTGTCGCCGCCCGCCATGGTCCGCCACCGTGCCCGAGCACGTTGGCGAGCTCTCTGGCGACCAATCGGTCAGCCCGAGCATCCCTGCACTCCCCTCGGTCTCCTCCATCTCGTGGGCAAGATCAATTTCTGAATTTTCGAGCAAATTCATCAATTGCATCACATCTGTGTGATTTGGCCACGGGGTGATGTCACAGTGACATCATACCTGCGTCACTGCCCCCTTTTCTGTTTATTTTCTTTTAAACGAAATTGAACTGCCACGTGGACCCCACTGCAATTTAAATTACAGAAACATGATGAATTTTGTAAATGCAATAACTTTTGTGTTATAACTCAGAAAATGTGTTCAATATACCATTTTGTTCATAAAAATGTACTCTACATGTTTATGTCATTTGCACACATTTTTTACAAAGTTGAATTTTGAGCATTATTTAAATCATTTAAAATAAAGAAAATAAGTTTTTATTCAAGACAATTAGAAAATTACAAGTTATATGTCAAAATGCTTAGAATCACAAATGCAACCTAGTTATGGTGTTTTCAACCCCTTTTGAGCAATTAAAATTAGTGTCACTTTCAGAATTGCCCGAATCGGCCTCCGAGGTCCACTTCGGGACTAAATTCAGTAAAAGTGCATACTTAACATGTGAACCCTAGAAACCCTTGAAACATGTTTAGGGCTTCTCTTTAATGCATTCAAATGTTTATGCATACATATTGAGCATTGCATCGATGCCTGTTTTGAGTGTTGTTCTCCCTCTTTCCGGTGTTTCTCTTATCGGTAGACCTCGAATCCGGAGAGAATTTTGACACCCTTGTTGCCAAATACTTGGTCTAAACAACCAAGTCAAGCACTTATCCCTGAAGCTTTATCTGGTTTTCTTGAAGCAAGGCAAGCATAACCTCTTATCTGCCCATATATGTTTTCGAGGTGTTTTCCTTCTCGTACGATGCACGCTTTACAAACTATCTTGAGTCAATAGATAGAGTTATCCTATTTATTTGCATAAACCAGATATCATGATTCAATGCTCCTAGCAGACATAGGATTTGTTTTTGTGTATCGCCAAAGACTCAAATATGCCATGCTTAGTCATACATGTCTGTTGATCTCTGCTCCATCCGGTTGATGAACCAGAGTTACGAAATGAATCTAGTATGACAAGATGACGTGGTATGGTTTGAGATGTGTGGTTAATATGATTAAAGGCTTGGATGAGATGCCGCATGGGATGTGGTGATTTGCCTCGTTCATGCCCCTAGGAGCGAGTTCTCGCCTTTGAAGCCAAGACTGGTCGTGCAACCACACGGGGATTGGATTTTCCTCGGTTTCAACTTGTCTAGTTTGTTCCATCAGTTGCCTAGTTCGGGAGTTCCATTTGGATTTGCGGGGATGTTAAAAACGTTTACAAAACTAGGACGTGGCGGTGTAACATCCTGTGGCGAGACAGTAGTTGAAGCACCGCTCACAACGATAGAGACCCGGCAGGAGATGGCCACTCCCTATTGGCGGTCCATCTCTACTCGGAGTGACTCATGGAATAGGCGAAGCAAGGGAAGGATCGTGGTCAGCCACCCTTTGCCGGCACATCGTTGGAATTGTGCCAATAGCTTGGCATTAAGAGTCGGTTGATACGTGTGGGTAAAGTTGTACACCCCTGCAGGGTTTAATCTTTTCGAAAAGCCGTGTCCACGGTTAAGGACGACTTGGTGACGGATCCTGAGATCATAGATAACTTGAACATGACGTAAAAGATGTTGGCAATGAATGTTTAGTTTCATAAGGTGGTTCCGATTGACGTGTGCTCGATATGATGTTTCGAAGGTCTTGAAGACAATACCCGAGGAAAGGGTGTTATTCTAAAAGATTTGTGAAAAACTTCTCAGTCTCCCTCTATTCGAAACAAAGTTGGCTTTACGCAAAACAACCTTCATAAACCCTTTTTGAACAAGCAGATATATAATAGGTTAGTTAAGTCTTGTTGAGTACCTCCCGTACTCATGTTTGTTTCAATTTGGTTCAGGTGGAGTTCCATACCTTTGGTGGTGTTTCAACGTGGACATCGACGGATAGTTTGGGGTTTCCCAGGTGGCAGCCTGGAATCTATGGGCTGGGACGTCGCCTTATGTTGCATCCTCTTAGGCATTTTTGGTTCTTGTTGGTTAGCAACATAATTTGCCTTCCGTTGTCTGATGTAATGTTGGGTCGTGTGACCTCTGTCTGTAAGCTTACTCTAGTACTACTTGCTCAATAAAGCTTCATGTCTAGAGTGCTGCTTTGATCGATTGTTGGTTTCGAGCCCATTGTTATACAGTTTTGGCTATGCCTGCATAGTTGTCGCGGTCGAGGGGTTGTGGAGCCGATGATCCATGTCCGAGCCCGCCTGCCGATGTGATTCGGCCTGGGGCGAGGTAACCCCAGTAACCCTCGATTGTTGTTGCACTTTCTGGACACATAGCAGCTCTGTATAACTTTGGTCCCATTCCTTCAGTTTCATCCGACTCGTGGACACTTGGGTATGCATAATTGGTTATGACTAGCATGGATACAAGGAGTAGTAGACTGGGGATCCGGACTACGTGCCGATGAATCCGGTCTGCCTGCCGTTGTTTGTTGCGGCCGGGGCTGGTAACCCTGAAGCCCTTGTGAGTCCATGGCTAGGAGCACATAACAGTATGTATATCTCTGGGTCCGGTGTCTGACAGGGAACCTGAAGTCTGAACAGAGGTCTGCATAAATGTAAGACTGCTCAAGGCACCAGAAACGAGCATCCTCACAAGTACCGTCCCGTGGAGTGTTGTACCAATCCTTTTGCCTAATCTGAGCAAACTCGTGAGTGCTAATACCGGTCTTATAGTTGGGCCGGGTATATTTCTTCTTCTTGGGTGGCTTGGAGGAGACAACTTCTTGTGAATAGCTTTCCGGGGAGGGCGAGAATCACCGGGATCCTCATCGCTAGTGTCCTTGTACAAGGGACGCTTGCGAGGACCCAACTTGTCAGGACGAGAGCCACCTGTGAAGTAGAGAATAGATAGAAAGCAATAGGGGTAAGTGCACATATGTCAAGCAATGGAGGAAACATACTCAAAAACAATAGGAAAGATTCCAGACTATGATCTAGGAAGAATTCTAGCAAGGATCAAACAAGGGTTGTTCTGAAGCGGTACTACACTCAGCCGGATTTTCTGGTACAGAATTGAACCGGATATTCCGGTACACCCGGATATTCCGGTTCAATATTGGACCGGATATTCCGACAGTACGAAACAAGCACAAGATTGATTCTAATCTAGATTCCAAAACTAGATCGGTGACATGTGAATCTAAACTATTGTATCTAGCATGCAAAGGATACCCTAGGGAGCAATTTCTACCAAGCATTGTTAACAAAAACACGAATCCATGGATAGGTATGGTTATGGAACCAAGATTCAACGAGACTGAACCATACCGGTGTCCATGGATGAAGATACTTGGATGGAAACGCTCCCAAAGACGAGGGGAACAAGATCTGGGAAAGAGCTCGAAGATCCCACGGAGGAAACGGCCCGGGAGGCCACGAATCAGTGCGGCGGCGTATGGGGTGGAGGAGAGGTGTTGGGGAAGAAAGGGCACGAATAGCCTCTTCCCCGTGCCTGTCCAGAATAAGTGAGATTCTCTGGACCGGATATTCCGGTTCAAGTTTGAACCGGATATTCCGGTTCATAACTGAACCGGAAATTCCGGCTGCCTACTGATTCAAAATTTCCTCGTTTCAATGGAAATACAAATGTGCTAGATGAAGTTGGTTTTAAGGTAGAAAGTCTTAGGATAGAAACACCAAACTGTAAGTAGTACTTATCCCTCTCAAATGTAAGAATCAAACAAACAAAAGACCAATTGAGTGAGATTTTCCTATGAAAGAACACTTAGAAGGGAAAACCAAGAAATGCAATGAAATATCAAATAAATCCCAACCAAGATCCAACTCTTTAAAAGAAAGAGGTTGGTGGCCTAAGCCACCATGTAAGAGATCATGGTATGCAACCGCCAAGGTATATCTTGGGTGCATTGCCAATTCTCAACATTGAAGTTCACAATTCAACATTAGAAAAATAGAGATAACAATGATTTTTTTGCGTTGGGCATAATGGGGGGAGGGAGAACCCAATGTGTTAGGATAACACTCCCCCTATGTCCATGCCTACACCTAAACCCAAACACGTTTCATCTATAGGGGTGTGTGCAAGATCCTCAAGTCAAACTCCTAGAATCAATTATGTTTAGTTCATTCCTCAAGAACATGAATCTTGCATCGTCGAGTGGCTTCGTGAAGATATCCGCAAGATTGTACTTGGTGGGCACATATGGGAGAGAGATATCACCTCTTGCCACATGGTCTTGGATGAAATGATGACGAATCTCAATGTGCTTCGTTCTTGTGTGTTGCACGGGATTGTAGGCGGTCTTGATGGCACTTTCATTGTCACACAAGAGAGGCACCTTATCCAAATGAACATCATATTCCTTGAGAGTTTGCCTCATCCATAGCAATTGGGTGCAAGTACTTGCGGCGGCCACGTACTCGGCTTCGGCGGTGGAGAGAGATATGCAATATTGCTTCTTGGAAGACCAACTCACCAAGGACCTACCAGAAATTGGCAAGCTCCGGAAGTGGACTTCCTATCATCTTGATCACCCGCCCAATCAGAATCCGTGTAGCCCTTGACAGAAAATTGTGCCCCCTTTGGGTACCACAAACCAAACCTTGAGGTATGAACCAAATACCGAAAGATCCTATGGACCGCCACTAAGTGGCTTTCCTTAGGAGCCGCTTGATACCTTGCACACACACCTACACTCAAAACGACATCGGGCCTAGATGCACAAATGTAAAGCAAAGAACCAATCATATAACGATACAACTTTTGGTCCACATCTTTACCATCCGGGTTACACTTGAGGTGGCACTTGACTTGCATAGAAGATGGCCTGATCTTTGTATTTCGGAAATTAAACCTCTTGATCATGTCTTTGGTATACTTGGCTTGAGAAATGAAAGTACCACGAGCCAATTGCTTGATCTCAAAGCCAAGGAAGAATTTAAGCTCTCCCATAATAGACATTTCGAACCTGTCAGTCATAAGCTTTGAGAACTCATTATTGAAATCTTGGTTAGTTGAGCCAAAGATAATATCGTCCACATAGAGTTGGCATATGAAAATCTCTCCCTTTACTCTCTTTGTGAAGAGAGTGGGGTTGATCTTCCCAACTTCAAATCCACGGTCATCCAACAACTCTCTAAGGTGCTCATACCACGCACGTGGTGCTTGTTTAAGTCCATAGAGCGCCTTATCGAGCTTGTAGACATGGTTAGGAAAGTCGAGATTCTCAAACCCCGGAGGTTGCTTAACATATACCTCCTCTTTTAGTGGATCATTCAAGAAAGCACTTTTAACATCCATTTGTTGCAATCTGAAATTATGCGAAGATGCATAAGCAAGAAGAATATGGATGGACTCAAGGCGAGCCACGGGAGCATAGGCTTAATCAAAGTCAATTCCTTAAACTTGAGTGTAACCTTGAGCTACGTACCAATCTTGACTTGTTCCTTATAACAATGACATGACCATCTTTCTTGTTCTTGAATATCCACTTAGTGCCAATAACATTGTGGCAATATTTGGGCTTCTCAACTAATATCCAAACTTTGTTACGCTCAAAGTTATTGAGTGCATCATGCATAGCTTCAACCCAATCAGAGTCCTCAAGAGCTTCAAACACTTTCTTTGGTTCCACCATAGATATGTGAGCTTGATGCTCACTAAAATGTTCCAATTGCCTTCTTTTGGATCTTATAGCTTGAATATCTTCCAAGACCTTGTTGTATTGGGCATCAATATGCTTCAAATATCTTCTTATCATTCTAGCACGACGGGCTTCGATCTCCTCATTATTGCGAGGAGGGATCACTTGATCATCTTGATCATTTGGGTCCCCGTCTTGACCAACTTGGCCTTCATCATCATAATCATAATCAACTTCATCAACATTACCTTAAACTTGAGTAGAGGAGGATGAGGATGGTTGATCTTGGCCTTGACCTTGACTAGCATGAATGATAGGAGTGGTTGCATCTTGCTTAGTAACTTGGTCAATAAGAGGAGGGTCTTCAACATGTTCTTGGGTAGGTGCATCACTTGGCTCCTTGGATTGTTCTTCTATTGTAGAGGAGGGATCCACTTGGGTAGAGCATAGTCCTTCTCGAGTCGCCATAAGGTGTCCCTCGATGGGGCGGAAAAATCCCACACCCATCCTTCCTATGTCTTCTTGAGGCATTTCATATGGAGTCTTGTCCAAGCCCTTGCGGATGTAGAGGCGGTTGCAGGAGTGGCATGTGGTGGATACGGCCTCGACCCATAAATATTGGGGAAAAGAATACTCCGCCAACATGGTCCTTGCCATATCCAAGAGAGTGCGATTCTTCCTTTCGGCAACACCATTTTGTTGAGGAGTGTAAGTGGCGGAGTATTGATGACGAATGCCCTCTTCACTAAGGAATTCATTCAAAGTGTAGTTCTTGAACTCCGAACCGTTATCACTCCTAATAGCCATGATTTGCACATCGTGTTGACGTTGCACTTGGTTGGAGAAGTTGATGATGGTTTGTTGAGTTTCACTCTTGCACTTGAAGAAATAAACCCAAGTGTATCTTTAATAGTCATCGACAATCACCAAGCAATACTTCTTGCCACCAAGACTTGCCCTGGGCACGGCACCAAAGAGATCAACATGGAGAAGCTCCAAGATCCTCTTTGATGAAATAATAGTCTTGGCCTTGTGCGAGATATCATGCATCTTTCCTTCAACACACGACCTACAAACGCGATCTTTGGAAAAGGAAACATTTTCTTTTAGTCCGACAATAAGGCCACCTTTGTGAAGACTTTGCAAAGTTCTAATGTTGACATGGGATAAGTGGTGATGCCGCAACCACCCCACGTCCGCCTTTCCGAAAATACACATTGATTGAGAGTTGGTAGAGTTCGAAAAGTCCACCACGAACAACTCATTTTCAACATGTCCCACGTATGCGACATCAAGAGTCTTTCTCCTCAAAAGGACCAAATATCTTTATCAAGCATGACGTTCACGATAGTTATATCAGGAGCAATCGCAACCTTGCCGAACCCCGATACCTTAGACGAGGACGAGTCTCCATAAGTGACGATTGCTTGAATGTCATTTGGGCACAACTCCGTCACAAGTTCTTTGCTTCCGGTCATATGACTAGTGCATCCACTATCAATTATACATTTAGACCCATCGGAAGCATAGTCCTTAAGAGATCATTGAATGGAGTTAGGACCCGAGGAGGGTCCCTTTATGTTAGCAACAAGGGTCTTTGGAACCCAAATAGTATAGTCAATGTAAACCTCAATTGGACCAACATATTTAGATTGCACAACACCATAAAAGTCAACATATAAGAAATGGTGTGGATTTTTAGTTCCGTGGAGATGCTACAAGTAGAGTTTCCCCTCATGACACTACTACTCGAGGCAACATTGCTTGCTTGTGCGGGAGTGCTACGAGTAGTGTTGTCCCTAATGACAATACCACCCGAGGCACCATGGTTGGCCTTCTTCTTGTTCTTCTTCTTGGCAACATAGACAAGACCTTGTTTGCCCACTTGTGGCCTTGGAGCACTCAATTGTGGTCTAGTAACAACCACATGAGGGCTAGGGGCCACCTCTTGTGGAGTAGAGACCACAACCTTCTCAACTTGAGGGCCTTTGACCTTGAGCCTTGCAAGCTCATCTTTCAACATAGCATTTTCCTCAATAATATTTGCATGATCACAAGAAGAAGTAGAGGTTCTAGGGTTGTTAAGTTGATTAAGTTGAGTTTGAAGTTGTTCATGCAACTCTTTGAGGGAATAATGTTGACTCTCCAAGGCTTTGTGAGCCTTGGTTAGTTTTTCAAACTCCTCGGTTAGTTTTCCATGACCAACACCAAACTCAACCTTATCCTTTTTAGCCTTTTTATATTTAGAAATTGCAAGGTCAAGTTCCTTAGTGATATTAGAAACAAGTTCATTATGTGTTTCTTCAATAGATTCAAGTTCCTCCTCAAGAGAAACTCTACCATGATGCTCTTCCTCAAGAGTCATAGAGAGAGATGCAATTTCATCCGCATCCCTTCTCTCAATCTCACCTTTCTTCTCAAGAGCTTCATGGGCCTCTACCAATTGGCTCATGAGATGTTCAAAGTACTTCTTGGTCTCCCCTTGTATGTTAGACATAAAACGTTCCAAAGAGAGAATTTCATCTTCTATTCTAAGACTAGCAAGATTTTCAAGTTCACTTGCGGTCTTAGAGATGGGAGAAGGTGATACCTCCGAGGCCTTAGCCATGAAGCACTTGGCATTAGGGTGAGGATGATTCTCATTGGGGGATTCAAATAGATATGAATATGATGGAGTAGAAGCAATAGCAAGAGCGGCCACTTCACTTGTGGTTTCTTCTTCTTCATCACTTCCGGAATCATATTCCTATTGAGTCACTAGCACAAACTTTGTGGGAGACTTCTTGTTCAATGGTTTATTCTTGAAGTGAGGTTTCTTGTATTCAACCTTGGATTTGTCCTTGCGAATGAGCTTGCCACTATGGAGTTCTCTATTTTCATAGGGACACTCCGCAATGAAATGGTGCTTGTCTTGACAATTGAAGCAAGACCTCACTCGTTGAGTCCCATCATTTCCATAGCGAGACTTGGTCTTCTCCTTAACATATTTCTTGGCCTTGGGAGGATTGTTCTAAAACTTTTGCACGGTAAGAGCAATGATATCCTTGAGAACGGGATCATATTCTTGATCGTTCAATGGAGCCAACTCCTTATGGCCTTCTTCTTCATACTCAAACTCTCTTGACACAACCTTGGCCTTCAAATCAACCGATGCCCTTTTGTGCATTCCTATGGCCCTAGCACGGTTGTCAAGAGCATTCTTGGGTTGCAATTGATAGGAGCACATCTCTTTCATAACTTGGATTGAGGTCAAAGAATCAAAGTCATGTCTTCCTTGAATGCTCTTCAAGTCCACAGGCTCAAATGGCATGAGGGAAATCATGTACTTCCTTTTGATCCAAGCATCATCAATGTACTTGGCACCAACATTGGAGAATGCGGTGGCAAGTGTCTTGAGCCTTTGGTACATGTATTCATGGTTCTCTCCATCATGCATATAGAACCCTTTGGCCTCATTGCTCAAGGCATAATACCTATTCCTTTGCATGATCTCATTGCCCACAAACATGACGACAAGAGCGTCCCATGTTTCCTTGGCGGTGGAATATTGTTGAAGATGTGGCATGTGGTTAGGACCCACGGCTCGTTGAAGAATTGACAAGACGGTGTAGTTGAGTTGACAATCTACGTCTTCTCTTCTTGTTAGGTTCTTGGGTTCATGAGGCTTGTATCCATAACGAGTGACCCTCCAAAGCTCTATACAAGAAGATTTCAAGTGAGTCTCCATGTAATATTTCCATTCACGAAAACAAAAGGCATCAATTTTAGGTGGATCTCCCCTAGGAATTATATGAGGATGTGGGACGGCAGGATCGGGAGAATAACGTCCTTTGACAGAGTGATATTCTTCCTCTCCTTCCGTACCCTTATTGGTGGAGTTTTCGGCGGAAGCATTTTTTAGATGGATCACCATCATCCACTTTCTTGGCGCCCTCCAGAGTTGCCTCCGGAGGAGATGAGCCGGTAACCTCCGGTCCTTTGGCTTTCAAGAGTTGCATCAAGACTTGACGCAACTCATCAATTTTGGTCTTAATGGATGAGGTCAATGAATTTTTCAACTCATTGAGATCATTCATAGAGACTGGCGCCTCATCGACCATACTTAAACTATTAGGCGGTTAAGCCCGATATAAGAGCTGAGGCTCTGATACCAATTGAAAGTAAAGTATGGGCACCTAGAGGGGAGTGAATAGGTGCTACGACCAATTTTAATTTTTCTTTCACAATTAGGCTTGACACAAAGGTAAATTCTCTAGATAATGCAACTACGGTGAATTTACCTTAGCCGATTTCGGGCAAAATCTCCACAACCGGAATATCCGGTCTGAGATGAATAATACGGTATCAAAAATCCGGCTCATGTCTGTCCTGAAATTGGACCAAAACTATCCTAACCGGGATATCCGGTTGCCCAGAATAATCCGGTTGGCTTGTGTCCCAAATCTCTTAGGCCCAACTTCATAGATCTTTTCGGTGATCGATGTCGATGTTAAGTAGAACACCTGCACACTAAACACCTTGATAAATAATGTACTTAGTATTGTTAACTAACACACAAAACACTGGGAAAACGAAATGCACTTTCAGAGAGTGGTAAAATTCGGGAAATTCAACTCCCTGACATTCGGTACTTTGCCTATTTTATTTCTAAATGTGTGCTAGCTAGAAAAACTGCCAACAAGCTATATGTTTATGATTTGGCGTTTATTGGAGATACCTTAAGATGTTATAGGTATTATAACTTTGGCGCTTTGATTGGTTACCGTCTCTCAGATAACCGTGAGAAGGGCGGAGTTTGTGGAGGTCTTATTGCCTCGCGCTTGCTGGCTTTGCATGGTTTGGAGCCACACCATCTAGACATGCAGTTTCCTATAAAGAGGTTTGATCTTGTTTCCATGGTTCAACATAAGTTTCTTTCTACCCATTCTCACTTACATAATTTATCTTTTGAATTAAATTTCTCCAAACAATCCAGGTGGAGAGTTATTAAAACTGTTAGGAAAGTACTTTTGCCAGCGCATCTTTTGTTTAGTCTTAATAGCAGGCAAGGATGGATGCTTTCTGAGAGCGAGCTGGACACATACCTTGAGCATCACGCCCAGCAAGGGGAGGATGCCGGAGAGGGGGACGATGGTGATTTCGTCCAGCCCTACGACGCCACGAGGTTCCCATACCAGCACCCCGGTTATGACTATGTGCCCGCTGTTTCATCTTCCTCTTGGGCGCCCGGGTATGACCACGCAAGGGACGACCCACCACAGTGGGGATATTTCCCGCGCCATGATTGATCTCCACTTAGTCCAAAAGCCTAAGCTTGGGGGGAGGTATACCGACATCACACTCATTTATATATCATGTTCGGTCGATTCTTTGTATATCCATGTTTTCGCTTCTTTCGTTTTCTTTTGCTTCTCTTTTGCTTCTTTAGTTTCTTTATTTGGTTTGCTTTCTTTTCTCATTTCGGATTAGTATTCAAAAATCCAAAAATATTTTGCTTTATTTGCTTGCTTCTTTCTCTTCTTGTTTTAAATCGAAAACCCAAAAATATTTGTTGTTATTCTTTGCTTTTGTAAAGTTTATTGTAGAATTCACCGGACTTCCGTGTCTCCATTGGAGCTTGATTATCATTCTATATTATTCAATTCACAAGTGAAGAGCAGTAATGATGATTTACGACAATCCGAGTTCTGGAGAGAGCTGGTATGAACTCTATTTGTTTTATTTTTGCACATATACTCGTTGTGTGAACATGCTTAGTCCGTTCATGTAAGGTGTATGTTATTTAATTGATGCTTGGTAGTTTGTGCTCTCACGTGTTAATTCCAACTTATGAATATAAGATAGCATGTCGTATGAATGTTTCCTTGCATTGTTTTAGTCATAGAAGGGTATGGCATTGTGGTATCTCCCTCTGATTGTTTTGCTTGAATCGACTTGGCACATGCTCACGCATGCTATGACTGAAAACAAAAAGTCACTTAAGCCTCGATAATTTATTTTGCCTCAGAGTATTTATATCATTTTTATGCCCCTTTTAATTTTATTTTGTCGCAAGCATGATTATGACAGTTGTTGCTCTCTTGATTGTCGATCCCTGTATATTGCTAGTCTCCACCTGTACTGAGTATGAGTTCTACTCATGCATCCAACTCCCAAAAAACCAAAGTTTGCCAAATGTGTCCACCATACCTACCTATATATGTGGTATTTAACTGCCACTCTTAGTAAATTTCTCGTGTGCTACCTTTAAAACCTGCTAAAAAATTATTTCTGTTTTATGCCCCTGTTTTAGCTCACGAGGACGTAAATAGAGAATCTTTATCTCACTTGTTGATTGGATTTCACACCCTGAACTAGTGTCTTCATCCGCTTATCCAATCATAGAAGAGCCAATAGTGGGGTGCCCAGCCCCAAATTAATACAACAAATTATCTTCACTCTTTTTGCCCCTGATTTATCAGTCAAAGCATAATTGTGTAAACAAAAGAGAAACAGGGGTGACCTTCTACCCAGATGCGTCATTCTATGGGATCTGCTCTTGTGAAGTCTAGTTGGCTTGTGACGTATTGCATTGTATGTTTACCATTCGTTGACATAAGCATACACATCTGTCAAAAATGTTTTCAATACCTATGTTAATAAAATAAAAATCTCTAGCACATGAGCTAATCCCTGCTTCCCTCTGTGAAGGTCCTTTCTTTTATTTTTATGTTGAGTCTTCACCTTTTCGCTTTATACACCTTCTTGAGAGCATGGTTGTTATTCTTAGTGTAATGTGCTTGTCCCAAAACACGGTTGATAGTGGTATAACTTTGATACTTGTATCCTTGATATCTATATTTCTAGTCTTCATTTGAACTTCAGAGGTGCCCCGGCATTTATGTTTTGCTCGGCAAGCGAGTACACTTTATCATACCCTATTATGAGCATTGCAATATTGTAGATTGAAGTACTTCATGTTGTCTATTATTAGTTTGTTGGCATCTTTTCATGGTTTGCATAACTGCTGGGTGACTTTTATTTTCCATATATCTTATTATGAATTGCCTCAGCACTTCATCAAATAGTGAGTATATTTATATCATATGAAGCAAATGAGTTCGTAAAAGTCTTTTATCGCACTCAGTTGTCACTGAATTGCTTGAGGACAAGCACTAAGCTAAGCTTGGGGGAGTTGATACGCCAAAAACGTATCTCCTTTTTTGAACACTTTTCTTATTGTTTTCTTCTAAACTTGTGAGTTTTGGATACCACTAACATGGACTAACGTTGTTTTCGGCAGAATTACCTTGGTGTCTCATTTTTGTGTAGAAAAATCAACTTTAAGGAAATTGCCCAGAAAAGACCCTATTGGTCTTAAAACACCGGAAGACCCCAGGAGCCAGAAGGGGCCAGGAGAGGGGCCAAAGGGGGGCCACACCCCCCCTGGCGTGCCCCCTCCTAGGCCTCGCCACCTGGTGGTGTGGGCCACCCAAGCACCCCCTCGGACTCCCCTTTCGACTACATATTTCCTTCAACCCTAAAACGCGAGGGGGTTTGTCATATTCCACAAAAACACAACAGAGCGCCGTCGCCACCCCGACCCTCGATTCGGGGATCAGAAGTTCATGTTCTGGCGCTCTGCGGGGACGTAGATTCGAGGGAGATCATCGCTATCGACACCGCCAATCCTTATCCATCAACCATCCATGTTTCCCCCATCCATGTGTGAGTAAACACCGCTGTAGGCTGAGAGGGATGGAAGGGATTGGATGAGATTGATCATGTAATAATGCCAGATTGTTAGGGCATAGTGTTTAGTATCCATTGTTAGTGGTTTCTACTGTTGTTGCAACTTGTTATGCTTAATGCTTGTCGCTAGGGCCAGAGTTATTGTTTCATGAGTATAATATTATTTCTTGATCATACCTGCAAGTTGTTTTACACACATTGTTGTCCGGAACCCGAGGCCCCAAATTGACAGAAATTGGGACAACCGGAGGGGATGGATGTGAAGTGAGGATCACGTGTGTTCACGGAGTGTGAATGCTTTTCTCCGGTGCTTTATTAAAAGGATCACCTTAATTACCAGTAGTTTCCCTAGAGGCCCCGCTGCCACGGGCTGGTAGGACAAAAGATGTTGTGCAAGTTTCTCATTGCGAGCACGTATGACTATATTGGAACACATGCCTATGGTTTGCCTACATGTTTGATGCTTTATATTACTATCTGCAATGCCCATGTTAGATTATTACATGACCTATGTTATCCATGCAACGCCCATCCATCCATTCCCTCTATGCCTACGGTACTTCCCATCCTGGTGCTTTCCGCGATTGCTACTGTTGTTACTATTTCACTACTACTGTTATTTTATTTCGACTGCTGTTATAAAACAGTTACCACTGATAAATTGTTGCGAGCAAGTATACTTTCAGTTGCAGCTGAATTGACAACTCAGTTGTTAAGGCATATAAATATTCTTTGGCTCCCCTTGTGTCGAATCAATAAATTTGGGTTTTACTTCCCTCGAAGACTGTTGCGATCCCCTGTACTTGTGGGTTATCAATCATCACCGCCAGCACCATCACCCTCACCATCCATCTCCATTTCGTTGTAACGATTAGGGTTCTATATCGTTGTTCTTCACTAGATCTCTCTCCTAGTGTAGATTACTTGTTAGTAGTTGGTTCTTGGGAGATTTATTGGTGTTTGCACTTTATGATGTCGCACCCGGACTTCTAAAGGATACTCGCCGTTCCGTTGAACAGTAGTAGATTGGATTACGGGGCTTACCGGCACCCGCGTCCTCTTACGAGTAGGCCAACACACGTATGTGTGACAACCAACCCCTATCTGTTCAGCGTCGACGTAAACTATCCCATAGAAATCAGGATACTTCCATTGACGTACTTCAAAACATACACACATTGTACGTCAACGGCGTTTGAACAAGTGATATCACAACAGATCTCTACGACACAAAAGATTGAAATAAGTGCAACTGGCTCTCATTAGAGCAGAGATAGCAAATACAATCATTCAGAGGACACATGTCCCAACAATACATTATTACAACACAGCGGAAGCATTCAACAATGTCTGAGTACAGACAAGATCCAAATAGGCCTAAGAGGTCGGAAACGAAAAGACGGAGCCCATCCACGAAGTCTCGGATCCTGCCCGGGTCCGCTATCTACTTGTCAGCAGTCTCGTCGTCATACTCCACGTAGTAGCCACCATGGAGATCCTCGGAATCGTAGTCTGCGTAAACCACAGCCCCAAAGGGGTCAGTACATAATCGTACTGGCAAGCAAGACTCACAGTTCACCAAAGTGTAGCCCGTCAACACCAAGCACAGATGCCTTGGGTTCAACGGAAGAAAAGGGATATAAAAGATGCTGCAACTGGCTGCTCTAAACAACTACAGAGTTTCTACCACTTCCGGCTATCAGAAAGGAGATAAGATCGTGTATCGTAACCAACCTATCAACTAACTTCAAACAAACCCATCCTGGACCTCGCCCCTTATCCAAAGAAGCAATCCGAGGATAACTCACACAGTGGACTTAATGATGGTTCAGATTATTGTGTCAATAAGCCTGTTACTAGTCAAGTTGTTAATCATTGGGTGTGAGGTTGTTAATCATTAGGTTTAAGTTGTCTTGAGTACTTGTTAGCCAGTACTTTCACCAAGTAATCCATAACCGCGGAAAACACGGCTTCTCGAGAAGATTATCCCTGCAGGGTTGCACCAATTTGGCCGTACACGCATGAATAACCCGCCAGATGGAAAGGCCCTTCCACCAAGCGGGGCACTCAACACAACTCAACTCTTCTCCGCATCAAGCCCAAAGAACCTTGGGCGCACGGCTAATCGAGCCCAGAAGAAAATGGACCCTCATAGCACTCTAAGAACGTGTCCCCCTATATGCCGACTACGAAAGTTCCACCCTGGCCTGGGCTCGCAAAAACATGCATGCGGCAAATGGAAAACACGAACTAAATGAGGCGATTTGGACGAGATGCGAATCGAATCAAATTGAGGGGGGCGCCCATACTCGCTTCCCACATGCGGTTAGTGCGCTCATCATGGATCAGTAGACAAGACCCTTTTCCTATTAGAGTCGACACTAGCAGGCCTCAAAACCACAAAGGGCCTCCTGCCGGTGCCTTATCATCAAATTATTATTAACAATAACATTAGCATGATTGATTGATTAAACATCGAGCCCCCAGAACATAATAACAATATAGTAACTGAAAGTAACGGGTAACAGACTCGAGCAAAACAACCTAAGCATGCTAGTAAGACACTGGCTCAATCAAAGGGGTGATAGGAGTGGAGGTGAGGCAATATCAAGGTTAAGGGATTCATGTGATGGTTTCGTAACAGAAACAACTACTACCATGGCTTAGCAGGAAAGAACAACGGAAAGTATCGGTAACCAATGTTGAAAGGAACACAATGGTTCATGTGAGTGATAACTTGCCTGTAAACCCAGTAGCCTGGTACTGAGCTAACTCCTTAGAAGGGGTGTCGTAAGTATCGTCGGTCTCAACATCGTCGTTTATCCGGGAAGAAGCAAACAAATAATGCAGAAAGATAAACAATCAATATCATGGCATAGTGCACAAAGATGGGATGATGCATGACCATTTAATTGATGCATGGAATAAACTAGTTGACATGGTAACACAATTTAAATGGACCCCTATGCAATTGGATTGCATATGGCAAGAGTCCATGAATTGAGTGGAAACAAATGATCTACAAGTTATTATCATGTGAAAGTTTGCTTAGCATGTTGCATGCATGATGATAACAACAAAATAACAACAAGAGGTGCAAGTGGAAAAAGAATTTAACAAGGTTTGGAAATCATTTGTTAAGTTTGGAAAATTTGGTTACTTAAAGATGTCACACAAACATTTGTTGTTTTCACCACTTTTAATTGTTCAAAATGGATAACAAAGTTTATATTTGATAACAACACACAATTTTAGGTGGATTGCATGTTTCACTTGTTGAAAAAGGATTTCAAATGAATTATTTATGAATTAAACAAGTTTAAGCAAGAATTAAATGAATTTAATTCAAACATGAACTTATTTGAATTTTTATTTGTTCAAAACATTAAGT
This sequence comes from Alopecurus myosuroides, assembly GCA_028641055.1. Lineage (NCBI taxonomy): Eukaryota > Viridiplantae > Streptophyta > Magnoliopsida > Poales > Poaceae > Alopecurus > Alopecurus myosuroides. The sequence goes on from CM054061.1 coordinate 99,422,832, forward strand.
GAGATTCATATTTGAAAATTTTATGCTTTTATGGTTTGAAAACATATTTTACATGTCCCAAAAGAATTTGTTTTGATCAAGTTATAAATTTAACAATATTAAATGATTTAAACAAGTTTTAAATTATTTAACCAAGTTTAATTATTCAAAACATGAAACAAATTTTATATTTGGAAAGGTGGTTTAATTTTGCATGGGAGACATATTTCATTTGTTGAAATTGGATTTAAAATGAGCAAATTATTATTTTGGCAATTTTAAATGCAATAATTAAGAAACAGTTGTTTTCAGCAATTTAAATTATTCAAAACAGCAAACAAAATTTATATTTGGAGAGTACATCAAATTTTAGTTGGGTTACCTGTTTTAGATTTTGAAAATAGGAGTTAGGATGAATTTATTATGACTTAAACAATATTAAACAAGTTTTAAATTGGAATTAATTCAAATAGGAATATTAATTGAATTTTAATTGTTCAAAATATTAATTAGAGTTCATATTTGGAAAGGTTAGGGTTTTCTGGTTTGAAAACATATTTTGCATGTTTAGAAACACTTAAATTTGAGCAAGTTATGAAAGTAGCAATTTTAATTGAATTAAACAAGGTTTAAATGGTTTGGGCAATTTTAATTATTCAAAACAGGAAACAAAAATTATATTTGAAAAGGTTATTTGAAATCGTATGGAAAACATATTTTATTTGCATTTATTGGATTAATAATGAATTTGTTATTGATTTTAGAAATTTGCAATTGATTTGTTTGAATTCAAATTTAAATTGCATTTTGGAATTTCAAAACAGTGAACAAATGGATTATTTGGAAAGATCATTTAATTTAGAGCAATAAACATATATAACTTTTATTTATTGGAATTATAGATTAAAAGTTATTAAAGTTTTAGGGTTAGGGTTCAATTCTGCAAATTAAAAGAATTGGAATTTCAGAAACAGAAACATTTAATTCGTTTTGCACCGCATTGTGGCTAGCCTTGGCCACTGCCAGTGGGCCACGGGGGACAGCGTGGCGTGCGCGTGCTTGTGTGGCCACAGGGTCGCAGACAGGCGGGCCCTGCCTGTCAGCTGGGCTGGAAAAAAGATGGTTTATTCGCAGCCGCAGGGATCGAACCCTGCACCTGCGGGCGCGCGCACTGCAGTGCAACCACTGCGGTGGATTCAGCTTCGTTGTCAGGTACAGCGACGCGGGGGGTATAACGAATCAAATCTACGTTAACTGAAGTTAACTGACACGCAAGACTGAACCTGAACTCTGACAGAGAACGGAGTGGCGCACGCCGGCGATCAACGGAGATATGCTCGTGCTGTGGGTCTGCTGCGCTGCTGTGAGGAGTGATGGACGCATGCGCGAGCAGACAGGCAGGAAGGGAAGATGGGCAGCACGGTGCTCACCGGGAGGCCGTCGTGGAAGCGATTGGTCGAGGAAGCTTCTGCGGCGGCGACGGCGTGGTCGTGGATGGCGGCGGTGCTTCCGTGCTTCTCCGAGCGCGATCTGGTGTCCAAAAGGAAGAGGGATAGGTGGGGTTTCGATCCCCGTTCTTAGGTGGGTAGTTGGTGCGGTGGAGTGGCGGCGATCAACGGAGTTCAGAGAAGAAAAACTCCGGCGAGAGGACAGAGGAAGGAAACGCGACAGAGAGGAGGGAATCGGCGGCGATCGCGATGGGAGGAGGAAAACCTAGGAGCTAGGGCACCTGCCAGGGGCCTAGGGGCTCCTTATAGGGGCAGGGACCTCGGATCGGCCGTCGCTGCCGCCGTACGGCCGCCGTGGCACCGTTCAGATGGGCGCCGTACGATTAGAAGAAGGAGGGAGGCGAGCGAAGGGGTACCGGGCTGCTGTGGGCTGCTGCGCGCGCGGTAGAGGGTTAGGTGGGCTGGGCCAGGGGTAGGTTAGGTGCTGCCGCGCGCGTTTCTTTTATTATTTCTGTTCCTTTTTTTTTTTTTTGCTGAAACCAAAAATGGAAGAAAAGAAGGCTTTTAGGGTTAGGAAAAATCCTATAAAATTAGGGTGAGGTTATTATGTTAATTTCAAACAGTTGAAAAGTTTGGATTTCAAAAAGGTTTAAATTGTGGTGCTGTTTGGAAAATAAACCAATTTAGATGAGTTTTGAATATTTGGAATGATTAATAAAATAAACCTTTTAATAAGGTGACCCAAAAGATTCAATTGGGTACAAGGATTAAAGAAAGTTTTGGTTATTATTTTGATAGTTTCAAATTGGCTCTGTTTGAAATACATTTGGTTTGAATTTGAGCAATTTGGAAATTAATAGATTAATATTGAAAACAAGGATTTTAATAGGGGAACCCTATTGATTAAAGTGATTAAATTAGTTGATTGGCTTGTTAAAGTTTATAAGTTCAAAAGTGTTCTGTTTGATGCATTTGATTTGAAATTGAAGGTGATTTAATTAATTGATTGAATTAATGGTTTGATTAAAACCAACAATTTAATGAGTGATCAACATGGAATAAAATGGAACAAATTGGTTGTTTTTATTTGTGATTTTTATTCCAAAAGTTGTAACAGAACAAGTATGAAAACAGGGCAGTTGAAATTGTTTGATTTTCATTGTGAAAACAAAGAATAACAGATGCAAAACAAAAGAAACAAATGCAACAATATGATGACATGATGCAATACTTTAATAACAAGAAATCAAACATTCTAAATGGTAGGTTTTCATACTTGGGCTGTTACAAAACGCCCCCCCCCCCTTGAAGGAATCGCGCCCCGAGATTCCTACTGAGAAAAGAAAAGGTCCGAAAACTTCTTGGGAAGATTCTCTTGAGCTGTGACACGTGAAACACATCGTGCACCTTGGATAGTTTTTCTGGAAGTTCAAAATGATAGGCATTTCTGGCAACTCTTCTGGAAAGATGTCAGGGAATTTGGAAACCACCGGAACATTTTAAAGTAAAGGGAGAGCTTTTGTATGGAGGGTGTATAGCTGGATAGAACTTGATTCATTTGGAGAATAGATTATCTGGAATGTGGTGCTTCAGGAATGCTTTCTCGAAACAACCCCAGGTGATAGGAATGCCAGCTCTCATAGCCTGGAATCAACAACAACAACAACAACCTTTCTGGCCAGATAGACTTGATATTTGGGAAGTTTTGATTAGACGCCGGTAGAAGCACTGAAATGGAAAACAGCAACAAGATTTCAACGGACGAAAAGGATGTTGAGAAGAATAGGATATCAACATCGGGGAAAACGAGAGCAAAACTCCTGAGGTACTACGGAAAAACCCATCCGGGCTTCTAAAGGATCAATATCTACTACTTAAGGAATAGAGGATCTGCTTCCGGGGCTTACACGCCTCCGTTCTCAATCGTGAGTAGGCAACATGATAAATCATGTCACAACCACCTCCATTCCTATGGTCTAGTAGATATAACTATCCCAGAGAAACCAGAATTCGTGAAATCCTAACTTGAAAGTTTAGATGAGAAGGGAAAAACAACGTTGCACTTCCTTACCAGAAAAGGGTGGGTGGGTGGGGAAAGAAGAAAAAGAACAGAATTCCTACTCTCACGTTTCATTTTTCCTATATAGCTACAAAATAGTTTCTAGACTCAACTGCGACCAGTAAAAAGGGATCCTACAGGCAGACAGGCTCTGATACCATTTATCGCACCCGGACTTCTAAAGGATACTCGCCGTTCCGTTGAACAGTAGTAGATTGGATTACGGGGCTTACCGGCACCCGCATCCTCTTACGAGTAGGCCAACACACGTATGTGTGACAACCAACCCCTATCTGTTCAGCGTCGACGTAAACTATCCCATAGAAATCAGGATACTTCCATTGACGTACTTCAAAACATACACACATTGTACGTCAACGGCGTTTGAACAAGTGATATCACAACAGATCTCTACGACACAAAAGATTGAAATAAGTGCAACTGGCTCTCATTAGAGCAGAGATAGCAAATACAATCATTCAGAGGACACATGTCCCAACAATACATCATTACAACACAGCGGAAGCATTCAACAATGTCTGAGTACAGACAAGATCCAAATAGGCCTAAGAGGCCGGAAACGAAAAGACGGAGCCCATCCACGAAGTCTCGGATCCTGCCCGGGTCCGCTATCTACTCGTCAGCAGTCTCGTCGTCATACTCCACGTAGTAGCCACCATGGAGATCCTCGGAATCGTAGTCTGCGTAAACCACAGCCCCAAAGGGGTCAGTACATAATCGTACTGGCAAGCAAGACTCACAATTCACCAAAGTGTAGCCCGTCAACACCAAGCACAGATGCCTTGGGTTCAACGGAAGAAAAGGGATATAAAAGATGCTGCAACTGGCTGCTCTAAACAACTACAGAGTTTCTACCACTTCCGGCTATCAGAAAGGAGATAAGATCGTGTATCGTAACCAACCTATCAACTAACTTCAAACAAACCCATCCTGGACCTCGCCCCTTATCCAAAGAAGCAATCCGAGGATAACTCACACAGTGGACTTAATGATGGTTCAGATTATTGTGTCAATAAGCCTGTTACTAGTCAAGTTGTTAATCATTGGGTGTGAGGTTGTTAATCATTAGGTTTAAGTTGTCCTGAGTACTTGTTAGCCAGTACTTTCACCAAGTAATCCATAACCGCGGAAAACACGGCTTCTCGAGAAGATTATCCCTGCAGGGTTGCACCAATTTGGCCGTACACGCATGAATAACCCGCCAGATGGAAAGGCCCTTCCACCAAGCGGGGCACTCAACACAACTCAACTCTTCTCCGCATCAAGCCCAAAGAACCTTGGGCGCACGGCTAATCGAGCCCAGAAGAAAATGGACCCTCATAGCACTCTAAGAACGTGTCCCCCTATATGCCGACTACGAAAGTTCCACCCTGGCCTGGGCTCGCAAAAACATGCATGCGGCAAATGGAAAACACGAACTAAATGAGGCGATTTGGACGAGATGCGAATCGAATCAAATTGAGGGGGGTGCCCATACTCGCTTCCCACATGCGGTTAGTGCGCTCATCAGGGATCAGTAGACAAGACCCTTTTCCTATTAGGGTCGACACTAGCAGGCCTCAAAACCACAAAGGGCCTCCTGCCGGTGCCTTATCATCAAATTATTACTAACAATAACATTAGCATGATTGATTGATTAAACATCGAGCCCCCAGAACATAATAACAATATAGTAACTGAAAGTAACGGGTAACAGACTCGAGCAAAACAACCTAAGCATGCTAGTAAGACACTGGCTCAATCAAAGGGGTGATAGGAGTGGAGGTGAGGCAATATCAAGGTTAAGGGATTCATGTGATGGGTTCGTAACAGAAACAACTACTACCATGGCTTAGCAGGAAAGAACAACGGAAAGTATCGGTAACCAATGTTGAAAGGAACACAATGGTTCATGTGAGTGATAACTTGCCTGCAAACCCAGTAGCCTGGTACTGAGCTAACTCCTTAGAAGGGGTGTCGTAAGTATCGTCGGTCTCAACGTCGTCGTTTATCCGGGAAGAAGCAAACAAAAATTGCAGAAAGATAAACAATCAATATCATGGCATAGTGCACAAACATGGGATGATGCATGACCATTTAATGGATGCATGGAATAAACTAGTTGACATGGTAACACAATTTAAATGGACCCCTATGCAATTGGATTGCATATGGCAAGAGTCCATGAATTGAGTGGAAACAAATGATCTACAAGTTATTATCATGTGAAAGTTTGCTTAGCATGTTGCATGCATGATGATACCAACAAAATAACAACAAGAGGTGCAAGTGGAAAAAGAATTTAACAAGGTTTGGAAATCATTTGTTAAGTTTGGAAAATTTGGTTACTTAAAGATGTCACACAAACATTTGTTGTTTTCACCACTTTTAATTGTTCAAAATGGATAACAAAGTTTATATTTGATAAGAACACACCATTTTAGGTGGATTGCATGTTTCACTTGTTGAAAAAGGATTTCAAATGAATTATTTATGAATTAAACAAGTTTAAGCAAGAATTAAATGAATTTAATTCAAACATGAACTTATTTGAATTTTTATTTGTTCAAAACATTAAGTGAGATTCATATTTGAAAAGTTTATGCTTTTATGGTTTGAAAACATATTTTACAAGTCCCAAAAAAATTTGTTTTGATCAAGTTATAAATTTAACAATATTAAATGATTTAAACAAGTTTTAAATTATTTAACCAAGTTTAATTATTCAAAACATGAAACAAATTTTATATTTGGAAAGGTGGTTTAATTTTGCATGGGAGACATATTTCATTTGTTGAAATTGGATTTAAAATGAGCAAATTATTATTTTGGCAATTTTAAATGCAATAATTAAGAAACAGTTGTTTTCAGCAATTTAAATTATTCAAAACAGCAAACAAAATTTATATTTGGAGAGTACATCAAATTTTAGTTGGGTTACCTGTTTTAGATTTTGAAAATAGGAGTTAGGATGAATTTATTATGACTTAAACAATATTAAACAAGTTTTAAATTGGAATTAATTCAAATAGGAATATTAATTGAATTTTAATTGTTCAAAATATTAATTAGAGTTCATATTTGGAAAGGTTAGGGTTTTCTGGTTTGAAAACATATTTTGCATGTTTAGAAACACTTAAATTTGAGCAAGTTATGAAAGTAGCAATTTTAATTGAATTAAACAAGGTTTAAATGGTTTGGGCAATTTTAATTATTCAAAACAGGAAACAAAAATTATATTTGAAAAGGTTATTTGAAATCGTATGGAAAACATATTTTATTTGCATTTATTGGATTAATAATGAATTTGTTATTGATTTTAGAAATTTGCAATTGATTTGTTTGAATTCAAATTTAAATTGCATTTTGGAATTTCAAAACAGTGAACAAATGGATTATTTGGAAAGATCATTTAATTTAGAGCAATAAACATATATAACTTTTATTTATTGGAATTATAGATTAAAAGTTATTAAAGTTTTAGGGTTAGGGTTCAATTCTGCAAATTAAAAGAATTAGAATTTCAGAAACAGAAACATTTAATTCGTTTTGCACCGCACTGTGGCTAGCCTTGGCCACTGCCAGTGGGCCACGGGGGACAGCGTGGCGTGCGCGTGCTTGTGTGGCCACAGGGTCGCAGACAGGCGGGCCCTGCCTGTCAGCCGGGCTGGAAAAAAGATGGTTTATTCGCAGCCGCAGGGATCGAACCCTGCACCTGCGGGCGCGCGCACTGCAGTGCAACCACTGCGGTGGATTCAGCTTCGTTGTCAGGTACAACGACGCGGGGGGTATAACGAATCAAATCTACGTTAACTGAAGTTAACTGACGCGCAAGACTGAACCTGAACTCTGACAGAGAACGGAGTGGCGCACGCCGGCGATCAATGGAGACATGCTCGTGCTGTGGGTCTGCTGCGCTGCTGTGAGGAGTGATGGACGCATGCGCGAGCAGACAGGCAGGAAGGGAAGATGGGCAGCACGGTGCTCACCGGGAGGCCGTCGTGGAAGCGATTGGTCGAGGAAGCTTCTGCGGCGGCGACGGCGTGGTCGTGGATGGCGGCGGTGCTTCCGTGCTTCTCCGAGCGCGATCTGGTGTCCAAAAGGAAGAGGGATAGGTGGGGTTTCGATCCCCGTTCTTAGGTGGGTAGTTGGTGCGGTGGAGTGGCGGCGATCAACGGAGTTCAGAGAAGAAAAACTCCGGCGAGAGGACAGAGGAAGGAAACGCGACAGATAGGAGGGAATCGGCGGTGATCGCGATGGGAGGAGGAAAACCTAGGAGCTAGGGCACCTGCCAGGGGCCTAGGGGCTCCTTATAGGGGCAGGGACCTCGGATCGGCCGTCGCTGCCGCCGTACGGCCGCCGTGGCACCGTTCAGATGGGCGCCGTACGATTAGAAGAAGGAGGGAGGCGAGCGAAGGGGTACCGGGCTGCTGTGGGCTGCTGCGCGCGCGGTAGAGGGTTAGGTGGGCTGGGCCAGGGGTAGGTTAGGTGCTGCCGCGCGCGTTTCTTTTATTATTTCTGTTCCTTTTTTTTTTTTTTGCTGAAACCAAAAATGGAAGAAAAGAAGGCTTTTAGGGTTAGGAAAAATCCTATAAAATTAGGGTGAGGTTATTATGTTAATTTCAAACAGTTGAAAAGTTTGGATTTCAAAAAGGTTTAAATTGTGGTGATGTTTGGAAAATAAACCAATTTAGATGAGTTTTGAATATTTGGAATGATTAATAAAATAAACCTTTTAATAAGGTGACCCAAAAGATTCAATTGGGTACAAGGATTAAAGAAAGTTTTGGTTATTATTTTGATAGTTTCAAATTGGCTCTGTTTGAAATACATTTGGTTTGAATTTGAGCAATTTGGAAATTAATAGATTAATATTGAAAACAAGGATTTTAATAGGGGAACCCTATTGATTAAAGTGATTAAATTAGTTGATTGGCTTGTTAAAGTTTATAAGTTCAAAAGTGTTCTGTTTGATGCATTTGATTTGAAATTGAAGGTGATTTAATTAATTGATTGAATTAATGGTTTGATTAAAACCAACAATTTAATGAGTGATCAACATGGAATAAAATGGAACAAATTGGTTGTTTTTATTTGTGATTTTTATTCCAAAAGTTGTAACAGAACAAGTATGAAAACAGGGCAATTGAAATTGTTTGATTTTCATTGTGAAAACAAAGAATAACAGATGCAAAACAAAAGAAACAAATGCAACAATATGATGACATGATGCAATACTTTAATAACAAGAAATCAAACATTCTAAATGGTAGGTTTTCATACTTGGGCTGTTACATATGACCAGATTGTTATTCATTATTATATCACCTCTGATCATTATCCATATGATGTATCGTGAGTAGTTCATTTTGTTCTCGAGGACATGGGAGAAGTCAAGATGTTAGTAATGGAATTATGTTGAAGTAATATCTAGTGGTTTGATATTTAAGTTGCGGTGTTATTCTTCTAGTTGTGTCATGTGAACGTCGAATACATGATACTTCACCTTTATGGGCCTAGGAGGATGCATTGTGTATTTTTCTACTAATTGTGGGGTTGCCGGAGTGACAGAAACCTAAACCCACGGTAGGAAACCGATGCATGAGGGAGTGTAGGATCCCATAGTTTAAGGATGTGGTTAGATTTATCTTAATTACTTTCTTATATTTGTGGATGCTTGCAAGGGGTTTAATCACAAGTATGTATTAGTCCTATTTGGGCGGTGCATTAGCATAGGTTCACCCACACAACACCTATCAAAACAATAAGTATTAATCAAATGTATGAAATGAAAGCGCTTGACGAAGTTCCCATGTGTCCTCGAGAACGTTTGGTAATCATAAGTAGAACAACCGGCTTGCCCTTTGCTCTCGAAAGGATTGGGCCACTCGCTGCAATTATATTTGTTGTCTTTTATTTACTCTCACTTTATTTATCTACTATATCAAAAACCACCAAAAACATGTTTGCTAGTGTTTACAGTGAATCCTCTATCCAACCTGCTTGTCAACACCTTCTGCTCCTCATTGGGTTCGAAACTCTTATTTATCGAAAGTACTACGATACACCCCCTATACATGTGGGTCATCGAGACTATTTTCTGGCGCCGTTGCCGGGGAGTGGAGCGTTGTTGGTAAGTGGAATTGTAAGAGAAACTTTTACTGTGAGTGATGTTTTTATTTTTGTCTGCTGCTTTATTTCATTATGGAGAATCCATTTGATTCTCTATTTTGGAGTAATACTACTGTTACTACTAGGGTAGTAGATGACCCGTTATCTGCTGAATTGGATCTTTTTAAAATACCTATGAAAATTGATGGACGTGTTATGGATAACTGCTATTTTGGAGATGGAACTGCCCACCCCGGTGATCATTTGCTCTTTATACATGAATTATGTGAGTTATTCAGGTGTGCAGGTATTACAACGGATCAAGTTAAAAGGAAATTATTCTCTTTATCACTGAATGGCAAAGCTACGGAATGGTTCAAAATGCTGAAGAATGGTTAATCTATTGGATGGGAGGAAATTGTACATCTCTTTTATTCTAAATTCTATCCTCCCAGTGAGATTCAGAAAGATCGGAATCAAATATATAATTTCTGGCCTCATGATGGAGAGAGTTTTGCCCAAGCTTGGGGAGAATGAAGAAATTAATGCTTAAATGTCCTGTTCATGAGCTCCCGGGTAATATTGTTATTAATAATTTTTATGCAAGGATTTCTCTTCATGATAAGGATTTATTGGATGCTTCTTGTTCTGGATCATTCAAATGTATGAAGGAAGAAGCTAAATGAAATCTTCTTGACTGTATTCAAGAAAACAATGAAGGATGGGAGAATGACAAAGGTAGAAATTCAGGTATAAATTACGATTATGAATGCATTAAAGCTTTTATGGGAACTGATGATTTCTATAATGTTAGTGTTGTTTGTGGTCTTGATTCTCAAACCTTTGCAAATTGTTTAAAAGCCTTTGCTTCCTATCTTGATATTCCCAAAAAGGAGTTGAACAAGTACCATGCACCTTATAAAGAAATTGTTCCTGCTAGAAATATAGAAGTGCATGCTGTTAATCCTGCTGTACACGAACCTTATATTGAGAAAATGATTTTCCTTGCTTAAGTAAAGGAACATTATATCATATCTAGTGTGGTTAACAAAAGTATAAAGAAATATGTTGAACCGTATGAACAAATAACTATAGAACCTACAGTAGCTATAGTTAAAGACCATGTCTCTGGAAATGTAGAGGATGAACACATTGTCTTTTGTGAGGATGCTTCTAATATTGTTTCACATCCGAATAGATCTAAGAAAACTAGTGTTCCTGTGCTTTCTGTGAAGATTGGTGATCATTGCTATTATGGTTTGTGTGATATTGGTGCAAGTTCTAGTGCTATTCTTTATGAGCTTTATAAAGAAAGTATGCATGAAATTAGATCTTGTGAACTTGAATATATTGATGTGGTTATTCAGCTTTCTAATAGGGAAATTGTTTTTCCGATTGGTATTGTTAGAGATGTAGAAGTTCTATGGCGTAAAACTAAATATCCTGCTATTTTTCTAGTACTGGGTACGGCTGCTAGTAAAACTTGTCCTATCATTTTTGGTAGACCTTTCTTGAACACTTGCAGTGATGTTATAGATTGTAAGAAGGAGAAAATATTGACTAAATTTGATGGAGAATCTTATGAGTTTAATTTCTCCAAATTTGCTGGAGCTCCTTATGAATCTGAACTGCCTAATGAAAATTTTAAAGTTGAACAGCTTTCCTCTATTTCTCTTGCTCCTAACAATGATTTACAACAATATATTGAGGACCATGAAAGTGAGTTCTTTATGGAAGGGAGAAATGAGATTGACGATATTCTTCTTCGTCAACCGGTGATACTGAAACATAATTTACCTGTGGAAGACTTGGGTACCACATTACCACCCAAGGATGATCTTGTTTTTGATTTAAAACCTTTACCCGATGATCTTAAATATGCTTATATTGATGGTAAGAAAACATATCATGTTATTATTAGTTCTAAACTTTCAGGTGAAGAAGAGGAAAGGTTATTATGAATATTGAAGAAACACCATGGAGCTATTGGATATACTCTTGATGATTTGAAGGGGATTTCTCCCACTATATGTCAGCATGTTATTAATATTGAACCTGAGGCAAAGCCAATAGTTGAACATCAACGTCGTTTAATTCTTAAGATGAAGGAAGTGGTAAGAAATAAGGTATTAAAACTCCTTGATGTTGGTATTATTTTTCCTATTACTGATAATACATGGGTAAGACCTGTCTATTGTGTCCCTAAGAAGGGAGGAAGGACTGTTGTGCCTAATGAAGATAATGGGCTTATTCCTCAAAGAGAAGTAGTTGGTTATAGAATGTGCATTGCTTTTAGGAAAGTTAACAAGGTTACTAAGAAAGATTATTATCCTTTACCTTTTATTGGCCAAATGTTAGAGAGGTTATCTAAGAATACTCATTTTTGCTTTCTCGATGGTTATTTTGGGTTTTCTCAAATTGCCGTTAGGGCACAGGATCAAGAGAAAACAACTTTTACTTGTCCCTATGGTACTTATGCTTATAGACGTATGCCTTTTGGTTTGTGTAATGCTCCTACATTTCAAACATGCATGTCTGCTATTTTTCATGGTTTTTGTGAAGAAATTGTGGAAGTACTCATGGACGATTACTCCGTCTATGGAAGTTCTTTTGATAACTGCTTGCACAATCTTGATAAAGTTTTGTAGAGATGTGAGGAAACTAATCTTGTTCTTAATTGGGAGATATGCCACTTTATGGTGAATGAAGGAATTGTCCTTGGACAAAAAAAAATTTGAAAGAGGCATTGAAGTTGACAGAGCCAAATTGGAAGCAATAGAGAAAATGCCCTGTCCCGGGGATGTTAAAGGTATTCGTAGTTTTCTTGGTCATGATGGTTTTTACATGAGGTTTATTAAACATTTCTCTAAAATATCAAAGCCTCTCACTAAGCTTCTTCAAAAAGATGTACCTTTTGTTCTTTATGATGATTGCAAGGAAGCTTTTGAAACTTTAAAGAAGGCTTTAACTACTGCTCCTATTGTTCAACCACCTTATTGGAATTTTCCTTTTGAAATTATGTGTGATGCTAGTGATTTTGACGTAGGTGTTGTTCTTGGACATCGAGTAGATAAGAAATTGAATATTATTCATTATGCGAGTAAGACTCTTGATGATGCTCAAAATAATTTTGCTACCACGGAAAATGAGTTCTTAGCTGTAGTTTTTTCTTGTGAAAAATTTAGACCTTATATTGTTGATTCAAAAGTCACTATTCATACGGATCATGTTGCTATTAGATACCTTATGGAAAAGAAAGGTGCTAAGCCTAGGCTTATTAGATGGGTGTTTCTTTTACAAGAGTTTTATCTCCATATTGTGGATAGGAAGGGCGATGAAAATCTTGTTGCTGATAACTTGTCTAGATTGGAAAACATTGCTTACGATGCTATTCATGTTAATGATAGTTTTCCAAATGAACAATTGGCTGCAATAAAGGTAAACTCCCAAGATAGTCCTTGGTATGTGATGTGTGTGAACACACGTTCGTTGGGAGACCCCAAGAGGAAGGTATGAAGAGTGCAGCAGCAAGTTTCCCTCAGAAAGAAACCAACGTTGAATCGACCAGTAGGAGGAAGGAGTAGCTTCAGAAGGTTGAAGCAGCTGAGATGGAAGGGCGCACTACCGGTTCAACAGCAACGTGGAACCTACACAACATAATCAAATCACTTTGCCCCAACGAAGCAGTGAGGTTGTCAACCTCAACGGTTTTGCTGAACACAAAAAGGTTAAACGTATGGTGTGGAAAACGGTAGGAACAGTATGAAAGCAGTAGGTGTTTTATCAGTATGAGGAAAATGGACCGGGGTCCACAGTTCACTAGTGGTGTCTCTCCGTGCAAGATAAATAACATGTGTGGTGAACAAATTACAGCTGGGCAATTGATAGAAATAAAGGCTGCACCGTAGTGCATATGCAAGACATAAAGATTATTATGTGATTCATGCGGGCATTACAACAAAATACATAGACCGACATCCAACTGCATCTATGTCTCCACTCTCTCAATATCATCCGAAGAAACGTTGGGTATTAAGTTGATAGCAACCGATTATCGCCGTAAGCAAAGTGTGTAATTTAAACTAGGTAAACATCATTGTTTTCTATCTGATGGGAACAACACATCCTCCATCCGTCACATTTCTGTCACTCAAGCACGGATGAAAAGGAGGCATGAACCCACTATCGAGCATAAATACTCCCTCTTGGAGTTACTAGCATCTACTTGGCCAAAGCATCTACTAATAACAGAGAGCATGCAAGATCGTAAATAATATATGCATGAAGATACCATGATAGATTGATAATCAGAAGACATGGCATTCAACATTCATCAGATCCCAGCAAACACAACATGTAGCCTTACATAAATATGATCTCGATCATGTGAGGCAGCTCATGAGATCTAAACATGAGGTACAAAGTGGAGAGAACAACCATCTAGCTACGGCTATGGACCCGTAGTCCAGGGATGAACTACTCACGCATCACTTCGGAGGAGGGCATGGTGGTGTAGACCCCTTCGGTGATGAATTCCCCTCCCGGCAGGGTACCGGGGAGACCTCCAGAACCCTCCTGGTCTCGGGATGACGATGATGACGACCTCGGGTGTTTTTCGGAACGAAGTGGTATATATTTAGGGTTTACATCTCAGGGGTATAAATAGGCGAAAGAGCAAAGGCGGTGGAGGCCGGGGGCCCTACACCACCCCATGGCGCGGCCAGGGGGCGCGCCGCCCTATGGTGTGGGCCCCCTGTGGCCCCCCTCCGGGTCTCTTCGGGACTCCGTGGAACCTTGGGAATTCTAAGACTTTTAGGCTTCGAATTTTCCAATTCCGAGAATATTTCCAGAACAAGTTTTCTGAAACTAAAAACAGCAGAAAACAGGGAACTGGCTCTGTGGCACCTTGTCAATAGGTTAGTCCGGAAAATCGATAAAAATGGCATAAAGTGTATAGAAAACATGTGGGAAACAATAAGAAAACAACATGGAACATCATAAATTAAGGATACGTTTATGACGTATCAGCATCCCCAAGTTTAGTTCCTACTCGTCCTCTAGTAGGTAAACGATAAAAACACATAATTTTTTAGGTGACATGCTACCAACATAAACTTGATCATCAATAATGTAAAAGCATAAGTAAGCTGAGATCATAGAACTTAAACACAAGCATGATAAATAGAATTTTAATAATAAAGCATAGCAATCAACTTGCATCATGAGAAGTAACACAAATAAAAGATCATGAATAACAATGCAACGAAAGATATACGTTTGTTTCAAGTATAGAGAAAACATGTCAAAGTGATATTTCGCTAGTCCTAAGAGTGGGGCAAAACATAAATGCGAGGGTACCTTCAAAGTTCATGAGGAAGACTAGAACAAATAATTAGAGAACAAGCAATAACACATCATGAATCAATTAATAATGTTTCTGGGACAAATGCACATAAAACTCAGAATGGCAACTATGCTCTCTCAACCGTGCATGAAGTTAGAAGATGGAGACTCGGCATAAAAGTAAAAGAAAGGACATTTGAAGAGGAAGAATGGATCAACTAATTTGCTAGAGATTTTATTTTATTAGACAGAGATATTGAAAAGCTTAACACTCCTCCCAACCATCTTACACAAACCATGGCTAACCGAATCCTCGGGTGCCTGCCAACAATAACATACCGTGGATGACTGTCTATATTTTAAGAGAGGTGTATACTTATGTCAATGAATGGTAAACATAAAATATAGTACGTCAACAGCCAACTAGACTTCACAAGAGCGGCTCCCATAGCAGGACGCGTCTGGGTAGAAGGTCATCCCTCTTTCTCTTTTGTTTACACAATTATGCTTTGACTGTTAAATCAGGGGCAAAAATAGTGAGAGAATTTGTGTTGGGGCTAGGCACCCCACTGCTAGTTCTTTTATCATTGGATAAGCGGATGAATCCACTAGCCCAGGGTGTGAAATTCTAATCAACAAGTGAGATAATGATTCTCTATTTACGTCCTCATGAGCTAAAACAGGAGTAATTTTGAAGGTTTTAAAGTTAACACATGAGCAATTTACTTTGGAGTGGCGGTTCAATACCACATGAAGGTAGGTATGGTGGACACAATGGGAAAACTTTGGTTTTTGGGAGTTGGATGCACGAGTAGAGCTTATACTCAGTACAAGTGGAGGCTAGCAAAAGACTGGGAGCGACAAATCAAGAGAGCATAAGAGTCATTATCATGCATAGCGACATAAACATCATTAATCAAAGCATAAGTGGTACCACAAGTTCAAAAACTAAATGATAATGGAGGCTATTAGTGACTTTTTCATAGTCATATACATGGTGTGAGCATGCGCCAAGTCAAACAAATAAAACATTCAAAGGAGAACACCACAAATTTATGCTTCAATATGACAAGAACAACTCATGATTCTTTCAATGGCACATTAAACACTCTCAGCTAGTTGAGGTTAATCATGCTAGTAAATAACCACAAGGCTTTAGAACTAAAATAACATCTAGCATGATATGAAAAATTCTAGCCACTGTCTATACAAGCTTCTACTTGCACTGTTATAAATTCTAACTCAAGCAACAGTTTCTTTTCCCAACAAGCACCATACAAAACATGCTTTAACAAAAACTCTCTAAATGCTACAGAAAGCAAACATGAGCGGACTCACACCACACTACTAAAACTAACAGCTCTGAATAAGAGATGCAATGAAAACAAGAGCTAAACATGAATTTTTGCAGCAGCTAGAAGAAAAACTAACAATACTAGCATAGCAAGTATTCATACGAAAAAGCGGAGCGTGTCTGTCTCCCAAACAAAGAATTCTAGGGTCCAAATATATTATTTGAGCTAGGAAAAAAGAAAACAAAGAAAAACAAAAAAAACAAAAGAAAAACAAACAGACTCTCCAAGTAAACTTCATATGCTGTGACCAAATAAAAATATAGTTGCACGAGAAGTGACCTGATAGATTGTTGATGAAGAAGGGGATGCCTTGGGCATCCCCAAGCTTAGATGCTCCAGTCTTCTAAAAATATGCTTGGATGAACCACTGGGGCATCCCCAAACTTTGACCTTGCACTCTTCTTGATCACATATATCACCTCTTCTCTTGACCCTTGAAGACTTCCTTCACACCACACTCAAACAGTAATTCGCATTAGAGGGTTAGTGCAACAATTAAAAATCCATTGGTTCTATATGGCACAAGTGCTATTGATACTTTTAAACATTAGCTACAGCCACTGATGTTTCGTGAAGCAAAGAAATCCAGTTGACATCGCAAAAGAGCAAATGCAAGAAAAATGGCAGAATCTGTCAAAACCAGAACAGTCTGTAAAGATGAATTTTGTCGAGACACTTGCGTTTCTCAGATCGAAAAACTTAAAGAACGAAAATTAGCCGAGGAATAAGCACAAGAAATTTCAGGTCATTCTGATTTTTCTATGATTTATACGATTTTTACGGTGGACAGCATAAATTTGTTTCCTGCACAGAAATCCGAAAGCCAACTCCAACTCTCGTTATAAACCTTACTTGGCACTACTAAAACATGAAAAGAGAGATACAGAGGAGTTTCTACAGAAGTATAAAACCCCTTGACTCAAACAAAACAGAGAAAAACAAAGGAAAAAATAAAACCATGGGTTATCTCCCAAGAAGTGCTTTTCTTTAACGCCTTTTAGCTAGGCATGATAATTTGAGAAGATGCTCACATAAGAAATATGAATTGAAGAAAAAGAGAGCATCAAGAAAAAAATATAAAACAAATTTATGTCTAACCCACTTCCTATGCATAGGAATCTTGTAAAGAAATAAATTAGAGAAGCTCAAAATAGAAATCATGGGAAGGTAGAACAAGAGCAATCTCAAAACTTTCAACAAAAGGAGAGGTGTTTTAGTAACATGAAAATTCCTACAACCATATTTTACTCTCTCATAATAATTTTTCAGTATCATCATGAACAAACTCAACAACATAATTATCACATAAAGTATGTTTGTCATGGTCTAAAAGCACACAATTCACATCATGCTGAAAATAGTGGGATCAAAATTTAAAATCAGCTCCGCTTTCTTCCCACTTTTAGCAATAGCAAAACAAGATGATTGATCACTCATAAAAGGATATGACACATTATAGCAATCCTATTTTCAGTAGAATTGTAATTTATAACATTAAGTAACATAGGACCATCATTACCATGTTTATTAGCAACGAAATCTTCCTTAGTGTACTTTGCAGTTTTAGTTTGCTTTCCAGGTTCAGCTAAAGGTTCTTCTTTATCAGAAGCATCATTCTCTTCATTAGCACTTTCAGTTTCAGCATCAGAGATAGATATACTATTAGGATCTTTAGCAAGTTCAGAGGATTCTACGGCAGTTTTATGTTTCTTCTTCTTTTTCTTCTTAGTATGAATAACATTATCATTAGTTTGCTGAGAATCTTGTTCAATTCTTTTAGGGTGTCCCTCAGGATATAAAGGATCTTTTGTAGCAATATCACTTCTAGTTCTTATTTCATAAGCATGTTTTTCTTTAGAAGCATTGACTAGAAAATCCTTTTGCACTTTAGCAAGTTGATCAATTTGAGTTTGAACCACTTGAAAATTTTTAACAAGCATTTTAACATCATTAGAGGTTCTTTCTATAATACCATGCAAATTATCAATAGCTCTAGAGTTTTCCATTAGGTGGTTTTGCACTCTCGTATTAAAATTATCTTGCTTAATAACATAATTATCAAATTCATCTAAACATTGATCAGGAGGTTTGTTATGGAGAATATCTCTACTATCAAAATATTGGAGAGAGTGTACCTCAATGGTGGATGAGTGAGGGATTGGCTTACATAATTCTTCTATAGGTGGAATATTCTTCACATCTTCAGATTTAATACCCCTCTCTTTAAGAGATTTCTTGGCTTCTCTCATCACTTCATCATTTAATTCAATCATTCCCCTCTTCTTGGGTGTTGGTGTTGGTGTTGATACTAGAGTAGGAGTTGGCTCAGGCTCAACCATAGTCCAATCATCATGATTTTGGCTTATTTTAGCCATTAATTTCTCAGCTTCTTCTGGGGTTCTTTGCCTGAAAACACAACCAGCACAACTATCCAGGTATGTCCTAGATTCAAAAGTTAGTCCATTATAGAATATATCAAGAAGTTTATTATTTTCTAGCTTGTTCCCAGGTGTATCCCTAACTAAAGAACACAACCTTGCCCAAGATATAGGCAATTTCTCTCCTTCCAATTGCTTGAAATTAAATATATTTTGTAAAGCAGCATGTTGAGCACTAGCAGAAAAATATTTCTGAAAGAAAACATTAACCAAACCAATAGGACTATCAATAGATCCATGAGACAAATTATTAAACCAATTTTTAGCTCCATCTTTTAATGAGGAATGGAATATTTTAGCAACAAAGTAGCTACGTTTCTTAAGATCATCTGATAATAAACTACTCAAAGAGGAGAGCTCATTCATCTGTTTCATAGCACTTTCATTTTCAGTACCACAAAAAGGTTCTTTCTCAACAATAGATATATAAGATAAATCAAGAGAGAAATCATAATCCATATCCCTAATATTAATAGGAGAGGTGGCAAACTTAGCATCAGGAGATAATTTATATTTAACAGCACGACTTTCAATAAGACTTATAACAACATCTTTATCCTTCATAGCATATATTACATCAATAAGATCAATATAGGAATCATCAAAATCATCACTAGGATCTCTATAAGCTCATGTCAAACAGCAGGAGTAACAGGATTTTTATCAGGAGTTTCAGTGTTTTTAATATTTTTAGCTTTAGCAATAGTAGCATCTAAGAAAGGACCAAGAGAACCACTCTCATCAAGCGCAGTAGAAGCATCATCAAAAGTATCAGAAGTATTTTCAGATTCAGCAGAAGTAACATGTGTAGCATGTGGTGGTGTAAGCAGCTTACTCATAACATACGGTGAATCAAGAGCAACAGAGGTGTTCAGAGTTGTACCTCTTCTTGTAGTGGATGGTAAATTGGAAACTTTTCATCACGAGTCTTACCCATGATGAATGATGGCAGTAGATAATAATACTCTCCGATGAGCTCGCAAATAAGCTATGCTCCCCGGCAACGGCGCCACAAAATAGTCTTGATGACCCACAAGTATAGGGGATCGCAACAGTCTTCAAGGGAAGTAGAACCCAAATATATTGATTCGACACAACGGGAGCCAAAGAATATTAGTGAGCCTTAACAAGTGAGTTGTCAATTCACCTGCACCTGAAAGTACTTTTGTTCGCAGTGGTTTATCAGTAGTAACAGTTTTATAGTAGCAGCAGTAGTGAAATAATAGCAGCAGTGATATGAAAACAACAGCAGTGGTGTTTGAAGTAAACAATGGGATTAAATAAGGTAGGCATAGGGATAGATGAACGGGCGTTGCATGGATAAGATAGTTCATATAATAATCTAGACATGGGCATTGCAGATAAATAAGATAAAGCATCCAAGCAGTAAGTAACCATAGGCATGTGTTCCGTAAATAGGCATACGTGCTCGCAATGAGAACTTGCACAACATCTTTTGTCCTTCCAGCCCATTTTCAGCGGGGCCTCAAGGGAACTACTGGTAATTAAGGTGTTCCTTTTAATAGAATACCGGAGCAAAGCATTAACACTTCGTGAACACATGTGATCCTCACATCACAGCCATCCCATCCGGTTGTCCCAATTTCTGTCATTTCGGGGCCTCGGGTTCCGGACAACAATATGTGTAAACAAATTGCAGGTATGATCAAGAAACAATAATTATCATCGTGATTCAATAACATGTTCAGATCTGAGATCATGGTACTCGGGCCCAAAGTGGCAAGAATTAAGCATAACAAGTTGCAACAATGTCAATAGCACTAATAGAGGATACTAGGCACTATGCCCTAACAATCAAGGCATTATTACATGAACGATCTCATCCAATCCCTACCATCCCCTTCATCCTACAGCGGGGAATTACTCACACATGGATGGGGGAAACATGGATAGTCGATGGAGAGGCGTTGGTGATGACGATGGCGATGATCTCCTCCACTTCCCCGTCCCGGCAGGGTGCTAGAACAGGAACTTCTGATCCCCGAATCGAGGTTTGGGGTGGCGGTGGAGCTACGGACTTCTTTCTGGAAAACTAACGAACCCCCTCGTGTTTTAGGGTTGAAGGTTATTTGTAGTCGAAAGGGGAGACCGAGGGTGTGTGGGAGTGGCCCACACCACCTGCTGGCGCGGCCTAGGGGGCATGCTTGGGAGTGGTTTGGCCACCTCCTCGCCCCTCTCCGGGTCTCCTTCTGGCTCCTGGGGTCTTCTGGTGTTTTAGGGCCAATGTGGTCTTTTCTGGGCAATTTCCCGAAAGTTGATTTTTCTGCACAAAAACGAGACACCAAATTAATTCTGCTGAAAATAGCGTTAGTCCGTGTTAGTTGCATTCAAAACACACAAGTTGAGAGGCAAACAATAGGAAAATTGTTCGGAAAAGGAGATACGTTTTTGACGTATCAACTGCCCCCAAGCTTAGCTTATTGGTTGTCCTCAAGCAATTCAGTGACAACTGAGTGCGATAAAAGACTTTTACGAACAAATTTCTTTCATATGATGTAAATATACTCACTATATGATCAAATACTTAGTTGTGCTCATGATAAGATACATGCAAGATACTGTCACTTAATAGCTATGCAAACCATGAGGAGATAACAACATATTAATAATAAACAACATGAAGCATAACTATTTGCAAGATTGTAATATTCATAATAGGATCTAATAAAGTGGTATCTCGCTTGCCCTTAAGTGTGGGGCAAAACATAAATGCCAGGGCACCTCTGAAGTTCAAGGGAAGACTAGAAGTAAACATATCAAAGATACAAGTGTCAAGATTATACCACAATCAACCGTGCTTTGGGACAAATACATCACACTAACAATGACCATTGTGCTCTCAAGAAAGTGCTCAAAGAATATGATGGAGGCTCAACATAAAAGTAAAAGAAAGTCCCTTCGCAGAGGGAAGCAGGGATCAACTCATGTGCTAGAGCTTCTTATTTTATTAAACAGAGGTATTGAAATCACTTTGAGAGAAGTGTATGCTTATGTCAATGAATGGTAAACAGACAATACAGTACGTCACAAGCCAACTGGATTCACAAGAGCGGATCCCATGTGAAGGACATATCTGGGTAGAAGGTCATCCCTCTTTCTCTTTTGTTTACACAATTATGCTTTGACTGATAAATCAGGGGAAAAAGAGTGAAGAGAATTTGTGTGTATTAATTTGGGGCTGGGCACCCCGCTGCCAGCTCTTCTATCATTTGGATAAGCGGATGAAGCCACTAGTCCAGGGTGTGAAATCCAATCAACAAGTGAGAGAAAGATTCTCTATTTACGTCCTCATGAGCTAAAACAGGGGCACAAAACAGGAATAATTTTTAGCAGGTTTTAAAGGTAGCACATGAGCAATTTACTTGGAGTGGCGGTTAAATACCACATATAGGTAGGTGTGGTGGACACATTTGGCAAACTTCGGTTTTGGAAGTTGGATGCACGAGTAGAGATCATACTCAGTACAGGTGAAGGCTAGCAATAGACAGGGAACGACAATCAAGAGAGAAACAACTATCATAATCATGTTTGCGACAAAATAAAGTTAACTAAGGCACAAAATTGATACTAGAACTCTGAGGCAAAATAAATCATCGAGGCTTATTGAGTTTTTGTTTTCAGTCTTAGCATCCGTGAGCATGTGCCAAGTCGATTCAAATGAAACAGTCAGAGGAGGCTACCACAATATCATGTCCTTCTACAGATGGAACAATGCGAACAAATATTTATATGACATGTCATTTACCATTAATAAATTGGAACAAAACATTAGAGAGCACGAACTATTAAGCAGCCATTAAGTTACATATATCTTGTATGAACAATCTAAGCATGCTCACATAGATGGATATATGTACAAAAATGAAAGCAAATAGAGTTCATACCAGCCTCTCACCACAACTTGAATTCTCGTAGATCGTCATTATTGCTCTTCACATGTGCCTCGAATAATATATAATGAAAACCAAGATCCAATGGAGTCACGGACGACTGTTGAACTCTGCAGCAAACTTTAAAAAACCAAAGAAGAACATAAAATATTTTTTGGGTTTTTCAATTAAAGCACGAAGAAAAAGAGAACAAGCAAACAAAGCAAAATATTTTTGGATTTTTGAATACTAAACCGAAATGAGAAAAGAAAGCAAACCAAATAAAGAAACAAATAGAGAGAAACAACAGAAATATTTTTGGTCTTTTTGTGTTTTGGAAAACAAGAACAAAACAATAAAAACGAAGAGAAATGAAAAAAAACCAAAAGAAAACGAAAACAAACGAAAGAAATGAAAACATGGATATACAAAGAACCGACCGAACATGATATATAAATGAGTGTGATGTCGGTATACCTCCCCCCAAGCTTAGGCTTTTGGCCTAAGTGAAGATCAATCACCAAGGGGACCATGAGGCGGCGCCCCCGTAGTATGCTGAGGAGGAACCCTCCTCCTGATATGTGCTCGAGGATGCGCCGGTGTACTGCGTGTTGTGGTCCTCGGGAGGCGCGTCTCGCCTCTCCTGCTGCCGGTAAAACTCCATGGTGCTCAGATGCTCGTCTACCTGCTCCTTGGAGAGCGACCATGGTGACCTATCAATCTTAAACAAAACAGGCTGCGACAAAGTAACTTTTCGCTCCTCTCCATCCATATATAAAACTCTATATACTGAACGTTCATTAGTAGAGTTAGCAGTGAAAAGTTGATGGGACTTCATGGCAACAAGGTTAAGCCTACATGGAGCAATTATTTCGTCATTGGGGTTAATGGAAACATTTAAAGCAGCCGCTACACGTGTAGCAGTAATACCCCCAAAAATAGGCCCAGAAGCAGCAAGGCGGCGTGCAACAAGTGCACCAAGGTTATACTTCGTGCTATGGTTCAGTGCAACATCAATAAAAGCAGGGTGGTAACTATAAATGTTGCTAGTGTTCTCCCTACCAAGGATACTAGTAGCAAGATAATAGTATCTAAGAGCAGGAAGTTGAATGTTCCTTTTTTCCTCGTTGGGATGAGCGACCGTCGTCATTGGTGATCTCTCGGTAGAGCCCCTGGAGGTCTGCTAGTCTATCTTGAATCCTGCTCGCTGTCCTGGTGGCGTTGATACCTATAATAGTACAAAAATCCACCAAGGACAAAGACATAGGACTACTATATAACTTGAATGCAACAGTTGGACCAAATTGTGTGTTCTGAAATTTAAAGCTTTTGTGAGAGTGGCATATTGAGGGTTTTCATCCTTTATAAAGTTGGTGAGACCAACTCTTTCAATAAGCATACAAAAGTCATCTAATAAACCTGCACTTCTTAAAAATGTACTGTAAGGAAAGCTAGATGGGTTAATGATGCCATCATCTCCTTCATCGTCAATAGTCGATGCAATAACATATTCATTATATGATGGCCTCGCTGAAGTGGATGAGCGCGAGGGCCTTGTCCTTCTAGGAGCATCACTCCTAAATATCTCTCCAAAATTATAACTATCCATCTCTGAAATTTTCAACAATCATCACAAAAATTAATTTCAAGCAACTATAAGGTGGAAACTACCATAGGGACCTATATGAGAGCTAAACATACATCAAAAACACATTATTTCTAATCAAATCAAGCATGCAAACTCACATAAGCTGTCACCTACAGTACCAAAATACTCAAGAAATACTTCACTAAACAAAATTCTACTTGGATCATCGGAGGAGTCACATACCGGAGATCAAACACACCAAATATCAGCACAAATGATGGGATGAAGGAGATCAAAAATCCAGAGGAAAAACAGCAAGAACACGGGTTCCAGGAAATGTTTTCAGTTTGGGAGGTGAGAGGGAAGACTTTGGCAGTGGAGAGAGTAAGTGGAGGGCCACCAGGGGGCTGACCACGCCACCCTGTGGTGTGCCTGACTGGTGGGTCCCTCTGGGGCCTTCCAGGTGGCTTTCTACCTCATTTTTTACGTAAAAATTTATTATAATTTTTCTTGAATTTTTCGAGAAACTTTATTTTTTAGGTATTTCCAGAATTTTAATAATTAATAAAAACCTGGAAAACGAAAGTGAAAACGTGGAAAACAAAACCAAAACTAGTACTACAGAGTTTCTATGACACTCTAATGAAAGAATATCCAAAGAAAACAAAGGTGGTAGTGGTGAAAACAAAAGTATGGGTGGTGAAAACATGCATAACCTCAGTAATCAGAGTGCAAACAATAGGAAAACATGCATAAGGATGGTGGAAAACATGATTGTACTCAATTAGCAATGTGATAACATAAGTAAACATAGTGAAAACATAATGGGGAAGGTGCAAACATAGTGAAAACACTACTCTCTTCATTTAAAATCATTTTGTTAACAAGGGTGATCAAGTCTTGCTACCAAAATAATTTTATATGAAACAAACTTTGTTTCTCACTAAATACTCATGTTACCTCAACCTTGATAGACATAGTCCCAATCATAATAATTTCGTATTCTTTCGGTGGCTTTGGAATAGGACATTGAAATTCTCCAATCTTGATGGTCTCAATATTTTCAATGGAATTTAGACCATATTTTCTATCAATCTTCTTGGGAAAATAAACAGTGTGCTCTTTATCATTAACATTAAAAGTAACTTTTCCTTGATTGCAATCAATAACAGCCCCTGCAGTATTAAGAAAAGGTCTTCCAAGAATAATGGACATATTATCATCTTCAGACATTTCCAACAGAACAAAGTCAGTTAATATTATACAATTATTAGCAACTTGAAGAGGAACATCCTCACAAATACCCACAGGAATAGCAGTTGATTTATCAGCCATTTGCAAAGATATATCAGTTGGTATCAATTTTTCTAGGAGGTGTCTTTTTTAGAAAAACAGGGAGGCATTCCCCGGTTCCATTGAATGAAACAAAAAACACCCGCGCAGTTCATTACAAGAGTTCAAGACAAGCTTAAAAGCATAAAAGTTGACAGTAGCTACCTCAATACAGCACCACGTGAGGGTGCAAAAGCAGGCACGCATGCCAAAACTAGAATGAAATCTAAAAGGAGAGACTTAGCTGGGGCAGCGAGGCACCGGGTTTCAGCTTCTTGAGAGGGACCTTCCCAGGTGGTGATGCCCAGGAGTCGTTCTGTTCCAGCGGGGAGGTAGGGCTGAGCAGCAGGAATTTCCCTCCGGAGGCGCCCGGGTCGCGGCTTGATGGGGGTGCAGAGGAGAGTGGCCTCGAGACAGTGCAAAGCGGCAGAGGAAGGCCTTTATGAATTAGACACAAAGCATCAGGGGCTCTCTCCGTTTGCGTTCGAGGAACAGACATAAGCTTTTCATTCTGTCCAAAGCCGGGCCCTGGGACAGAATTGACCAATTCTTCAGAGTCCCAAGTAGCAGTGAGATTACCTGCTTCATGTTAGACCAGGATGCATTATTAAAGACAAAATCATTTCTACTTTTCCACAAAGACCACAAAGCAGCTGCGGAAATAGAATTCAGAGCAGAGTTTTTGTTGTACGAGACCCAGAATCTGGCTACTGATTCATAGTCTCTGCTAGTTCTTTACCGAAAAAAACAGAAAGGACGCTCCAAATATTTCTAGCCACTACGCAGTCAAACATCAGGTGGTGGATGGATTCATTCTCGGTGCAGAAAACACAGTCCTCAGGGTATTTGAAATATCTTTTTTTAGGTTATCTCTAGTCTTGAGCTTGTTATGAGAGAGTTACCATAGGAAGATGTGAATTCTAGGAGGAACCTTCAGGTTCCAGATGGAGGGGATGAACACAGGTTTAATGCCTCGAAAGTTAATAACATGGTAGAGAGAGCTACTGGTATACACCCCTTTGTTCTCTAACTGCCATATTAGAGCATCCATCTCAGAAGACAAGGAGATGCTCTTGGCGATCTGCTCGAGTTCATACCAGGATTCCATCATCCTAGGGGAGAAAATCCTTCTAAATGAGAGTTTCAGGAGACTCCATCCCAAACCTCAGCGACAGTCCTTGACTGTTCATTGAAGACGGAGTAGATACCCCAAAACTGCACATCCAAAGGAGATGTGCCAAACCATGTATCTTCCCAAAATCTAATTTTCCCACCGTCCCCGATTTTCCATCTATAGTCAAACTTAATAGACTTGACAACAGATATGAGGCCCTTCCAAAAATGAGAGCAGCCAGCAGAGGAACAGGAGGTGTCTTTTATAGAGAGTAAAAGGCATGACACTAACTCCAGCTACTAAATCACACAGTAAAGTTCTAACATAATTGTTTTTAATAGAACAAGGAATATTTGGTATACCAGGATCTCCAAGCTTCTCAGGAACCTTGCCATTAAAAGAGTAATTAGCAAGCATAGTGGAAATTTCCTCATTAGGAATCTTCCTTTTGCTAGAGACAATATCTTTCATATATTTTGCACAAGGAGGCAATTTAATAGCATCAATTGAAGGAATTTGCAAGAACAAAGGTTTCATCCATTCACAAAACTTGTTATAATGTTCTTCTTCCTCAGATTTGTGTTTCTTATTAGGAAAAGGCATTGGTTTTTGTACCAAAGGTTCTCTCTCATTACCATGTTTATTAGCAATGAAATCTTCCTTAGTGTACTTTACAGTTTTAGTTTGCTTTTCAGGTTCAGCTACAGGTTCTTCTTTATCAGAAGCATCATTCTTTTCATTACAACTTTCAGTTTTAGCATCAGAGATAGATATACTATTAGGATCTTTAGCAAGTTCATAAGATTCTACAGCAGTTCTTTGTTTCTTCTTCTTTTTCTTCTTAGTATAAATAACAATATCATTAGTTTGCTGAGAATCTTGTTCAATTCTTTTGGGATGTCCCTCAGGATATAAAGGATCTTGTGTAGCAATACCACTTCTAGTTCTTATTTCATAAGCATGCTTTTCTTTAGAAGCATTGACTAGAAAATCTTTTTGCACTTTAGCAAGTTGATCAATTTGAGTTTGAACCATTTGAAAATGTTTAACAAGCATTTTAACATCATTAGAGGTTCTTTCTATAATACCATGCAAATTATCAATAGCTCTAGAGTTTTCCATTAGGTGGTTTTGCACTCTCATATTAAAATTATCTTGCTTAATAACATAATTATCAAATTCATCTAAACATTGATCAGGAGGTTTGTTATAGGGAATATCTCCACTATCAAAATATTAGAGAGAGTGTACCTCAATGGTGGATTAGTGAGGGATTGTCTTACATAATTCTTCTATAGGTGGAATATTCTTCACATAATCAGATTTAATATCCTTCTCTTGAAGAGATTTCTTGGCTTCTCTCATCACTTCATGATTTAATTCAATCATTCCCCTCTTCTTGGGTGTTGGTGTTGGTGTTGATACTGAGTAGGAGTCGGCTCAGGCTCAACCATAGTCCAATCATCATGATTTTAGCTTATTTTAGCCATTAATTCCTCAGCTTCTTCTGGAGTTCTTTGCCTGAAAACACAACCAGCACAACTATCCAGGTATGTCCTCGATTCAACAGTTAGTCCATTATAGAATATATCAAGAAGTTTATGATTTTCTAGATTATGCCCAGGTGTAGCCCTAACTAAAGAACATAACCTGGCCCAAGATACAGGCAATTTCTCTCCTTCCAATTGCTTGAAATTAAATATATTTTTGTAAAGCAGCATGTTGAGCACTAGCAGGAAAATATTTCTGAAAGGAAACATTAACCAAACCAATAGGACTATCAATAGATCCAGGAGACAAATTATTAAACCAAGTTTTAGATCCATCTTTTAATGAGAAGGGGAATATTTTAGCAACAAAGTAGCTACGTTTCTTAAGATCATCAGAGAATAAACTACTCAAAGAGGAAAGCTCATTCATATGTTTCATAGCACTTTCATTTTCAGTACCGCAAAAAGGTTCTTTCTCAACAATAGATATATAAGATAAATCAAGAGAGAAATCATAATCCTTATCCCTAATATTAATAGGAGAGGTGGCAAACTTAGCATCGCGGGATAATTTATATTTAACACATGACTTTCAATAAGACTTATAACAACATCTTTATCCTTCATAGCATGTATTTCATCAATAAGATCATCATTAAGATCAATATAGGAATCATAAAAATCATCACTAGGATTCTCTATAAGCTCAAGTGAAACAACAAGAGTAACAAGATTTTTATCAGGAGTTTTAGTGTTTGCAATAATTTTAGATTTAGCAATGGTAGCATCTAAGAAAGGACCGAGAGAACCACTCTCATCAAGCACAGTAGAAGCATCATCAAAAGTATCAGAAGTATTTTTATATACAGCAGAAGTAACAAGTGTAGCATGTGGTGGTGTAAGCAGCTTACTCATAACAGACGGTGAATCAAGAGCAACAGAGGTGTTCATAGTTGTACCTCTTCTTGTAGTGGATGGTAATATAGGAAACTTTCCATCACGATTCTTACCCATGATGAATGATGACAGTAGATAATAATACTCTACAGTGAGCTTGCAAATAAGGCTATGCTCCCCGGCAACAGAGCCAGAAAATAGTCTTGATGACCCACAAGTATAGGGGATCGCAACAGTCTTCGAGGGAAGTAAAACCCAAATTTATTGATTCGACACAAGGGGATCCAAAGAATATTTGTGAGCCTTAACAAGTGGGTTGTCAATTCACCTGCACCTAAAATTACTTTTGTTCGCAGTGGTTTATCAGTAGTAACAGTTTTATAGTAGCAGAAGTACTGAAATAATAGCAGCAGTGAGATGAAAACAACAGCACTTGTGTTTGAAGTAAACAGCGAGATTAAATACTGTAGGCATAGGGATAGATGAACGGGCGTTGCATGGATAAGATAGTTCATATAATAATCTAGACATGGGCATTGCAGATAAATAAGATAAAGCATCCAAGCACTAAGTAACCATAGGCATGTGTTCCGTAAATAGTCATACGTGCTCGCAATGAGAACTTGCACAACATCTTTTGTCCTACCAGCCTGTTTTCAGCGGGGCCTCAAGGGAACTACCGGTAATTAAGGTGTTCCTTTTAATAGAACACGGGAGCAAATCATTAACACTCTGTGAACACATGTGATCCTCACATCACAGCCATCCCCTCCGGTTGTCCCAATTTCTGTCACTTCGGAGCCTCGGGTTCCGGACAACAATATGTGTAAAAAACTTGCAAGTATGATCAAGAAACAATAATTATCATCGTGATTCAATAACATGTTCAGATCTGAGATCATGGCACTCAGGCCCAAAGTGGCAAACATTAAGCATAACAAGTTGCAACAATGTCAATAGCACTAATAGAGGATACTAGGCACTATGCCCTAACAATCACGGCATTATTACATGAACGATCTCATCCAATCCCTACCATCCCCTTCAGCCTACAGCGGGGAATTACTCACACATGGATGGGGGAAACATGGATGGTCGATGGAAAGGCGTTGGTGATGACTATGGCGATGATCTCCTCCACTTCCCCGTCCCGGCAGGGTGCCAGAACAGGAACTTCTGATCCCCGAATCGAGGTTCGGGGTGGCGGCGGAGCTACGGACTTCTTTCTGGAAAACTATCAAACGCCCTCGTGTTTTAGGGTTGAAGGCTATTTGTAGTCGAAGGGGGAGACCGATGGGGTGTGGGAGTGGCCCACACCACCTGCTAGCGCGGCCTAGGGGGGCGCCGGGGGGTGGTTTGGCCACCTCCTGGCCCCTCTCAGGGTCTCCTTCTGGCTCCCGGGGTCTTCTGGTGTTTTAGGGCCTATGGGATCTTTTCAGAGCAATTTCCCGAAAGTTGATTTTTCTGCACAAAAACGAGACACGAAAGTAATTCTGCTGAAAACAACGTTAGTCTGTGTTAGTTGCATTCAAAACACACAAGTTTAGAGTCAAACAATAGGAAAAGTGTTCGGAAAAGGAGATACGTTTTCGACATATCACCGGGGAGAGCTCCAAAACCCTCCCAATCTCGCATTAACGATGACGGCGGCCTCGTGTGTTTTTCGGGATGAAGTGGAATATATTTAGGGTTTACGTCCGGGAGGATTAAATAGGCGAAAGGGCAAAGGCGGTTGAGGCCTGGGGGGCCCCACACCACCCCATGGCACGGCCAAGGGGGGGCGCCGCCCTTTTGTTTGGCCCCCCTCCGGGTCTCGTCGGGACTCCGTGGAACCTTCGGGAATTCTAAGACTTCCGGGCTTCAAATTTTCAATTCCGATAATATTTCCAGAACAACTTTTCTCAAACTAAAAACAGCAGAAAACAGGGAACTGGCTCTGTGGCATCTTGTCAATAGGTTAGTCCGGAAAATCGATAAAAATGGAATAAAGTGTATAGAAAACATGTGGGGAAACAATAAGAAAACACCATGGAACATCAGAAATTAAGAATGCGTTTATGATGTACAACATCCCCAGGCTTAGTTCCTACTCGTCCTCAAGTAGGTAAACGATAAAAACACATAATTTTTGAGGTGACATGCTACCGACATAAACTTGATCATCAATAATGTAAAAGCATAAGTAAGCTGAGATCATAGAACTTAAACACAAGCATGCTAAATAGAACTTTAATAATAAAGGATAGCAATTACATTGCATCATGAGAAGTAACTCAAATAAAAGATCATGAATAACAATGCAACGAAAGATATACGTTTCTTTCAAGTATAGAGAGAACATGTCAAAGTGATATTTCGCTAGTCCTTAAGAGTGGGGAAAAAACTTAAATGCAAGGACACCTTCAAAGTTCATGAGGAAGACTAGAACAAATAATTAGAGAACAAGCAATAACACATCATGAATCAATTAATAATGTTTCTGGGACAAATGCACATAAACTCAGAATGGCAACTATGCTCTCTCAACTATGCATAAAGTTAGAAGATGGAGACTCGACATAAAAGTAAAAGAAAGGCTCTTCACAGTGGGAAGCATGGATCACTCATGTGCTAGAGATTTTATTTTATTAAATAGAGGTATAAAAACTTGACACTCCTCCCAACCATCTTTCACAAACCATGGCTAACCGAATCCTCGGGTGCCTGCCAACAATCACATTCCGTGGAGGAGTGTCTATATTTTAAGAGAGGTGTATGCTTATGTCAACGAATGGTAAATAAAAAATACAGTATGTCACAAGCCAACTAGACTCACAAGAGCGGCTCCCATAGAAGGACGCATATGGGTAGAAGGTCATCCATCTTTCTCTTTTGTTTACACAATTATGCTTTCACTGATAAATCAGGGGCAAAAATAGTGAAGAGAATTTGTCTTATTAATTTGGGGCTGGGCAACCCGCTGCCAGCTCTTCTATCATTGTATAGGCGGATGAAGCCACTAGTTCAGGGTGTGAAATTCCAATCAACAAGTGAGATAAAGATTATCTATTTACGTCCTCATCAGCTAAAACAGGAGCACAAAACAAGTGTAATTTTGAAAGTTTTAAAGGTAACACATGAGCAATTTACTTTGGAGTGGCGGTTAATTACCACATGTAGGTAGGTATGGTGGAAACAATGGGAAAACTTTGGTTTTGGGGAGTTGGATGCACGAGTAGACCTCATACTTAGTACAGGTGGAGGCTAGCAAAAGACTGGGAGAGACAAATCAAGAGAGCATAAGAGCCATAATCATGCATAGCGACATAAACATCATTAATCGAAGAATAAGTGATACCACAAGCTCAAAAAATAAATTATCATGGAGTCTATTCGTGACTGTTTCATAGTCATAAACATGGTGTGAGCATGCGCCAAGTCAACCAAATAAAACATTCAAAGGAGAACAGCACAAATTTATGCTTCAGTATGACAAGAACAACTCATGATTATTTCAATGGCACATTAAACACTCTCAGATATTTGAGGCTAATCATGCTACTAAATAAACACAAGGCTTTAAAACTAAAATAACATCTAGCATGATATGAAAAATTCTATCCACAATCTATACAAGTTTCTACTTGCACCGTTAAAAATTCTACCTCGAGCAGCAGTTTCTTTTCCAAACAAGCATCATACAAAACATGCTTTAACAAAAAACTCTCTAAGTGCTACAGAAAGCAAACATGAGAGGACTCACAAAACACTACTAAAACTAACATCTCTGAAGAAGAGATGCAATGAAAACGAGAGCTAAACAGGAATTTTGCAGTAGCTAGAAGAAAAACTAAGAATGCGAGCATAACGAGTATTCAAACGAAAAGCGGTGCGTTTCTCTCTCCGAAACAAGGAATTCTAGGGTCCAACTATATTATTGCAGCAACGAAAACAAAAGAAAACAAAAGAAAAAAAAACAGACGCTCCAAGTAAACTTCATAAGATGTGACCGAATAAAAATATAGTTTCACGAGAAGTAACCTGATAGATAGTTGATGAAGAAGGGGATGCCTTGGGAATACCCAAGCTTAGATGCTTGAGTATTCTTAAAATATACTTGGATGAACCACGGGGGCATCCCCAAGCTTTGCACCTTGCACTCTTATTGATCACATATATCATCTCTTCTCTTGACCCTTGAAAACTTCCTTCACACCACACTCAAACAGTAATTCGCATTAGAGGGTTAGTGCAACAATTAAAAATCCATTTTTTTCTGTATGGCACAAGTGCTATTGATACTTATAACATTATCTACAGCCACTGATGTTTCTTGAAGCAAAGAAATCCACTTGACATCACAAAAGAGCAAATGCCAAGAAAAATGGCAGAATCTGTCAAAACCAGAACAATCTGTAAAGATTAATTTTTTAGAGGCACTTACGTTGCTCAGATCGAAAAACTTAAGGAACGCAAAACTTGCGTTATTAGCCGAGGAATAATAAAAAAATATTTAGATCATTCTGATCTTCCTGGGTTTTATATGATTTTTTACGGTGTACAGCACAAATCTGTTTCCTGCGCAGAAATCCGAAAACCAACTCCAACTCTCGTCGGAAACCTTACTTGGCACTACTAAAACATGAAAATAAATATACAAAGGAGTTGCTACAGAAGTATACAACCCTTTTACTCAAACAAAATAGAGAAAAACAAAGCAAAAAATAAAACCATGGGTTATCTCCCAAGAAGTGCTTTCTTTGACGCCTTTTAGCTAGGCCGAGAAAAGTGGAATCAAGTATTTTCAAGTGAATAAGCATCCAAATCAAGATTGGGAAATTCCTTAATAATGCATTGTATTTTATCTAAGTGAGTTTCAGAGGATCCACTCTTAGAACTTTTAGGCTTACTATCTTCATCAAATAAATTCTCTCGAACAATCCAATCAAAATTCTTTTCTTGGGCTTCATGCAGTGCTATCAATTTAAAGGGGATTGGTATGTTATCCTCCTTTTCATCATTGGATTAAGTTTTTTCTAGAGAACCAATAATATCTACACATGGGCCAAGCATATTGAAATGATCAAAGACTTTTCTAGCTTCTATAGCAACATCTCCATATTCTTTAAGCATGGCTTCTAAGATAAAGTTTCTTTTCTCAACATCTTCAATGTTATTCAAGTTGAGGAACATATGTTGTAATATGGTATGGAGGTTAACAAACCTAGCTTCTATCATGTGAACTAAACAAGTTGCAGTAGTCTCGTAATTAGGAGCAAGTTCTACTATGGATTTTTCCTCAAAATTACCATGCTTACTAACATGATCAAAGAATTCTTTAATACTGTCCTTTCCAAGTATAGAACCACTTCCTACCGGCAAATCTTAAAGGGTAAACTTAGGGAACAACATGATGAAAGATAACAACGAAGTAACAAAAGTAACAACTAGAATAAGAACTAATTTTTTTGTTTTTTTTTATAAAGAGAAGCAGACAAGACAAAATAAACTAAACTAAGCAAAACTAAAACAAAGTACAGAGATTGAAAGTGAGAGACTCCCCTTGTAGAATTTCTCTTCCTCCTCGGCAACGGCGCTAGAAAATAGCTTTTATGCTGCAGGTCTTGCACTCGTTGGGAAACCCCAAGAGGAAGGTATGATGAGCACATCAGCAGTTTTCCCTCAGAAAGAAACCAAGGTTTAATCGACCAGTAGGAGGAAGGAGTAACTTCAGAAGGTTGAAGCAGCTGAGATGGCAGGGCGCACTACCGGTTCAGAAGCAACGTGGAACCTACACAACACAATCAAATCACTTTGCCCCAACAAAGCAGTGAGGTTGTCAATCTCACCGGTTTTGTTGAACACAAAGAGGTTAAACGTATAGTGTCGAAAACAGTAGGAAAGCAGTATGAAAGCAATAAGTGTTTTATCAGTATGAGGAAGAAGGACCGGGGTCCACAATTCACTAGTGATGTCTCTCCGTGAAAGATAAATAACATGTGTGGTGAACAAATTACACCTGGGAAATTGACAGAAATGAAGGCTGCACCATAGTGCATATGCAAGACATAAAGATTACTATGTGATTCATGTGGGCATTACAAAAAAATACAGATACCGTCATCCAACTACATCTATGTCTAATAATCCACCCTCCCAATATCATCCGAACAAACGTTGGGTATTAAGTTGCAAGCAACATATTATCGTTGTAAGCAAAGTGTGTAATGTAAACAATGTAAACTAGGTAAACATCGCTTTTTCTCCCTAATGGAAACAACACATCCTCGATCTGTCACGCTTCTGTCACTCGAGCACAGATGAAAAGGAGGCATGAAACCACTATCGAGCATAAATACTCCCTCTTGGAGTTACTAGGATCTACTTGGCCAGAGAATCTACTAATAACAGAGAGCATGCAAGATCATAAATAACATATGCATGAAGATAACATGATAGATTGATAATCAGAAGACATAGCATTCAACATTCATCATATCCTAGCAAACACAACATGTAGCATTACATAAAGATGATCTTGATCATGTTAGGAAGCTCACAAGATCTAAACATGAGGTACAAAGTGGAGAGAACAACCATCTAGCTACTGCTATGGACTCGTAGTCCTGGGATGAACTACTCACGCATCACTTCGGAGGAGGGCATGGTGGTGTACACCCCTCCGGTGATGAATTCCCCTCCCGGCAGGGTGCCGGGGAGAGCTCCTAAACCCTCCCGATCTTGGGATGACGATGACGGCGGACTCAGGTGATTTTCGGGACGAAGTGGGATATATTTACGGTTTACGTCTCAGGGGGATTAAATAGGCGAAAGGGCAAAGGCGGTGGAGGCTTGGGGTCCCACACCACCCCCTGGCGCGGCCAGGGGGCGTCGCCCTATGGTGTGGGACCCCTGAGGCCCCCCTCCGGGTCTCTTCGGGACTCCGTGGAACCTTCGGGAATTCTAAGACTTTCATGCTTTGAATTTTCCAATTCCGAGAATATTTCCAGAACAACTTTTTTGAACCTAAAAATAGGAGAAAACGGGGAACTGGCTATGTGGCATCTTGTCAATAGGTTAGTCCGTAAAATTGATAAAAATGGCATGAAGTGTATAGCAAACATGTGGGAAACAATAAGAAAACAACATGGAACATCATAAATTAAGGATACGTTTATGATGTATCAGTATCACACCTTTAGCTTTCACCTTTTTACCATTTAGCAGAGCCATATCATGAGTAGAGAAGTTATTATATAGGATGGTTTGCAGTATGGAAGTATATCTCCCTTAGTTGGTTATCGATGTATCCCTTGTTTTGAGTTGCCGGTATGGAATATTAATGAGAAGTTTCATCATTTACTTCTACACTTTATTTTAGTTTGCAAATTTTGTTATATAGTTGATCTTGTTATTAGTATTAGTATCAATATTGGAGCATCAACTTCATCTAGTTGGTTTTGGCAAACTTAGCATTGGTCAGTAACAACAATACTTTGAGGCTTAAGTAGAAAAGAGGGAGTTGCATGTAGATATATTATTCCATGATCTTTCTTTCTTGTTGGCTCATAAGCTTAGTATTCTAAAGTTAAGATTATTTGTACTTCCAAGGAAGATTGCATGATTGGTTCTATCATATGTATATTTGTTTGTTTTACCTGAACTCTTATGCTTGCTACCTAGCCTTGCTAACCAAAAATCTGTACTCATAGTGAATGCTTCTCGTGCATCCAAACCTTGAGACCTAAAACCATGCCTTTTGTGTCCACCATACCTACCTATATGTGGTATTTCACCGCCACTCCAAATAAATTGCTTGTGTGCTACCTTTAAGCCTTCAAAATTACACCTGATTTGTGCCCCCATTTTAGCTCATGAGGACGTAAATAGATAATCTTTATCTCACTTGTGATTGGACTTTACACACCTGGAATAGTGGCGTAATCCTCTTATCCAAATGATAGAAGAGCTGGTAGTGGGGTTCCCAGCCCCAAACTTAATCACTACAAATTCTCTTCACTATTTTTCCCCTGATTTATCGGCCAAAGCATAATTGTGTAAACAAAATAGAAAGAGGGATAACCTTCTATAACAGTTGCGTCCTTCAATGGGAGTCGCTCTTGTGAAGTCTAGTTGTCTTGTGATGTACTGCATTTTCTTTTTGCCATCCGTTGACATAGACATACACACCTACGCCTAAAAATTTAGACACTCCTTCATGGTATGTGATTGCTTGCAGGCACCCGAGGATTCGGCTAGCCATGATTTGCGTAAGAAAGGTTCGGAGGAGTGTCAAATATTTTATGCTTTATAGATGTTTACCAAATGAAAAGCTCTAGCACATAAGTTAATCACTGCTTCCTTCTGCGAAGGGCCTATCTTTTACCTTTATGTTGAGTCAGTAAACCTACTCCTTTCTGTCTTAAGCAAGCATTTGAGTTATTTTGATCCATCCATCTATATGTTGATATACTCAATCATGTCCTTTATTTTTCCTTGTTTAGTACAAATATTTTTTTCTGAATGAATACCACTTTGAAAGTTATCAATGACTGCAAAGAGACTGTTATGATTGAGCATGATAAACTCTGTAATATAAGCTCTAGTATAAAGACTCTGATCGAAAATTAAGTACAATCTGTTAATTGTTCTCTGACCAAGAATGAAGTTTGCCTTCACCAATTATGTTTTCCTTTTGCACCTTTATTGTGATTCCCTCTACTTGTTTCAAGTTTAATTATGTGAGAGGAAGTTGTTATCTAAAATGACTAGTGTATTGATACATGCGATGCTTCTTGTCCGTATTTTATTTATCGACACCTCACTCCATAAACCTGTGGTCATGTTTACTGAATTCAGTTTCACTTGAGGACAAGCGAGGTCTAAGCTTGGGGGATGATGTCTACGCACGCTTCTATTCTTGTAGACAGTGTTGGGCCTCCAAGTGCAGAGGTTTGTAGAACAACAGCAAGTTCCCTTAAGTGGATCACCCAAGGTTTATCAAACTCAGGGAGGAAGAGGTCAAAGGTATCCCTCTCAAGCAACCCTGCAATTACGATACAAGAAGTCTCTTGTTTCTCCAACACACCTAATACAATTGTCAGTTGTATAGGTGCACTAGTTCGGTGAAGAGAGAGTGAAATACAAGCAATATGGAGGATTATAAGTGATAATAGCAATCTGAAATAAAAATGACAGCAAGCAAACATGTAGCAGAACTGGTTGTAAACGGTGTTTCAATGCTTAGAAACAAGGCCTAGGGATCCTACTTTCACTAGTGAACACTCTCAACAATGATAACATAATTGAATGCATAAATATCATCTCTTCACTATGCTTCTCCGAACCACTCTCCAGTCGGATAACGAACACTAATCCATGCATAGGGCTGTAACAGCACTCCTCAAGTCTGTATTCCCTCTCTAGGGAACCCCACGTTGTCACTATGAGCGCCCCAAATTAGTACTAAACAAACGCCACAATTTCATAGGGTCATCCAACACAAGATATAAATATCATGCTAAACCACACAGTGCACACACTGTCACCATCGTGATCAAAGTGTCTACGGAGATCTAATAACAAAACCACTTGAGTAGCAAAACAGATGAGAGTAATATCTACTTATTCAACTAGATTACAAAGCTCGGGATCACATAAAGATCACACCATGGGAAAGAGAGATGAAACACATAGCTACATGTAGAGCCCTCAGCCCAGGGGGTTAACTACTCTCTCCTCATCATAGGAGACAACAACGGTGATGAAGATGGCGGTGAAGTCGATGGAGATGGCTCCGGGGGAACTTCCCCTGTCCCGGCAGGGTGCCGAAACAGAGATTTCTGTCCCCTGAAACTTGTTGGCGGTGGTGGTGGAGCTATGGAACTTTTCGTGGAAAATGGATGATGTTTTTAGGGTTTATGCCTCGGGGAGAATAAATAGGCGAAAGGGCGATGTCGGTGGGTGGCCAGGGGGTCCACACCACCTGGTGGCACCCTTCGGGTCTCTTCTGGACTCCGTGGATCCTCCAGGAATTCTAAGACTTCTGGGCTTTGAATTTTCTAATTCCAAGAATATTTCGAGAACAACTTTTCTAAAACTAAAAATAGCAGAAAACAGGAACTGGCTCTATGGCATCTTGTCAATAGGTTAGTCCCAGGAAATCGATAAAAATGACATAAAGTGTAAAGAAAACATGTAGAATATGGCATGAAAACAACATGCAACATCAGAAATTATGGATACGTTTATTACGTATCAACATCCCCAATCTTAGTTCCTACTCGTCCTCGAGTAGGTAAACGATAAAAACAAATAGTTTCTAAGGTGACATGCTACCAACATAAACTTGACCATCATAGTAATGTAAAGAATGTAAACTAGGATCAAATGAATAAAGGTTGTGGTTTATAGTTGATATCAAATAGAATAATGTATAAACCATTATGAAGATCAAAGTAAAACCTTTCAATGAATCAATACTAAAAGACAACCAACCGTGCAAGGTTTATTAGAGATGATTTAAGATTCACGAACAACAATATAATCATCAAGGCATTAAACTCTCACAACAACTTCTGTTAGGATCAAGTCAAGTGACAACAATATGCACGTAGGAAAATCATTAAAATATTTGTGCACTCAAAACAAGCAAGCGTTCTGTATTGGTACCTGGCACCAGGATGTTATCTCTAAAAGAACATTATAGGGGGTTTGGATGGTCAATGGAAGAAAGTCTCACACAACTGAAAGTGATCATTAGACAAGAGGAAGTCTTATAATCAAAGTTATGCAAGGAGTAGTGATTGCCACACAACGTATGCACATAGAGCTATAAGTGTATGAAATATCTCCAATGGAACTAGTGGGGATGCATACAACTTGCTCACTCACGAAGACCTAGAGCACTTTTGAGGAGGATCGTCATTGGAATATACAAGCCAAGTTCTATAATGTAAGTTCCCCACGTAGTTATGCAAGTCATAATATGAAAACTCTCTCCAAACATAAGTAATGATGCTAACCAAGCACAAGTGTGGAATAAATGATAGTAGTGTTTCCCCCTCTCTCTTTATTATCTCTCTTTTGCCCTTTCTTTCTTTTTTCTTTTTGGTCTTTTCTTTTTATATATAACCTCACTGGTAGGGGCAACACTCTATTTTACAATGAATCATCACACTTTTAGTACTCATAACTCAAAGTGAAATATCTTTGATGTATATAAAACTAAATGCTCCTGCCAGTGTAGCAGTATTCAAAATAAGAATGGAGCATGTAACAAGTAACATAATGATGATGGATGTTGTATGGACATATATC
This sequence comes from Alopecurus myosuroides, assembly GCA_028641055.1. Lineage (NCBI taxonomy): Eukaryota > Viridiplantae > Streptophyta > Magnoliopsida > Poales > Poaceae > Alopecurus > Alopecurus myosuroides. The sequence continues at coordinate 99,463,174 of CM054061.1, forward strand.
TCAGAATGGCTATGGAAATGCCATGGTAGGTAGGTATGGTGGTTGTTTTGGGGAAGATATTTTTTGGCTTATGTGTAGAAGAGAAATGTTCTCCCACGGGGTTTGGGTGCACTGGCAAAGGTTGCACCAACTCTCAATGTGAGAATGAGCAATGCACAGTACCGAAGAGGCTAGCAAATATGGATGGTGGAAGTGTCAGAAAACCATAACATAGAACTCACAAGTTAAAATATTACAACTAACATTATGATATTACAAGGCATAATGAAAATCACTCCAAGAGGGTTTGTGGCAGTGACAAGTCACTGTTAGCTACCCCGACCGTAGCGCGTAACAAAGAGCCATTACGATTGTTATCGGCAGATGTAGTCATATACCATTATCCTATCAACTGGTTATTTGAGTGTGGCACAGTGTCAAGATTTTAGACCAACCATTAATTGTTTATACTTCACTAAACAACAAGTTTACCATTAAGCATATTAATATCTCAAAACAACAGCAAATAATCAAGTGAAATAGTTTAGTGATCTACAAGAATATGCAAGATTTTTTGTTATACCATCTACCACATGTAGCATTTTCTATTTCCATCAAGCACCACTCAACAAAAACTCTCCAACTAATATAGAAATGAAACAAGATAGTACTAACATAACTCTACTAGAACTAACAGCTCTGAAAAAGAGATGCATGAAAAACGGGAGATAAAATGGATTTGCAGCAGCTAGAAGAAAAACTAAGAATACGAGCATAACGAGTATTCATATGAAAAAGCGGAGCGTGTCTCTCTCTCAACACAAAGAATGATAGGTTCCATCTAAGTTTATTCCAGCCAAGAAAACGAAAGAAAAGAAAACAGAAGCTCCAAATATAAAAAATATCATATGATGTGACCGAATAAAAATATAGTTTCACTAGAAGTGACCTGATAAATTGTTGATGAAGAAGGGGATTCCTGGGCTTCCCCAAGCTTAGACGCTTGAGTCTTCTTAGAATTTTATGGTATGAACCACGGGGGCATCCCCAGGTTTTCTCCTTGCACTCTTCTTCATCACATTATATCACCCTCTTCTCTTGACACTTGAAAACCTCCTTCACACCACACTCAATGTAAGTCGCATTAGAGAGTTAGTGCACAATAAAAAATTAACATGTTCAGCATGGACACAAGAATTATTGATACTTTTAAACATTATCTACAACCACCGATGTTTCATGAAGCAAAAAAATCCACTCAACATAGTAAAAGAGAGAATGCAAGTAAAAAGGCAGAATCTATCAAAACCAGAACAGTCTGTAAAGACGAATTTTTTCGGGGCACTTACGTTTCTCAAATCGAAAAATGCAACGAGCGAAAAACGTTTCAGAATTAGCTGAGAAATAAGCAAAAAAAAATATCATGTCATTTTGATGTTTCTGTGAATTATGCAATTGTTTACGGTGGACAGCAGAAATCTGTTTCCTGCGTAGAAATACAAAACCAACACCAACTTTCGCTAGAAACTTTACTTGGAACTACTAATACATGAAAATAAAGATACAAAGGAGTTGCTACAGAAGTATACAACACATTTACTCAAAGAAAACAGAGAAAAACAAAGAAAAAATAAAACCATGGGTTATCTCCCAAGAAGTGCTTTTCTTTAAAGCATTTTAGCTAGGCATGATAATTTGAGAAGATGCTCACATGAGAAATATGAATTGAAGCAAAAGAGAGCATCAAGAAGAAAATGTAAAACAAATTTAAGTCTAACCCACTTCCTATGAAAAAGAATCTTGTAGAACAACAATTCAATAAAGCACAAAGTAACAAGCATAGGAAAGCAAAACAAGTGCAACTTCAAAATTTTCAGCATAAAGAGGGGAAACTTAATATTATTGAGATGCATAAGACTATGTTTCCCTTTCTCATAATAACTTTTAGTAGCGTCATGAATGAAATTAACAATATAACTATCACGTAAAACATTATTATCATGAGCCACATGCATAAAAGAATTATTACTCTCCACATAAGCATAGTCATTCTCATTAATAGTAGTGGGAGAAAATTCAACAAAATAGCTATCATTATTATTATCATCACCATAATCATCAAAAATAGGAGGCATGTTGTAATCATAACTAATTCTCTCCTCAATAGTAGGTGGACTGAAAATAGCATGTTCATCACTGTAAACATCATATATAGAAGGCATATCATGATCACAATAAAATTTATCATCAATAGTAGGTGGAATTAGAATACCACAATCATTATAATCATCATATATTGGAGGCAAAGTATAATCAAATAAAATTTCCTCCTCAAAACTTGGGGGGACTAAAAATATCATATTCATCAAAACCAACTTCCCCAAGCTTAGACTTTTCCATAGCATTAGCAATAATGGTGTTCAAAGAATTCATACTAATAACATTTCTACTAGCACAAAAATAAAGATCCATATGTTTTTAATTTTCTCTTCAAACACATCATGTCCTAATTCAAGATAAATATTATAAAGCTCTCTCATATTTTTGTTGTTTTCCATTAAGCCTAACTAGTGAAAATAAAAACAAGAAACAAAAAGATATAATTGCAGAATCTAAAGGAAATAACTTCGAGGTCTCACAAAGGATGTGAGTATATTTTACCTTACCTCCCCGGCAACGACGCCAGAAAAGAGCTTGATGTCTATGCACGCTTCTATTCTTGTAGACAGTGTTGGGCCTCCAAGTGCATAGGTTTGTAGAACAACAGCAAGTTTCTCTTAAGTGGATCACCGAAGGTTTATCGAACTCAAAGAGTAAGAGGTCAAAGCTATCCCTCTCAAGCAACCCTGCAATTACGATACAAGAAGTCTCTTGTGTCCCCAACACACCTAATACAATTGTCAGTTTATAGGTGCATGATCCGTCATAAATGTATCCTTAATTTCTGATGTTCCATGTTGTTTTCTTATTGTTTCCCACATGTTTGCTATACACTTTATGTCATTTTTATCGATTTTCTGGACTAACCTATTGACAAGATGCCACAGAGCCAGTTCCCCATTTTCTGTTGTTTTTAGTTTCAAAAAAGTTGTTCTGGAAATATTCTCGGAATTGGAAAATTTGAAGACCGAAAGTCTTAGAAATCCGGGAGGTTCCTTGGAGTCCCGAAGAGACCAGGAGGGGGGCCACACCATAGGGTGGCACAGCCCCCTAGTCGCGCCAGGGGGTGGTGTGGGGCCCCTGATCCACCACTGCCTCTGCCCTTTCACCTATTTATTCCTCCCGAGGCGTAAACCCTAAAACAATCCCACTTTCACCCGAGAAACACCCGAGGCCGCCGTCACCATCATCCCGAGATCAGGAGAGTTCTAGAGCTCTCCCCGGCACCCTGCCGGGAGGGGAATTCATCACCGGAGGGGTCTACACCACTATGCCCTCCTCCGAAGTGATGCGTGAATAGTTCATCCCTGGACTACGGGTCCATAGAAGTAGCTAGATGGTTGTTCTCTCCACTTTGTGCCTCATGTTTTGATCTTATGAGCTGCCTAACATGATTAAGATCATCTCTATGTAACGCTACATGTTGTGTTTGCTAGGATCTGATGAATGTTGAATGCTATGTCTTCTGATTATTAATATATCATGTTATCTTCATGCTTATGTTATTTATGATCTTGCATGCTCTCCGTTGTTAGTAGATGCTCTGGGCAAGTATATGCTAGTAACTCCAAGAGGGAGTATTTATGCTCGATAGTGGGTTCATGCCTCCTTTGCATATGTGCTCGAGTGATAGAAACATGACAGATGGAGGATGTGTTGTTGCCATTAGGGAGAAAACAACAATGCTTTGTCTAAGGATGATGTTATTGTTTACTTTACACACTTTGCTTACTACTATTATCTGTTGCTTGCAACTTAATACCCAACGTTTGTTCGGATGATATTCGAAGGGTGGATTTTTAGTCATAGATGAAGTTGGATAACGGTCTATGTATCTTGTTGTAATGCCCGCATAAATCACATAGTAATCTTTATGTTTTGCGTATGCACTACGATGCAGCCTTCATTCTGTCAATTGACCAGCTGTAATTCGTCCACCACACATGTTATTTATCTTTCACGGAGAGACACCACTAGTGAACTGTGGACCCTGGTCCTTTTTCCTCATATTTATAAAACACCTACTGCTTTCATACTGCTCTCATACAGCTTTCATACTATTTTCCACACGATACGTTTCACCTCTTTGTGTTCAGCAAAACCGGTGAGATTGACAACATCACTGCTTCGTTGGGGCAAAGTGATTTGATTGTGTTGTGTAGGTTCCACGTTGCTTCTGAACCGGTAGTGCGCCCTGCCATCTCAGCTGCTTCAACCTTCTGAAGTTACTCCTTCCTCCTATTGGCCGATTAAACCTTGGTTTCTTACTGAGGGAAAACTGCTGCTGTGATCATCATACTTTCCTCTTGGGGTCTCCCAACGAGTGCAAGACCTGCACCATCAGTGCACTAGTTCAGCGAAGAGAGAGTGAAATACAAGTAATATGGATGGTTATAAGTGATAATAGCAATCTGCAATAAAAATGGCAGCAAGCAAACATGTATCGGAACTGGTTGTAAATGGTGTTTCAATGCTTAGAAACAAGGCCTAGGTATCCTACTTTCACTAGTGAACACTCTCAACAATGATAACATAATTGAATGCATAAATATCATCTTGATACGTCCATTTTGCATCACTATTTTATATCGTTATTTTATGTTATTCATCCATATATTTCATGTTATGATGCATTACTTATGGTCTTTCATCTTATTTTGCATGATTCATAATTTTTGGAGAATAAACACCGGGACCAGAAATCTGATGGAAAAAGCACCGTCAAGATACCCTATTTCAGAAGATCAGAAGAAGAGGGGGGATACCGGAGAGGTCTTAGAAGTCCCGAGGAGGAAGGTAGCCAGAAGGGCAACCAGAGGGGAGCCACGGGGGGCACACCATGGGGTGGCGCCCCTTGGCTGCGCCGCCAGGTGGTGTGGCCACCCTGGCCCACCTCTAGTCGTCCCCTTTCGCGTACTTGACCCCGAGGGAACCCTAATACCGAGAACATCATCGAAGAAATATTCCACCGCCGCCTCGGGGCAAAAAACAACAGAGAGAGAAAAGCTCTACGGTAGGGAGAAATCTGCCGGGGAAATTCCTCCCCGGAGAGGGGGAATCATCGCCATCGTCACCGTCATCGCTCCGGGCATCATCAACATCGTCATCGTCATCATCATCACCACCAGCACCATCACCATCACCGTCCACCTTCACCCTGCTGTAACAATTAGGGGTCTTTACCGTTGTTCTTCACTAGATCTCTCTCCCGGTGTGGATTACTTATTAGTAGTTGATGCTTGTGAGATTTAGCGGTGTTTACACTTTATGACCAGATTGTTATTCACCATTATATCACCTCTTATTATGATCCATATGATGTCTTGTGAGTAGTTTGTTTAGTTCTTGATGACATGGGAGAAGTCATGATGTTAGTAGTGGAATTATGTTGAAGTAATATCTAGTAGTTTGATATTTAAGTTGTGGTGTTATTCTTCTAGTGGTGTCATGTGAACATCGACTACATGATACTTCACCTTTATGGGCCTAGGAGGATACATTGTGTATTTGGCTACTAATTGTGGGGTTGCCGGAGTGACAGAAACCTAAACCCCCGTTAGGAAACCGATGCACGAGGGAGTGTAGGATCTCGAAGTTCTAAGGATGTGGTTAATTTATCTTAATTACTTTCTTGTATTTACGGGTGCTTACGAGGGGTATAATCACAAGTATGTATTAGTTTTAGTTGGGAGGTTCATTAGCATAGGTTCACCCACACAACACCTATCGAACCAATAAATATTAATCAACCACATGAAACGAAAGCACTTGACGAAATTCCCATGTGTCCTCGAGAACGTTTGGTAATCATAAGTACAACAACCGTCTTGTTCTTTGCTCTCAAAAGGATTGGGCCACTCGCTGCAATATTATTTACCACACTTTATTTACTCGTACTTTATTTGTCTGCTATATCCAACCTGCTTGTCAACACCTTCTGCTCCTTGTTGGGTTTGACACTCTTATTTATCGAAAGTACTACGATACACCCCCTATACTTGTGGGTCATCAAAACTATTTTCTGGCCCCGTTGCCGGGGAGTGAAGCGCTATTTCTAAGAGAACTTTTAATGTGAGTGTTGTTTTTATTTTTGTGTGCTGCTTTATTTCATTATGGAGAATTATTTTGGTTCTCTGTTTAGGGGTACTACTAATACTGCTAGGGTAGTAAGTGACCTGTTATCTGCTGAATTAGATCCTTATAAAATACCTATGAAAATTGTTGGACGTGTTATGGATAACTGCTATTATGGAGATGGAACTGTCCATCCTGGTGATCATTTTCTCTTTATACATGAAATATGCGAGTTATTCAGGTGCGCAAGTATTACAATGGATCAAGTCAAAAGGAAATTATTCTCTTTATCACTGAAAGGTAGAGCTGCTGAATGGTTTAAAAAACTGAAGAATGGTGAATCTATTGGATGGGAGTAAATTGTACCTCTCTTTTATTCTAAATTATATCCTCCTAGTGAGACTCATAAAGACCGGAATCAAATATATAATTGCTGGCCTCATGATAAAGAGAGTATTTCCCAAGCGTGGGGGATAATGAAGTTATTAATGCTTAAATGCCCCATTCATGAGCTCCCGAGTAATATTTTTATCAATAATTTTTATGCAAGGCTTTCTCTTCGTGATAAGGATTTATTGGATGCTTCTTGTTCTGGATCATTCACACGTATGAAGGAAGAAGTTAAATGGGATCTTCGTGACGTATTCAAGAAAACACTGAAGTATGGGAGAATGACAAAGGTAGAAAGTCAGGTATAAATTATGATTGTGAATGCATTAAATCTTTTAAGGGAACTGCTGATTTCTATAATGTTAGTGTTGTTTGTGGTCTTGATTCTCAAATATTTGCAAATTGTCTTAAATCCTTTGCTTCCTATCTTGATATTCCTAAAAAGGAGTTGAGAAAGTATCATGCACCTTATAAAGATATTGTTCCTGCTAGAAATATAGAAGTGCATGCTCTTAATCCTGCTGTGCCTGAGCCTTATATTGAGAAAATGCCCTTCTCTGCTAAGGTAGAAGAACACTCTATTTTAGCTAGTGTGGTTAACAAGAGTATAAAGAAATCTATTGAACCTGATGAACAAATAACTGTTGCACTTGCAGTAGCAATAATGAAAGACCTTACCTATGGAAACGTAGAGGATGAATCAATTGTCTTTTTTGAGGATGACGAAGGGATGGATCCTGGACCTATCGGGTGAGCCTACCCGGTCCAAGGCCCAAGCCCCAAGCTCTAAGGGAGATGTCGTGGACAGTTCTAGAAGGCCCAATCAAGGCCCACCCGCAAAACCTTGCGGGTTTAGAAAGGAAACTTGTAACCGACTTTAGGTTAGGGTTTGTAACCACCTCGGGGACGGTTTGAGACCTGGCCACCTATATAAGGCCAGGAGAACCGCCGGGAGGGGGACCAAGCAATACCGCACCACCTAAGCCTTGAGATTGAGATCTACTCTCGACTTGAGCACCCCCACTGTAACTGATCTATTGCGCTAATACAGATCGACAGAAGCAGGAGTAAGGGTATTACCTCTACGAGGGCCCCGAACCTGGGTAAATTGTGCCCCCTGTTAGCCGATGATTATCACCAGCGCCTACTCGTTCTCCTACTCGAAACCCTATCGGTTCACCCGAGGGACTTGTTGAGATGCATATTCAACAATTGGCGCCGTCTGTGGGAACGGCGGGTGCTGGATCTACGGCATCTTCGGCCTCATCGTCACAAAAATTCAACTGGAGCCCCGGAACTTCAACTCCAACCGATCCAATCCGAATCGGGTCAGTCATCGTCGCGCCCCACTCGCCGGAATCGCGCCCGGCGTTCAGCGACCTGGAGAAAAGCGTCACCCTGACGTTTGGGAGCTTCCAATTCTACGCCAACAAAGCGGGGATCCTGAAATTCCCCGATAAACCAATCTCGAAGGATCAGACTCTGAGTCAGTCTCGAAGCCTGAAGCTGTCGACTCGCTACCCAACTACACGAGTCGCGACCTAGCAAAAAGCGGCGAATCCATCCGCCTAAGCACTCACAACTTCCACACCATCTCTACGGAGGAACCTATCGGGTTGGGAAAGCTCTCCAATCCACGCCTAGGACTCACGGGCCATATCTGGCTCAGGTCTGCATGGCAGGATCAACTGACCCACCCGAAGAGACGGAAGAGAGCGGGAAGGAACGCGAGCACATCAAAGTATCGCGGGCAGCCTGGCTCAAGGCGAAAGCGGCCATACACTCAGCCAAACCAATTGAATAAGGATCCCCTCAGGAAGATCTAATCGCATACCACTACCATCTAGTGAAAGAGGCAACATTAATCAAAGAAACTCGCAAGGATCTGGCCGAGCGCAAAAAGCTAGCGGACGAGTCAAGCCAGCGCCGTGCGACACTCTCCAAGATATATTCTGTAGGGAACCATCCCGGAAGGAAGAGACACGTCTCGAAAACTGCAGCAATGGATGGTGAATCTCTGAGCGGGATCAGCAAGACACTTGAAACCTCCCTCATGCGCCTCGACGATGACGGCAACGTGCACCCGACAACTCCCACCGCCGCGGTTCTAGCCGCAGCCACATACCTGCAGGCGAACCAGCCAGGGGAGAACGACCCCCGCGCGGAGCAATACAGGCAAGTCGAGAAGGGGTTGGGCATGGCAGCCGCAAGACTCGCGGCTCAAAACCGCAGGAGCACGACTGAAAAGGAGGCTGAGAAAACCCCTCGGAAAGACAAAGCAACGCACCGCGGACGCGGGAGTACATCACCTAGAAGAGAGAAGTCACCCCGGCGCGCCTGAGGAAAAGAAGCTCGATGACGTGGTGAAAGCCCGAGTAGCAGCGATGACAGACCGAGGGATTGAGATCGGAGCTCGCGGCATCACAGCAGCCGCTCGCGACACCGCAACAGGGAGCCGCGGAAGGAGGTCGATCGCGACTAGCCTGGATACAACACGCGATCTGACATCGCGCAAAACAAAGTCGACAAGGACCGAGCAGCCAGGAACCGCGCGCGCTCCCCATCCACCTCTTCTGACGAAGAGGCCTGCGGTGCACTATGCTTCACTCGCGACATCCACGAGGCACCAATGCCCAAGAGGTTTAAGCTTACTACGGAAGTGCCAAAATACGACGGTTCGCTGGAGCCCAAGTCCTCGCTGTCGGATTACCTCACGGCAGTAAAATGCCAACGTGGGAACAAGACCGCAGCTATGCAGTACCTTAACCTACATCTTGTAGACGATGCGCGCAGCTGGCTCAAAGGAAGAACGAAGGCGTGTTATGGATCATGGGACGATCTAATCTTCAACTTCCGCAAGAACTTCCAGGCGACATACAAAATACCCGCGACCATCGAGGAGTTGCGAGCTTGCAAGCAGAAAAGTGGCGAGTCTACTCGCGAGTACATCCAGCGATGGACCACACTTAGGAATACGGCGGGAAATATATCAGAAGAGGTTGCAGTCAAAGCTTTTGCCAAAGGAGCTCGGCGAACCGCCTTCAGAGAAGAACTGGGACGGGCCGCACCCAAAACCATCGGAGAACTGATGGCTATAGCCGACAGATGGGCCAACGGCGAAGACTCGGTGCGCAACGAGAAATCATCTTCGCCAGCACCTGAAGACGACCTCCATGGTCGAAAGAAGAGGAGAAAGCATTACGATCACGACGATCGGGAAGAGCTGGTGGCAGCAGAGTTCACAAGAAATCGCGACGGCGGACATCGTGGAAATCGCGAATGGAAGCCGAAGCCAGAGGATAAAACTCCCGAGGAGGACCTCGATGGTTACTGCACGCTACATCTATTTATAGATAAGCGCACTAGCAAAACCAAGGCAACACACCTTCTCAAGGATTGCTGAAAGTTCCTTGACATACACGAGGCCTTCTCGAAGAAAAACAGAGGGGCAGTCAATCAGGGCTACCCGCAGCTCCCGGGAGGAGGAAACTGGGGATTCCACCCGCCACAAGCCCTATCTCTACCAGGAAACCAAAACATGGTGCTAGCCGTGCTACCAGCGCCGCCCGCTGCAAACCAGGGAGGCAATGGGTACCCGAACCCGGCAGGACTCCTAGGAATGATACATAAAGTCTGCCTGTCCCGCCCCACCATCCAAACCCGAGTATCTGAAGCCCCACCATCCAAACCTGAGTATCTGAAGATGGCCGACCAGCCGATAACTTTCTCCAAGGAGGACCATCCCCCTCGAGTCTATCGATCAGGACACGCCGCACTCGTCATCCAGGCACAGATAGGCAACTACGAACTTGCCCGAGTGTTCATGGACGGAGGCAGCGGGATCAACATCATTTACGCAGACACACTCCGTAGGATGAACAGGAACCTGGACGGACTCCCGGAATCAGAGACATCTTTTCACGGGATAGTACCATGGAAGGCAGTCCGCCCACTCGGAACAATCAACTTGGAGGTGGTGCTCAGCGACCGAAGCAATTACAGATGAGAATTCCTCGACTTCGAAGTAGTCGACTGGCCCTCACAGTACCACGCTATTCTTGGCCGAACAACATTCGCCAGATTCATGGAAGTACCACACTACGCCTACCTGAAGCTCAAGCTACCTAGAGAACATGGCACCATCACCATCGACGGTGATTTCCAAAAATCCAATAAGTGCGACATCGAGTTCAACGAGATCGCCAAATCCTTCGGAATGCAGTAGGAGCTGGAAGAGATAGCAAAAAACCACGGACCACTCCGTGATGCCTCTCACCAAAAAGAACGCCCCAGAGCTCGAGTTCAGCGCAAACAGCGACACTCGAAAGCATCAAGTGCACCCGACGGAGCTTCGAAGACGGCGATGGTGTCCACCACCCTCTCGCCAGCATAGGAAGGCGCGCTCGTCGAACTCCTCCGTGAGTACTGGGAAATTTTTGCCTGGCAGCCTTCAGATATGCCAGGGATACCCAGAGAGTTCGCCGAGCACTCACTCAAAGTTTACAAAGACGCCAAGCCTATCAAGCAGACAACCCGACGGTTTTCAGAACCAAAGCAAAAAGCACTTGGAGAAGAAGTGAACAGATTACTCGACGCGAAGTTCATCCGCGAGATAAAGATATCCACCTGGTTAGCAAACCCGGTGCTGGTCCCGAAGAAAAATACTGACATCCTTCGCGTGTGCATCGACTACACGTCGTTGAACAAACACTGCCCCAAGGATAACTTCCCCTTACCACGGATCGACCAGATCGTGGACTCCACAGCAGGCTACCAGCGCCTCTCCTTCTTGGACGCCTACTAGGGCTATAATCAGATCAGGATGAAAAAGGAGGACGAGGAGAAGACAACGTTTATCACACCTCACGGTGTCTACTGCTACACGACAATGCCCTTTGGGCTAAAGAACGCAGGCGCAACATATCAGCGCTGCATGCAAAAATGCCTCGCCAAGCTCATTGGCAAGAATGTACAAGTGTACGTTGACGACATCGTCATCAAGACTCGAGTGGAGGACACGCTCCTCGACGACATCAGAGAAACATTTGACGCTCTGAACGCATACATGATCAAGCTCAACCCGACCAAGTGCGTCTTTGGCGTCCCAGCAGGACAACTTCTCGGGTATCTGGTGTCCGCTCGAGGAATCGAAGCCAACCCGGAGAAAATTCAAGCAATGCTAACAATGAAGGAGCCAACCAATCTCCACGGTGTGCAGCAGCTCGCAGGACGACTAGCAGCCCTGAGAAGATTCATTGCGAGGCTAGGTGAGCAACTATTGCCCTTCTACAAGCTACTGAAGAAAACGAATAAGTTCGAGTGGACACCCGAAGCAAAAAAGGCATTCGCAGACCTAAAGCAAGCACTGCATAGTAGGCGTATTCTGGCAACGCCACAAGAATGGGAGCCACTTTACTTATACCTGGCCGCAACAAATCAAGTCATTAGCACAGTGATCGTGGTTGAGCGTCCGGAGGACGGCAAGGCGTATGGCATCCAAAGACCAACATATTACATCAGCGAGGTGCTTTCGCCGTGCAAACAGCGATACTCTCATTACCAGAAACTCGCGTATGGCGTGGTACTCACAGCTCGAAAACTCAAGCACTACTTCCAAGAACATACCGTCATGGTGCTAAACGACGCATCACTCGGTACTATCATGAACAATCCCATGGCATCCGGAAGAATTGCAAAGTGGAGTATCGAGCTCGGCGTCTGGGACATCATATATGCAGGGCGCAAATCTGTGAAATCACAGGTACTCGTGGAATTCTTGAGCGAGTGGACAGAACTGCAAACACCAGGACCACCAGAATGCTCGAGCCACTGAATAATGTACATTGACGGGTCGAAGAGGAACGAAGGAGTCTGGATCCGTGGTCGTCCTCATATCCCCCAGGGGAGACAAACTGCAATACGTCCTGAGGTTGGATTTCCCACCCGACGACCCGACATCCAACAACTACGCAAAATACGAGGCCCTCCTTCACGGCATGAAAATGGTGATCGCCTGCGGAGCCACCCGATTGATGATCTATGGAGATTCAGACCTCATCGTACAGCAGACGATGAAGGAGTGCGACGCTATCGCGGATAACATGGTCGCCTATCGGGATATGTATAATCTGCTCGAGGGAAGTTTCAAAGGGTGCGAACTAAAACACATTGCACGATCCAGCAACGAGGAAGCAGATAAACTGGCAAACATGGGGTCTACAAACACGCCCATACCGCCAGGAATATACTTCGAGCGGATGATCAAGCGTTCAGTCAAGGTCAAAAAGCCAGCGGGAGCACCTGCAACATTGGAGACGGACGTCAGCCCGCAAATCGCTGTTATCGAGCTCAGCCACAATATTTCAAGACAAGTTTTTCTGGTCGAGCCAGTCTGGACGCAGAAATACCTAGACTACTTGTCCAACAAACAGCTCCCAGCAGACGTTTGCGAGGCCCGACAAATAGTACGACGCAGCAAAACCTTTCGGGTGCTCAACGGAGAGCTATACAAACAGAGCATATCAGGAATATTGCAAAGATGCATAGCACCCGAGGATGGCAAGGAACTGCTGCGAGACATACACCAAGGAGATTGCGGACACCACGCCAGCTGGAAGGCAATCGTGGGCAAAGCTTTCCGGGCAGGATTCTACTGGCTCACGGCGGCCAGAGACGCAAAGGACCTAGTCGACAAATGCAATGCTTGCCAAAGATTCGCGCCCAAGCCACACACCCCTGCCACGGAACTACACATGATCCCCATCGCCTGGCCCTTTGCACAATGGGGGCTAGACATGGTAGGGCCGCTACGCAAATCGACACCCGGAGGATATACGCACCTGCTCGTAGCAGTTGACAAATTCACGAAGTGGATCGAGGCTATGCCAGTCACCTCCGCCAGCGCCCAGTGTGCCGTGAAATTCCTCGACTCCATTGTGTGCAGATTTGGCATACCACACAACATCATCACCGACAACGGCAGCAACTTCACAGCGAAGGAAACACAGGAATTCTGCGAGAAAAAAGGAATCACCCTCAGCTTCGCCTCGGTGGCTCACCCGCAAACTAACGGTCAAGTCGAGCGATCCAACGGACTAGTCTCAGCTGGCCTAAAGAAGCGGCTACTCGATCGCCTAAACCCAGCAGCAGGGCACTGGGCCGAGGAGTTACCATCAGTACTGTGGAGCCTTCGCACAACGCCAAATCGGTCAACAAACTATACGCCATTTTTCATGGTCTGCGGATCCGAGGGCGTCCTACCCGAAGACGTCAAATTCAGCTATCCCCGAGTCGTCGCGTACAGCAAAGAAACCTCGAACAGGGCACTCGCAGAAGACGTGGACGCACTCGATGAAATCCGTGACATCGCACTCGCAAGATCGACGGTATACCAATAATCACTGTGCAATTACCACAGTCATCGTATACGCCACAGATCATTCGTGGTAGGAGACCTGGTGCTGCGGCTCAAGCAAAAGGAAGGACACAAGCTCGCGCCACCATGGGAAGGACCCTTTATAATACACAAAGTTATCCCAGGCGGCGCGTATCGACTGAATAACCCATAGACCGGTGGCATTTACTCCAATACATGGAATGTTGCCCATCTCCACAAGTTCTATCCTTAGGATTATTCTACTCGCAAAAAAAATAAGGCTATACTAGCCATTTTGTAGCTCGAGGAAATACATGGCTTCTCAGCCATATCAATAAAAACACATGGTTCTTCAACCATAGCTATTCGCGTCTTTCATTTTACATGCTAAAACAACAGGTATACACCCCAAACGCACGGGGGCTACGCCTAACTAAGCATTAGATGAAATTTTTCAAATACAAGGTACAACAAGGTTCACACCTTATAGAACACCTTACAAAATCTCGAGTGAGCTATACAAGGTTACTGATCTCTACATCCTACGATTACATCTGGCGGTGAGCAGTCCTCTCCGCCAGCATTTGATCTATCTCCTCTGAAGTCAGTCGAATAATCCGCTCCGCTGCGGGTTGGATGACCGCGTAGTGAGGAGAAAAGTCAATCGGAGAGTTGGGAAGCCGCGCCACCGAGTTAAAGTTGATCTCAGGATGCCACACCCGAACAAAAGCAAGTGCTACCTGAGCTCCACAGATAATTTGCTGGCGAACGCACTCCCGAACCTCTCCTACTCGACTAAAAACCCTTAGCAAACCACTCCATCCTTCTGGAACGGTACCCAATGGATAAAACGTCTGATGCACAGAAGAAAGAGCCTCGCGACAGGACTCCAGAAGAACCTTCGCCTGGCTCGCCCGATACTTCAAAGTGGCCAAGACGAATCCTTGACTGCGATCTGACCAAAAATTGGATGCATGTGGTTTGGAGCTACCCGCCTCATAAGAAATGTGGGTATCCAACCAGTGAGTCTCGCAAGGACCATCGGGTTCAACAACTGCAAAATTCAGCAAACACGTCAAAACAGAAGAAGGAAGCAAGCAGCCAAACACTCGGGGGCTTGCGGGCTTACAAAGCATATCCTTCGCAACGGCTGCCAGCTCCTCCATCACAAACTTTTCACGATCAGCCGCGAGTCTCTCCTTTGACTTGGCGACATCAGCCACGCCCCGCAGCGCTTTCAGCTTGCGCTCGCCATCCGCAACGCGATCACGGAGCGAGGCAAATGTACTAGCAGCAGCAACAAGGGGATCCACTCGCGCAACAGACCCACTCGAAGACTCTGCGCTAGGACCCACTACCTGGAAAGAAATGAAGCAAGTTCAGAAACACTACAAGAACCCACTCGAGAAACATACCATCTATTTATCAGGTGCTTGGGGCTACTCCCATCGGGAGCTCATAACAGTTAAACGCAACAATCAGGCATTCAAGATATCAAGAAACACTTCGATTAAGAAAATACGGGAATACATCCCAAGATTCATTACATCGACGAGCGAAAGGAAATATAAACTAGCCTACGGGGCTGCAGAAGTACTGCCACTCGCAGCAGGCTGCCCCTTGCGACTAGCACGGGCAAGCACTTCGGAGAGCTTCTTGGCAAGGACCTCAGCAGGAGCGCCAAAGGGACGGAGCGCTACCTTTCTGCCTATGACAGCGTCGTAGGGAAGGCTCGAGTACACCTTCTCCAGGTCCGAGACTCCATGCGCCAGCGCAAATTGGATAGTTGTCCTAGCCCCGCATTCAGACTAGGCGACTGAATAAGTCTGGAGGAGATTTTCTTCCTCCAAGAAAACTTCAGAAGGCCGCCCAGCGTAGGCGGAACCACTGCATCCACCAGTAGGCGCTCGTGGAACTGCGTCAGCACTCGGGTGGCTTCACCAACGAGGGAGCAGATTCCATTCGCATGCCCCTGGAGCTGGGTGCAGGAATCCATCAGGGCATCCACTCGCTGGCTCCCAGGCAGTTCCAACGCTACCCCAAGGACATCTACAAAAAAGAAGGGGATCGTCAGTTCCCGAAAGGCCAAATTTAGGTACATTGCAGCAGAGAGGTAGTCAAGAATAACTTACTCGCGAACTTCTGAGCCAAGGGGCGGATGATGCCAACAAGATCGCTGTCATGTTTGGCACCTGCCTCCTCCAGCTGCTTCAGCGCCTCTTGATCCTCGACAAGCTTACCCTCGAAGTCAGTTGAATGCTTGCGAGTGGAATCCAGCTCCTTTCAGGAGGACTCCAACTCAGCCTCAAGGGTTTTCACCCGAGGGACAGCTTCAACTTTCTCGGTCTTCAAGCGAGTAACTTGGGCTACAAAGCAACAGATACAGCTTAAGCAATTTTCGCGATCAACGGAAAAAACAAAAGGAGTGGGTTAACCTACCTTGAAGAGATTGGCCATCCTGGATGAGTCGATCACGATCCACCCGAAGGGAAGCGCAATCCGCCTCAGCCGAGAGCACTCGACGATCGATGGCAGCAAGGGAGTCGAGAAGAGACTGCAAAAGCACGAGACAAAGTTTGAGTTAAGGGAAAAATCTCTTGAGCCTATTCACGACTGTACACAGTCGAGTATAGCCTCGGGGGCTACTCCCATCGGGAGCACTGCCGTGCACCCGATAAAATCAAGAAAAGTAAGAAAGAAAAAAACTTAGACTTGAGTCCGTGGCCAATCGCAAGCGATTAACCACGGCCTCGGGGGCTACTCCCATCGGGAGCACTGTCGTGCACCCGATAGAAATCATGATCAAGCGAAGCAGAAAATACGGAGGACGCGATGAAAATTACCTGGCCTTGGCGGTGGGCAGAGGGTCCGCCGAGCTAACCGAAATCTCTTTGCTCGCCGAGGCTCCACCCGCGAAGCCAGGCAACCCGTAATCTGGAGCTGCGTTTGCTTGTGCAGGACTCAGAGACTTTTGGATGGCCTCTGCAACTGGAGTTTCGCTCGCAACTGCCTTTTTCCTCTTCACATAGGGAATGGAAGAAACGTACTGGCCAAGGCTGATGGCTTGGAGGCTGTTATGGAAGAAAAGGAATTATCAAACAAAGATACGAAGAAAAAGGGAAAGATTCTCGAGTAAAGAACAAAAAACTCACTCGTCCTCGTTCTCGTCATCCAGAATGTCCATATTCCAGGCGGTAGTGACCTTCGACATGAGGGCCGGAGGAGGAACACATTCAGAGGCGTCACCTGGAGAGGCTCGGTCGCCTTGCCGGATCTGCCAACCAAAGAACTGTGTTTGGAGGTGGCTTCATCATCCCCCTGCCTGCGGTGCTTGCGGTGATGGAGCTGATCGCTACCTGACTCTTCCACGTCGTCTGAAGAGCCGTGCTCGGAGCTCGAGTTGGCTTCAGCAGCACTAGTGTCGAGAGCGGCCTCAACATTGCTCGCTAGGAGGTACGAGGCATCCTAAGCCGAGACTGGCGGGTAGCATGTTGCTATTTTCAAACTCTACGAAAGAAGAAGAAGAAAAGAAGAGAAACTTCGGTCGATAGATTTTCGGATGGCAAAAAGAATAAAAAAAGAGGCAGGAAAACTTACACCGGGTGGAGGGGGCTTCGGAGCCTCGAATGGCTCAAGAGAGCAGGTGGCGAAGGACTTACCTACCTTCAGCTTGGTGATAGCCGCAATCTTCTTCTCGAATTCGGCATTCGAGAGAATATCTTGGCAGACGCGGCTAGGGTCTTGAACACCTTGATACTCCCACATAGTCGACGACCTCTCTTGCAGAGGCTGAATCCTACGCCGAAGGAAGACGCTCGCCAAGTGCGGGGCGTTCAACGCAACCCCCATTGTCTAATCGTGAAGGTTCTCCACTTTCGCGAGTATCGAGGAGACGATCCAGCTATCTTCGACAGTGAGCATGTGCGCCCAGGACTTCCTTCGCTTTAAAACAGCGAACGGGTGGAAGTCGTGAGCCCCACCCGCGTTGTTGTCGGTGACGTAGAACCACTTCCTCCGCCATCCGTGTGTGGAGTCGACGAAGTGCATCTCCACATAGGAGTTGTTCGTCTTCGCCTGGATCCCAAAGCCGCCGGTGCGGAGTGGCTCTCCCAGCTGGTCGCCTAGCCGCGACTTCTCGTGGAAGACCCGCACTTTGAACAGGGCCTTCCAGAGGCCCCAGTGCGGGCGAATGCCCAAGAAGCACTCACAAAGTACGATAAAGCACGAGATGTGGTGAATCGTATTTGGAGGCAGATCATGGAGCTGTATGTCGTAGACATACAACAATCCAAAAAGGAAAGGATGGAGAGGGAGAGAGAGGCCGCGCGAGACGTGATCTGCTAAAATCACGCGCTCGTTCGCGCGGGGATTCGGTACCTCCTCCTTCTTGCTCAGGCAAACGCGCTTGTCGCCCTCGGGGGGCAGCAGCCCCTACCTCTGCATCTCCTTGATGCTCTTGTTGGTGGTGCTGGCGGAGCGCCAATCGCCCGTCCTCACGGCGGGTAGCGCGGGGACATATTCAGCTGCCTTCGATGACGACGCGGTAGCACCGCGCTTCTTCCCTCCAGCCATGGGAGCTCGTGGGTGCTTGCAGAGAAAGGAAGTGTGCGTGAGGTGGAAGAAGGAGAGCAAATGGCCAGGAAATTTTACTTTCCACCTAAGGGAAATTACTTATACGCGAGCCAAATCGATCTGAGCCGTAGATCTAGTGACGTGGCACCCATCGCGGCTGCCACGCGTGGAGTGGAAACGAGGCGGCGGCACACAGTTACCTATGCCACAATCTTTACAACAGATCATGCGCATTTACGGTGCGTGGCTCGCGGGGAAAACCGGAAACGACCTCTCGTTTCCGGTCAAAGGCTGACAAGGTGGGCCACCACGCTCTGTCCCGCTCTGTCACGTCCCATCGGGAGGAGCCAGAACAAACAAGAGCGCAATGACATCATTGCATACTTCATCAAAACCGAAAATTCCCTCGGGTAAGCTCCATAACACGAAATTTCTTTCATATGGACATATCAAGACGCGAAAACTCTTTCGCATAAGCTCCATAACACGAAATTTCTTTCGTATGGACATAACAAGACGCGAAAACTCTTTCGCATAAAGCTCCATGACGCGAAATTTTCTTCGTATGGGCATATTGGAACGCGAACACTCTTTCGCATAAAAGCCCTTGACATGAAATTTCTTTCGTATGGGCACAACAAGGCTTCCAGACACGAAAACTCTTTCGTATGGACAGAAAAACACAAATGCAAGAATCCTTATGTGTAAAAACAACAAGGAAAATTTCTTTACTCGAAAAATCTCGAGACAATATTCGCGAGTGAACAGTTCCTTCCACTCTAACACACGATACCCTAGATTGTTCAGCCGACTAGGCACATCCGGATGCCGTATTTTCTCGGATACGAAGGTAAGACCCAAAAGATACCTCTTGAGGGTCTGGAATCGCACTCGAGTTGCGTCCTCCGGTAAATTTTCGTGTCAACAACACGAAGAAAAATCCTAGCGGACGCGCCGGGTACCCCTATAGGTTAAGTTCGACTCGGTAAGACCTCCATGGCCCAGTCGCAATGATCACCTCGTCGGATTCGATTCGGAGGTGTCGAGTATGCGTAGGACAGAACTGTTTTCACCCTAGATGCAATTAATTAGCCCTGAGCTTTCGGGAGAGCCAACCAACTGAGCCACATCCTTCTGCGAAAACAGCCAACACACAGGCACCTTTATTTCTCGATACTCGAGTACAAGAAACGCATCGCACACAGGGTACATGCCCTCTTCAAGCGATTGAATCCATCAATCGAAAAGAAATCAAGACGAACTTTGAGCGTCTCCCCGGCGGATTCTCAGCCGAGTAAATGCTCGGGGGCTACTGACGAAGGGATGGATCCTGGACCTATCGGGTGAGCCTACCCAGTCCAAGGCCCAAGACCCAAGCTCTAAGGGAGATGTCGTGGACAGTTTTAGAAGGCCCAATCAAGGTCCACCCGCAAAACCTTGCGGGTTAAGAAAGGAAACTTGTAACCGACTTTAGGTTAGGGTTTGTAAACCCCCCCCCCCGGATGGTTTGAGACCTGGCCACCTATATAAGGCTAGGAGAACCGCCGGGAGGGGGACCAAGCAATACCGCACCACCTAAGCCTTGAGATTGAGATCTACTCTCGACTTGAGCACCCCCATTGTAACCGATCTATTGCGCTAATACAGATCGACAGAAGCAGGAGTAAGGGTTTTACCTCTACGAGGGCCCCGAACGTGGGTAAATCGTGCCCCCTGTTAGCCGATGATTGTCACCAGCGCCTACTCGTTCTCCTACCCAAACCCTATCGGTTCACCCGGGGACTTGTTGAGATGCATATTCGACAGAGGATGCTTCTAATATTGTCTCACATCCAAATAGACCTAAGAAAACTAGTGTTCATGTGCTTCTGTTAAGATTGGTGATCATTGCTATTATGGTTTGTGTGACATAGGTGCAAGTTCTAGTGCTATTCCTTATGAGCTTTATAATGCATGAAATTGGTTCTTGTGAGCTTGAAGATATTGATGTGGTTATTTAGCTTGCTGATACATCACAAATGTATCCTTAATTTCTGATGGTCCATGTTATTTTCATGTTTTTTCCTACATGTTTGCTATACACTTTATGTCATTTTTATCGATTTTCCCGGACTAACCTATTCACAAGATGCCACAGAGCCAGTTCCATGTTTTCTGTTGTTTTTAGTTTCATAAAAGTTGTTCTGGAAATATTCCCGGAATTGGAAAATACGAAGTCCGAAGGTCCTAGAATTCCCGAAGGTTCCACGGAGTCCCGAAGAGGCCCAGAGGAGGGCCACACCATAGGGCGGCGCCCCCTGACCGCGCCATGGGGTGGTGTGGGGCCCCCAGGCCTCCACCGCATTTGCCCTTTCGCCTATTTATACCCCCCGACATATCAACCCTTAAAATATACCACTTCGTCCCGAGAAACATCCGTGGCCGCCGTCATTGTCATCCCAAGACTGGGAGGGTTCTGGAGCTCTCCCCGGCACCCTGCCGGGAGGGGAACTCATCACCGGAGGGGTCTACACCGCCATTCCCTCCTCCGAAGTGATGCGTGAGTAGTTCATCCCTGTACTACGGGTCCATAGCAGTAGCTAGATGGTTGTTCTCTCCACTTTGTACCTCATGTTTAGATCTCGTGAGCTTCCTCACATGATCGAGATCATCTTTATGTAATGCTACATGTTGTGTTTGTTGGGATCTGATGAATGTTGAATGTTATATCTTCTGATTATCAATCTATCATGTTATCTTCATGCATATGTTATTTATGATCTTGCATGCTCTCCGTTATTAGTAGATGCTCTGGCCAAGTAGATGCTAGTAACTCCAAGAGGGAGTATTTATACTCGATAGTGGATTCATGCCTGCTTTGCATCTGTGCTCGAGTGATAGAAACGTGGCGGATGGAGGATGTGCTGTTGCCACTAGGGAGGAAACAACAGTGTTTACCTAGTTTACATTGTTTACATTACACACTTTGCTTACTGCGATAATCTGTTGCTTGCAACTTAATACCCAATGTTTGTTCGGACAATATTCGGAGGGTGGATTATTAGTCATAGATGCAGTTGGATGACGGTCTATGTATTTTGTTGTAATGCCAGCATGAACCACATAGTAATCTTTATGTCTTGCATATGCACTATGGTGCAACCTTCATTTCTGTCAATTTCCTAGCTGTAATTTGTTCACCACATATGTTATTTAGCTTTCACGGAGAGACACCACTAGTGAACCTGTAGACCCCGGTCCATTTTCTCATGCTGATAATACACACACTGCTTTCATACTACTGCTACTTCTTTCATATTGTTTCCTACTGTTTTCCACACCATACGTTTAACCTCTTTGTGTTCAGCAAAACCGGTGAGATTGACAACCTCATTGCTTCGTTGGGGCAAAGTGATTTGATTGTGTTGTGTAAGTTCCACGTTACTTCTGAACCGGTAGTGTGCCCTGCCATCTCAGCTGCTTCAACCTTCTGAATTTACTCCTTCCTCATATTGGTCGATTAAACCTTGGTTTCTTACTGAGGGAAAATTGCTGCTGCGCTCATCATACCTTCATCTTGGGGTCTCCCAACGAGTGCAAGATCTGCACCATCAAGCTAATTTCTGGCGCCGTTGTCGGGGAGGAAGAGAATTTCTGCAAGGGGAGTCTCTCACTTCCAATATCTTTACTTTGTTTTTGTTTTGCTTAGTTTATTTTATTTTGTCTTGTTTGGTTCTCTTTACCAAAAAGACAAAAAAAATGAGTTCATATTCTAGCTGTAGTTATATTCCTGTTTTAAGTCTTGTTAAAATGACTACTTGTGAGAACACTAAGTTGTGTGACTTTAATAGCACCAACAATAATGATTTCATTACAACACCTATTGCTCCACCTGCTCCTACTGCTGATTTTTATGAGATAAAGCCTGCCATGTTAAACCTTGTTATGAGAGAGCAATTTTCTAGTGTTAGTACTGATGATGCTGCTGCCCATCTTAATAATTTTGTTGAACTATTGTGAGATGCAAAAATATAAAGATGTAGATGGATATATTATTAAACTGAAATTGTTTCCTTTCTTCTTGAGAGGAAGAGCTAAAGAATGGTTGTTGTCTTTGCCTAGAAATAGTATTAATTCTTGGACTAAGTGTACAGATGTTTTCATTGGAAAATATTATCCTCCTGCTAAGATTATATCTTTAAGAAGTAACATTATGAATTTTAAGCAACTTGATAATGAGAATGTTGCTGAAGCTTGGTAAAGAATGAAATCTTTGGTAAAGAATTGTCCCACTCATGGACTGACTATTTGGATGATCATCCAAACCTTTTATGCAGGTCTGAATTTTTCTTCAAGAAACCTTCTAGATTCAGCTGCTGGAGGAACCTTTATGTCCATTACCTTGGGGTCAACAACAAAGCTTCTTGATGATATGATGTTAAATTATTCTGAGTGGCACACTGAGAGAGCTACAACTGGTAAGAAGGTAAATTTTGTTGGAGAAACCTCCTCTTTGAGTGATAGACTTGATGCTATTATGTCTATGCTTGTGAATGGGCATGCTCCTATTGATCCAAATAATGTTCCTTTAGCCTCCTTGGTTGCTCAAGAAGAGCATGTTGATGTGAACTTCATTAAAAAAAATCAACACCAATACTTATAGGAATAATTTTGGTAGCAACAATTTTAGGCATTATCCTTTTAATAGTGGTAATAATGATAGAATTGGAATGTCTAATGAAAGAATTTCAGAAGTTGAAAGAGCCACTAAAGACTTTATGCAAAAACAATATGAGCAAAATAAACTATTTACTAAAACCATGGAGGAACAATCTTTTATGCTAAGAAATATCAGCTATCAACTTGAGAGTTTAAATAGAGAAATATCTGGGTTGCAAGTTAAAATTGCTCATGCTGAAACATCTATATCATCCATGTCTGAAGCTCAATCTTCTTTGATTAATAAAATGACTACTAAAACTGAAACCATAGACGAGAATCCTTTTGCTTCTAGTAATGCCATCCAAATTCGAATTGATGATAATGTTAGGATGTTAGCTGAATTGCATGCTAGATGGGAAACAGAAGATGAAATAGCTAGAAAGAATAATATAGCTAATGTTTGCACCAATACCACCACTAGTAAAACTGAAGCTTCTCATGCTAGAAAACCTTCTACTATCAATGCTAAAGTAATTGGTGTTGGAAACACTCCCACTTCTGCTATTAGAAATGCAAAACTGCTTGAAACTGCTAAAAATGTTCCTGATAAAAGTGATGAAATTTTTAGAAATATGTGAGACAATGGTCCCATTATCTTTGATAAAAATGATCTTGATTTTAATGATTTCAATATAACTGAAGTGATTAAGTTCTTGCAAAATCTTGCTAGTTGTCCTAATGCTAGTGCTATGAATATGGCTTTCAGAAAACATATTACAAATGCTCTCATGCAAATTAGAGAGGATGAATTAAGGTGTGAAGCCTCTATCCTAGGAAGCTATATGACGGTTGGGAACCCATTATTAAAATGAAATTTAATGATTTTGATTGCAATGCTTTATGTGATCTTGGTGCTACCAAAATTTGATGAAATTTAAAATGAACTATTGGAACCTTGTTATTTGATATTCGTCTTATGGTAATGTTAGAGAGAAACCTTTGGGGGAGTTGATGATGTTCTTATCATGGTTAATAATAATCTTGTCCCCATTGATTTTTCAGTCTAGAATATTTAATGCAATGCTTCTTGTCCAATTGTTTTGGGAAGACCTTTTCTTAGAACTGTTGGTGATGTTATTGATATGAAAGAAGGGAATATTAAATTTCAGTTCCCACTCAAGAAAGGTATGGAGCACTTTCCTAGAAATAGAATGAAGTTGCCTTTTGATTCTATTATTCGAACAAGTTACAATTTGGATGCTTCTTCACTTGAAAACACTTGATTCCACTTTTTTGGGCCTAGCTAAAAGGCGTTAAAGAAAAATACTTCTTGGGAGATAACCCATGGTTTTATTTTTTGCTTTGTTTTTCTCTGTTTTCTTTGAGTCAAGGGGTTGTATAATTTTATATAAACTCCTTTGTATATTTATTTTCATGTTTTAGTTGTGCCAAGTAATGTTTCCAACGAGAGTTGAAGTTGGTTTTTGGATTTCTGCGCAGGAAACAGATTTCTGTTGTCCACCGTAAAAAATTGTATAATTCACAAAAAAAATCAGAATGACCTGAAATTTCTTGTGCTTATTCCACTAATAATCCGCAACTTTTTCGTTCTTTAAGTTTTTCGATCTGAGAAACGTAAGTGCCTCGAAAAAATTCGTCTTTACAGACTGTTCTTGTTTTGGCAGATTCTGCCATTTTTCTTGCACTTGCTCTTTTACGATGTCAAGTAGATTTCTTTGCTTCACTAAACATCAGTGGCTGTAGCTAATGTTTAGAAGTATCAATAGAAATTGTGCCCCTACCTAACACATGGATTTTTTTAAGGTTGCACTAACTCTCTAATGCGAATTACTCTTTGAGTGTGGTGTGAAGGAAGTTTTCAAGTGTGAAGAGAAGAGGGTGATATATGTGATCAAGAAGAGTGCAAGGTCAAATCTTGGGGGTGCCCCCGTGGTTCATCCAAGCATATTTTAAGAAGACTCGAGCATCTAAGCTTGGGTATGCCTTGGAAATCCCCTTCTTTATCAAAAATCTATCAGGTCACTTCTAGTGAAACTATATTTTTATTCAGTCACATCGTATGAAGTTTACTTGGAGCGTTTGTTTGTTTTATTTTGTTTTAATTTGTTTTTTTCTTTCTTCAATAATATAGTTGGAACCTAGCGTTCCCTGTTTGGGAGAGAGACACGCTCCGCTTTTTCGTTTGAATACTTGATATGCTCGTATTCTTAGTTCTTCTTCTAGCTGCTGCAAAATTCATATTGAGATCTGTTTTCATTGCATCCCTTGTTTATAGATGTTACTTTTAGTAGTGTTGTGAGAGTAATTTCATGTTTTCTTGCTGTATCATTTAGAGAGTTTTTGTTAAAGCATGTTTTCTATGGTGCTTGTTGGGAAAATAAACTGCTGCTTGTAGTAGAATTTATAACGGTGCAAGTAGAAGCTTGTATAGACTGTGGCTAGAATTTTTCATATCATGCTAGATGTTTTTTTAATTCTAAAGACTTTTAATTAGTTAGTAGCATGATTAGCCTCAAATAGCTGACAGTGTTTAATATGTCATTGAAAGAATCATGAGTTGTTCTTGTCATATCGAAGCATAAATTTGTGGTGTTCTCCTTTGAATGTTTTATTTGGTTGACTTGGCGCATGCTCACACCATGTTTATGACTATGAACAAGTCACTTATAGCCTCTATGATCATTTAGCTTTTGAACTTGTGATACCACTTATGCTTTGATTAATAATGTTTATATTGCTATGCCTGATTATGGCTCTTATGCTCTCTTGATTTGTCGCTCCCAGTCTTTTGCTAGCCTCCACCTGTACTGAGTATGAGCTCTACTTGTGCATCCAACTCCCAAAAACCAAAGTATGCCAAATGTGTCAACCGTACCTACCTACATGTGGTATTTAACTTCCACTCCAAAGTAAATTGCTCATGTGTTACCTTTAAAACTTCCAAAATTACTCATGTTTTGTGCTCCTGTTTTAGCTCATGAGAGCGTAAATAGAGAATCTTTATCTCACTTGTTATTTAGACTTTCACACCCTGGACTACTAGCCTCATCCGCTTATCCAATGATAGAAGATCTGGCGGAGGAAGTCGGCAAAAAACTTGGAAATGGGGAGGCCTGGGCCACGTTTGAAGTGAGATAGGAAGACAACGTACTCGTCGGCTTCCGGAGTCGGGACGAGCTCGTCGCCAGGAGGGCGACAAATCACGCTGGGAGGAACCCGGCGAGTATTCACCAGCCACTGGCAATCAGCGGCGGTGACGTCCGAGCCCTCCCAGCCGGCGCGGGACGGCGCCATCTCCTCCTCGTGCTGGTCCGTGGCGGCGTTCGCAACATCCATGACGGCGCGGTTGCTGGTGGAGAAGTGGAGGCTCGTCGGAGTTGAGGTTGAGGATGACGGCGGAGACGCACCGGAATCCGTGCTCTCTGCTTTCACTGCGGCGGCGTGTGGTGAGTTCGCGATGGCGCAGTGCTCTACGGCGAGGGCGAAGGCGAAAGGAGGCGCTGCGAGAAGGGGAAAGTGCAAAGGGAAGAGATGATTTGGGCGGCGCAGAGGTATTTATTCCGTCTGCGAAATTGCAATTACTGATGGATTGATCGTGGCAGAGATCGTGCGGCGTGGCTTTACTGCCCATTAGAAACGCAGATAGCGCGAAATGCGCGCGTAACGGGCACAATTGATCCCACGACGCGAGTCATAGGCTTTCGAGTACACGCTCGAAGTGACCTAACGGGCCGTGGGCCCCAGAAGCAGTGGCTGGCGCGTGACACGTTGAGACGCCAGAACCGAGGCGTCGGGGGCGTGGGCATGTGACACGTGCCCTCGCTGGACACGAAAAGATGGATTTGATCTGGATTGAGCGGGAGCGAGTGAGAAATTTCGCTAAGTGTTGGGTGCACGGCAGAGCTCTGCGTTGTGTGCACTACTCGGCGCCTAGCAGACTTCTCCCAAAGCATTATTCAGAAAAGTACAAGCAAGGGCTTTGAGCATCCGAGTTGACGAGCAAATCGGCCAGACTGCTTCACGGAGACAGTTTGGTTTAACCTGGCAGGGCCCAACGAACAAGTTCGCTGGACTCTACCAGCTTCGGGGACTAATATCGGGGGGCTACCCTCGAGTAGGGGTAAGACAGGTGGTAAAACAGAGATCAGAGTATTGCTTACCGGGTAGGCGGCTACCCGGGTATTCGTTCTCCGGTAGTTGCTATTTGGTAATAAGTATTGAAGGCCAAGAGAAGATAAGGAGAAAGATTGGAATCGTACGAGTAGAGATCAAGTGGTCCGAGTAGATGAGCATCAATGCTACTCGGGCACTACGTCAATGGAGCCGTTCTGACAAGATCTCACGTATCCCGCAGACGTACAAGCGTGCGGTTCAACTTACAAGACGCATGGTTATCTGCGCTACGGCGTGGGTACAGTGAGGGTAGGCGCCTGTCTTGTCTTGTCACTAACAGGGGGACAGGATAGGTCAGGGGCCTACTCTGTGAGACTGACAGGGTGGAGAAGTCATGTCAGCCGGACGGCGCGGCGACTTCTCGCACCGGCGTCAGCAGAAACAGGGAAGCGTGCTGCTGCTATTACAGTGGCGTTGTCTAATCGTGTACCTTCTATTTGTTTTTTACTCGGCTGGGTACCAGTATATAAGGTGCCCAGCCCCCTCCTGCGCGAGGGACGTTAGGGGAGAGAGCGTTTATTGCATGAGCAAGTGCTAGAGGTAGAGAGACGAGAGAGTGGCTACCCGGCTGAGAGCCTGATTGTACTGTGGCTACTCGGTAAACATCATATACAGAGAGATAGGCAGGAGTAGGGGTGTTACCTCCACACGAGGGCCCCGAACCTGGGTAGATCGAGGTGTTTGCAGTGTTTCTGAGCGCGTCTACTCGACGTGCGATCCCTCCCCGGATACCTACAGCGTCCATCGACCCCAAACCTTAAGCCATCCCATGGCATCTGTCTTTACTCATCCACGACAGTTGGCGCCCACCGTGGGGCCAGCAGCGGCGCTGGCTGGGGTTCATATTCGGACGGGACCCATTTCGGCATCGGGGGAGCGTGTGGCCTGTGGCCTTGTCCACAGATTTGGCTCCTTCGATTTCGTCATCGACAACGCTGGCGATTACGGCGGCAGGCCCGTGCCCGCAGGCGGCTCGGTCCTTTCCTTCGGCGTGCATCTGGTTTACGTCGCCACCACCGTCATCCGCGAGTTCCCGGAGGAGGTGCCTGTTGCGGATGATCCTCCTTCTGTACTTGCTGCCCGCGTGAAGCCAACTGGCTGCTCTGTGGACAGCGTGGAGGTGATGATGACGGGCCGGGGTATCGATGCCGGGAAAGGCGCGGCCACTGCAGCTGAGGTCATCGAGGAGCCGGCTGCTGCGAGGGTCCACAAGCCCTATGGCATGCCCCGGAACATTCCGGGTTACGTGGATCCTTCCACGTCAGCGGCTATACCGGCTGCTCGCGTTGTCGCCACCGAGCAGCTCGGCTTGCCGCCTCCCACCGACACGGAGCTCATGGCGTTAAGGGCGCAACTCGAGCAGCAGCGTCAAGCGCTACTCGCGGAGGCCCAGGAGCTGGATAAGATTAGGCTTGAGCTTAACCTAGATCAAAATGAGTACAACAGGGCGCATGGCTTTACTCCCCTGTCTAGGCTGCCTGGCAAGATAGGCACTATTCGTCGCAACTTGGGCGTCGAGCTAGCTAGAGATGGTAGGGCTGCTAGTCAATCTGCTAGTTTGAATACTGCTGGTAGGCCAAAATATAGTTCCCCTGCCAAAACTCTTAGGGCTGCAGAGGCAATCGCTGCTGAATTGCCGCATCTCACTGGCGACGCTCGCGCTAGGCAGAAGGATAGGCTCAATGAGCTAGTGCTAGAAGCTGGCAGGCAGAACGAGGCGTTCCGGAAAGCCAATCCGGGTGCTGGTGCTTCCCATGTTGTTCACTCGCATGGGGGCAAGTCGGTGGATCAGGCCTCATCGCCGCCTCCCGGCGGTGAGAGGGCCCAGAGCGTGACCACTGGGAGACACAAACAAATGCAGGTGTACGACCCGTCTGTCGCCGGAAAACAGCACGCTCTAGAGCGGCAGGCCGTCCAAAAACACAACTCTACAGGAGCAGGCTATCAAGCCACCAAAGCTCGCAGCAAGGAACAAGGAGGAAACCGAGAAGGGCCATCTCGGCATTAGGCTACCAACCCGATTCAGCAGAGGGTACAGCCGCCAGCAGTTGTGCAGCCGCAAGCAGTTGTGGCAGCGGCTGTAACGGCCGGGGATTTTCCCCTCTTAGCCTTGTTTGTTTGTTTTTTTTTCTTTTGTTTGTGCATCGTCATGCATCATGCACCATCATCTATTTAAAACTTGCAAACATATTTAAATTTATCAAATCAAGTTTTCTAAAATTTACTAACATTTATTCGATGTTTAAATCTATTTTTTTTTTCTTATGGCCTAGACACTTTCTGGAAAAAAAAATAAAAAAAAATGTTTGAGGGCCGGCCAGCCCACAGGCCAACCGGCCTGTCAACTCACCCAAACCCTAACCCAATCCCCACACACGCACACGCACAGGTGAAAGTGCACTATGGTCAACTAGAGGGGGGTGAATAGGTTGACTACCAATTTTTCTTTTCTTTTCCTTTTAAGGGGCTTAGTAAAATAAGATACGATTCTCTAGATGTGCAACTAAGTGAACAACCTATGTGAAGAGAGTAGTATGCGCAACGGAAGTAAAGCGTAAGGAGTAAAGCAAACAACAAGTGTAAACAAGGAGACAAGGATATGTTTCACCGTAGTTCCTTCTCAAAGAGAAGTACGTCTACGTTGGAGAGGTGGGGAGCCACCTAGGCGCTCCTCAATAGCACGGTTGTGCACACCTTGTTCTCCTTGAGCTTCTCCGGTGAGGGAGATGCTCGTTTCCACTATGAGGTCGACTTGAAGGTGTTGACCAAACCTTTACAAGGGCTTGAGGTCACTCCACAAGGATGGAGGCTCTCAAGCAATCCGTAGCTTCTTGCAACAAGGTGGAAACTACAAGCACGAGATCTACTAAGGTTTCTAGGCCTCAAGTAGGATTCTAGATCTACTAGGTTGTGGTGGATGGATTTGAGATTCCTTTGGTGGAAGTGTGGATCTAGGTCTCCTCTAGCTCTCCACCAAGTTTGGGAGTGATTGGGTGGACGGAGAGGGAGATCTAAGAGGTTGAAGCTTTCATTAATGGCTAGGAGAGAGAGTGGGAAAAGCTTGGCATTTATGAGGTAGGTGAAGGGGTATTTATACTCTTGGCCACGAAGTAGCCGTTTGCAGTCCAGAGCACCGGAGGCTCCGGTGGTTTCACCGGAGGCTCCGGTGGGTCTTCTTTGCACTGCGCAGTTGCGCAGTGCCTTATCCTTTGCGCGCTGCTGAGGAGGCCGGAGGCTCCGGTGGATCGAGCGGAGGTTCCGCCCACCGGACCCGCACCGGAGGCTCCGGTGGAACCTCCGCCACTTTCCAACAGAAGGGGTGGCAGGCGGAGCTACCACCGGACCCTTCACCGGAGTCCATTTGCACTTGGGCCAGGGGGCCACCGGATGTCCACCGGAGCCTCCGGTGGAACCTCCGCCACTTTCCAACAGAAGGGCATTTTGGCGGAGGGACCACCGGATGCGCACCGGAGCCTATTTGCGCACAGGCTGAGTGGCAGCAGCGGGCTGAGCCTCCGGTGGATTCACCGGAGCCTCCGGTGGATTTACCGGAGCCTCCGGTGGGTTCACCGGAGCTTCCACCCCTGCACATTTTGGTTCCCTGGCTTCCTTTCTCTTAGCACTTTTCGAATATATCAAGCATTAGCCCCATAGATATAGTGAACCTAATAACCTGGGCATTTTCATCATTTGAACAAACATTAGATCAAACAATTATGTTGTCATATAATTACCAAAACGGACGATGATCTTTCAATCTCCCCCTTTTTGGTAATTGATGACAACATAATTATTTGCATGATTACGGACTCAATATGAACGGAGCTCCCCCTAAAGATATGCTCCTTTCATATTGAGATCACTAAGACATGATATAAACTAATAATATGACAATGATAACACATAGCACACATAACACATAGATAATATGAAACGAGGTTCACACATGATCACAATATAGCGAGGTTCACGATAGATACGAATAAGATAAACAACCGAAGTTCCAAATAGTTCAAATCAAACTCCCTCAAGCAAAAGAGAGATGCAAATCAAAGAAAGCTTGAGGGACCATGCAAATGCCCGTTGCCTAATATATCTTTCTCCCCCTTTGGCATCAAGATACCAAAAGAGGGAGAGCCAAGTGCTAACGCCCCAAATCATTCGGAGGATGTGGGAGATGCTTCCGGAGCCGGGGAGGGAACACGGTGAGAGCTAGTGGCTTCGTCTCCTTCTTCCTCGGACCATTCAATGAGCTTGCCCTTGGAGTCCTTAGCTTGCCAAGCATCCCAATCTGTGATGCTATCAAGAACCGGGGATTCAATGGAGAGACCCTCTTCACGGAGACGTTCACAAGATGCTTGAGCCTTTTTACGTGCCTTGAGTTCCGCATCATAATGTGCCTCCCATTGATGTTGCTCAATCTTTTTGTTCAAGCAAAATACTTTCTTGAGAGCCCGAGCCATCCATTTGAAGGCATTGCTAGAGGGAGGGGGTTGAGATGGACCCTCGGCTTCCTCTTCCTCATCCACAATGATGCGAGGCCTAGCCTTGTGCTTGCGAACAGCTGGAGTGGGATGCACAACGGGCTCGGTGTGATTCTTCATGAGAAGCCTCTTTTCCGTATGAGAGATCCAAAGTGAATCATCCAAAGGATCATCCGGAAACCTAGCATTCCACACCTTCAATATGATCTTCATGATGAAAGGCCCAAAACAAGCATTCCTTCGGTTGGCAATGACATGCCACAACTCGTTCCAAATGTAGTCAAGTACATCAAGCTTGCGAGGAGTGGCATCCATACGGTATTGATGAGTAAGAAGCAACAAGTTCTTCATGAAACCTTGAATCTCATCCACATTGCCCGCCTTTGGATTGATAGTCTCTCTATAGATCCGTAACATGATGTCATAAGTGGGAAAGAGACCCTTGACGAAACCCACGGCATATTTCTTCCAATGATAGAGGGGAGTGAGGTCATCCTTTGAATTAGCTTGAGCGGAGTGAACTCGAAACCATCCATTAGCAAATTCTTCTCCGTTGGCAAAAGGACCAAAATCTGGGTAGCCACCAAGAATAGTGCCAACATCCTTCCAAGTGATGTCAAGTTGTTTGTCCTTGGTCATCCAAATGAGGTGGCGGTTGGTCTCATTGCCAAGATGAACTGTGGCAAGGAACTGACAGACGAGCTCTTCATCAAAGTCTTGTTGAAGGGTGATAATGGGACGGAGACCAAACTTCTCAATGATCTCAAGGGCCTCCCCAAAGTACTTGTGATTGCGTTCCATGTGACCAATACTTATAGCATGTTGGGGAACAACATTTTCCTTGGGCTTCCTCATCAAGATCTCCCTGAATATCTGTCCTTGGAAGGCGGTGTGAAAACGCGGATCCTTGCCCCGGAATTGGGGCATTTGGCGGTCACGGGCAATGACATATGGATTTTCCCTTCTTTCCTTTATAAATGTCGCATCGGACATCTTGGATGCGGTTGGTGCGGTGTTCTTCCTTGGCAAAGTCTTCTCGGGAGCCGGAAATCTCTTGCGCTTGCCTTGAGTACGGTCAAGTTCCTCTTGAATTTCATCCACGGGTTGTGGCTTGCGGCGGCCCGTGGACTTGTACCTTAGTCCTTTCCCTTTGGAGCCGGAACCATCTAACATAAAAATCGAGAAGAGCATGAAGAACGAGTAAAGCTTGAGTCAAATAAGGCACGCACAAACCAAAGAACCAAGATATTCATGGTGTTAGGGTTGAATAATCTAGGGTTAGGGCAAACTTCCCATAGAACCGCAACGATTCAAACCTAACATGCATTATCTAGGTTGCTAGGGTGTGTACTTGAGAAAATCCACTCCTAAAACTCCAAAACCACAAATCTAGAAGGCTAGAACATGAACTCCTATGCATCTCATCCATCAACTAGATGAGAGAGAGAGAGAGCACATACCGGCTTCATCCATGGTGGAGAAGGGAGGAGGGAAGGTTCCCGGGGCGTTCCTAGGCAAGGAGGAGGGCTCCCCGCGGTGGAGCACCCGAATCCGGCGGCGGTGAGCTTGGGGGCGGCGGCGGTTTTGAGAGGAAGAAGATGGGGGCGGGTGGGGGAAAATGAGATTGGATCTCACTTACCCCCGCGCGCCCCAATCTTATCCGCAGTGATTTTTCCGCCGGCGGAGCCTCCGGTGGTTTCACCGGAGCCTCCGCTCCCGCCAGCGGAGCCTCCGGTGGAATCACCGGAGCCTCCGCCCCTGTCCCAAAACTTTAGGTTTTGGCCCGCTGAGCCACAGGGACCCAGCGGAGCCTCCGGTGAGGTTCCGGTGGACAGGCCCGGCGGAGCCTCCGGTGGTTTCACCGGAGGTTCCGCCCAGATGAATTTCAGCGCGCCAAGATTGGAAAAACTCGAGCAATACTATAAGAGCAACGGTTTGGGCAAGTGGGGCTTGGGTTGGAAAAACGTTACTGTCATACGAGAGACATTGCTCGACGGGGTTCGCAAGAACCATAAAACAAGTGAAAAACCGAACCCGTACGAGTTGTCAAGATGTGGATATAATGTGAGAAAATGATCAAAAAACACATCAAATGTCGGTGGCCGAGGCCACCATGTTCGAGTGTGTAACTTGGCACCACGAAGATATATCTTGGGTCCAAAATTACTACTCACAATTAAGCACAATGAGTCACAGATTGACTAGATATGCAATGATCGATTGATTTTTGCATAATAAAAGGAGTGCATACTCATGAATTGAGTAGCGCTCCCCCTATTTCCATGCCTACACCTAAACTAGATAGCAAGTATAATGAAGGTAGATATGCAAGGTTTCAAGTGAAGTTGGAAGAATCGATGACATTTAGTTCATTCCTCAAAGCTCGAAATCTTGGTTCATCAAGGGCCTTCGTGAAGATATCGGCAAGTTGATCCGTGGTGGAGACATAAGAGAGATCAATATCACCTTTCTCAACATGATCCCGAATAAAGTGATGACGAATCTCAATATGCTTCGTCTTGGAGTGAAGAACCGGGTTGTAGGTGATCTTGATAGCACTCTCATTGTCACAAAGAAGAGGCACCTTGTAACGCCCGGGGATTCCCCCCCGATAGAATTTGTTGTTTGTTTTTCTTTTTGTGCATCTCATAACATCATGCACCATCATCATCTATTTAAATCTTGCAAACTAATTAAAATTTATCAAATCAAGTTTTCTAACATTTAATAAAATTTATTTGATGCCTAAATCCATTTTTATCAATGCCCAAACAATTTCCGAATCTGAAAAAAAAAATAACACACACACAAAAAAAAAAAAAAACCTTTGGGGCTGGGGAGGCAGGCCAAGCCCACCTACAACCCAGCCCACCACGGGCCCAAGCCTTAGCGCTGCAGCCCAGCTCGCTCTTCTTCCTCGTACGGACCAGGGGGAGAGGTCGCTGTCAACCACCCCCCCCCACCGATGCCACCACCACCCACGTGCTCCTTCCCTCCTCCTCCTTTTAATCTCCACCGAGGCGCAACCCTAGCTCTCTCCCCCTCCATCCAGCCGCCGCCCCCCCTCGATCTCATCTCCCAAAAATTGCTGCTGTTCTGAATGACTGAACCTCCCAAGGAGGGCTGCGGTGGTCGCGTTTTGGCGGGCATGGCGCCGGGGAAGGAGTAGAGGACGCGGGCTGCCGATCGCGGGAATGGAGTGCCCGCGATTCCCTCTTCCTCGCCATCCCCTCGGCTTCCCCCGAGGATCACCGAGCCGGCCGCGCCGTCGCCGGGTTCGCCACCGTCGCCCTCGACCTGCACCTCTGCCTGCTTCAATCGGTCGAGGTGAGTCGCCCCCTCGGTCCCTTCCCTCCTCGTTCGCCTCCTCCTCTCCGGCCCCAGCTCGCACGAGCTCGCACCCGGCCGGCAAGCACGCGCCCAGCGCCCGCCCGCCGTGGCAGCGACCTGTCGCCGGCCGCCCTGTCCGCCCTCGTTGCCTGTACGTGAACGGCACCGATAAGTTCAGAACCGATCGAACAACAGGTTTCAGTTAACTCTTTTCACTGCATGTTAACCTCCCACCTGCCTCTTTCCTAACACGAAGTGGACATAGCCCAACTGGCAGCACGCGCTTGTGCGCCCGCCCGGGATCGCGGGATCGAGTCCTGCGGGAGGCATTTTGCCCCTATTTTTTCCTTCCACGCCCCGCGCCCGGTCCCACGGGCCAGTGACCGCGGAGGCCACCTCAGCAGCCATCCGCGCCCAGTCAGCGCAGCGTGGCCTCGGGCCCGCCTGCCAGCGGCAGAGGCTGGGATCCTCTCCGGTGAGAAAAGGACCAGATCCAGATCTGGATCTGGAATTTGCAGAGAGGCCCCTGCCCCCTGTTTCCTTCACCTCTATGCCCTCACAAATTACAGATTGGTCCTCCACCTTAATATGTTAATAACTTTTATTTCCTAAATCCAAATAATAAAAATAAAATATGCATCTTGATCCAAATTTAATTGTCTACCTATTCAAAGCATTTGTTTTCTGTTTTAAACAATTTAAATTGTTTCAAATTTCAAATTCAAACAATTCTCTTCCAATTTGGTTAATTCCATAATTAATTCATACTTAATTCAATTAACTCAAATAAAATATGTTTTTCAGTCCAAATTCAATGAACTTTCTGTTTATCAACTTTGTTTTGCAATTTGGGCAATTAAAAGTAATGTTATTTAATAATCCTTAAATTGGTTAATTACATGGCATAATTAATAACTTTCAAATGGTTGCTCCAAATTAAATACTCAAAACATGTTTTTCATCCAAAATCAAATGCCACACTTGAATATCAACTTTGTTTTCTGGTTTGCAACATCTAAATTGAATAATTGTTTCACCTCTTATTTAATGCAACTGAAATTGCCAACATTCATAACTAATTCATTTTAATTCCAAATCAAACAAATAAAATATGTTTTCCAATCAGTTTCATATCTTTAACATGATCATGTCATTCATATTCCTGTTTGCATCTTGCCTTGTGCATTTTAGCTTTTGTTATGCCTGTTCATCTATATGACGACATATGGAATGTGTGGGCTAATTAATTCCAACAGTTGCCCATTCCATTTAAATTGCCTAACTCATCTACTTTATTGTTTTCCATGTTAAACAACATTTAACTTGATGGTTAGATAAACAACTTGAACCAATTCCTATTCCTCCGGACTCCGGTTCCGATTAAATTGCTTAAGTTGTTTTCCCTGTTGCATCTTGCCATGCCATGCATATAAATAGGATCATGCTGGCTCTTTTGCCGTAGTAGTAATTGTTGCATCCGGTGTTTGTTCGAGGTTCATTGCTTCTTCCCGGATAGGACGTTGAGATGATGTGAGCAACGACAAGTTCTGCTACCTTGCGGGATCTCAGGCAAGTATACTCACTTGCATGCCATATGGCTGCCTTTCATCACTTGTTACCGATTCTTTCCGTTGATTCTTTTCTGCTAGCCTTAGTGGTAGTTGTTTCTGTTACGAACCCATCACATGAATCCCTTAACCTTGATATTGCCTCACCTCCATACCTACAGCCTTTGTTTGTGCCTGTTCCTATCTAGCATGCTTAGAGTTGCTTCTGCTCGAACCTGTTGTCGGTTACTTCTTTTACTATCGTACTATTATTGTTGTTACCGTTCCGGGGGCTCGAAATATTAATCAATCAATCCTGTTAATGCTACTGTTAATAATAAATTTGATGATAAGGCACCGGCGGGAGGCCCAGGGTGGTTTTGAGGCCCGCTAGTGTCGACCCCCTAATTAGGAAAAGGGTCGTGTCTACTGATCCATGATGAGCGCACTACCCGCATTTGGGGAGTATGGGCTCCCCCTCAGTTTGACTCGATTCGCATCTCGTCCAAATCGCCGTACTAGTTCGGGCTTTCCATTTGCTGCATGCATGATCTTGCGAGCCCTTGGCGCCCGGGTGGAACTTTCGTAGTCGGCATTTAGGGCGGCGTGGTCTTCCAGTGCTATGAGGGTCCCCTTTTCTTCGTGGGGCTCGATTAGCCGCGCACGCACAGCACGCGGTGCTTTGGGCTTGATGCGAAGAAGGGTTGGATTGTGTTGAGTGCCCCGCTTGGTGGAGTGGCCGCTCCATCTGGCGGGATATTCATGAGTGTCGGTTACTTTGGTGCACCCCTGCAGGGTAAATCTTCTCGAGAAGCCGTGTTTTCCGCGGTTATGGATTACTTGGTGAAAGTACTGGCTAACAAGTACTCAGGACAACTTAAACATAATGATCAATCATGTTTCACCCAATGAATAATAACTTGACTAGTAATAGGTTATTCACACAATAACTTGATTCACCTTATTATAACGGTGTGAGTTATCCTCGGATTGCTTCTTCGGATAAGGGGCGAGATCCAGGATGGGTTTGTTTGAAGTTATCTTTCAGTTGGTTACTATCACTCGATCTTATCCCCTTTCTGATAGTTGGAAGTGATAGAATCTCTGTAGTTGGTTAGTGCAGCCTGCTGTCGCTTATTTGCAATAACCCCATCCTTTTCGTTGATCCTAAAGTATTTGTATCTTGTGATGACTGGCTACGCCGGTATGTTGTGAGTATGGGTTTTATCCCCCTTGCCAGTACTTAACCGTACTGACCCACGAATCTCTTTCGTGGCTGCAAATTCCAACTTGCAGTCAACAGGTTTGAAGTCTGACGACGTTAGCTTGGGAATCCCTCCGGCTTGGCCTGGGCAGGGATTGGACGCCTTCGGTTATCTTCAGGACTCTTAGTCCAATTTGGATCTTGTCCGTAGTCGGACGTTTGTTTCTTCCGCTGTTATTTGGATCTTTGTAATGTATCAGTTGTACCCCCTGGCTCGTGTGAGTCATCTTGTATCTATCTGTTTCTGTTGTAATTGTGGAATATTCGTGAACTATTGTAATGTTATCATAAATGGCAACCTGGAATCGGTTATTATGCGGATTTGGCGGGATGCTGAAATCTGCATAGTGCCCGATCTCGGAGCGTCACACACCTTGTCAAAGTGAATACCATAATCCTTCAAAGTCTGCCTCATCCATAGCAATTGGGCACAACAACTTGCCGCGGAGATATACTCGGCCTCGGTGGTGGAGAGAGCAATACAATTTTGCTTCTTGGAAGACCAACAAACCAAGGAGCGGCCAAGAAATTGGCAACCCCCGGATGTGGACTTCCTATCCGTCTTCTCTCCCGCATAATCCGCATCCGAGTAACCAATAAGCTGAAAGCTTGAACCCTTGGGGTACCAAAGACCGAAGTTTGGGGTATGAACTAGATATCGAAAGATTCGTTTCACGGCTTCCAAATGACTTTGCCTCGGAGAGGCTTGAAACCTTGCACATTTACCTACGCTATACATGATATCGGGTCTAGATGCACAAAGGTAGAGCAAAGAGCCAATCATGGAGCGGTATACCTTTTGATCTACCTCTTTCCCATTAGGGTCGGGTTTCAAGTCGGTGGTCGTGGACATAGGGGTCTTCATAGGTTTGGCATCATTCATATTGAATCTCTTGAGCATGTCTTGAGTATATTTGGCTTGTTTGATGAAAGTTCCTTCATAATATTGATTCACTTCAAAGCCAAGAAAGAACTCCAACTCTCCCATCATAGACATCTCAAACCTATCGGTCATAAGCTTGCAAAACTCCTCATTGAACAAGGTGTTAGTAGACCCAAAAATGATGTCATCCACATAGAGTTGGCATATGAACAAGTCACCTCCAACCGTCTTGGTAAAGAGGGTAGGATCGATTAAACCAACATTAAACCCGCGATCTACTAGAAACTCTTTAAGGTGCTCATACCACGCACGTGGAGCTTGTTTAAGTCCATAGAGCGCCTTATCAAGTTTATAGACATGATCGGGGTGGTTGGGATCCTCGAAACCCGGAGGTTGCTTGACATATACTAACTCATTAATGGGACCATTAAGAAAAGCACTTTTGACATCCATTTGTTGTAATTTGAAGTTATGATGAGATGCATAAGCAAGTAAGATACGAATGGATTCAAGGCGAGCTACGGGGGCAAAGGTTTCACCGAAATCGATACCTTCGACTTGAGAAAAACCTTGGGCCACCAATCTTGCCTTGTTGCGAATGACAATACCATCTTTGTCTTGCTTGTTCTTGAACACCCATTTGGTACCAATGACATTTTTGCAATCCTTGGGTCTTGGCACTAATTTCCACACCTTGTTGCGCTCGAAGTTATTGAGTTCATCATGCATGGCTTCAAGCCAATCTTGATCTTCGAGAGCTTCATATACCTTCTTGGGTTCAATGAAGGAGACAAATGCATGAGCCTTGCTAAAATCCGCCAATTGCCTTCTAGTGACCACTCTTCCACGAACTTGACCAAGAATCATGTCCTCCGTATGGCCCGCTCGTTCAAGATTCTCTAGCCTTCTCTTTGCTCTTCGAGCCAATATCTCCTCCAAAGATTCCTTGGATATGGATTGAGAATCACCTTCTTCATCGGAGACATGTCCATCTTCATTTTGTCCTTGATCAATAATGGGTGATGAATCACCACTAGGTTGAGCATTCTCAACAATAATAGAATCTTGATCATGATTTAGGTGTGTTGCTTGGCCTTGTTCATTAGCTTGGCCTTGATCGTTAGCTTGAGGGCTTGGTGCATCTTGTTGGATTGCTTGATCATCAATGGGTGTAGTCAATGGCTCCACTTGAGTGGGGCATAGTCCTTCTCCCTCCGTCATCCGGTGTCCCTCAATGGGGATTATTTCACCAATCCCCATTCTTCTTATGACGATGGGAGGAATTGCATCTCCTACAACACCATGATCTATACGCCCCCCTTGGGAGCCATTATCCTCATCAAACACCACATCTATAGCTTCTTCAACTTGTCCGGTGGACTTGTTGTAGACTCTATAGGCGTGAGCGTTTGTGTCATAACCAACAAAAATGCCCTCATAAGATCTAGTCTCAAATTTTGACAACCGTTTACCTTTCTTGCGAATGAAGCACTTGCAACCGAAGACCTTGAAGTAAGATACATCCGGTTTCTTACCCGTGAGAATATCATAGGGGGTCTTGTTCAAGATCTTGCGAAGATATAACCGGTTGGTGGCGTGACATGCGGTGGAGACGGCTTCGGCCCAAAAGTTATAGGGAGAAGAGAACTCCGCAATCATAGTTCTAGCCGCATCCATCAAAGTCCGGTTCTTTCTCTCCGCAACACCATTTTGTTGAGGGGTATAAGGGGTGGAGTATTGATGAGCAATGCCCTCTTCACTAAAAAAACCCTCAACGGTGTAGTTCTTGAACTCCGAGCCATTATCACTCCGGATAGCCAATATGGTAGCATTGTGTTGGCGCTCAACTAGAGTGATGAACTCGATGACTCTACTTTGAGTTTCACTTTTCCTCTTGAAGAAATACACCCAACAATATCTTGAATAGTCATCCACAATTACCAAACAATACTTCTTTCCTCCGAGACTATCATAGGATAGTGGACCAAAGAGATCTAAGTGAATGAGCTCGAGAATTCTTGTAGTGGAGATAGATGTCTTAGTTGGGTGTTGTTCTCCATGTTGCTTCCCAAAGGTGCAAGAGCTACACACACGATCTTTAGCAAATTTAGCTTTGGTTAGTCCTAGAACGTGATTGCCACTTTGGAGATCATGCAACATTCTCATATTGGTGTGGGCTAGTCGGCGATGCCAAAGCCATCCCACATCAACTTTAGCCATTAGGCATGTCGCGGCACACGTGTCTTCTTTAGAGAAGTCCACTACATACATGCCGTTCTCGACAAACCCAACAAAGGCTACTTTAAGAGATGTCTCCCAAGTGACAAT
Organism: Alopecurus myosuroides; assembly: GCA_028641055.1. Classification (NCBI taxonomy): domain Eukaryota; kingdom Viridiplantae; phylum Streptophyta; class Magnoliopsida; order Poales; family Poaceae; genus Alopecurus; species Alopecurus myosuroides. The sequence goes on from CM054061.1 coordinate 99,504,395, forward strand.
CACACTCTCTTTATTAAAGAACGAGGTGAAACCACAATTCGCAAGTTGAAGAACGGACATCAAATTATAGCCAAGGGACTCAACAAGGAGAACATTCTCAATTGATAAATCATTTGAGATTGCTACCTTGCCTCGTCCCAATACCTTAAGCTCGGACTTATCACCAATAGTGACGCAATTGAGATGAGGTAGAGGAGGTTCAAGATTGCTTATTGCGTCAAGGCTTCCGGTCATATGTTGGGATGCACCACTATCCACTGTCCATTTGTTAGACCCGGAAGCATTTCCCTACAAGAGATCAATTTCTTGATTTAGGTACCCATCCTTCAATGGGTCCTCTTTTGTTAGTAACAAGGGTCTTAGGAACCCAAATAGTCCAATGATAATCATCACCATAAGAAGTACCAACGTATTTAGCATAAACATGTCCATCCCTAGATTTCATAAGAACATAAGATGGATTATATTTTCCGGCGAAATCATTATGAGTGATGCTCCCCCTAGAGGTATCACCACCCATAATGGCGTTGGTCTCCTTTTCTTTGGTCACCTCACCCTCTTTTACAAAAACAACATTTTGAGGGGGAGTAGTGACTTTCTTGGATGTCTTCTTTGACATGGAAATAAACCCAAGTCCCTCTTTACCTCTCTTGGCACCTTGAGAGCTTATTGCATCGTTGAGAATTTTTTCCTTCCCTACATTGTTAGTCGTAGAGGAAAAGGTAGGTGCAATAACAATGCTATTTGATGAAGATGCAACATGCTTATTTGATTGTTGAGCTAGAAGCTTGATTCGAGACTTGGCAAGTTTGTCATGAATTTCCTTAAGAGATTTAAACTCTTCTTTTAGTTTGTCATGTTCCTCGTCAAGTTTTTGATGAGCTATTCCTAGCTTCAACTCTTCCTCTTCAAATTCTTTAAGCAAAACAAGAGATTTAGCGTGTTCTTTCTTAAGTTTGGCAAGAGATTTTTCATTGTCTTTCCTAAGCTTAGAAACACTAATAGCATAAGAGTCTTGTAAACTAGATAGTCTTTCTTCAAGAGAGGCTCTCATGGATCTCTCCTTTTCGAGAGCCTTAATTAGTTCACCATCATGATTTTCATTGGTACCACCATGATTCTCTAAGGTCATGATGATTTCCTCTTTCTCATCAATGAGAGAGTTGGCATCATCAAGTTGCCTTAGGAGAGTTTTTACTTTTTCTTTAGTTTCACCTTCAAGACTACTCAACCAAGACCCTAGGTTCTTGGCCTCCTCATCTTCACCAATGTTTTCAACACAATCCAATAATGAGGGAGAGGTAGTGTTAATAGACTTGGAGGTGGAAGTTATTACCGCGGTGGCTTTTGCCATGAGACATGTAGGTCGGATCGATGTCTTCTCATTGGGAGATTCAAATAGAGAGACCGATGAAGAGGAAGTGGTAGCTATGGCGACGTGGGCAACACCTACGACTTCATCTTCTCCTTCATCTCCGGAGTAGTATGTCTCCAATGTGGGGCCTTCTTGAACATATAGAGCCCTTGGAACCCTTCTAGCGAGGTTCTTGTTTTGTGGAGCTTTGTTCTTGTCCTTGCGAACAAGCTTCCCTTCATTCTCTTCTCTTGGCTCAAAGGGACACTCTTTGACGAAGTGGTTTGCACTTCCACAATTATAACATGTCCTTGGCCGTTCCCCTTTCTTCCTAAAGATCTTGTTCCTTGAAGGTCTTGGGGCACCGGCTTTGTGAGCCTCCCATCTCTTCCAATACCCTTGCATGGCAAGAGCAATACATTTATGGGCACCCTTGTATGTATCCTCATAGTCCTCCTCATCATCATCATCATCATCATCAACTTCTTCAATCTTGGCCATTGCTCTAGACTTCAAGGCAAGGTTGGAACAAGGAGTCAAGTTTATCCCATGCTTCCTTGGCGGTCTTCAAGCCGCGAATGTGCTCAAGATGTTCTCTTGGGAGAGCCTTTTGGATAGTCACAATAGCGGTCTTGTTGAGTTGGAACTCCACGTCCTCTCTTGGGGTCAAGTTGTTTGGATCATGAGGGTGGAATCCATGAACAACGCTTCTCCATAGAGCGGTGCAACAACCTGAAATATGAGACTCCATATCGAACTTCCATGATGAGAATTCGTTAGTGTTAAGCATGGGAGGATTTCCAACATTAACCATGTGTGGTATTGTAGCAATAGGGTGAATGTAATCGTAATTGGGAGGCGGTGGAACTTTAGAGTTAGACCCCGAACCGTTAGCCGATTGAGACTTGGAGCCCTCGGAGTTCCCACTACTCTTAGCCTTTTTATCGGCTTTTGCTTTGGCTTTCGCCTTAGCTAAAGCGATGTTAGCTTCCATTTCATCAATGTCCGGAATGGATTCTTCATCCGAGCTAACATCGTTGGTAGTGAGAGGTGCTTCCTCGGACTCCTTGGTTCTCCCCGTCAATACCTCCATCATTTTCTTGATGCTAGAAACCTCCGTACTGACAGTAGAGCTAACCTTAGACATTTCGGCTTGGAGAATTCCAACCGAGTCTTGTAGGTTAGATATACTGTCGGACATCTTGGAGATTTCCGCACTAGAACTACCGGGGGTATTTTCATCGACCATTGTACTCTTAGGCGGTTAAGCCCTTAGTAAGAGCCGAGGCTCTGATACCAATTGAAAGTGCACTATGGTCAACTAGAGGGGGGGTGAATAGGTTGACTACCAATTTTTCTTTTCTTTTCCTTTTAAGGGGCTTAGTAAAATAAGATACGATTCTCTAGATGTGCAACTAAGTGAACAACCTATGTGAAGAGAGTAGTATGCGCAACGGAAGTAAAGCGTAAGGAGTAAAGCAAACAACAAGTGTAAACAAGGAGACAAGGATATGTTTCACCGTAGTTCCTTCTCAAAGAGAAGTACGTCTACGTTGGAGAGGTGGGGAGCCACCTAGGCGCTCCTCAATAGCACGGTTGTGCACACCTTGTTCTCCTTGAGCTTCTCCGGTGAGGGAGATGCTCGTTTCCACTATGAGGTCGACTTGAAGGTGTTGACCAAACCTTTACAAGGGCTTGAGGTCACTCCACAAGGATGGAGGCTCTCAAGCAATCCGTAGCTTCTTGCAACAAGGTGGAAACTACAAGCACGAGATCTACTAAGGTTTCTAGGCCTCAAGTAGGATTCTAGATCTACTAGGTTGTGGTGGATGGATTTGAGATTCCTTTGGTGGAAGTGTGGATCTAGGTCTCCTCTAGCTCTCCACCAAGTTTGGGAGTGATTGGGTGGACGGAGAGGGAGATCTAAGAGGTTGAAGCTTTCATTAATGGCTAGGAGAGAGAGTGGGAAAAGCTTGGCATTTATGAGGTAGGTGAAGGGGTATTTATACTCTTGGCCACGAAGTAGCCGTTTGCAGTCCAGAGCACCGGAGGCTCCGGTGGTTTCACCGGAGGCTCCGGTGGGTCTTCTTTGCACTGCGCAGTTGCGCAGTGCCTTATCCTTTGCGCGCTGCTGAGGAGGCCGGAGGCTCCGGTGGATCGAGCGGAGGTTCCGCCCACCGGACCCGCACCGGAGGCTCCGGTGGAACCTCCGCCACTTTCCAACAGAAGGGGTGGCAGGCGGAGCTACCACCGGACCCTTCACCGGAGTCCATTTGCACTTGGGCCAGGGGGCCACCGGATGTCCACCGGAGCCTCCGGTGGAACCTCCGCCACTTTCCAACAGAAGGGCATTTTGGCGGAGGGACCACCGGATGCGCACCGGAGCCTATTTGCGCACAGGCTGAGTGGCAGCAGCGGGCTGAGCCTCCGGTGGATTCACCGGAGCCTCCGGTGGATTTACCGGAGCCTCCGGTGGGTTCACCGGAGCTTCCGCCCCTGCACATTTTGGTTCCCTGGCTTCCTTTCTCTTAGCACTTTTCGAATATATCAAGCATTAGCCCCATAGATATAGTGAACCTAATAACCTGGGCATTTTCATCATTTGAACAAACATTAGATCAAACAATTATGTTGTCATATAATTACCAAAACGGACGATGATCTTTCAACAGGGAACACACGCACGCACCCAGCACACACCTAACGCACACCGCACACAACACAACGCACACAACGCACTCACGCACGCACGGAGGGAAAAGAAAGAAAAAAAGGATCGATCGATCGATCCCTACCCACCCGTCGTCTACCTCCTCCCTATCGAGCGCCGCCAGCCCCGATCCCCTCGATCCCCTCCTCCCATCGCCGCCCTCAGCTCCTCGCCGGCGCCGCCCCGTCCTCCTCCCTCTTTGCCACCCCGTTCTCCGGCCGGATCGCCCCGCCGCCAAGCTCCTCCCGCGCCTCTCTTCCCCTCCTGCTCCTCCGGCCATGGCCGCCGACGGCCGCTGCCCCGTACTCCCGTAGCGCAGCACCACGGCCAGTGCGCCGTTTTCCCCGCCACGCCGCGCCTCCGTTTCCTGCACCCGTCGCCACCGTCCCTTGCAGCAGCGCCGCCGCCGGAATTCCCCGCAGCAGCCTCGGCCGGCGTCTCCCTCCCTCCTGTATCCGCGCGCCCGGAGCACCGCCCAAACTCTGCTGCCCCTCGCCTCTCCTCGCACTAGCCCGTGCGCCCCGCCGGCGTTCTCGTCGTCGACCTCGGGCTCCGTAGCCCTGAGCTCCTCCCCGACCCGGACTACTCCAGCTCGCCACGGTCGGTTGTCCCCCCCGACACAACGCCGTTTCCCTGCCTTCGTCTTCGCCAGGTCGTTGCCTCGGCGAGCAGGCGCGCCCGCCGTTCTCTCCGTTACCCCGACGTCCGTGTGAAGTACCTCATCGTCAAGAACTTTGACTCGTACAGCTACCGCGACGCCGTCAACCCCGTAGTGGCCGTTGTCACTTCGTGTGTGTCTCGCCGCCTACGTGCGCGTTCGCCAAATTCCCGTCGCCAAGTCCGAGCACCGAGACGTCGCCAAGTTCTTCCTCGACACATACATCATCGACAAGATCGGCCCCGACATCTACCTCATCGACAAGATCTTCCACGAGTACCACTACCCCAACCTGTGAACGGCTCTCTCACATCTTCCGTGTTCGCTTGCGTTGGCGGCCTTCGTGCGTGCCGTGACGACCCCGGAGCCGCCAAGTTCGCCATCGACCTTGAAGACAAGGATATAGCGGTTCGCCCACGACTACTATGGCTACTTCGACGACGTGAACCACTACTTCGACTCCTTCCACTACGTCCCTGACATCGACTACTTCCGCTACGACCCGAAGACCTCGACGTCGGCTACATCGACGACCGAACGACTACTTCCTCTACCTACGCCAACTACCACGACGACTCGAGAACAACGGATATGATGTTGCGATTCTACCACAACTACGACCCCGGAACAACTACTCCCTCGGCTACGGAACGATAACGACTACTTCCTCGACGTCGGCTACTTCCTCTACGTCCCGAAGTTTCCGGCGTTGACCCCGGCGATCCTCTTTCCAACGTGCGAACCCAAACCCCTATACCTATGCCCTATTTTCTATAACATATCAACTATAATTAAAATGTCATCTCATTCATGTGTTGCATTGCATTTTTGTGGGTGCGGGTAATAGTAATATCATCAAATAATTAAATATGGAATGTGTTGGGGTATTTAATTCAATTGTTGCCCTATTCCATTTAATACTGGATAGATCACCTCTACCTTGTTTAACCCTGTTAATCAACATTTAATATTGATGGTTAGCTAAACAACTTGAACCAATAATTATTTGTCCGGACTCCGGTTCCGATTAAAATGCTTAAGTTGTTTTCCCCTGTTGCATCTTGCCATGCCATGCATATAAAATAGGATCATGCTGGATCTTTTGCCGTAGTAGTAATTGTTGCATCCGGTGTTTGTTCGAGGTTCGTTGCTTCTTCCCGGATAGGACGTTGAGATGATGAGAGCAACGACAAGTTCTGTGGATGTACCTCTACTTGCTGGATCTCATGCAAGTATACTCACTTGCTGCCAAATGGCTGTCTTTCATCACTTGTTACCGATTCTTTCCGTTGTTCTTATTCTAGCCTGTTGATTCGATGCTTGTGTCTCGATCCTATTATATGTTACCTTGCAGCCATGATATAGCCTTTCCTTCCACTTCCTATTAACTGTTGTTTGTTTACCTTGTTGGCCCTCGTGTCGTAGTTGCATGCTTAGTGTTGTTTGCGCTCAAGTCTTGTTGTTCCTTTCGTATCACATGTTTAGTTGATAGCTGGGTTTCAATTCAATCAACAACATGTTAATGTTTTGGGTAATAATAATTTGATGATAAGGCACCGACAGGAGGCTCGGCGTGGTTTTGAAGCCTGCTAGTGTCGACCCTAATTAGGAAAAGGGTCTTGTCTACTGATCCATGATGAGCGCACTAACCGCATGTGGGAAGCGAGTATGGGCGCCCCCCTCAATTTGACTCGATTCGCATCTCGTCCAAATCGCCACACTTAGTTCGGGCTTTCCATTTGATGCATGCATATGCAGGTGCGAACCCGAGGCCAGGGTGGAACTTTTGTAGTCGGCATTTACGGCGGCGTGGTCTTCCAGTGCTATGAGGGTCCCCCTTTTCTTCGTGGGGGCTCGATTAGCCGCGCACGCACAACACGTGGTGCTTTGGGCTTGATGCGAAGCAGAGTTGGGTTGTGTTGAGTACCTCGCTTGGTGGGTTGATCCCCCGTCTGGCGGGTTATTCTTACGTGTACGGCCAAATTGGTGCACCCCTGCAGGGTTAAATCTTCTCGAGAAGCCGTGTTTTCCGCGGTTATGGTTGACTTGGTGAAAGTACTGGCTAACAAGTACTCAGAACAACTTACACCTAACTAATGATAACTTGACTAGTAATAGTCTTATTGACACAATAACTTGATCCATCCTTAATCCAACAGTGTGAGTTATCCTTGGGTTGCTTCCTTAGTAGGGGGTGACATTGGATGGGTTTGTTTGGTGGTTAGTTGTAGTTGGTTACGATACGCTATCTTATCCCCCTCTTTTAGCCGGATGTTGTAGTGATTCTCTGTAGTTGGTTAGTGCAGCCCGCTGCCGCTTATTTGCAATACTCCATTCCTTTCCGTTGAACCCAAAGTATTTGTATCTTGTGATGACTGGCTACGCCGGTATCTTGTGAGTATGGTTTATCCACTTGCCAGTACTTAACCGTACTGACCCACGAATCTTTTTCGTGGCTGCATATTCAATATTGCAGTCAACAGGTTTGAAGTCTGACGACGTTAGCTTGGGAATCCCTCCGGCTTGGCCTGGGCAGGGATTGGACGCTCTCGGTTATCTTCAGGACTCTTAGTCCAATTTGTATCTTGTCCGTAGTCGGACGCTATGTTGTTTCTTCCGCTGTTATTTGGATCTTTGTTTTGTATCAGCTGTATCCTTGACTCGATTGAGTCCTCTTGTATATATCTTTTCTGTTGTTGTGGATTATTCGTGAACTGTTGTAATGTTATCACAAGTGGAAACCTGGAATCGGTTATTATGTGGATTTTGGCGGGAATGCTGAAATCTGCATAGTGCCCGATCTCGGAGCGTCACAAATGGTATCAGAGCATGGTTTCCGATTCCCGATATTGTTTCGATACGAATGGTTATCGAAGCAACGGGTCCGCAAAGCCTGTAGGATAACCTAGCTAACGGTCGTTGTTTCTAGAGTGTCAAAAACTATTTCTGCTAAACTATTTTGGAAAAACATCTCGATAGGATTCTTGTTTTCTCCTTATCCCTATTCTATTTCCCCTCCCCTCTTATTTGTTTTGGAGTCTCTTCCCTTATCTATCTTTCAAAGTTTTAGGATCCTACGTGGGTGGACGTTTTCTGAGCATTTAACCTAATAGGTTCGATCATCGGAAGATTCCTGGTGGAAAAACATCGTCGGCACTCCGAGCAAGAATCTCTTGTTAGTGGTGTCGAGGAGATCAACTGGAAGCATGAAGAATCGATAGTCGAACTTCCCCCTCCCTCGTGTTCGTGGGCGGATTGCGAGGGCGCAATCCCTTGTTAGTGGTGTCGTCTGTAATGGCCGGGGATTTTCCCCTCTTAGCCTTGTTTTTTTTCCTTTTCTTTCGCATCGGCATGCCATCATGCATCATCATTCATGGAAAACTGGGGGAAAAAAATGTTTTAATTGCATAAAATCTTTTTCTAAAATATCTGGTGTTATTTTGCTGCCCCAAAACTATTTTTTTTCTTTAATAATGAAACCTTCTTTTTTTCTGCAGTTTTATATATAAAAAAAACTATTTTCGGGTGGCAGGCCAGGCCAACACCGGCCCAGCCAGCCAGCCCACCTACCAATCCCTAACCCTAACCCACACAGAACACAACACCACGCACACGACACACGCACGCACCCAGCACACACCTAACGCACACCGCACACAACACAACGCACACAACGCACTCACGCACGCACGGAGGGAAAAAAAAAAAGATCGATCGATCGATCCCTACCCACCCGTCGTCTACCTCCTCCCTATCGAGCGCCGCCAGCCCCGATCCCCTCGATCCCCTCCTCCCATCGCCGCCCTCAGCTCCTCGCCGGCGCCGCCCCGTCCTCCTCCCTCTCTGCCTTCCCGTTCTCCGGCCGGATCGCCCCGCCGCCAAGCTCCTCCCGCGCCTCTCTTCCCTCCTGCTCCTCCGGCCATGGCCGCCGACGGCCGCTGCCCCGTACTCCCGTAGCGCAGCACCACGGCCGGTGCGCCGTTTTCCCCGCCACGCCGCGCCTCCGTTTCCTGCACCCGTCGCCACCGTCCCTTGCAGCAGCGCCGCCGCCGGAATTCCCCGCAGCAGCCTCGGCCGGCGTCTCCCTCCCTCCTGTATCCGCGCGCCCAGAGCACCGCCCGAACTCCGCTGCCCCTCGCCTCTCCTCGCACTAGCCCGTGCGCCCCGCCGGCGTTCTCGTCGTCGACCTCGGGCTCCGTAGCCCTGAGCTCCTCCCCGACCCGGACTCCTCCAGCTCGCCACGGTCGGTTGTCCCCCCCCGACACAACGCCGTTTCCCTGCCTTCGTCTTCGCGCAGGTCGTTGCCTCGGCGAGCAGGCGCGCCCGCCGTTCTCTCTGTTACCCCGACGTCCGTGTGAAGTACCTCATCGTCAAGAACTTTGACTCGTACAGCTACCGCGACGCCGTCAACCCCGTCGTGGCCGTTGTCACTTCGTGTGTGTCTCGCCGCCTACGTGCGCGTTCGCCAAATTCCCGTCGCCAAGTCCGAGCACCGAGACGTCGCCAAGTTCTTCCTCGACACATACATCATCGACAAGATCGGCCCCGACATGTACCTCATCGACAAGATCTTCCACGAGTACCACTACCCCAACATGTGAACGGCTCTCTCACATCTTCCGTGTTCGCTTGCGTTGGTGGCCTTCGTGCGTGCCGTGACGACCCCGGAGCCGCCAAGTTCGCCATCGACCTCGAAGACAAGGATATAGCGGTTCGCCCACGACTACTATGGCTACTTCGACGACGTGAACCACTACTTCGACTCCTTCCACTACGTCCCTGACATCGACTACTTCCGCTACGACCCGAAGACCTCGACGTCGGCTACATCGACGACCGAACGACTACTTCCTCTACCTACGCCAACTACCACGACGACTCGAGAACAACGGATATGATGTTGTGATTCTACCACAACTACGACCCCGGAACAACTACTCCCTCGGCTACGGAACGATAACGACTACTTCCTCGACGTCGGCTACTTCCTCTACGTCCCGAAGTTTCCGGCGTTGACCCCGGCGATCCTCTTTCCAACGTGCGAACCCAAACCCCTATACCTATGCCCTATTTTCTATAACATATCAACTATAATTAAAATGTCATCTCATTCATGTGTTGCATTGCATTTTTGTGGGTGCGGGTAATAGTAATATCATCAAATAATTAAATATGGAATGTGTTGGGGTATTTAATTCAATTGTTGCCCTATTCCATTTAATACTGGATAGATCACCTCTACCTTGTTTAACCCTGTTAATCAACATTTAATATTGATGGTTAGCTAAACAACTTGAACCAATAATTATTTGTCCGGACTCCGGTTCCGATTAAAATGCTTAAGTTGTTTTCCCCTGTTGCATCTTGCCATGCCATGCATATAAAATAGGATCATGCTGGATCTTTTGCCGTAGTAGTAATTGTTGCATCCGGTGTTTGTTCGAGGTTCGTTGCTTCTTCCCGGATAGGACGTTGAGATGATGTGAGCAACGACAAGTTCTGTGGATGTACCTCTACTTGCTGGATCTCAGGCAAGTATACTCACTTGCTGCCAAATGGCTGCCTTTCATCACTTGTTACCGATTCTTTCCGTTGTTCTTATTCTAGCCTGTTGATTCGATGCTTGTGTCTCGATCCTATTATATGTTACCTTGCAGCCATGATATAGCCTTTCCTTCCACTTCCTATTAACTGTTGTTTGTTTACCTTGTTGGCCCTCGTGTCGTAGTTGCATGCTTAGTGTTGTTTGCGCTCAAGTCTTGTTGTTCCTTTCGTATCACATGTTTAGTTGATAGCTGGGTTTCAATTCAATCAACAACATGTTAATGTTTTGGGTAATAATAATTTGATGATAAGGCACCGGCAGGAGGCCCGGCGTGGTTTTGAAGCCTGCTAGTGTCGACCCTAATTAGGAAAAGGGTCTTGTCTACTGATCCATGATGAGCGCACTAACCGCATGTGGGAAGCGAGTATGGGCGCCCCCCTCAATTTGACTCGATTCGCATCTCGTCCAAATCGCCACACTTAGTTCGGGCTTTCCATTTGATGCATGCATATGCAGGTGCGAACCCGAGGCCAGGGTGGAACTTTTGTAGTCGGCATTTAGGGCGGCGTGGTCTTCCAGTGCTATGAGGGTCCCCCTTTTCTTCGTGGGGGCTCGATTAGCCGCGCACGCACAGCACGTGGTGCTTTGGGCTTGATGCGAAGCAGAGTTGGGATGTGTTGAGTACCTCGCTTGGTGGGTTGATCCCCCGTCTGGCGGGTTATTCTTACGTGTACGGCCAAATTGGTGCACCCCTGCAGGGTTAAATCTTCTCGAGAAGTCGTGTTTTCCGCGGTTATGGTTGACTTGGTGAAAGTACTGGCTAACAAGTACTCAGAACAACTTACACCTAACTAATGATAACTTGACTAGTAATAGTCTTATTGACACAATAACTTGATCCATCCTTAATCCAACAGTGTGAGTTATCCTTGGGTTGCTTCCTTAGTAAGGGGGTGACATTGGATGGGTTTGTTTGGTGTTTAGTTGTAGTTAGTTACGATACGCTATCTTATCCCCCTCTTTTAGCCGGATGTTGTAGTGATTCTCTGTAGTTGGTTAGTGCAGCCCGCTGCCGCTTATTTGCAATACTCCATTCCTTTCTGTTGAACCCAAAGTATTTGTATCTTGTGATGACTGGCTACGCCGGTATCTTGTGAGTATGGTTTATCCACTTGCCAGTACTTAACCGTACTGACCCACGAATCTTTTTCGTGGCTGCATATTCAATATTGCAGTCAACAGGTTTGAAGTCTGACGACGTTAGCTTGGGAATCCCTCCGGCTTGGCCTGGGCAGGGATTGGACGCTCTCGGTTATCTTCAGGACTCTTAGTCCAATTTGTATCTTGTCCGTAGTCGGACGATATGTTGTTTCTTCCGTTGTTATTTGGATCTTTGTTTTGTATCAGCTGTATCCTTGACTCGTTTGAGTCCTCTTGTATATATTTTTTCTGTTGTTGTGGATTATTCGTGAACTGTTGTAATGTTATCACAAGTGGCAACCTGGAATCGGTTATTATGTGGATTTTGGCGGGAATGCTGAAATCTGCATAGTGCCCGATCTCGGAGCGTCACAGCGGCCAACCCGGTTTCTCAACCCGGTCCCGTGCCGCAAGACCGCTATGATGATGGGTACTCGGCAATGGAGATGGCCGGGTATGCTGATCCGAGGGACGTCACTGATCGTTTGGGTGACCAGATGCTGAAGCCCACCGATGCAAGATACAAGTTGGACCGGATTCACCGGTCCGAGCTGATTGAGAAGAGGGGACCGCCCGGCCCAAGCTGTTTTGGCCACCGCATCATGGGAGAGCCTTCCATGAACAAGTTTCAGCTGGCCAGAGGGACCAAGTCGTACGATGGGAGCACCAAGCCGGAAGACTGGTTGAATGACTATGTCACCGCTATGCATATTGCAGGCGGCAACCGGAGATGGGCCGTGAGATATGTTCCGCAGATGCTGGAGGGCCCTGCCCAGATCTGGTTGAACAACTTTCCCAAGGACAGTATCAACTGCTGGCTTGACTTCTCGGAAGCATTCATCAGCAACTTCACCAGCACGTACAAGAGGCCGAATAGGCCGCATCAACTGTCAGCTTGCAAGCAGCGGGAAGAGGAGACTGACCGAGAATACCTTACTCGGGGGAGCACATTGAGGAACACCTGTGAGGGTGTTAACGAGTCACAGGAAATCGCCTGGTTTGCTCAAGGCTGCAGGCATGGCAGCATGTTGTGGCAGAAGTTGCAGCGAGAGATGCCGAGTACGCTCGCCGAGACGATCAAGGTAGCTGATATGTATGCACTCGGTGACCCTACTCAGCCTCTGCTCGATGCCTTTGAGCCGAGAAGGAGAAACCAAGATGGTAATAGACGCCAAGATTTCCGCAACAAGCATAGAGATGACCGTCCCGATACTCGGTACGGTTCGGAGCGAGTGAATGTTGTGAACCAAGACACTGCGGCTGCTGGGAGTAGCCAAAGGCAAAAAAAACTGCTGGAGCCAATACGGGCAGAACCAGAATCAGGGCCAAGGCATCAAGAAGCCATACAATGCTCCCCAGCAAGGCAACAGCAACCCGGACGCAGGAGATGCTCAGATATTTATCTTTGATAACATGAAGGATGGGTCGTGCAGCTTCCATACTCGGCATCCGAGTAGGCCAGCCAACCACACTACTGCACTGCTGGGACCGTATCAAGGGTGAAGGGTTTGGTCAGCTGCTCCCTCCTCCTCCTCTTCCACTCTCGGGAGCCAACGTGCAGCCTATTCGGGCAGCTGCTCCTAGGCCAGCAGTGAATCCGAGAAGAGAGAATGTGAATCAAGTGGCCCAGGGAGCCAACCGCAACTACGACAACCGCAATGACCGCAACCGCAACTACTACACCCGCAACAACAACAGAAACAACAACAGGAACAACAACAACAAAAACAACGGCAATGATGGTGGTGGAGACCAGAACCAGTACCAAGAGCATCATGAGAGCTACATGGTATTCACCACAGAGCCAGATGACAAGCAGTCGCAGCGTAGGCGTGCGATGGAGCTGAATGCAGTGATATCGGCAGTGCCCCACTATCTGCACTGGTGCGACCAAGAGATTACTTGGTCCAAAGATGATCATCCCAAGGTGATGCCCAATCCGGGTACATATGCACTGGTGGTGGATCCCACCTTCTTGGGAACCCAGAAGAATGTCAGGTTCAGCGAAGTGCTGATTGATAACGGCAGCAACATCAACATCATGTACCGAGATACCCTGGAGAAACTTGGCCTCGCCGAGAACATGCTGCTACCTAGCAGAACTACTTTCCATGGCATTGTGCCGGGAGTATCTTGTGCTCCAATCGGCCGCATCTGGATAGATGTGCTATTCGGCACCAGGGAGTACTGCCGCACCGAGTGCCTACAGTTCAAAGTGGTTGATCTTCAGAGCCCCTATAACGCTCTACTCGGTAGGCCTGCGCTCACCAAGTTCATGGCCTCAACCCATGCCGCCTACCTGAAGATGAAGCTACCTGGTCCTAATGGTGTCATCACCATCTCGGGTGATTACAAGCACTCCCTGGATTGCGCATCTGCTGGATCTCTGTTGGCAGAGTCTATGGTCATCGCTGCTGAGAAGAAGAAGATACACGAGGTGGTGGCTATGGCTCAAGCAGCGCAAGTCAGTATGCCAGGCATGCCAGGTTCTCAGTATGGAGCAGCTTTCCAGGCCTCCCAGGAAACCAAGAAGGTGCAGGTGGACCCTGAGTTCCTAGACCGTGTTGCCATCATTGGCGCCGGGTTGGGCGAGAAATAGGAAAGCGAGCTCATCCACTTCCTCCGTGAGAATCGGGATGTCTTTGCATGGTCCAATGAGGACTTGCCGGGTGTCCCGAGGGAGTTGGTTGAGCACTCGCTACATGTGCGTCCTGGCGCCAAGTCAGTTAAGCAGGCGATGCGCCACTTTGGTGATGAGAGAAGGAAGGCTATCGGTGATCAGATCACCAAGTTGCTGATAAGTGGATTCATCATGGAGGTACTGCATCCGGATTGGCTGGCCAATCCAGTTATGGTTGAGAAGAAGAAGGAGGACCCCAAGGCCGAGACTGCGTGGCGCATGTGCGTGGACTACACCGACTTGAACAAGGCCTGCCCCAAGGACCCGTTTCCGCTACCCTGCATAGATCAAGGGATCGATTCCACTGCCGGGTGGGAACTTTTGTCTTTCATTGATGCCTACTCTGGTTTTCATCAGATACCTCTTAATCCGGCTGATCAAATAAAGACTGCTTTTATTACCCCGTACGGGGCTTATTGCTATCGTGTTATGTGCTTTGGGTTGCGGAATGCTGGGGCTACGTATCAGAGATGCATGCAGAAATGTTTGCATGACCAAATTGGCAAGAATGTGCAGGTGTACGTAGATGACATTGTCATCAAAACGAAAGAAACACATACTCTGCTTAGTGATATTGAGGAAACATTTGCTAGCCTGCGCAAGTACAGGATGAAATTGAATCCGACTTAATGCACCTTTGGCGTTCCGGCTGGCAAGCTACTCGGTTTCTTGGTATCCAGCCGGGACATTGAGGCCAATCCTTCAAAGATAAAAGCTATAGAGAGAATGTCTTTGCCGAGATCACTAAAGGGTGTGCATAAATTTACCGGGTACCTGGCTTCCCTTAGCCGCTTCCTGGGAAGAATGGGGGAGAAGGCCCTGCCTCTCTATCAGCTCAGGAAGAAAAGTGATAAGTTCGTCTGGACGCCGCAAGCTGATGTGGCCTTCAAAGAACTCAAGACCATGCTGGGTAGCGCTCCCATCCTGGCAAGCCCGCTACCCAAAGAGCCAATGCTGCTATACATCGCAGCAACCAACCGGGTAGTTAGCGTGGTGATAGTGGTGGAGAGAGAAGAGGAAGGCAAAAAGGTGCAACGGCCAGTATATTATCTCAGTGAGGTGCTATCCAGCTCCAAGCAAAACTACCCGCACTACCAGAAGATGACGTATGGCGTATACCTGGGTGCCAAGAAGCTCAAGCACTATTTTCAAGAGCATCCCATCACAGTGGTAAGCACGGCTCCCATCTCGGAGATCATGGGCAACAAGGAAGCGAGCGGCCGGGTAGCCAAGTGGGCAATTGAGCTAGCCGCGTACAGAAGCGATCAAGTCACAAACTCTGGCAGATTTCTTGGTGGATTGGGCCGAGATGCAGTATGATCCTCCCTTGCCAGAAGCCAATTACTGGAAGATGCATTTTGATGGCTCCAAAGTGAAGGAAGGGCTTGGTGCTGGCGTAGTGCTTACGTCACCCAAGCGAGATCAACTCAAATACGTGCTACAGATCCACTTCAAGGCATCCAATAATGTGGCCGAGTATGAGGCATTGGTACATGGCCTGAGGGTATCCAAGGAGATCGGAGTTCAGCGTATTGTCTTTTATGGCGACTCGGATTTGGTGGTGCAGCAGGTATCCGGCAATTGGGATGCCTTGGATGCCAACATGGCATCCTACCGGTTTCTGGTGCAAACAATGACTGGGTCCTTTGAAGGATGTGAGTTTCATCATATACACCGAGCTGAGAATGATGCAGCTGACGCACTGTCCAAGTTGGGGTCTTCTCGGCAGTTTATCCCGGCTGGGATTGCCTTGGAGCATTTGAGAAAGCCATCCATCAAGCCATCCCCCAACTAGGAATCCATATTCATTCCATCTCTACCAGAATCGGAAGCTGTTCCCATGGAGATTGATTGGGAGGCTGCAAAAGAGAACCCGGGGACTGTCGTATCCAACCCGGGGACTGGCACCTGCAACCCGGGGACTGCTCCATTCAACTCGGTGACTGTCGCATTCATTGAGGGGATCATTTCTCAGTACTCAGTGACTCGGGAACTCGTCTCCAACTCAGAAGAGGTCTTGGTAGCAGATCCAATGGAAGTGGACGAACCAGTGTTTCCCATCCGGGAGACACCGAGTTGGGCTCTGCCCATATTATCTTTTCTAACGGATGGCTCCTTACCGAGTGATGAGGTCACGGCCAGGCAAATAAAGAGAAGGTCCAAGGGCTACACAATCATTAACAAGGGGCTGCACAGAAGGAGTCCTACTGGTGTGCTGCAACGCTGCGTTGAGCCAGAAGAAGGAGAAGAAATTCTTAAAGAAATACACCAGGGAGAATGCGGACATCACGCCTCTTCTCGGGCTCTGGTCAACAAAGCTTTTCGGCATGGATTCTTTTGTCTCACTGCCTTGCGGCAAGCTGAAGATATAGTGAGAAAATGCAACGGGTGCCAGAGGTTTGCAAGCAAGATTCATATGCCAGCATCTGAGTTGAAGACCATTCCCATTACTTGGCCTTTTGCTGTCTGGTGCTTGGATATGGTAGGCCCCTTCAAGCCAGCTAGAGGCAACATGACTCACATATTGGTCATCGTGGACAAATTTACCAAGTGGATTGAGGTCAAGCCTATTCGGAAGTGTGGTGGAGTCACAGATGTGAGTTTCCTCAAGGACATCATTCTGAGATACGGTTACCCGCACAGCATCATCACTGATAATGGCACACACTTTGTTGAGGGAGCATTTGCAAGATTCTGCAAGGAGAAGCGGATCCGGTTAGATGTTGCATCAGTTGCGCATCCGGCCTCAAATGGGCAGGTTGAAAGAGCAAATGGCATGGTCCTATCCGGGATAAAGCCAAGGCTGATTGAGACATTACAGCGAACCCCTGGTTGTTGGCTGGACGAGTTGCCGGCGGTGTTGTGGAGTCTAAGGACTACCCCTAACCGATCAACCTGATACACGCCATTCTTCCTGGTATATGGAGCTGAGGCCGTGCTGCCCACTGACCTAGAGCATGACTCGCCCAGAGTAACGCTCTACACTGAAAAAGAGGCGAGAGAAGCTCGAGAAAATGACGTTGACCTGCTAGAAGAAGCAAGAGAGTTAACTCTGTCACGTTCAGCCATTTATCAGCAAAACCTGAGGCGTTATCATAGCCGGAAAGTAAACCCAAGGGTTTTCCGAGAAGGAGACATGGTCCTTAGGCTCGTGCAATGCACGGGCGGGATGCACAAGCTATCCCCTCCGTGGGAAGGGCCTTTCATTGTGAGCAAGGCTCTACACAATGATGCCTAATATCTAGTTGACGCACAGGCACCGCAAAAGAACATGCCGGATAGAGCTGGAGAGGAATCCAAGCGTCCCTGGAATGTAGCTCTACTCCGCCGCTTTCATTCATGAGCAACAGTTGTATGTATTTCCTTAACCGAGTTAAAATTCAAGTTGGCACTCCGAATTCAAACTCGGGGACTGCCTGTGCAAAAACCTTGCCCTCTGTTGTTTATTTTATTTCCTTTGTCTACTCGGTTGGTCTACTTAGAATTTCATGCGCATATCTAGTAATGTGTTTAAACCCAAGGGCCAACTCTTCGACTCTGCTGCTGTCCGCAACCCGGCTTCATGGCAAGCAAGAGAACAAGCCAAAGGTCAATGAGCACATGAAAAAATGCTAAGGAAAAGAAAAGTGTAGCAACCGAGTAGAGTGTACTTGCTTCTCTGTTTTCCTTTTCGGCTAAGTGGTGGGCAGCGTTAGGATTCAAATCTCAAGGTGGTTGAGTATCTGAAACTTGGTATTTGAAATCTTGTGACTCGACTACCAAAAAGCCACAAGTGGCAGGTAAGAGCAAAGACAAAAGGACAAGTGAATGAGAAATGCAACTCGGGGACTTGCATTAAAGCGCAATCCGGCATCTAGCCAGTCTTGCTAAAAGTGAAACAAATAAAACTGAGTATCGAGATAAAGCATAAGTATTTTGATCACATGTGCACCCGGCATCCCGGGGATCTGATAATTGTTTTAGATAAAGAGACTGCAGGAACTTAGACGACGGTGGAGGTAGTGGTATCCGAGTTGGTGCTAGTAGGCGCCACTGGCTCGGATGCAGCTGTTGTCGATGTAGGAGCCACTGGCTCGGATGCAGCTGTTGTCGATGTAGGCTCGACCGCTGAAGATATTGGAGTATTGGAGATGGGCTCCGGTGCAGTGTTGGTGGAGGCCTGAGTGATGGAGGCGCTGGGAAGAGGATAAAGTGTGGATGTCCCAGCCCCGGTCACGCCCAGCTTGGGAGCAGGGTCGTCGATCACCATCTCGGTGGTGACAGCTGCCTCCTGCGTGACGGGTTGCGGCTGCTCGGTCTCCGGTTTGGCTTCCTTCTCGGAGTGTTCAGCGTCGCCACGCTGCTCGGATTCCTCTTGCTCAGCCTCTCCGTGCTCGCACTCCTCCTGTTCAGGGTCATCGTCATCTTGGCCGTGGTCTTCACCGGCACCCTCGTCATCTCGGCCTTGGACTTCGCCAGCATCCTCGCTGAACTCGGATTCCTCCTCGTCTTGTTCTTCACGAACATATGTATCCGGCTCAGTGGGGCTGTCGATGTAAATGCTGGTCTCAGCGTAGGAGGCAATCTCGTAGGCCACTACTTTCCGGCGTGAGATGCACTCGGGACGCGCAGTCCACTTGGAGCCATTTCGGCGAGTTCCAATCCTGTCAAGATATAAGTTCTCGTACCAGGACAAGATGAAGTGTAGGATCTCGTCTGCTCCTGCCCGAGCTGCGGAAGCACGCCACTTCTTCAGTTCTTCCTTGACATGGTCCAGATTGGATGCTATGTCGTGGAAGGTTTCTGGGACATCTCGGTCAGGCCAGAACAGCTTGTGCAGGTTGATTGCAGTGGATACCATGGAGGTACCCAAGCCTTTGAGGGAGCGCACTTGGGTCTTGAGGTTGACGAGATGATCGTCGATACTGGAGGTATCATCAACACTCAGACCGGCTGCTGCCCTGGCCTTTCTGGCTTTGTCCACAGCAGTTTCACTAGCGGAACGGAGTTCAGGGAAGAGATCTGGATAAGGAAATGACAGTTTGGATCAGAAGAGTAACCGAGAAGAAGAGAGACTGAGCAGAAAAAGACAGAAAAGTAAAAACTAAACAAGAAGCAAGGTAGCGGCAACTCACATTCCATTTCCAGCACAAGGGCCCCCAAATTGACCCTCCAGTCATCTGATTCTCGGATATACTTATCCTGGAGGCGGCACAAGTCGCTGACTGCGACCTCGAGACCTTGGTTCCTTTCTCTCAATGCTTTGATCTCTAGCTCGAATTTTTTCTTCTCGGCAGCAGCTGTCTTCTCAAAATCTTCCTTCTCGCAGATAGCATTGATGGCAGTTTGGAGAGCGTTGCCGAGATCAACATGGAGTTTCTCAAACTCCTTATTCTCGGTCTCCCGCTCTTTCAGCAACTCGGCCTCGCGGGACTGCACTTGGTGGTGCGCTTCAGCTGGAGTGAGACATTGTTGATGTTCCTCTCGGAACTTCTTATATTCTTCTGCGGATAGAGCAGCAAGTCAGCAAAGTGAGCGAGCAATAGCAAAACTAGATGAAGCAAATGCAGAGAAGAAAGAAGGTTGCTCACCTTCCAGAGAAGAAATTTTACTCTGCACGGAGGCAGCCATGACCTCACAGTCCTGGTGCCTATCGACAAGCGCCTTCAGCTCACCTACAGAGATGACATTGACTGAGCAAAAAAGCAAAAAATGGGCGTAGGCAAAAAACACACAAACCGAGATGCTAAAACCTTACTTTCCACAGCGGACAGTTTAATAGCACTGTCCATGGAGTTCTTCTCCAGTGTGTCCAACTCGCTCTTCTTGAACTCCAGCTCCCGGTTCCTGTCTTTTACTTGGCGGTGAGACCACAGGAGCTGGCGGAAGACCTTGGTCCTCGCCCGGAGGCTATCCTGCAGATAGAAAAGAAATTTGATAAGTTTGGAAGATTTAGCCCGGGTAGATGGCAACTCGGTGGAGCTTTATCTACTCGGCCCAAATCTCGGGGACTGGGTAGTAAGGAAGAGAAGAAACATAAAGAAGAAATCTGATAATTCCGAATGATCAAAAGAAAAAAGGTACTTACCACATAGCTTTGCTCAATATCCTCAAAGTTTTGTCGGGAAACAAACAACTTGCTGGCCAGAGTACTGCAAGGCCCGGCCATAGCTACGCTAACAGGGCCGATGTCGGCCTTGTTCCACTCTGTCCGGTAATTGTCGGGATTCCGCAGCTCGGTACCATCCCAGGCGGCGTGGCCATGTCTCCTTGCGTCCCAGAATTTCTCGATGAAGCCTACTCGGTCAAGAATGGCGGCCTCACCTTCCTCAGGGAGATCCTCTGCATCCTCGTCGCGGGAGGTAATTTCCTTGATGACTAGGGAACTTTGCTTCCCCTTGGACTTGGAGCGGGCCACGGCTTTCCGCTCTTTTAGAGCGACTAGTCGTTCGGCTTCCTTGGACATGTGGATCTTGTGGCGCTGCTGCAGCTGAGTCCAGTACGCTGGGAAGGGAGGAGGCTTCTCGGTTTCGCTGGCGCCTGCGGCAGGATCCTGCTCCTCTTCAGGGCCAAACTGGACGTCAGCCTGCACCAAGGTGGTGTTCGGGTTGACTTTCCTGGCCTTGTTAAGCGGTCATTTCGCTGGTGGAGGCTGCTGTTGTGCGGGTTGCCCGCCTGGCTTCCCGCCTGGTTGTTGTTGCCCAGATGGCGGGAAGGATAGCTGTTCTTGCACAGCTTGCCGCTGTCCGGTTGGCTGCGCGCCAGCCTGCGAGGCACCACGAGGAGGTTGCTTCCTGACGGCTTGCGGAATCACCTTAGCGGTAGAGGGAGCTGTTGGCTTCTTGGAGGATGGCGGAGGAACATGCTAGTTGGTGCTATTTCGGCTGGTTGGTTGGTGCAGCATCCGGATGCACTACATATTCACGTGAGGGCTCCTCCGCGGAGCCCTCTGCTCGCTGCGCGGCAGCAGAATCATCTACCCGCTGCTCAGCAGCGGGGTCCGGCCGCTTCACAGCATTATCTTCTACCTGCTGCTTGGCAGCAGGATCCGGTTGCTTTGCAGCATTGTCTTCGGGCTGCTGCTCCGTGGTGTCTCCTTGTTGCTGCCCGGCAGCAGGATCGGTGGTATCCTCAGCTGATGCAGCTGGAGGAGTCGGTGGCTTCTCGGTGGTGGCGGCGTCTTGAGCAGTTGGCTGCGGGCTGGGCTGCGACTACTCGACAATGTGCTCTGTGTCCTTCTCGGCGCTCGTATCCTGGGCTCCAGTGTTTGTCTCGGCGCCTGCATTCTGGGCTCCAAGGTCTGGATCTTCTCGAGGAGGAGAGGATGGTGGCGTCCGATTCTCTGGTACGCGGTCGTCGTCGTGATCAGAAAGTGCCACGAGGTCTGGTGGTGGATCTTTCTTCTTCTTGGGAGCTGGTGCGGCGGTGGCATTGGCATCAAGAGCATCACTGAAAAGGAATGGGTAAAAGAGAAAAGAAATCAGAAAGTGTGCAAGGAAGAAAGCCAAAGAAAGAGCAGAGTAGACGGCAACCCGGAAAGACTTACCCGTCACTGGTGGGGTGCTTCCTGCGCAAGTTGGGCTTGGTTCCCGGCGGCTTGGTTCCGGTCTTAACGCCCGGTTTCTTCTTAACCCTCTTGGCAGGGGGATCCTGGGCCCCGCTACCCATTCTCTTTCTAGTGGTGGTGGGGGAAGCCACGGATATCGGAACCACATCCACAGGTTCCTCCATCTCATCCAACTCAGGTTCTTCTGCAATAGAGGGAAGGAAGGATTCAGAATAGAAAAGAGGAAGTCATGAACAGTGCAAACAAGTTAAGAGGTGAACCCGGTCACCTTCTTCATCCTCAGACCAGTCCCGGATAGAACCCGTGACTCGGGACTTACCGTCCTGACCGACACGCGGGATGCACACCGTGTCCTGGATGTCGTATGCAGTTTCGTCATCCTCGGTTCTATCCTCTTCCCAGTTGGCCTCGAAGATGAGTTTGTCCTCGTCCTTCTGGCGATTGATGTGTTGTTGGTGCAAACATAGAGCACAGTGAGTTGAATTTCAGCAGAGTAGGCGTACTACTCGGTCTAGCGTGCAAACGAAAAGCACTAAATGCTAAGGACCAGAAGAGGTAAACGAATAGGAGTTCTACTCGGAACAAGCATGCAAACATAAAGAATATCAAGCTAAGTGGTTCTACTCGGAATAGCATGCAAACATAAAGCATATCAAGCTAAGTGGTCCTACTCGGAACAGCATGCAAACACAAAGCATATAAAGCTAAGAGGAGGTCTATTCGGTGTCAAACACGACTACTGGGCATGTAGAGAAGAACACTAACCTTGGGAATGGCCTTGGTGCGGCTATACGACACGAAGCCATAAGCCCAGTTCTCGGTGACTGTAGTCCGCATGATGGACTTGGCCCAGATGGCCACCTCTGCCTTGGTGAGCTCAAACGTTGTAGTCCGAGTGCAATCCCGAGGGGCTCCCATATAGCACATCTTGTGTGCTCGGTCCTGGAGCGGGAGCACTCGGCGCGAGATCCAGCAGGCGATCAGGTCATCCTGCGGAAGTCCTAGTTCGACCAGCTGCGCCATGCGCTTCTCTACCTGGACGACGGCAGGCACCGTGTTCTTGGGATTGTACCCACAGTTCTGTCCAGTGGGCAACGCGTTCACGAACTTGGGAAGCCCAATCCGGTCCTCGGCGGGTTTTCCTTTTTCGGGAGCGACATTCTTCGCGTACAGGAAACCGTGCTGCCACTTGCGCACGGTTTCTAGACCGAGTACCGCGGGTGGTGCTCGGTGCTGCGCTGCAGCATCATTGCGCTACCCGTCTAGGTCATCACGCGAGGAACAAGAGGATTGGCGGGGTTTGGAACTTTCTGCTGGCGAAGGAAGAAATAACAAGCCCATGTCTGGACTGTTGGGTACGCGCCTAAGAAGGCTTCACAGACGGTGGCGTGGGTGGGGAGCATGACGATGGAATTCGGAGGAAGATGATGAGGCTGGAGGCCAAAATGGCGGAGGAAGTCAGCAAAAAACTTGGAAATGGGGAGGCCTAGGCCACGTTTGAAGTGAGATAGGAAGACAACGTACTCGTCGGCTTCCGGAGTCGGGAAGAGATCGTCGCCGGGAGGGCGACAAATCACGCCGGGAGGAACCCGACGAGTATTCACCAGCCGCTGGCAATCAGCGGCGGTGACGTCGGAGCCCTCCCAGCCGGCGCGGGACGGCGCATCTCCTCCTCGTGCTGGTCCGTGATGGCGTTCGCAACATCCATGACGGCGCGGTTGCTGGTGGAGAACTGGAGGCTCGTCGGAGTTGAGGTTGAGGATGACGGCGGAGACGCGCCGGAATCCGTGCTCTCTGCTTTCACTGCGGCGGCGTGTGGCGAGTTCGCGGTGGCGCAGTGCTCTGCGGCGAGGGCGAAGGCGAAAGGAGGCGCTGCGAGAAGGGGAAAGTGCGAAGGGAAGAGATGATTTGGGCGGCGCAGAGGTATTTATTCCGTCTGCGAAATTGCAGTTATTGATGGATTGATCGTGGCAGAGATCGTGCGGCGTGGCTTTACTGCCCATTAGAAACGCACATAGCGCGAAATGCGCGCGTAACGGGCACAATTGATCCCACGACGCGATTCGTAGGCTTTCGAGTACACGCTCGAAGTGACCTAACGGGCCGTGGGCCCCAGAAGTAGTGGCTGGCGCGTGACACGTTGAAACGCCAGAACCGAGGCGTCGGGGGCGTGGGCGTGTGACACGTGCCCTCACTGGACACGAAAAGATGGATTTGATCTGGATTGAGCGGGAGCGAGTGAGAAATTTCGCTAAGTGTTGGGTGCACGGCAGAGCTCTGCGCTGCGTGCACTACTCGACGCCTAGCAGACTTCTCCCAAAGCATTATTCAGAAAAGTGCAAGCAATGGACTTTGAGCATCTGAGTTGAGGAGCAACTCGGCCAGACTGCTTCACGGAGACAATTTGGTTTAAGCTGGCAGGGCCCAACGAACAAGTTCGCTGGACTCTACCAGCTTCGGGGACTAATGTCGGGGGGCTACCCCCGAGTAAGGGTAAGACAGGTGGTAAAACAGAGATCAGAGTATTGCTTACCCGGTAGGCGGCTACCCGGGTATTCGTTATCCGGTAGTTGCTATTCGGTAATAAGTATTGAAGGCCAAGAGAAGATAAGGACAAAGATTGGAATCGTCCGAGTAGAGATCAAGTGGTCTGAGTAGATGAGCATCAATCCTACTCGGCCACTAAGTCAATGGAGCCGTTCTGACAAGATCTCTTGTATCCCGCAGCCGTACAGGCGTGCGGTTCAACTTACAAGACGCGTGGTTATCTGCGCTACGGCGTGGGTACAGTGAGGGTAGGCGCATGTCTTGTCTTATCACTGACATGGGGGACAGGATAGGTCAGGGGTCTACTCTGTGAGACTGACAGGGTGGACAAGTCATGTCAGCCGGACGGCGCGGCGACTTCTCGCACCAGCGTCAGCAGGAACACGGAAGCGTGCTGCTGCTATCACAGTGGTGTTGTCTAATCGTGTACCTTCTATTCGTTGTTTACTCAGCTGGGTACCAGTATATAAGGTGCCCAGCCCCCTCCTGCGCGAGGGACGTTAGGGGAGAGAGCATTTATTGCACGAGCAAGTGCTAGAGGTAGAGAGACGAGAGAGTAGCTACTCGGCTGAGAGCCTGATTGTACTGTGGCTACTCGGTAAACATCATATACAGAGAGATAGGCAGGAGTAGGGGTGTTACCTCCACACGAGGGCCCCGAACCTCGGTAGATCGAGGTGTTTGCAGTGTTTCTGAGCGCGTCTACTCGACGTGCGATCCCTCCCCGGATACCTATAGCATCCATCGGCCCCAAACCTTAAGCCATCCCATGGCATCTGTCTTTACTCATCCACGACAAGTAGCATGTCACCTCAGAAATTATGTGTTTTTATCGTTTACCTAATCGAGGACGAGTAGGAACTAAGCTTGGGGATGTTGATACGTCATAAACGTATCCTTAATTTCTGATGTTCCATGTTGTTTCCTACATGTTTGCTATACACTTTATGTCATTTTTATCGATTTTCTGGACTAACCTATCGACAAGATGCCATAGACTCAGTACCCTGTTTTTTGCTATTTTTAGTTTCAGAAAAGTTGTACTGGAAATATTCTCGGAATTGGAAAATTTGAAGTCCGGAGTTCCTAGAATTCCCGAAGGTTCCACGGAGTCCTGAAGAGGCCCGTAGGGGGGCCACACCATAGGGCGGCGCCCCCCTAACCGCGCCATGGGGTGGTGTGGGGCCCCTAGGCCTCCACCGCCTTTGCCATTTCGCCTATTTATACCCCCGGACATATAAATCCTTAAAATATACCACTTCATCCCGAGAAACACCCGAGGCCGCCGTCATCGTCATCCCAATATCGGGAGGGTTCTGAAGCTCTCCCCGGCACCCAGCCGGGAGGGTAATTCATCATCGGAGGGGTGTACACCACCAGGCCCTCCTCCGAAGTGATGCGTGAGTAGTTCATCCCTGGACTACGAGTCCATAGCAGTATCTAGATGGTTGTTCTCTCCACTTTGTACCTCATGTTTAGATCTCGTGAGCTTCCTCACATGATCGAGATCATCTTTATGTAATGCTACATGTTGTATTTGCTGGGATCTGATGAATGTTGAATGCTATGTCTTCTGATTATGAATCTATCATGTTATCTTCATGCATATGTTATTTATGATCTTGCATGCTCTCCGTTATTAGTGGATGCTCTGGCCAAGTAGATGCTAGTAACTCCAAGAGAGAGTATTTATGCTCGATAGTGGGTTCATGCCTCCTTTGCATCTGTGCTTGAGTGACAGAAACGTGACAGATGGAGGATGTGTTGTTGCCATTAGGGTGAAAACAACGGTGTTTACCTAGTTTACATTGTTTACATTACACACTTTCCTTACTGAGATAATCTGTTGTTTGCAACTTAATACCCAACGTTTGTTCGGATGATATTCGGAGGGTGGATTACTAGTCATAGATGCAGTTGGATGACGGTCTATGTATTTTGTTGTAATGCCCACATGAATCACATAGTAATCTTTATGTCTTGCATATGCACTACGGTACAGCCTTCATTCTGTCAATTGCCCAGCTGTAATTTGTTCACCACACATGTTATTTATCTTTCACGAAGAGACACCACTAGTGAACTGTGGACCCCGGTCCATTTTCTCATACTGATAATACACACAATGCTTTCATACTACTGCTATTGCTTTCATAATGTTTTCCTATTGTTTTCCACACCATGCGTTTAACCTCTTTGTGTTCAGCAAAACCGGTGAGATTGACAACCTCACTGCTTTGTTGGGGCAAAGTGATTTGATTGTGTTGTGTAGGTTTCATGTTGCTTCTGAACCGG
Organism: Alopecurus myosuroides; assembly: GCA_028641055.1. Classification (NCBI taxonomy): domain Eukaryota; kingdom Viridiplantae; phylum Streptophyta; class Magnoliopsida; order Poales; family Poaceae; genus Alopecurus; species Alopecurus myosuroides. The sequence goes on from CM054061.1 coordinate 99,530,930, forward strand.
TACTGCGCCCTGCCATCTCAGCTGCTTCAACCTTCTGAAGTTACTCCTTCCTCCTACTGGTCTATTAAACCTTGGTTTCTTACTGAAGGAAAACTGCTGTTGTGCTCATCATACCTTCCCCTTGGGGTCTCCTAAATAGTGCAAGATGTGCACCATCACTTGCTAATAGAGAAATTGTCTTTTCGATTGGTATTGTTAGATACGTAGAAATTTTATGTGGTAAAAATAAATATCCTACTGATTTTCTAGTGCTGGGTAAGGCTGCTAGTAAAACTTGTCCTATTATTTTTGGTAGATCTTTCTTGAACACTTGTGGTGCTATTATAGATTTTAAGAGGGAGAAGATATTGACTTTTGAAGGAAAATCTTATGAGTTCAATTTCTCCAAATTTGCTAGAGCACCTTATGAATCTGAATTGCCTAATGAGAATTTTAGAGTTTAGCAGCTTGCCTCTATTGCTCTTGCTCCTAACAATGCTTTGCAGCAATATATGGAGGACCATGAGAGTGAGGTCTTTATGGAAGAGAGAAATGAGATTGACGATATTCTTCTTCTTCAACCAGTGATACCGAAACATAATTTACCCGTGGAAGACTTGGGTACCACATTACCTCCCAAGGGGATCCTGTTCTTGATTTAAAATCTTTGCATGATAATCTTAAATATTCTTATATTGATGATAAGAAAATATATCCTGCTATTATTAGTGCTAAACTTTCAGGTGAAGAACAGGAAAGATTATTGGGAATATTGAAGAAACGTCGTGGAGCTATTGGATATACTCTTGATGATTCGAAAGGGATTTCTCCCTCTATATGTCTGCATGTTATTAATATTGCACCTGATGCAAAACCAGTAGTTGAACATCAACACCGTTTAATTCCTAAGATGAAGGAAGTGGTAAGAAATAAGGTATTAAACTCCTCGATGTTGGTATTATTTTTCCTATTGCTGATAGTAGATGGGTGAGCCATGTGCATTGTGTCCCTAAGAAGGAAGGAATGATTGTTGTGCCTAATGAAAATAATGAGCTTATTCCACAAAGATTAGTAGTTAGTTATAGAATGTGCATTGAATTTAGGAAGGTTAACAAAGTTACTAAGAAGGATCATTATCCTTTGCCTTTTATTGATCAAATACTAGAGACGTTGTCTAAGAAAACTCATTTTTGTTTTCTTGATGGTTATTTTGGGTTCTCTCAAATTTTTTTTAGGACGCAAGATCAAAAGAAAACAACCTTTACTTGTCCTTATGGTGCTTATGTTTATAGACGTATGCCTTTTGGTTTGTTTAATGCTCCTGCTATGTTTCAAAGATGCATGTCTGCTATTTTTCATGGTTCTTGTGAAGAAATTGTCGAAGTATATATTTACGATTTCTCCGTCTATGGAACTTCTTTTGATAACTGCTTGCACAATCTTGATAAAGTTTTGTAGAGATGTGAGGAAACTAATCTTGTTCTTAATTGGGAGAAATGCCACTTTATGGTGAATGAAGGAATTGTTCTTGGGCATAAAATTTCTGAAAAGAGGTATTCAAGTTGACAGAGCTAAAGTGGAAGCAATAGAGAAAATGCCCTTTCCCGGGGATGTTAAAGGTATTCGTAGTGTTCTTGGTCAAGCTGGTTTTTATAGGAGGTTTATTAAAGATTTCTCTAAAATATCAAAAAGACGTACCTTTTGTTTTTGATGATGATTGTAAGGAAGCTTTTGAAAGTTTAAAGAAGTCTTTAACTACTGATCCTATTGTTCAACCACCTTATTGGAATTTGCCTTTTGAAATTATGTGTGATGCTAGTGATCTTGCTGTAGGTGATGTTCTTGGACAACGAGTAGATAAGAAATTGAATGTCATTCATTATGCTAGTAAGACTCTTGATGCTGCTCAAAAGAATTATGCTACTACTAAAAAAGAGTTCTTAGTTGTAGTTTTTGCATGTGATAAGTTTAGACCTTATATTGTTGATTCAAAAGTTACTATTCATATTGATCATGCTGCTATTAGATACCTTATGGAAAAGAAAGATGCTAAGCCTAGGATTATTATATGGGTGTGGCTTTTACAATAGTTTGATTTGCATATTGTGGATAGAAAGGGTGCTGAAAATCCTATTGCTGATAACTTTTCTAGATTGGAAAACATTGCTTCTGACCCTATTACCGTTATTGATAGTTTTCTAAATGAACAGTTGGCCGCAATAAAGGTAAACTCCCAAGATAGTCCATGGTATGTTGATTATGCTAACTTTATTGTTTCCAAGTATTTGCCTCCAACATTTACAACTCAACAAAGAAGAAAATACTTCAATGATTTGAGGCATTATTTTTGGGATGACCCACACTTATATAAAGAAGGAGTAGATGATATTATAAGAAGATGTGTTCCAGATCATGAACAACGTGAATTATTGAAAAAGTGCCATGGTAGTGCTTAAGGAGGACATCATGCTAGAGATAGAACCGCGCAAAAGGTTCTACAATCAGGTTTCTATTGGCCTACACTCTTTAAAGATGCACGTAAGTTTGTTTTATCTTGTGATGAATGTCAAAGAGTAGGAATTATTTCTAGACGTAATGAAATGCCTATAAGTTATTCTCTTGTTATTGAACCTTTTGATTGTTGGGGGTTGACCTTATGGGTTCATTTCCTCCTTCTAATGGTTACACTCACATTCTTGTTGTTGTTGGTTATGTTACTAAATGGGTAGAAGCTATACCTACAAAAAGTGCTGATGGTGAGACCTCTTTAAAAAAGCTTAAATATGTTACTTTACCTACGTTTGGTGTGCCTAGATATCTTATGATTAATGGAGGGTCTCACTTTATTCATGGTGGTTTTCGAAAAACCCTTGCTAAATATGATGTTAATCATAGAATTGCCTCAGCTTATCATCCTCAAACTAGTGGGCAAGTAGAATTGTCAAATCGAGAAATTAAATCTATCTTGCAAAACATGTATAATAAATCTAGGAAGAATTGGTTTGATAAGTTGAATGATGCTTTATGGGCTTATAGAACTGCTTATAAAAACCCTATGGGTATGTCGGATATATAACGTATAGGGGTGTATAATATGGTAGTCAAAGTGCCTGGTTACCAGGGTGGCCCAAGTGGTAGTGGGCTATGGTCCATTGGGCGGCCCAGTAACTTGACGCACAGAAGCCGGATTCTAGAAGAACCCGGATCACGGCCCGTGTGATCTGGCTTGGAGGAGAAAACAGATTCCTTACTTTCCAAGTTATAGTTACCGTAGTCTTCTTGGTTTCCTATTCTGTAAGCCCTAATCCGGCTATTATATAAAGCCGGACGGGAGATAAACAAAACAACCAACGAATAACAGGGAAGCTATAGGCCAACTCGCTGAGAAGTTGATCCTCTGCGAGTAGCTAGATCTAAACCTCACATTGTAATCCTGTTTCCAGGCTTTAGTCCTGATTAGTGAGAAGTGCAGGAGTAGGCACGTCGTACTGTCGCGACGTACCGAACCTGGGTAAATCCTGTGTTTACTGTCTACCACGCGATCCCGTTACCCCACGTCTCTACCGTAGTCTCATGGCACCCCCGTCTATGAAAACTACTACGATGTCTCGACAGTTGGCGCCCACCGTGGGGCAAACGACGTCAGGCGTGAAGTTCCGATCTGGGATACTTGGCGGAATCGGAAGATCAATCACTGTCGGAAGCTTGGAATTCAACGATGATGTCGGACGCTTCCTCGACAACGGATCCTACATACCGGCGCAAAACCACCTGGTAAGTGCCTGCGTGTTACCGATAGGATCTGCTAACATCTTTATCGGACTAACTGCAGAAGCAATGGGGTTTTGCGGTGGAAGAAAATTTATCCCACCCGCCCTATACCCAGTCGAGGATGACTATGATACCGGATTCTGCTCAGATCGCCGACAAAAAAGTGACACACACTTTATCGGCATGGTGCAGTCCGAAGTCGCCGAAAACACGGATGACGGAAATCCCGTGCAAAAGGCAGACAAAAACACACCCGTCACAGCAACGGAAGACCCGACACCCGTCATACAGGCGGAAGATCCGACATCCGTCAACGAGACGATGAACTCGGAAGCAGAATCCGTACTAGCCGCCATTGAGGCAAGATTAGAGTCGGAAACCGGATCAGAGGATTTTGATTCCGAAGACGAAGACGCGGACGCCTTCGAAAGGAAAGTTAAATCTTTTCAAGAGGGATTCCATGAAGTGCTAATGGCGAAACCGGCTGATACCACGGACGCCGACAGCCAGGAAAGCCCTAAAACCCCTCCGCCAGAGGAAGAGAGAGAAGACGGAGAAACTTCTCCGGTATTTCCCAATGTCAAGGAATTGACAGAGGATGAGCCTGTCAAAAAGCCTCCCTCTTCCAAGGAAAAGCATCGTGCTGCTAAGAAACTCCAATACAAAATCCGGAAGAAAAAATCAGCTGATCAAGCTAATGAAAACCTGGAAGTAGGAGATGCTAGCGGAACAAAGACTGCAGAGAAGAAAATCAAAGAAATCCTTGCTCCGCCAATGACGGAACAGGAAGAGCAAGAGCTGTTGCAAACGCCAGTGGGAGTAAACGAACCCCCTGAGATGCTGGAAGCCAGGAGGCAAGCTTTCCAAAGGCAACAGCAACATCTACTCAGATCTCGGCAACACCTCCAAAAAACCCAGGATGACATTAAGCTCATGAAGGAAGAAATCGAGGAGTACGAGAGAAAGAATAGATCTGGCATTAAACCTACAAGGTTACCCGGAATCGTAAGACCGGAAGTACTGCCACCAAAAGAAAGGTTTCACAACCCATCTTGGCAAAAGCAGGTAAACGGCAAAGATGCCAGAGGCAAACCAATTTATAAAACCGCAGCAGAAAACGCGGAAGCAGCATTCGCCATCCTAAACAATGATCTGTACTCCAACGGTGAAAAACTTCAAGGGGTGTATGCTTTCCTAGGAAAAGCATTGCAACAACAACAGCGGGCCCAAGAGCGATCAGGAAGACTGCAGGATAACTCCGCCCTATGCAAAATAGCTACTTGCGCCGCTGGAGCACCTGGACCAGAGGAACCTGGAGATTCAGACAGTTCAAAGGATAAAAAAGAGGATCCGAGAAAAGACAAGAAAACCCCGACAATAGGGATGAAGCGTCCCGAACCGGATCCCATCCCCCGAAAGGTGGACTCAAACCTCACGGTCGGGAAGAAAAATACCGGAATGACGGCAAAACAATGCCACCTCCGAGAAACCCAGCTGAGAAAGCCGGAAGATACGATATACCTCACAGACATGAGAGATCCCGGACACCTCCTAAGGATAAAGAAAGGCACAGGAGCAGGACTCCGCCTAATCCAAAAGGACGTGATCATGGAAGAGATAGGTACAATCCCGGAAAAGCGCGTCCCCGCAACAATGGAAAAGAAAGGAGTAGATCCCCTTTTGTCCATTCAGCCGGAAGATATTCCGCACACATTGATAGAGCGGAAAAGGATGATCTATACTTTGGTCCTAAGTGTTTCACTGACAGGATCCGAAGGATAACCCTGCATTCTGGCTTCGCCAAAGTTGGTCCAACCTACCAAAAATATACCGGCAGCACAAACCCGGACACCTGGCTCTCAGACTACTATACAGCCGTCCAGATCAACAATGGGACAGACCTGGAAGCTGTCAAGTTTCTTCCCTTAATGTTACTGGACGGAGCCAGAGATTGGATCAATGGATTACCATCAAGAACTGTCGACAGCTGGGATGATATGGCTAGAGTATTTACTCAGCATTTCCGGGGAACATACAAACGCCCGAACAGCATCAACCAGCTGAACTATTGCACCCAATTCGAGGATGAACCATACGTGGATTTCATCTCCAGATGGACGGCAATGAAGAATAGTTGTTCTGGAGTAACTGACGTACAAGCAATGCATGCTTTCGTCAATGGCCTAAAACCCGGACTTGTACCGTTCATGGTTGGTTCCAAACAGCACAAAGACCTCGGATCTATGCTTACAACCGCCAACGAACATGCTGCAGCCGAAGACGACATCAGAGCAAGAGGGGGCAATATCGAATCACTGATACTTGCCAAGAAAACCCCTCGTTCTGAAGAAAAAGGAACTCCATAAACAACGACAAAACCCAAAGAGGTCAACATAGCCTTTGGAAGTGAAAAAGGGAATAAGTGGAAAGGACGCAGTCCAGATCCAATCAACTACACTCCAGAGGAGTGGGAGAGGATTAAGTCGGAACCTTGTGTCCACCATTCACAATTTGGGAAACCCACCCATACAAACGCACAATGCCGGATGAATAAACACATGAAAGGCAGTGCAGGATCCGGAAATACGGGGAAGGGTTCCAAAAGGAAACCCGCCAAACAAAAGCCAGAAGCTTACAAAGAAGACAGTTAATCGGACACTGATGAAAAAATCCAGGAGCAACAGCGAAAGGGCGAACCCAAATTTCCGAGAGTTGATGGAGAAGCAATGCTAACATTCCTAGCAACTCCGTCAGCAAAGGTGGCCAAAAGAACACTTCGAGAAATAAACGCGGTTGTTCCGGCAACCCCGAAATTCTTGAAGTACTCCAACACACCAATTACCTGGGATCAGTCTGATCATCCCGGGAATATCCCTGAACCCGGCACACAAGCTCTTGTTGTAAGCCCTATTGTCCAGAAAACTAGGCTAAGAAGAGTGCTGATGGATGGAGGATCCAGCATTAACATAATGTACTTGGATACACTGAAGCATCTGAAGATTTCCGAGTCCCAGCTCAATTACAGCAACATACGCTTCCATGGCATTTTCCTGGCAGACAAGCACAATCCCTAGGAGAAATTTCCCTAGATGTCACTTTCGGAGATAAAGATCACTTCCGACAGGAAAAAGTATCCTTCGAAGTAGTGCCGTTCGAAAGCGTGTATCACGCAATACTCGGACGTCCAACTTTCGCCAAATTCATGGCAAGATCCTGTTATATTTATAACAAGCTGAAGATGCCAGGACCCAAAGGAGGAGTAATCACCATAGCTGGTGATTTTAAGCTAGCAAATGAGTTGGAGAAAGAAAACGCCCTTTGCGCTCAGAGAGTCATAGCAAAGGAAGAACTGAAGGAATTGGCCAAGGAGGTATCGCCGACAGAAATGCCGGCAGGAAAAGAAACCCGGAAGCCAACAGACAGGTTCAAGGCGTCCGAGAATACAAGACAGGTAATCCTAGATCCCAAAGATCCGACAAAATTCGTCGTTGTAGGGACTGGGATGACCGATAAATAGGAAGGCGAGCTCATCAAGTTCCTCCGTGAGAACTGGGATATTTTTGCCTGGTGTCCAGCTGACATGCCAGGCGTACCCAGGGAACTTGCTGAGCACCAACTCAAGGTAATTCCAGGATCAAAACTCGTCAAACAAGGTCTCCGTCGATTTGACGGAAGAAGACGGAAGGCTATTGGCAAGGAAATTATCCGGCTTTTAGCAGCAGATTTCATCCAGGAAGTTATCCACACTGAATGGTCTGCAAATCTGGTATTAGTACCGAAGAAAGACACTACTGCTCTTAGAATATGTATAGATTACACAGGCTTGAACAAATTGTGTCCAAAAGATAGGTTTGCGTTACCGCGAATCGATCAAATAATAGATTCCACTGCAGGCTCTGAGCTTTTGTGCTTTTTGGATGCATACTCCGGGTACCACCAAATACGCATGAAAAAGGAAGATCAAATTAAGACTTCTTTCATAACCCCGTACGGGACGTACTATTACGTAACCATGCCATTTGGCCTGAAGAACGCAGGTGCAACCTACCAGCGTTGCATGCAACGTTGTCTGCATAGTCAGATTGGCAAAAACGTCCATGTTTACGTGGACGATATTGCTGTCGTAACCAAGGAAAAAGATACACTCCTTGAGGATCTGCGAGAAACTTTTGAAAACTTGCGCACTTACACGATGAAGTTAAATCCATCTAAGTGTGTATTCGGGGTTCCCTCAGGAAAACTTCTGGGTTTCATCATTTCTCACAGAGGAATAGAAGTTAACCCGGAAAAGATAAAAGCCATCTTGAACATCTCGAAGCCTACGTGCGTAAAAGATGTCCAAAGATTGACGGGTTCCGCCGCTGCCGTCAGCAGATTTATTAGTCGGCTGAGGGATAAAGCCCTACCACTCTACAAGTTGCTGAAGAAATCCGACAAAGTGAAGTGGATAGCGAAAGCATTGGAATATCTAGCAGTTATGTCTCTTCCGTACTTAGTTCAATTTCTATGTAAACATCTTTTGAGATCATGAAATAAAGTTGTCGGAATTATGGTATCCATGTTTTTTCAGTACAAAGTGATTCCACCTTATCTATTTCCCAATGATCTTACAAAATACTCAATGTTAACCCGAATTGTGCCTGCGTGCTTGGCGTTAAGAAACTGAATGATTTTTCAGCCCGCTAACGGCTAAAGGAAACTTGAATTGCCTGCGTGCCCAAGTTTCATTTAAAAAATTCCTTGCTTCTCTAAGCATTTTCTGATTGCTTATATGTTGGGTCACTGGAGCTAGTTAGTAAAAATGCCTTCAGTATGATCCATGTTTCCGAGTTTCAACTGATTGGTTATACCCAGTTACTCCACATGACGATTCATAATGCTATCGAGCCATTTCAAACACTAAGGACAGTTAAAACACATATGCCAGAGAACTTAGAAGATAAAGGAATAATAAAATCCGAAAACTTTGCAAAGAATTTCATAATTAAGATTGCAAAAGGCGGAGTTTTCATTCATACAAATAGAAACATTACATTTTGGATTACATTGAAAGAACAGTAATGCTCCTATTGTCTACTTTTACTATACAGGTTCAAGGTAGCCCTTCAAGCATCCGACTCCTCCTCGCTGCTTTCGTCCTCGGGGATTGGAGGGATCTCCTCTTCTGGATAATTGACGGAGATATTTACCATGGAGGCAATCTGGGTGGCGTGGCCTTTGATTTCATCAAAGATGGTATTTCGCTGAGTATCCGTGTATCCTTGAGGGACACCGGACGCCACGCGCCAAGATTTAGCACCAGGGTAGTGCATACGCATAAGGCCGAGTGCCATGCGTGCACCACCCCGTGCAGCGGAACGTAGGGTGGATTCCCTGGACTCCGCCACCTCCATGATTGCACCCGGAAGTTTTTCAACCTCCGAGAACTCCCCACTCCTTGCGGGAATGAACTTATTGACCAGCTGCATTCCAGCAGCCCTGATCAAAGTCCATGTCTTCCCAAAGGCTCGGATTCCTTCAATCCGAGTGCCATCTGGGGTATCTCCTGTTTTTCCAACAAAACAACCAAAAGGGTTAGGTGGAAAACAGAGAAGGAAAGCAAGACATGGAAAAATGGTAAAAGTATCAGTAACTTACCGATAAGCTTGTCAATCTCGGAGATTTCCTCCAGGCGAAGGTTTAGGGCGTTTTCCAAATCCTGAATGGTGGATTTGTCCTTCTCCGCCTGTTCGGAAGCCTTGGAATTAGCAACTCCAAGGGCCAGATTGCTGGCTTCCAAATCTTTTTGAGTCTTCACAAGATCCTTGTGAAGATCCAAATTCTCCTTTCGGAGATTCTCGGCATTGCCGGCATCTTCAGCTATTTGCTTGGCCTTAGCCAAAGCAGCTGGAAAGCAAGGAAAATTCCGAGTTTAGAAAGTTTCCGGAATAAGTACTTAGACAAAAAAAGTTGAATCGAAAACTTCTGAGGAAAAATGTTTACCTGCTGTTTCCGACAAAGCGAGCTGAGACGATGCCAGCTCCGCCTCTCTCTCCTCAAGAATAGAAAGAAGATTTCTAACCTCTTTATTCTTGATGGAGAGTTTGTTGAAAACTTCCATGTTAATGGCTTCGGCGGTTTGCTGAAACATAGCAAGGAAAAGAATGATTACTAAAGGCATTAAGGCAAAAAATAATACATTTTGTTTAATGCTTGGGGGCTAGAGTTACATACCTGGCTCATTCGTTGCAAACCCGCCAAGTTTTCATTGAACCCTTTTGCGTATTCCGCAAAAAGGGTTCCGGCCGCGCTTAGGCCGTCATTGATAATCTTGAATTCCTTGTCAAAGGTGGGAATCTCCTCGTCGAATGTCCGAGAAGGTTTTCCCACCTCTGGAGCCACCCTTTCCCTCGTGTCCGTGTTCGACACAACAGGTTGGCTGGGCTCTAGTGGCTTGGTGTTGGGGGCTGCAGCGTGCTCTTCCGCCATCGTGGATGGTGTATCTCGGGCGATGACGGGAGAAGGTTGACTGCCTCGGCTGGAAACAACTTTGTGTTTCTTCAGCTTCTTCGGCTTTAGGCTGGAGGGAGGCAGGCTAAAAACAAAAAACCCGGAAAAGTTAAAACTCCGAAGACGGAAGAAAAATTTCCATGAAAGAAAAGAACCCAGAAGAAAGAACCTGGAAGTGGCGACGAGGATTCCGTCAAGGTCGATAACTTCCTCAGAGGAAGAAATCTTCTTGCGCTTGCGCCCACCTGTAGTGGCAGTACGCAAGGCATCCAGCTCAGCTTGGGAGGCTAACTCCGAGTCTGGAAGTTCAGTGAACTGTCGAAAAAACAAATCAGAGTCAGAAGCAGGAAAATTCGAGAAAGAATGTTAAAACTCTACCCAAATGACGGAAAAAATACCTTGGGAGCCGGATTGTCGGCCGTATACATCGGCCGACTCGCTTCGTATTGGTCGCGAGATGCGACCAACTGGGTTGCACGCCGTCGAAGATCCCTTGGAGACCAATCCTTGATGGATGTCCGCATTGGGTCGTTGGCACCCGTGTATTCGCACAAGAGGCGGCCACCGTGATTGGCCAACGGCTGGATCCGCCTATTTAACCAGCAAAGGACCGTGTCCATGCCAGTTAGAGGTGGATCGGAGGAGGTGAGCTTGGCGATGCGCCGCTTGATCCTTAGAAGATCAGGCGGCAGAACCTGGACGGCTTCCGTTCCCCAATTGTCTTGGGGAATGGCAGCAGTGTTGGAGAAAGGTGGAACCCCGATGGCCTTTTTTGGGAAAGGCACATCGGGATGGTAGAAGAAAGAACCCGTCCAAAATTTGACGGATTCTGACATCTTGATCTTGGGGAACCAATCTTCCCTAAACCTCCGAAGAGTAAAGGAGATGGTTCCGCAAGTCGGGAGTGCGCCCTCCGAGGAGTTCCGCTTAACCCCGAAACAATACATCCAAAAATCTAACCTAGGTTCTAAACCTAAGTAACCCTCAAATAGGGCCTGGAACCCGGCCATATAAAGAATGGAGTTGGGTGGCAGGTTATGAGGTTGGATGTTGTAGTGGGAGAGGATTTGGAGGAAGAAAGCGGAAGGCGGAAGCCCCATACCTCTTAGGAGATGGGAGGAAAGAAGGACCCTTTCGCCGTCTTTCGGCATTGGCTTGTTCTCGTCTTCAGGGAGCCGCCATTCCCCTTTAAGAATCAGACCCTCCTTTTCCAGGTTTGGAAGGAGGGCTGGCAGAATGCTGCAGGCAATCCAATTGCCTGCAGTTTCCACCTCTTCATCCGCTCTGGCGGCGGCGGATGCGGCGGCTTCCGCAGCGGCGAGCTCGTCGCCGAGGAGCTGGATCTTCTCCTCCGCCGTTTCGGGAGCAAATGGCGGGGAAGGTGCGGAGCTCAAGCCCGCAGCGTTCACGACGGCGGAAAGATCCTCTCCGCCCGCCGCAGAGGCCGCGGTCTTTTCCGGCTCATCGCCGGCGTGCTTTGGGGATTCAAGCTGCGGATCCAGGTCGTTGATGATGTCGTCGACGGTGAGCGCGGCGGAGCGAGTGGGGGACGACGGCGAGGATGCCATTTGGTGGCGGCGCGTCGCGCTGGTGCTCTGGGTGCGTTTCGTGCGCTCGGGACGGTTCTTCGCTCGGGAGCTTGTGCGCGGCAATGGCGTGGACAGTGAGAGTGCGGAAGGTTTTTGGCGAGGACGAAGACGGCTATTTATAGCTAGAAATCCGTCAAGATACGTGCCAACGGCTATTTTGACCGTTGGATGATCAACGCGTGTCACTCGCCGGAAAATCCGGGAAATGAAACGACAGGGTAATGATGGTTATCTCCTCGTTTCCCGTGAGAATCTGTCAGAGATATGTTACTGGGTTTTCCGCGTAAAACCCAAACGTCCCTTACGTCAGCATGATTAAATGCGCTGACGTAAGAAGTTCCTTCTCCACGAAGGATCGTGAGAGAAAAGCCGGATTTTCAGGATTCCGAGTTTCACGTTACCATCTCTTTCAAAAGAAGAAGAATAAGAAGAATCAAGACTGCTGATTGAAATTTCTCGGACAAAGCACATTTGGTGAAAGACGGCAAATCAGAGTTTTAATCCTTCTTGGGGGCTACTGTCGGATATATACCGTATAGGGGTGTATAAGATGGTAGTCAAAGTGTCTGGTTACCAGGGTGGCCCAAGTGGTAGTGGGCTATGGTCCATTGGGCGGCCCAGTAACTTGACGCACAGAAGCCGGATTCTAGAAGAACCCGGATCACGGCCCGTGTGATCTGGCTTGGAGGAGAAGACGGATTCCTTACTTTCCAAGTTATAGTTACCGTAGTCTTCTAGGTTTCCTATTCTGTAAGCCCTAATCCGGCTATTATATAAATCCGGACGGGAGATAAACAAAACAACCAACGAATAACAGGGAAGCTATAGGCCAACTCGCCAAGAAGTTGATCCTCTGCGAGTAGCTAGATCTAAACCTCACATTGTAATCCTGTTTCCAGGCTTTAGTCCTGATTAGTGAGAAGTGCAGGAGTAGGCACGTCGTACTGTCGCGACGTACCGAACCTGGGTAAATCTTGTGTTTACTGTCTACCACGCGATCCCGTTACCCCACGTCTCTACCGTAGTCTCATGGCACCCCCGTCTATGAAAACTACTACGATGTCTCGACAGGGTATGTCTCCTTATAAAATGGTTTATGGAAAAGCTTATCACTTGCCTTTAGAATTATAACACAAAGCTTATTGGACGATGAAAGAACTTAATAAAGATTTTAAACTTGCTGGTAAGAAAAGAATGCTTGATTTGAATCGTCTAGATGAATGGAGATGTGAAGGTTATGAAAATGATAGACTCTTTAAAGAGAAAGTTAAACAATTGCATGATAGAAGAATCCTTAAAAGAGAGTTTCATATTGGTGAGAAAGTTCTATTGTATAGGTCTCGTCTCAGATTTTTTGCAGGAAAATTACTCTCGAGATGGGAAGGACCTTATGTTATTGAAGAAGTGTATTGTTCGGGTGCAATAAAAATTGCTTCCCTCAAAGATAACACTACACTAGTGATAAATGGGCAAAGAGTCAAACATTATATTTCCGGGGATTCTTATGATGAAGATGTTGATATTATTCAAGTAATGACTCCGGAGAAGTTTATTAGAGGGAAGATTCCAGAATCTGCAGAGTTTGTTTTCGAATATATAACAGTTTTGTTAAGACAAAATCGCGGATTACTTCCCAAGTTATAAATTATTGATTTTTGGAAAATATGAAAAATATTGAGCCGAAGAGGAGTAGGAGATGGTGCCCGAGGGCACCATACCATATTTGGGTGCGAGCCCACCCTTGGTCGCGCCTAGCTATGGTGTGGGCGCCCCGGAGCCCCTCTCCGACTCATTTTTGGCATGGACTTTCCTTTCATTACGTATGTTTATGATATTTAACCCCTCGGACCCCCCCCCCCCCGAGGTCCGTATATCGTTTTCTCGTCGTGATTTTGTTTTGATCTGTTTCTGCCAGGTTACATCTTCGGATCTAGATCCACAATGTCCTCTTGGGACCTCCCAAAGACAGTTTCTTCACGAACGTTGTCAACCCGTACATGAACGAGTTGAAGATGCATCCCAAAGAGTTGCTTCTCAAGGATGGGGTGGTGCAGATAGCAGATGTTTGGGGCCCTAAAGGAGAAGGAAGTCTGGAAGCTAGGATGGTAGAGCTGGAGCAAGAAGTCTTTAGGTACAAGAAGATGACAGAGCGTGAAGTTGACATCATCCACAGGATAAAGATAGATCTGATCGCTGAGCACAAGAAGGAGACTTTAAAGCTTTGGGAGGAGATCTTCTCACTCACCGAAACCACCAACAAATTGCAAGCAGAACTCTACGATGTGCAGAATCGGAACTGTGAGTATGAGAACATGTTTAAATGTATAATCTATGTTGCTAGTTTCAAGATATTGGAGACCAAGACATCATTTGTTGATGGAGAGCCTTTACCTTTGAAGTCTCATGATGAGAAGGACTCACCACCACCAACGAAGAATTAACTCGTCATTGGTATTGGCATCCCCTCGGCTTGTTCCAAGATTGGGTGAGTGCCGCGGTATCACACCTTTATCTTTCACCCTTTTACCTTTTAGTAGAGACATATCATAAGTAGAGAAAATATCATATAGGATGGTTTGCAGTCTGGAAGTATCACTCTTTAGTTGGTTCTCATTGTATCCCTTGGTTTGAGTTGCCGTAATGGAATATTAATGAGAAGTTTCATCATTTACTTCTTACACTTTATTTTAGTTTTCAATTCTTGTTATATGGTTGATCTTGTTATTAGTATTGGTATCAATATTGGAGCATCAAATTAATCTTGTTGGTTTTCGCAAACTTAGCATTGGTCGGTAGCAACAATACGTTGAGACTTAAGTAGAAAAGAGGGAGTTGCATGTAGATATATTATTCCATGATCTTTCTTTCTTTTTAGCTGATAAGCCTAGTATTCTCAAGTAAGATTGTTTGTACCTTCAAGGAAGATTGCATGATTGGTTTTATCATATGTATATTTGTTTGTTTTCCCTCAACTCTTATGCTTGCTACCCAGCCTTGCTAGCCAAAAACCTGTACTGAGAGGGAATGCTTCTCATGCATTCAAAGCTTGAGCCCCAAAACCATGCCATTTGTGTCCGCCATACCTACCTATATGTGGTATTTAACCGCCACTCCAAGTAAATTGCTTGTGTGCTACCTTTAAAACCTTCAAAATTACACCTGTTTTGTGCCCCTGTTTTACCTCATGAGGACGCAAATAGAAAATCTTTATCTCACTTGTTGATTGGACTTTCCACATCTGGACTAGTGGCTTCATCCGCTTATCCAATTGATAGAAGAGCTGGCAGCAGAGTGCCCAGCCCCAAACTTAATAATACAAATTCTCTTCACTATTTTTTCCCCTGATTTATCAGTCAAAGTATAATTGTGTAAACAAAAGAGAAACAGGGATGACCTTCTACAGGTTGTGTCCTTCAATGTGAGCCGCTCTTGTGAAGTCTAGTTGGCTTGTGATGTACTGTATTTTCTGTTTGCCAGTCGTTGACATAAACATACACCATTCTCAAAATTGTTTTCAATGACTCTATTTATCAAATGAAAAGCTCTATCACATGAGTTAATCTATGCTTACCTCGGCGAAGGGACTATCTTTTACCTTTATGTTGAGTCAGTAAACCTCCTCCTTTCTTTCTTAAGTAAGAATTTGAGTTGTTGTGATCCATCCATCTATATGTTGATTTACTCAGTCATGTTCTTTATTCTTCCTTGTGTAGTACAAGTGTTTTTCTGATTGAATACCACTTTGAAAGTTATCAATGACTGCAAAGAGACTGTTATAATTGAGCATGATAAACTCTGCAATATAAGCTCTAGTATAAAGACTCTGATCGAAAGATAAGTACACTGTTAATTGTTCTCTGACCAAGAACGAAGTTTGCCTTCACCGATTATGATTTCCTTTTGCACCTTGTAACATCCCAAGTCTGAAAAATAGCCATTAGAATGTTTTGCTCGCTGTTATTTTATGTTTTGCATCATGGCATCATGTTGATTGCATTTGTTTTGTTTGTTTTCCATTTGTTTTCCTCTGTTTTCATTTGTTTTCCAACTGTTTTCCTTTGTTTTCTGTTTGAATTTCAAACCAAAATTCAAACCCTTTGTTTCATCCTTGTGATGTTACAATTTCCAAAATGTTATTTCGAATAAAAACAACCAAATTGTTTTCTTTTATTCCATAATGCTCACTCATTAAATTGTTGGTTTGATCAATCAATTGTTTCCAAATTGCAATCAAAAACTCAACTCAAAGCACTAAAACATAATCACTTTGAAATTATGTTGATATCAAAACAAATTAATCCATTTTTTTGTTTATAATTGAAATAGGGGTCACCCTATTTAAAAGTGTGTTTATTACTGCCCATCTAATAAAGCAATTCATTCAAAATTGGGTTATTTCCAAGCAGCACCAATTCCCAATTCATTAAAACTACCAAAGTATTCTAATAATTTTGTTCACTTTAAGTAATAGGGTTCACCCTATGTCAAAGAGATGTTTTCAATAACAATCTTCAATACCTAAGAATCTTAAACAAAATTGGTTTAGCTAACAAACAGTAATTAAAATTGAAAACCTTGGAAAAATAAAAGTTAGTTTAAGTTGCAAATTGAAAAACAAAACCAACCATATTTTTTTCCACAATTTTATCAACTTAAAAACTATCCTTTTCTTCTCTTTTGTTTGCAGCAAAAAAAATAATAATAAACAAATAAGAAGGAAAACGTCAAGGGGGGAAGAGAAGACCAGCCCAGCCCATTTTTTTTTCCAGTTGGCCCGATACCTTTCTCTTCCACCTCCGTACAGTGCTGTCGTCAGCCATGGTACGTGCTGCCTCACCTGCTCCCCCTCCTCCCCTATTTCTATCCCCCTCCGAAATCCTAACCCTAACCCTAACCGCACCTCTTCCCCTCCTTCCTCCTCCCATCCGCCGCCATCCTTCCTCTTCCCCTCGAAAATCCATTGCATCTTCTGAAGAACAGAAGGATGCCACCATGGCCGCAGCTTGGAGGCCTTGGTGCCACGGCTGTGCTCGTCGTCGGGCGCCCCTCTTCTCGGGAATGGAACGGAGGCGTGTTCCTCGTCCTATTTGGTGAAGGCACGGAGGAGGGAGGATGCCCGAGTCGCCGGCGCCGTGGCCTTCTTCGCCGGCGTTCGTCACTGCCTGTCGCCTCCTCCCTCCTGTCCGTAAGGGCACCCAGGTGAGCAGCCCGATCGAGGCCTCCTCCTCTCCCCCCCTCGCTCGCCTCCCTCCATCTCCCCCCACACCGCGCCTCCACCAACCGCCCCTCCGGCGCCCTAGCGAGAGCGGCCATGTCGCCCTCCTTTCTGATCGCTGCCTTCTCCGTCGTGGTACAGAGGCAGAGACCGAT
Organism: Alopecurus myosuroides; assembly: GCA_028641055.1. Classification (NCBI taxonomy): domain Eukaryota; kingdom Viridiplantae; phylum Streptophyta; class Magnoliopsida; order Poales; family Poaceae; genus Alopecurus; species Alopecurus myosuroides. Next base: position 99,548,128 of record CM054061.1, read on the forward strand.
CGGGTTCAGTTAGTTACAGGAAAAAAATACCCGCGAGCATCACCTCATACCCCTCCCGAGTCCCCTTCCATCACAACCCGAGATCCACCCCACTGGTTCTGTTCCCTTGAACGCATCAGGAGGTTCAGGGTTCGATTCCCCTCCCACACTAAAAACCACCTTTTTTTATTTTTCATGCCTTTGGTCACAAAACTTTCTGGTATTCACCAATAGGCCCTTGCAAGTTATTCTAGTCCCTGTAAAAATATTTTCTAAGCCCCTAGTGCAGTAAAAATGTCAGATTTACCCCAAATTTTGTAAATTGCATAAATAAATCATTATAACTCCAAATCCAACATTTTTTATATGTTTCCAATACAAAATTAAATGTTCTATCCAAATATAAAATTTGTTTACTGTTTTGAATATTTTAAATTGGTGCAATATTTGAAAACTTGTCAAATTCACTTAAACTTGCAAAATTCATAACTTGCTCATAAAAATTCCAAATTTCACCAACCAAATATGTTTTCCAATCAACTTTTCATGTACTTTTCAAATATAAATTTTGTTTGCTGTTTTGAATAATTTAAATTGCTGAAAACAACTGTTTCCTATTTATTGCATTTAAAATTGCCAAAATAATAACTTGCTCATTTTAAATCCAATTCCCACAAATGAAATATGTTTTCCATGCAAAATTAAACCACCTTTCCAAATATAAAATTTGTTTCATGTTTTGAATAATTAAAAATGGTTAAATAATTTAAACCTTGTTTAATTCATTTAATATTGTTAAATTTATAACTTGATCAAAACAAATTCTTTTGGGGCATATAAAATATGTTTTCCAACCCTAAAAGTATAAACTTTTCAAATATGAATTTGGTTTAATGCTTTGAACAAATAAAAATTCAAATAAGTTCATGTTTGAATTAAATTCATTTAATTCTTGTTTAACTTGTTTAATTCATAAATAATTTATTTGAAATCCTTTTTCAACAAGTGAAACATGCAATCCACCTAAAATTGTGTGTTCTTTTCAAATATAAACTTTGTTATTTGTTTTGAACACTTTAACTTGTTGAAAACAACAATTACTTGTGTGACATGTTTTAGGTAACCAAACTTTCCAAACTTAATCAATGATTTCCAAAACTTGTTCCAATCCTTTTTCACTTGCATCCATCATTGTTATCTGTTGTTATTTTGTTGTTATCATCATGCATGCATCATGTTTAACCACTTACACTTGTTAATCAATGTAGATCATTGCTTCCACCTTAACCATTTACATCCATATGCAATTCACATTGCATATGGGTCCAATTAAATTGTGTTATCTTGTCAAGTAGTTATTCTGATGCATCTATTAACATGACATGCATCATCCCATGTTTGTGCACCTATGCCATGATATTGATTGTTTATCTTTCTGCAATGTTTGTTTGCTTCTTCCCGGATATACGACGACGTTGAGACCGACGATACTTACGACACCCCTTCTAAGGAGTTAGCTCAGTACCAGGCTACTGGGTTTTGCAGGCAAGTTATCACTCACATGAACCACTGTGTTCCTTTCAACCTTGGTTACCGATACTTTCCGTTGTCTATTTCTGCTAGCCTTAGTAGTAGTTGTTTCTGTTACGAACCTATCACATGAATCCCTTAAACCTGATATTGCCTCATCTCCCTTCCTACAACCCATTGTTTGAGCCAGTGTCTTACTAGCATGCTTAGGTTGTTTTGCTCGAGTCTGTTACCCGTTACTTACTGTTACTACTTCTATTATGTTCTGGGGGCTCGATGTTTAATCAATCAATCATGCTAAGGTTACTATTAATAATAAATTTGATGATAAGGCACCGGCAGGAGGCCCATGAGAGGTTTTGAAGCCTGCTAGTGTCGACCCTAATAGGAAAAGGGTCTTGTATACTGATCCATGATGAGCGCACTACCCGCATTTGGGAAGCGAGTATGGGCGCCCCCCTCAACTTGACCTGATTCGCATCTCGTCCAAATCGCCTCATTTAGTTCGTGTTTTCCATTTGCCGCATGCATGTTTTTGCGAGCCCAGGCCAGGGTGGAACTTTTGTAGTCGGCATATAGGGGGACACATTCTTAGAGTGCTATGAGGGTCCATTTTCTTCTGGGCTCGATTAGCCGTGCGCCCAAGGTTCTTTGGGCTTGATGCGAAGAATGGTTGGTTGTGTAGAGTACCCCGCTTGGTGGAAGTGCATTTCCATCTGGCGGGTTATTCTTGAGTGTACGGCCAAATTGGTGCAACCCTGCAGGGATAATCTTCTCGAGAAGCCGTGTTTTCCGCGGTTATGGATTACTTGGTGAAAGTACTGGCTAACAAGTACTCAGGACAACTTAAACATAATGATCAAACATGTTACACCCAATGACTAATAACTTGACTAGTAATAGGTTGATGACACAATAACTTGATTCACCTTTAATACAACGGTGTGAGTTATCCTAGGATTGCTTCTTTGGATAAGGGGCGAGATCCAGGATGGGTTTGTTTGAAGTTATCTTTCAGTTGGTTACAATCCTCGATCTTATCTCCTTTCTGTTAGCCGGAAGTGGTAGAATCTCTGTAGTTGGTTAGCGCCGCCAGTTGCAGCATCTTTTATATCCCCTTCCTTCCGTTGAACCCAAGGCATCTGTGCTTGGTGTTGACGGGTTACACTTTGGTGAACTGTGAGTCTTGCTTGCCAGTACGTTTATGTACTGACCCCTTTGGGGCCGTGGTTTCCGCAGACCGACGTTTCCGAGGATCTACATGGTGGCAACTACGTGAAGTTTGACGAGACTGCTGACGAGTAGATAGCGGACCCGGGCAGGATCCGAGACTACGTGGATGGGCTCCGTCTGTTTGTTTCCGGCCTCTTAGGCCTATTTGGTTCTTGTCTGTACTCAGACATGTTGAATGCTTCCGCTGTATTGTAATGATGTATTGTTGGGGCATGTGCCCTCTGAATGATTGTATTTGCTATCTCTGCTCTAATGAGAGCCATTTGCAACTTATTTCAATCTTTTGTGTCGTAGAGATCTGTTGTGATATCAGTTGTTCAACGCCGTTGACGTACCATGTGTGTATGGTTTGAAGTACGTCGACGGAAGTGCCTTTGATCTCTAGTGGATAGTTTACATCGACGATGGAATAGCAGGGTTTGTGTTGTCGCGCATAAGCGCAGGCCTACCAGGAAGCTGGGACGTGGGAGCAGTTATGCCCCATAATCCAAGCATCTGCTATCCAGTTCGTACGGTGAGTATCCCCTAGAAGTCAGGGTGCGACAAATGGTATCAGAGCCTGTCTGCCCGTAGGATCCCTTTTTACTGGTCGCAGTTGAGTCTAGAAACTATTTTGTAGCTATATAGGCAAAACAAAACGTGAGAGTAGGAATTCTGTTCTTTTTCTTCTTTCCCCACCCACCCTCCCTTTTTCTGGTAAGGAAGTGTAACGTTGTTTTCCCTTCTCATCTAAACTTTCAAGTTAGGATTTCACGAATCCTGGTTTCTCTAGGATGGTTATATCTACTAGACCATAGGAATGGAGGTGGTTGTGACATGATTTATCATGTTGCCTACTCATGATTGAGAACGGTGGCAAATAGGCCCCGGAAGCAGATCCTCTATTCCTTAAGTAGTAGATATTGATCCTTTAGAAGCCCGGATGGGTTTTCCGTAGTACCTCAGGAGTTTTGTTCTCGTTTTTCCCGGTGTTGCTTCGTTATCCTGTTCATCTCAACATCCTTTTCGTCCGTTGAAATCTTGTTGTTGTTTCCACTTCAATTCTTCTACTGGCGTCTAATCAAAGTTTCCCCGTTCATCTGCTAAACTCAATTCCAGCTAAAATGTTGTTTGATACCGGAGCATCACATACTTTTGTGTCAACAATCTTTTCCACAACATACCACCCAAATTCTGGTTCCACTAAGCAATCAAAACTCTGTTCACTCCCCGGGATCTCAAATGTTGACTTCCAAGATAAGTAAGAACAATCCAATTCTAATGGGAGGCCACATTTTCCTCGTTACTCTCATGTTGATGATTCTGACATTGATGATTATTCTTGGTGTTCCATTGATGTCAATAACTCTGTTCCAACCTTATTACAGATAGTCTATTCTCCAAATGAATCAAATTCTATCCAGCTATACACCCTTCATACAAACCTATACCTCTACTAATATTGTTCCGGTGGTTTGCAAATTCCCTGACGTCTATCCAATGTGCACGATGTGTTTCACGTGCCACAGCTCAAGAGGATCTTCCCAAGAAGTTTCCGGACCTTTTCTTTTCTCAGTAGGAATCTCGGGGCGCGATTCCTTCAAGGGGGGGCGTTTTGTAACATCCCAAGTCTGAAAAATAGCCATTAGAATGTTTTGCTCGCTGTTATTTTATGTTTTGCATCATGGCATCATGTTGATTGCATTTGTTTTGTTTGTTTTCCATTTGTTTTCCTCTGTTTTCATTTGTTTTCCAACTGTTTTCCTTTGTTTTCTGTTTGAATTTCAAACCAAAATTCAAACCCTTTGTTTCATCCTTGTGATGTTACAATTTCCAAAATGTTATTTCGAATAAAAACAACCAAATTGTTTTCTTTTATTCCATAATGCTCACTCATTAAATTGTTGGTTTGATCAATCAATTGTTTCCAAATTGCAATCAAAAACTCAACTCAAAGCACTAAAACATAATCACTTTGAAATTATGTTGATATCAAAACAAATTAATCCATTTTTTTGTTTATAATTGAAATAGGGGTCACCCTATTTAAAAGTGTGTTTATTACTGCCCATCTAATAAAGCAATTCATTCAAAATTGGGTTATTTCCAAGCAGCACCAATTCCCAATTCATTAAAACTACCAAAGTATTCTAATAATTTTGTTCACTTTAAGTAATAGGGTTCACCCTATGTCAAAGAGATGTTTTCAATAACAATCTTCAATACCTAAGAATCTTAAACAAAATTGGTTTAGCTAACAAACAGTAATTAAAATTGAAAACCTTGGAAAAATAAAAGTTAGTTTAAGTTGCAAATTGAAAAACAAAACCAACCATATATTTTCCACAATTTTATCAACTTAAAAACTATCCTTTTCTTCTCTTTTGTTTGCAGCAAAAAAAATAATAATAAAACAAATAAGAAGGAAAACGTCAAGGGGGGAAGAGAAGACCAGCCCAGCCCATTTTTTTTTCCAGTTGGCCCGATACCTTTCTCTTCCACCTCCGTACAGTGTTGTCGTCAGCCATGGTACGTGCTGCCTCACCTGCTCCCCCTCCTCCCCTATTTCTATCCCCCTCCGAAATCCTAACCCTAACCCTAACCGCACCTCTTCCCCTCCTTCCTCCTCCCATCCGCCGCCATCCTTCCTCTTCCCCTCGAAAATCCATTGCATCTTCTGAAGAACAGAAGGATGCCACCATGGACGCAGCTTGGAGGCCTTGGTGCCACGGCTGTGCTCGTCGTCGGGCGCCCCTCTTCTCGGGAATGGAACGGAGGCGTGTTCCTCGTCCTATTTGGTGAAGGCACGGAGGAGGGAGGATGCCCGAGTCGCCGGCGCCGTGGCCTTCTTCGCCGGCGTTCGTCACTGCCTGTCGCCTCCTCCCTCCTGTCCGTAAGGGCACCCAGGTGAGCAGCCCGATCGAGGCCTCCTCCTCTCCCCCCCTCGCTCGCCTCCCTCCATCTCCCCCCACACCGCGCCTCCACCAACCGCCCCTCCGGCGCCCTAGCGAGAGCGGCCATGTCGCCCTCCTTTCTGATCGCTGCCTTCTCCGTCGTGGTACAGAGGCAGAGACCGATCGGGTTCAGTTAGTTACAGGAAAAAAATACCCGCGAGCATCACCTCATACCCCTCCCGAGTCCCCTTCCATCACAACCCGAGATCCACCCCACTGGTTCTGTTCCCTTGAACGCATCAGGAGGTTCAGGGTTCGATTCCCCTCCCACACTAAAAACCACCTTTTTTTATTTTTCATGCCTTTGGTCACAAAACTTTCTGGTATTCACCAATAGGCCCTTGCAAGTTATTCTAGTCCCTGTAAAAATATTTTCTAAGCCCCTAGTGCAGTAAAAATGTCAGATTTACCCCAAATTTTGTAAATTGCATAAATAAATCATTATAACTCCAAATCCAACATTTTTTATATGTTTCCAATACAAAATTAAATGTTCTATCCAAATATAAAATTTGTTTACTGTTTTGAATATTTTAAATTGGTGCAATATTTGAAAACTTGTCAAATTCACTTAAACTTGCAAAATTCATAACTTGCTCATAAAAATTCCAAATTTCACCAACCAAATATGTTTTCCAATCAACTTTTCATGTACTTTCCAAATATAAATTTTGTTTGCTGTTTTGAATAATTTAAATTGCTGAAAACAACTGTTTCCTATTTATTGCATTTAAAATTGCCAAAATAATAACTTGCTCATTTTAAATCCAATTCCCACAAATGAAATATGTTTTCCATGCAAAATTAAACCACCTTTCCAAATATAAAATTTGTTTCATGTTTTGAATAATTAAAAATGGTTAAATAATTTAAACCTTGTTTAATTCATTTAATATTGTTAAATTTATAACTTGATCAAAACAAATTCTTTTGGGGCATATAAAATATGTTTTCCAACCCTAAAAGTATAAACTTTTCAAATATGAATTTGGTTTAATGCTTTGAACAAATAAAAATTCAAATAATTTCATGTTTGAATTAAATTCATTTAATTCTTGTTTAACTTGTTTAATTCATAAATAATTTATTTGAAATCCTTTTTCAACAAGTGAAACATGCAATCCACCTAAAATTGTGTGTTCTTTTCAAATATAAACTTTGTTATTTGTTTTGAACACTTTAACTTGTTGAAAACAACAATTACTTGTGTGACATGTTTTAGGTAACCAAACTTTCCAAACTTAATCAATGATTTCCAAAACTTGTTCCAATCCTTTTTCACTTGCATCCATCATTGTTATCTGTTGTTATTTTGTTGTTATCATCATGCATGCATCATGTTTAACCACTTACACTTGTTAATCAATGTAGATCATTGCTTCCACCTTAACCATTTGCATCCATATGCAATTCACATTGCATATGGGTCCAATTAAATTGTGTTATCTTGTCAAGTAGTTATTCTGATGCATCTATTAACATGACATGCATCATCCCATGTTTGTGCACCTATGCCATGATATTGATTGTTTATCTTTCTGCAATGTTTGTTTGCTTCTTCCCGGATATACGACGACGTTGAGACCGACGATACTTACGACACCCCTTCTAAGGAGTTAGCTCAGTACCAGGCTACTGGGTTTTGCAGGCAAGTTATCACTCACATGAACCACTGTGTTCCTTTAAACCTTGGTTACCGATACTTTCCGTTGTCTATTTCTGCTAGCCTTAGTAGTTGTTGTTTCTGTTACGAACCTATCACATGAATCCCTTAAACCTGATATTGCCTCATCTCCCTTCCTACAACCCATTGTTTGAGCCAGTGTCTTACTAGCATGCTTAGGTTGTTTTGCTCGAGTCTGTTACCCGTTACTTACTGTTACTACTTCTATTATGTTCTGGGGGCTCGATGTTTAATCAATCAATCATGCTAAGGTTACTATTAATAATAAATTTGATGATAAGGCACCGGCAGGAGGCCCATGAGAGGTTTTGAAGCCTGCTAGTGTCGACCCTAATAGGAAAAGGGTCTTGTCTACTGATCCATGATGAGCGCACTACCCGCATTTGGGAAGCGAGTATGGGCGCCCCCCCTCAACTTGACCTGATTCGCATCTCGTCCAAATCGCCTCATTTAGTTCGTGTTTTCCATTTGCCGCATGCATGTTTTTGCGAGCCCAGGCCAGGGTGGAACTTTTGTAGTCGGCATATAGGGGGACACGTTCTTAGAGTGCTATGAGGGTCCATTTTCTTCTGGGCTCGATTAGCCGTGCGCCCAAGGTTCTTTGGGCTTGATGCGAAGAATGGTTGGTTGTGTAGAGTACCCCGCTTGGTGGAAGTGCATTTCCATCTGGCGGGTTATTCTTGAGTGTACGGCCAAATTGGTGCAACCCTGCAGGGATAATCTTCTCGAGAAGCCGTGTTTTCCGCGGTTATGGATTACTTGGTGAAAGTACTGGCTAACAAGTACTCAGGACAACTTAAACATAATGATCAAACATGTTACACCCAATGACTAATAACTTGACTAGTAATAGGTTGATGACACAATAACTTGATTCACCTTTAATACAACGGTGTGAGTTATCCTAGGATTGCTTCTTTGGATAAGGGGCGAGATCCAGGATGGGTTTGTTTGAAGTTATCTTTCAGTTGGTTACAATCCTCGATCTTATCTCCTTTCTGTTAGCCGGAAGTGGTAGAATCTCTGTAGTTGGTTAGCGCCGCCAGTTGCAGCATCTTTTATATCCCCTTCCTTCCGTTGAACCCAAGGCATCTGTGCTTGGTGTTGACGGGTTACACTTTGGTGAACTGTGAGTCTTGCTTGCCAGTACGTTTATGTACTGACCCCTTTGGGGCTGTGGTTTCCGCAGACCGACGTTTCCGAGGATCTACATGGTGGCAACTACGTGAAGTTTGACGAGACTGCTGACGAGTAGATAGCGGACCCGGGCAGGATCCGAGACTACGTGGATGGGCTCCGTCTGTTTGTTTCCGGCCTCTTAGGCCTATTTGGTTCTTGTCTGTACTCAGACATGTTGAATGCTTCCGCTGTATTGTAATGATGTATTGTTGGGGCATGTGCCCTCTGAATGATTGTATTTGCTATCTCTGCTCTAATGAGAGCCATTTGCAACTTATTTCAATCTTTTGTGTCGTAGAGATCTGTTGTGATATCAGTTGTTCAACGCCGTTGACGTACCATGTGTGTATGGTTTGAAGTACGTCGACGGAAGTGCCTTTGATCTCTAGTGGATAGTTTACATCGACGATGGAATAGCAGGGTTTGTGTTGTCGCGCATAAGCGCAGGCCTACCAGGAAGCTGGGACGTGGGAGCAGTTATGCCCCATAATCCAAGCATCTGCTATCCAGTTCGTACGGTGAGTATCCCCTAGAAGTCAGGGTGCGACACACCTTTATTGTGATTTCCTCTACTTGTTTCAAGTTTAATTATATGAGAGTAAGTTGTTGTCTAAAATGACTTGTCCTTTGTTAGATGTGATGCTTCTTGTACGTATTTTATTTATCGACACCTCACTCTATAAACATGTGGTCATGTTTACTGAGTTCAGTTTCGCTTGGGGACAAGCGAGGTCTAATCTTGGGGGAGTTGATACGTCCATTTTGCATCACTATTTTATATTGTTATTTTCTGCTATTCATCGATATGTTTCATGTTATGATGCATTACTTATGTTATTTCATATTATTTTGCATGTTTCATAACTTTTGGAAAATAAACACCAAGACCATAAATCTGATGGAAAAAGGCACCGTCAAGATACCCTATTTTAGAATATCAGAAGAAGAGGGGGATACCAGAGAGGTCTTAGAAGTCAAGAGGAGGAAGCAAGCCAGAAGGGCAGCGAGAGGGGGGCCACAGGGGGCCCACACCATGGGGTGGCGCCCCCTAGCCGCGCCGCCAGGTGATGTGGCCACCCAGGCCCACCTCTAATCGCCCCCTTTCGTGTATTTGACCCTGAGGGAACCCTAAGCCCCATAACATCATCGAAGAAATATTCCGCCACCGCCTCGGGGTGGAAAACAACAGAGAGAGAAAATTTCTCCGGCAGGGAGAAATCTTTCGGGGAAATTCCTCCCCGTAGAGGGGGAATCGTCGCCATCGTCACTGTCATTGCTCCGGGCATCATCAAGATCGTCATCGTCATCATCATCACCACCAGCACCATCACCCTCATCGTCCACCTTCATCCCGCTGTAACAATTAGGGTTCTTTACCTTTGTTCTTCACTAGATTTCTCTCCCCGTATGGATTACTTGTTAATAGTTGATGCTTGTGAGATATTCAGTGTTTACACTTTATGACCAGATTGTTATTCACCATTATATCACCTCTGATTATGATCCATATGATGTTTTGTGAGTGGTTCGTTTAGTTCTTGAGGACATGGGATAAGTCATGATGTTAGTAATGGAATTATGTTGAAGTAATATTTAAGTTGTGGTGTTATTCTTCTAGTGGTGTCATGTGAACGTCGACTACATGATACTTCACCTTTATAGGCCTAGGGGGTGCATTGTGTATTTGGCTACTAATTATGCGGTTGCCAGAGTGACAGGAACCTAAACCCCCGTTAGGAAACCAATGCATGAGGGAGTGTAGGATCCCGGAGTTTTAAGGCTATGTTTAGATTTATCTTAATTACTTTCTTGTATTTCTGGATGCTTACGATGGGTATAATCACAAGTATGTATTAGTCCTAGTTGGGCGGTGCATTAGCATAGGTTCACCCACTAAACACCTATCAAACCAATAAATATTAATCAACCGTATGAAACGAAAGCACTTGACGAAATTCCCATGTGTCCTCGAGGACGTTTAGTAATCATAAGTAGAACAACCGTCTTGTCCTCTGCTCACAAAAGGATCGGGCCACTCGCTGCAATTATATTTACTGTTATTTATTTAACCGCACTTTATTTATATGCTATATCAAAAACCACCAAAAACCTGTTTGCTAGTGTTTACAGTGAATCCTCTATCCAACCTGTTTGTCAACACATTCTGCTACTCGTTGGGTTCGACACTCTTATTTATCGAAAGTACTACGATACACCCCCTGTACTTGTGGGTCATCACATCTCTTCACTATGCTATCCGAACCACTCTCCGGTCGGATAACGAACACCAATCCATGCGTATGGCTGTAGCAACACTCCTCGGGTCTGTATTCCCTCTCTAGGGCACGCCACGCTGTCACTATAAGCGCCCCAAATTAGTACTAAACAAACGCCACAATTTCATAGGGTCATCCAACACAATATATAAATACCATGTTAAACCACACGGTGCACACACTGTCACCTTTACACCGTGATCAAAGTGTCTACGGAGATCTCATAACAAAACCACTTGAATAGCATAACAGATGAAGAGTAACATCTACTTATTCAACTTGATTGCAAATCTTATGATCACATAGCTACCGGTAGAGCCCTCATCCCCGGAGGAGAACTACTCCGTCCTCATCATAGGAGACAGCAACGGTAATGAAGATGGCGATGAAGTCGATGGAGATTGCTCCGGGGGTACTTCCCCGTCCCGGCAGGGTGCCGGAATAGAGATTTTTGTCCCCCGAAACTTTTCGACAGCGGCGGCGGAGCTATGGAACTTTTCATGGAAAAGGGTTGATCTTTTTAGGGTTTATGCTTCGGGGGGAATAAATAGGCAAAAGGGCAACGTCGGTGGGTGGCTAGGAGGCACACACCACCTGGTGGCGCGGCCAGGGGGACCCGTGCCACCCTGTGGCCCCCCTCCGGGTCTCTTCGGGACTTCGTGGATCCTCCGAGAATTCTAAGACTTTCGGGCTTCGAATTTTCCAAATCCTACAATATTTCAAGAACAACTTTTCTGAAACTAAAAACAGTAGAAAAGAGGAACTGGCTCTATGGCATCTTGTCAATAGGTTAGTCCCGGGAAATCGATAAAAATGACATAATGTTTATTTTCCCAAGAAGATTGATAGAAGACATGGTTTAAATTCAATTGAAAATATTGAGACCATCAAGTTTGGAGAATTATATTATCCCATTCCAATGCCACCAAAATAATATGAAATTGTTATGATTGAGACTATGTCTATCAAGGTTGAGGTAACATGATTATTTAGTGAAAGGCAAAGTTTGCTTCATATAAAAATTGTTTTGGTATCAAGACCTAATCAACCTTGTTAACAAAATGATTTTGAATGAAGAGGACAATGTTTTCAGTATGTTTTCACCTTCACCATTATGTGTTCACCTTGTTATCACCTTGCTAATTTAGTACAATTATGTTTTCCAACATCCATAGTCATGTTTTCATCCTAATTACTGTGGTTATGCATGTTTTCACCATCCATATTTTTGTTTTCACCACTTACACCTTTGTTTTCTTGGGCCAATTGCCTTTTGGAGTGTCATAGAACCTCTGTAGTTCTGGTTTTGGTTTTGTTTCCCACCTTTCCACATTTGTTTTTTTGGTTTTTAATTAATTATTAAATTCTGAAAATACCTCAAATATCTCGAAAAATTCCAGAAAAAATATAATAAATTTTTACGTAAAAAATGAGGCAGAGAGGAACCTAGGGCACCCTAGGGGCCCACCAGTAAGGCACACCACAGGGTGGTGCGGCCAGCCCCTGGTGGCGCCAGGACATGGTGTGGGGACCCCCTGCCCCCACTAACTCTCTCCCCTACCAAAGATTCCCTTCTCTCACCCCAAACTCAAAACATTTCCTGGAACCTGAATTCTTGCTATTCTTCCTCGAGATTTTTTGATCTCTTTGCTCAGCCCACCATTGTTGCTGAAATTTGGTGCATTTGCTCTCCGGTATCTGACTCCTCCATTATCCAAGTAAAATTTTAATTGGTGGAGTATTTCTTGAGTATTTTGGTGCTGTAGGTGACAGCTTATGTGAGTTTTCATGCTTGATTTAGGTTGAAATAATATAGTTTTGATGCATGTTTAGCTTTCCTATAAGTCTCTATAGTAGTTTCCACCTTATGGTTGCTTGAAATCAATTTTTGTGATGATTGTTGAAATTTTTAAAAAACGGACAACCACAACTTTGAAGAAATATTTAGGAGTGATGCACCTAGAAGAACAAGGCCCTCACGTTCATCTACTCTATTGAGGCCATCCTATAATGAAGACCTTATTGCACCAAGCATCGATGATGCAGGAGGAGATGGAATTGCTAATCCATCTAGTTTCCCTTGCTATACATTTTTGAGAGGTGCAGGTATACTTGATGACTTCTTGATGCTGATTGAAAGGGTTGGATTAACCAACTACATGTATGATGAAGGTCTCCAATATGCTATTATGACAAAAACTTTTGTTGAGAGTTTTAGATTTCATAACTCACCATATAACCCAACTATTGCTTTTAAAATATATGGTAGTCCTTTTTTCCCTGTCCTTGGAGAGTTTTTGCAGCATTATAGGTATCAACGCCTCCGTGACAGTGTGCAAGATTCAGGAGAGACCCGCTGATCTTATGGAGCTCTATCGAGGAGTTACCAGTGATGATTGCCGCTCAGCTCAGCGCGGGAAGATAAGCAACATTCAACTTCATGCTATCAGATATTTTACTTACTATCTTGCTACTAGTATCCTTGGTAGGGAGAACACTAGCAACATTTCAAACTATCATCTTGCTTTTCTTGTTGTTGCACTTAACCGTAGCGACAAGTATAACCTTGGTGCTCTCATTGCTCGCCGCCTAGCTGCTAAGGGACCCATTTGTGGGGGCATTATTGCTACATGTATAGCAACTGCTCTAGGCCTTCCTATTGCTCCTCGTGATGAATTGATAGCTCCTTATAGACTTAATCTTGCTGCCATGAAGGCTCATCATTTTATTACTGCTAACTCTATTGCTGAACATTTAGTATATGGAGTTTTATTTGTTGACGGAGATGATGGGGAAGTTATTTTGCCGCAGCCTGTTTTGTTCAAAGTTGACAGGATGCCATGGTCACGCCCAAAGGGAGAGCTAGATGAGCAGTTGCGCTTGATGGAGTTCCACAGGCAGCAAATGAGGTGGAATGCACCTTCCTAGGACTACACCATGCAGTACAGGGGGCGTCCTCCAGCACATATTAGGAGGATGGCTCATCCTCGGCAAACTACGAGGGCGCCACCTCATGGCCCGCTTGGGATTGATCTCCACTTAGGCCAAAAGCCTAAGCTTGGGGGAGGTATACCGACATCGCACTCATCTATATATCATATTTCTGTCGATTCTTTGTATATCCATGTTTTTGTTTCTTTCATTTGTTTTCGCTTCTTTCGTTTCTCTTTGTTTTTGTTGTTTTGTTCTTGCTTTCCAAAAAACAAAAAGTCCAAAAATATTTGTGTTGTTTCCCTTTACTTACTTCATTAGTTTCTTTTTTTGGTTTGATTTCCTTTCTCGTTTCAGTTTAATATTCAAAAATCCAAAAATATTTTGCTTTGTTTGCTTGTTTCTTTCTGTTCTTGTTTTAATTCGAAAACCCAAAAATATTTGTTGTTCTTTTTTGGTTTTGTAAAGTTTGTTGCAGAGTTCATCGGTCTTCCTTGTCTCCACTGGAGTTTGGTTATCATTCTATATTATTCAATCCACACTAGTGAAGAGCAATAATGACTTACGACAATTCAAGTTGTGGTGAGAGGCTGGTATGAACTCTATTTGTTTTTATTTTTGTACATATACTCATCCTTGTGGGCATGCTTAGTTTGTTCGTGTAAGGTGTATGTTATTTAATTGATGCTTAGTAGTTCGTGCTCTCACACGTTTAGTTCTAACTTATTAATATTAGATAGCATGTCGTATAAATGTTTGTTTGCATTGTTTTATTCATAGAAGGGTATGACATTGTGGTATCTCCCTCTGATTGTTTCGCTTTAATCGACTTGGCACATGCTCACGCATGCATATGACCGAAAATAAAAAGTCAATCAAGCCTTGATGATTTATTTTGCCTCAGAGTATTTGTACCATTTTTATGCCCATGTTAATTTTGTTTTGTCGTAAGCATGATTATGATAGTTGTTGCTCTCTTGATTGTCGCTCCCCGTCTATTGCTAGCCTTCACCTGTACCGAGTATGAGCTCTACTCGTGCATCCAACCCTAAAAAACCAGTTTTCCAAATGTGTCCACCATACCTACCTATATGTGGTATTTAACCGCCACTCCAAGTAATTTTCTCATGTGCTACCTTTAAAACCTTCAAAAAAAATTATTCCTGTTTTGTGCCCCTGTTTTAGCTCATGAGGACGTAAATAGAGAATCTTTATCTCACTTGTTGATTGGATTTCACACCCTGGACTAGTGGCTTCACCCGCTTATCAAAATGATAGAAGAGCTGGCAGCGGGGTGTCTAGCCCCAAAATTGGTTACTATAAATTCTCTTCACCATTTTTGCCCCTGATTTTATCAGTCAAAGCATATTTGTGTAAACAAAAGAGAAAGAGGGATGACCTTCTATCCAGATGCGTCCTTCTATGGGAGCCGCTCTTGTGAACTCTAGTTGGCTTGTGACGTACTTATTTTCTGTTTACCATTCGTTGACATAAGCATACACCTCTCTAAAAAAATATTTTCAATACCTCTATTAATAAAATAAAAAGCTCTAGCACATGAGTTAATCCCTGCTTCCCTCTGCGAAGGGCCTTCCTTTTATTTTTATGCTGAGTCTTCACCTTCTCACTTTATGCACCTTCTTGAGAGCATGGCTGTCATTCTTAGTGTAATGTGCTTGTCTCAGAACACAGTTTATTGTGGTATAACTTTGATGCTTGTATCTTTTATATCTTTATTTCTAGTCTTCATTTGAACTTCAGAGGTGCCCTAGCATTTATGTTTTCTCTATTATTAAGGACAAGCGAGTACACTTTATCATCTCCCTATTATGAGCATTGCAATCGTGCAGATTGATATACTTCATGTTGTTTACTATTGGTTTGTTGGTATCTCTTCATGGTTTGCATAACTATTATGTGACTTTTATCTTGCATACATATTATGATGAATTGCCTAAGCACTTGATCATATAGTGAGTATATTTATATCATATGAAACAAATGTGTTCGTAAAAGTTCTTTTATTGCACTTAGTTGCCACTGAATTGCTTGAGGACAAGCAATAAGCTAAGCTTGGGGGAGTTGATACATACAAAACGTATCTCCTTATCTGAACACTTTTGCTATTGTTTGCCTCTAAACTTGTGAGTTTTGGATACAACTAACACAGACTAACGTTGTTTTCAGAAAAATTGTCTTGGTGTCGTGTTTTTGTGCAGAAAATCAACTTTCGGGAAAATCCCTAGAAAAGATCCTGAAGACCTTAAAACACCCGAAGACCCCCAGAGCATGAAGGAGTCCCGGAGAGGGGCCAGGAGGGGGCCACACCACCCCTGGGTGCCCCCTAGGCCACGCCACCTGGTGGTGTGGGGGCCCCAGGCACCCCCTCGGGCTCCCCTTTCGACTACTTATCGCACGTAACCCTAAAACAACAGGGGGTTCGTCATATTCTAGAGAAACACCACAAAGCGTTGCCGCCACCTTGAAACTCAATCCGGGGATCAGAATTTCCTGTTCTGGCGCCCTGCCGGGACGGGGATTCGGAGGAGATCATCGTCACCGCTACCTCTTCTCCATCAACCATCCATGTTTCCCCTGTCCATGTGTGAGTAAACACCGATGTAGGCTGAGAGGGATGGAAGGGATTGGATGAGATCGATCATGTAATAATGCCAGATTGTTAGGGCATAGTGCCTAGTATCCATTATTAGTGTTCTCTAACGTTGTTGCAACTTGTTATGCTTAATGCTTGTCACTTTGGGCCTGAGTGCCATGATATCAGATCTGAACATGTTATTGTTTCATGAGTATAATTATGTTCCGTGATCATATCTGCAAGTTGTTTACACATGTCATTGTCCGGAACCCGAGTCCCCCAAAGTGACAGAAATTGGGACAACCGTAGGGGATGGTTATGATGTGAGTATCACGTGTGTCCACGGAGTGCTAATGCTTTGCTTTGGTGCTTTATTAAAAGGAGCACCTTAATTACCAGTAGTTTCCCTTGAGGCCCCGCTGCAAACGGGCTGGTAGGACAAACTATGTTGCGCAAGTTTCTCATTGCGAGCACGTATGACTATATTGGAACACATGCCTATGGTTTACCTTGAACTTGGATGCTTTATTATTATTATCTGCAATGCCCATGTTTAGATTATCACATGAACTATCTTATCCATGCAACGCCCGTTCATCCATTCCCTATGCCTACGGTACTTTCATCCTGTTGTTTCCCGCAATTTCTACTGTTGTTATTATTTTGTTCCTGTTGTTATTTTACTACTACTGCAGCTATAAAACTGTTACCACGGATAAATTGTTGCGAGCAAGTCTACTTTCAGGTGTATCTGAATTGACAACTCAGTTGTCAATGCATATAAATATTTGATATGTCATAAATGTATCCTTAATTTCTGTTGTTTCATGTTGTTTTCATGCCATATGATACATGTTTTACTTACACTTTATGTAATTTTTATCGATTTCCCGGGACTAACCTATTGTCAAGATGCCACAGAGCCAGTTCCTGTTTTCTGTTGTTTTTAGTTTCAGAAAAGTTGTTCTCGAAATATTCTCGGAATTGGACAATTCAAAAGCCAGAAGTCTTAGAATTCCCGGAGGGTTCATGGAGTCCCGAAAATACCCAGAGGGGGCCACGGGGTGGACACACCATAGGGTGGTGCGGCCTACCCCCTGGCCGCCCCACTAGGTGGTGTGGTCCCCCTGGCCACCCACCGATATCGCCCTTTCGCCTATATATGCCCCCCGATGCATAAACCCTATGGGAATCAACATTTTTTCACGAAAAGTTCTGTAGCTCCGCCGCCGCCGCTGACAAGTTTCGAGGGACAGAAATCTCTGTTCCGGCACCCTGCCGGGACGGGGAAGTGCCCCCGGAGCCATCTCCCACCGACTCCACCGCCATCTTCATCGTCGTTGCTGTCTCCCATGATGAGGAGCGAGTAGTTCTCCCCCGGGGCTGAGGGCTCGACTGGTAGCTATGTGTTTCATCTCTCTCCCCCATGGTGTGATCTTATGTGATCGTGAGCTTTGTAATCTAGTTGAATTAGTAGATGTTACTCTTCATTTGTTATGCCACTTGAGTGGTTTTGTTATGAGATCTCCGTAAACACTTTGATCACAGTGTAATGGTGACAGTGTGTGCACCGTGTGGTTTAGCATGATATTTATATCTTGTGTTGGATGACCCTATGAAATTGTGGTGTTTGTCTAGTACCTTCTAGGGCGCTCAAGTTGACAGTGCGGGGTTAACTAGACATGGGAATGCGACTTTGAGGAGTGTTGTTACAGCCCTACGCAATGAATTGTTGTCAGTTATTCGATCGTAGAGTGGTTCAAAGTAGCATAGTGAAGAGAGATATTTATGCACTCAATTATGTTATCATTGTTGAGAGTGTTAACTAGTGAAAGTAGGATCCCTAGGCCTTGTTTCTAAGAATTGAAACACAATTTACAATCAGTTCTGGTACATGTTTGCTTGCTGCCATTTTTATTTCAGATTGTTATTGTCACTTATAATCATCCATATTATTTGTATTTCACTATCTCTTCGTCGAACTAGTGCACCTATACAACTAACAATTTTATTAGGTGTGTTGGGGGCACAAGATACTTCTTGTATCGTAATTGCAGGGTTGCTTGAGAGGGATACATTTGACCTCTACCTCCCCGAGTTCGATAAACCTTGGGTAATCCACTTAAGGGAAACTTGTTGCTATTCTACAAGCCTCTGCACTTGGAGTCCCAACACTGTCTACAAGAATAGAAGCCTGCGTAGACATCAAGCTCTTTTCTGGCGCTGTTGCCGGGGAGGTAAGGTAAAAGGTTCTCACATCCTCTGTGAGTGCTTGAAGTTATTTCCTTTAGATTCTGTAATTTTTTTTGTTTCTTGTTTTCACTAGTTAGGCTTATCTTTACTTGTTCCTTATTTTTATTTTTACTAGTTAGGATTAACTAGTCATCAACCTGTGCGCTTGCACGATCTAGAAAAAACTACATGACATCAGTTAGTTGTAAATTTATTACTTCTTAGAATTTTTGTACTTTCTTGTCCAACTTCTACTCAATGAATGTTTAAAAATATATAAAATTTCTAATATTATATTATTAATTTGGTTATGGGGCATATTTATTAGTAGATTTGATGAATATATTTACATCGCAAAAACAAAAAATAGACTTAAACTAACTATTTATTTCATGTTCTATATTATCCTAGACATACTCTACGAAATGTGTTCAGTTGGTACCATGTGACCATTTAATTTCCATAGTAAGTTGGGATTTGTGGTGCAAATGGATGCTTAAAACATGTATAATCCCTTTGCTTTGCGTAATACTGTCTTCAAACAATAATATGGTTACAAAACCAAAAATGTTTCTGTATTATGAAAGTAGTGTTAAATGATTTTAGAAATATACTATTTGAAATGTCTAATCTAATTATTTGTAAGATATTTTTGTGCAAAATTGTGAAAGTTTGACTTTTCAGTATCTATATTGCAAAATGTTCAAGAACCAAAGTAATCAAATAATACTTTTGTTACTAACATAGTGGATTTGTCTTTATGCATGGACAATAAATTGAGTAAATAGATAGATGAGTTCATCATTTCTTTGGGCTACGTGCACAAATGCTTGGGCTAACAAAAAATGTAATAGTAATATTAGTGATAGAGGTAGCAGAATCATACTTCTATTGTGCCAGCCAAATTCTACATGATATACGCCCCGGTCGACATGGGCATGTGTATTGGTATGTACAATTGTGGTAGATGTTGCCCGTCCAGCTGAGATGCCTGAAAATTCCTAAACATAAAATCTGTCATATTTAGATCAAGAAATAGAAATTGTCCATCATTTCATGGACTCGCTTTAACAATTTTGTTTTATTGAGCTAGCTGCATAACCTATAACCTATAATACTATCGTCTCGCGCCGAGAAGAGTGATCAGTTGCTAATTGTACGTCTTGACGCCTATAACATACCAGGTGACGCCAGCTGCGACACCCATGATAGCATTTACGCATTGCTTATCCTAACCTGGCTATTAGGGCGTAGTCCGGACAAACATGTTCTGGTGTCCAAGTTGACATCACATAGGTAACTATTGAAACTACGTCAGAAAACAAAATAGCAGCCTTGCCTCCATTATTTACGCGGAGGCTGTCTATATAAAGGCGTACAAAGTATCAAATGTATGCATTACAATATAATCAGTGCCGATTACCCTATCGTTTGTATACCAAAATGGAGATAACTTAAATTTCTTATTCTATAAACTAATCTAAGTTACTACATAAAAAGAAAAAAGGTCGACCATTTAATCATGGCTCATAAATATTATTAGTACCTTATTTTAGAAAACGGTGTCGAATACCTGATTTTCATCGAATTACTTCTGAGAACTCATGCTTTTTTTGTATTTCATGAAATCAATGTAACTCTGCTGCGATGTAGCAGAACCTCATCATATCTGCATATAAGGGCATGACACAATTGAACTCTAATATGAAAATTCTGTTAATCCCCATCCTTAGGGGTTGATGGTGAACGTTTTGCCATCTTCCATAATATGCTTAAAGCTAACAAAACTTAGATCAACCAAGTCTACTCAATTATTTCCATGCAAAAAATACCTGAATTCTGAATTACCTGATCACAATACATTTATAACATCAATATATGATTTTTCAGGTAAATGCACCTAGAAATAGATTGTTGAACTAATTTTTGGTAAAACTGCAAGGATGATAAATTAATTTCTAAGTGTGTTGATTAAGTATTTTGCAATCACGATTGGTAAATTACTTCTAGAAATTACACCTCAAACGGTCAAACAATCATGATCCAATGTCCCGTGCCACTACATGAGTTAGGAAAATATGCTAATTCAGCTACTGCCAACAATTACAACAATAATTAAATATACTAGCTGCTTGGCCCGTGCGTTGCTACGGGTGGAGCGCATAGAACTTGGCAGTCTCCATTGCGATTCAAGTTAGCCTATTTAACATTTTGTGTGTGTGTGTGTGAAGAATAAAAAGTAATATAACTGCATTAATCATATCACATCATCCAGACAATAAATACTGGAATATTTAAACCTCTGTTTGTAAGCATTATGGAAAGGCACCTTAGGCGGCGGTACTTTACGTCTCATGGATTGTAATTCGGCCGTTCCTACATTTTTTTTGATACTTTTGGTCTGCATCTTAGTAATGCAGAGCCTAGGTATAACGCTTAAACATTTAAGTTATAAAAGCCCATTCTTAAAGAAAAAACATTATGGAAAGAAGTGTGAGATATATTTGATCATGAAATAAGTTACTAAAATTTGGTCCATCGAGTCCTACTACTTTAAGTGTGTAAAATATGCGGGTTAATGTTATATCTGCTTTGCATGGACAAGGGGAGTTCTTGGTCTAGCGTGGTGGTGGTAGAGGACACTGTGTCCGTACGTGAACTCTCGCACGTTAGACGTAATTTTAGCACTATTTTAAGTGTGTAAAATATGTCAGTTAACGTTACCAGCTTTACATGGAGAAGAAGAGTTCTTTGTAGTTGGTATAGTATGGTGGCAGTAGCGGACACTATATCCGTGCATAAACTCATACACGTTGATAGTAAAAAAATACTCCCTCCGTTCAACAATAGATGACTTCCACATATCTACATATAGATGTATCTAGACATATTTTAGTGTCTAAATACATCCATATATAGATATGTGGAAGTCATCTATTGTTGAACGGAGGGAGTAGATTTTGAATTTTAGCAGTACTCAAAAGATTATTGGTAGAGCGCATGGGCACTACAGCCGCCAGCCGGGCATCGATTACGTAGGACGTACGCTTAGGCTGGCAGAGGATGCATCCTCTCCATGGACAGCTGAACGACTCATGCCTCCAGACGTGTCAAGTCCATACATACATACACGTTCAGGGAAGCCAGCTAGCACCTTCGTACGTTTTTTCGTCCAACCGCGTTCGGGGGACTGAGCGAGAAATGTGAATTACGGGGATTGGATAGCTTCTTTCGACCGCGAGCAAAGACGAAGGCCCACCTAGCTGCACGCTTCGGGCCTGATGGATCGGCAGGGCGGACCGTGCCCTCAGATCATCACCGCGTAGCGTACCGGAAGAAATTTAACAGAACGGATTGCGGGTTGATTGCCTACTTTATTAAGGGGTAAATTATAAAAATGTCAGACTGACCATCAGGAACCATCCCCTTAAGCCGCATTATATAGTAGAGATTTGATTTTTGCGAAAGCACCTGGATGGATTTGATCGACAAAGAGCATAAGTGTCTACTCTCGTGAAGTTTGCCCATCAGCTCTAGGCTACCAATATAATACGTATATACGCTTCCGGCCGCCCGGCCGCGTACATGTCTCCCATTGATTTTCCTCAATGACACTAAGCTGCATGTTGGCATCCAGGTGCAGCACACACTGTGCCGGACGGTGGATCGGCCACCGATTGCCGCAAGCACATAATTTTACAGAGTTGCCTACAATTTGGAATCTGCATACACAGCTACGGGTTTATCTCTACTGAATTTCCACGTTATATGGTAGACTCTGTTTATCGCTGGAAGCTCACGTGAAAAAGACGCCACGTTCAGATTTGTTTTTTCGATCGTTTCCTTTTCCAGTCATATCTACTCAATCATGTGAGCTACTAGCGTTTAAACGTTGGACGGTCGGGTCTATATCCTAACGGCCTCCCTACTTTTACTTAATCTTGCACGATTGGATGTCGGACCATCGTGTCAGCTTATTTGTAGCATCCCACGCGTACTATTTTGCACGTTTCATCCTAGCCGCAAAACCAAGATCTAACGGCTTAATTAATTATAATGACGTGGATTAACATGGAGCCTATGTTGGTGCCTCCAATTAGTAAATATAAGATGGAAAACAACAAAAATATGAGAGAGCTTTATAATCTTTATATTGAATTAGGACATGAAGTGTTTGAAGAGAAAATTAAAAAATGTATGAAGATTTATTTACATGCTAGTAGCAATGTTATTAGCATTAATTATTTGAATACCATTATCTCTAATGCTATGGAAAAGTCTAAACTTGGGGACACTAGTTTTGATGAATATGGTATTTTTTTCCCCCATGTTTTGAGGAGGAAATTTTATTTGATGATACTTCGCCTCCAATATATGATGATTATAATGATTATGATATTCTAGTTCCACCTACTATTAATGATAAATTTTATTGTGATCATGATATGCCTTCTATATATGATGTTTACAATGATTAACATGCTATTTTCAGTCCACCTACTATTACGGAGAAAATTAGTTATGATTACAATATGCCTCCTATATTTGATGATTATGGTGATGAGAATGATAATGATAGGTATTTTGTTGAATTTGCTCCCACTACTATTAATGATAATGGCTATGCTTATGTGGAGAGTATTAATTCTTTTATGCATGTGGATCATGATAAGAATGTTTCTTGTGATAGTTATATTGTTAATTTCATTCATGATGCTACTCAAAGTTATTATGAGAGAGGGAAACATAATCTTATGCATCTTAACAATATCAAGTTTCCCCTCTTTATGTTGAAAATTTTGAAGTTGCACTTGTTTTGCTTTCCTATGCTTGTTGTCTTGTGCTTTCATGACTTGTTTTTCTACAAGATTCTTTTCCATAGGAAGTGGGTTAGACTTAAATTTGTTTTACATTTGCTTATTTATGCTCTCTCTTGCTTCAATTCATAGTTCTCATGTGAGCATCCTCAAATTATCATGCCTAGCTAAAAGGCTTTAAAGAAAAACACTTCTTGGGAGATAACCCATGGTTTTTATTTTTGCTTTGTTTTTCTCTATTTTCTTTGAGTCAAGGTGTTTTATACTTTTGTAGAAACTCCTTTGTATCTTTATTTTCATATATTAGTTGTGCCAAGTAAAGTTTCTAGCGAAAGTTGGAGTTGGTTTTGGATTTTTGCGCAGTAAACAGATTTCTGATGTCCACCGTATAAAATCCATAAAGACTAGAATGACTTGAAATTTTTTGTGCTTATTTCTTAGATAATTCCGAAACTTTTTTAATCTTTATGTTTTTCTATCTGAGCAACATAAGTGCCCCGAAAAAATTCGTCTTTACAGACTGTTCTGGTTTGGCAGATTCTACCATTTTTCTTGCATTTGCTCTTTTACGATGTCAAGTGGATTTCTTTGCTTCACGAAACATCAGTGGCTGTAGCTAATGTTGAAAAGTATCAATAGCACTTGTGCCTATGTATAACCCATGGATTTTTTTATTTTTTCACTAACCCTCTCATGTGAATTACTTTTTGAGTGTGGTGTGAAGGAAGTTTTCAAGGGTCAAGAGAAGAGGGTGATATATCTGATCAAGAAGAGTGCAAGGTCAAAGCGTGGGGATGCCCACGTGGTTCATCCCAGCAAATTCTAAGAATACTCAAGCATCTAAGCTTGGGGATGCCCAAGGTATCCTCTTCTTCATCAACAATTTATCAGGTCACTTCTAGTGAAACTATATTTTCATTCGGTCACATCATATGAAATTTACTTGGAGCGTCTTTATGTTTTTATTTTATTTTCTTTTTTTCCTTGCTGCAATAATATAGTTGGACCCTAGCATTCTTTGCGTTGGAGAGAGACACGCTCCGCTTTTTCATTTGAATACTTGTTATGCTCGTATTTTGAGCTTTTCTTCTAGTTGCTGCAAAATTCCTGTTTAGCTCCTATTTTTCTTGCATCTCTTATTCAGAGCTGTTAGTTTTAGTAGAGTTGTGTTAGTACTCTCTTGTTTCGTTTCTATATCTCTTGGAGAGTTTTTGTCGTTTGGTAGAAAATGTTACGTGTGGTAGATGGTATATCGAAAAAGCTTGCATATTCTTGTAGATCATTAAACGGTTTCACTTGATTATTTGTTGTTGTTTTGAGATATTAATATGCTTAATGGTAAACTTGATGGTCTAGTAGAGTAAAAACAATTAATTGTTGGTCTAGAAGCTTGAAACTGTGCCACATTCAAATAACCAGTTGATAGGATAATGGTATATTACTTCCTTTGCTGATAGCAATCGTAATGGCTTTTTGATACTCGCTACGGTCGGGGTAGCTAACAGTGACTTGTCACTGCCACATACCCTCTTGGAGTTATTTTCATTATGCCTTATTATATCATCATTTAATTTGGAATCTTTTAACTTGTGAGTTCTATGTTGCGGTTTTCTGGCACTTCCACCATCCATATTTGCTAGCCTCTTCGGTATTGTGCTTTGCTCATTCTCACATTGAGAGTTGGTGCAAACTTCGCTAGTGCATCCAAACCCCGTGGGAGAACTTTGTTCTTCTACACATAATCCAAAAATTATCTTCCTCAAAACAGCCACCATACCTACCTACCATGGCATTTTCATAGCCATTCCGAGATATATTGCCATACAACATCCATCATCATTATGTTACTTGTCATGCTTCATTGTTATTTTGCATACTGCTACACTGGCAGGAGCATTTAGTTTATTTACATCAGTGATATTTCAGTTTGAGTTATGAGTACTAAAAGTGTGTTGATTCATTGTAAAATAGAGTGTTGCCCTGCCAGTGAGGTTATATATTAAAAAAACAAAAAAACCCAAATAAGAAAAAAAAGAGGGCAAAAGAGAGATAATAAAGAGAGGGGGCAACACTACCATCATTTATTCCACACTTGTGCTTGGTTAGCATCATTACTTCAGTTTGGAGAGAGTTTTCATATTACGACTTGCATAACTATGTGGGGAACTTACATTATAGAACTTGGATTGTATATTCCAATGATGATCCTACTCAAAAGAGCTCTAGGTCTTCGTGAGCAAGCAGGTTGGATGCACCCCCACTAGTTCCATTGGAGAGCTTTCATGCACTTATAGCTCTATGTGCACCCGTTGTGTGGCAATCACTACTCCTTACATAACTTCGATTATAAGACTTCCTCTTGTCTAATGATCACTTTCAGTTGTGTGAGACTTTCTTTCATTGACCATCCAACCCCCCCATAATGTTCTTTTAGCCACAACATCCTAGTGCCAGGAACCAATACAGAACGCTTGCTTGTTTTAAGTGCACAATTATTTGAATGATTTTCCTATGTGCATATTGTTGTCACTTGACTTGATCATAACATGAGTTGTTGTGAGAGTTTGATGCCTTGGATGATTATATTGTTGTTCTTGAAGCTTAAATCATCTTTAATATACTTTGCACAGTGGATTGTATTTTAGTATTGATTCATTGAAAGGTTTTACTTTGTTTTTCCTAATGGTTTATACATTACTCTTTGATATCAACTTATAAAGCACTGCCTTTATTCATTTGATCCCAGTTTACATGCTTTACATTACTATATGATGATCAAGTTTATATTGGTAGCATGTCACATAGGATTTTATTTGTTTTGTCGTCTACCTACTCGAGGACGCGTAGGATCTAAGCTTGGGGATGTTGATACGTCATAAATGTATCCTTAATTTCTGATGTTCCATGTTGTTTTGATGTCTTATGATACATGTTTTCCTTACACTTTATGTCATTTTTATTGATTTCCCGGGACTAACCTATTGACAAGATGCCACAGAGCCAGTTCATGTTTTCTGCCGTTTATAGTTTCAGAAAAGTTGTTCTGGAAATATTCTTGGAATTGGACGATTCAAAATCCAGAAGTCTTAGAATTCCCGGAGGGTTCACGGAGTCCCGAAGGGACCCGGAGGGGGTCCACAGGGTGGTGCGGCCTACCCCCTGGCCGTCCCACCAAGTGGTGTGAGCCCCCTGGCCACCCACCGACATCGCCCTTTCGCCTATATATGCCCCATGATGCATAAACCCCAGGCGAATCAACCTTTTTCCACGAAAAGTTCCTTAGCTCCGCTGCGGCCGCCGCCAACAAAATTCGGAGGACATAAATCTCTGTTCTGGCACCTTGCCGGGACGGGGAAGTGCCCTCAGAGCCATCTCCATCGACTCCACCGTCATCTTCATCACCGTTGTTGTCTCCCATGATGAGGAGGGAGTAGTTCTCCCCCAGGGCTGAGGGCTCGACCGGTAGCTATGTGTTTCATATCTCTCTCCCATGGTGTGATCTTTATGTGATCCTGAGCTTTGTAATCTAGTTGAATTAGTAGATGTTACTCTTCATCTGTTATGCTACTCGAGTGGTTTTGTTATGAGATCTTCGTAAACACTTTGATCACGGTGTAATGGTGACAGTGTGTGTACCGTGTGGTTTAGCATGCTATTTATATCTTGTGTTGGATGACCCTATGAAATTGTGGTGTTTGTCTAGTACCTTCTAGGGCGCTCAAGTTGACAGTGTGGGGTTAACTAGACATGGGAATGCGACTTTGAGGAGTGTTGTTACAGCCCTGCACAATGAATTGGTGTTTGTTATTCGACCGGAGAGTGGTTCGGAGTAGCATAGTGAAGAGAGATATTTATGCATTCAATTATGTTATCATTGTTGAGAGTGTTCACATTGAAAGTAGGATCCCTAGGCCTTGTTTCTAAGCATTGACACCGTTTACAATCAGTTCTGCTACATGTTTGCTTGCTGCAATTTTTATTTCAGATTACTATTGTCACTTATAATCATCCATATTATTTGTATTTCACTGTCTCTTCGCTGAACAAGTGCACCTATACAATTGTCAATTGTATTAGGTGTGTTGGGACACAAGAGACTTCTTGTATCGTAATTACAGGGTTGCTTGAGAGGGATACCTTTGACCTCTACCTCCCTGAGTTCGATAAACCTTGGGTAATCCACTTAAGGTAAACTTGCTGCTGTTCTACAAACCTCTGCATCTGAAGGCCCAACACTGTCTACAAGAATAGAAGCATGCGTAGACATCAATATTCTATAGCCCCCTTGTGTCGAATCAATAAATTTGGGTTTTACTTCCCTCGAAGACTGTTGCGATCCCCCATACTTGTGGGTTATCATGGTGAAGAAAAAATTGCTCAGGGCTTCGCCAAGCGCACGAACAAGTAGTGGAGCAGCGGGAGGAGGGAGGAAGAGATGACACAAGTTTGTGTGTGGGGGAGAGGGAGCTCCCACCCCTCCTTATATAGAAGGGGAAGGCAGCCACGAATTTTTGGGTGTCTCCACCTCTCCCTCATCATGCGAGTGGAGTCTCCACTCAACCCACTCATTCTTCCATTAGTTCCCACTCAAAATCCCAAGGGTTTTCTTTAATAAATAAATAAAACAAATTTATTTCTTTATTTTAATATTTGTTAATTCCATTAACAAACATTAACACATAACACCTTGAGTTAGTTGTTAAATCTATTAACAACCATTTGACAAGAATCCCCTTTAACTATTTCAAAATTACCCGAAACAATTTCGGTGTTATCCAAACTTTTCTCCGATATTCCGTATCCACTCAAACGCATCATCGAACCTTAGGTGTGCCACCCTACGGTTCGTGAATAATGTAGACACGATGGAGACACCTCTTCGATCAATAGCCAACAGCGGGATCCGGAGATCCGTAATGACTCCTACACATTCGACGATGAATCTAGTGATCGTGTGAATCATAAACGTCGTAACCGATTCCCTTTGTCTCATGATATTTTACTTTCCCGAGATTCGATCATTGGTATCAACCATACCTAGTTCAATCTCGTTACCAACAAGTACTATTTTACTCGTTCCGTGATATGACATCCCTCTGACATAGTCACATGCTTGCAAGCGGTGTCGATTTGATATCACCGAGAGGGCCTAGAGTATATCTCTCCGTCATTTGGATGGACAAATCCCACTCTTGATCCATGAGCCTCAACTAATACTTTCTAGATACCCAACGACACCTTTATAGTCACCCTGTTACGGCGTGCCGTTTGATGACATCAACGCATTCTTCCGGTGTTAGTGATTGACATGATCTCGTGGTCCAAGGATTATAGTTACTTTGTATGTTTGATATAACAATGTAAACTTAATGACTTGATCACATTTCTATATACACTTAGGGTCTATGTTCATCACATCGTTCTTTCAATGTCATGACCTAGTTATTAACAACATCCAATGTGCATGATCAGGAAACCTTGACCATCAGTTAATCAACGAGCTAGTTAAACGAGAGGCATTTCTAGGAACTCTTGTTTGTTTATTAGACACACATGTATCAAAGTTTCCGGTTAATACAATTCTAGCATGAGAAATAAACATTTATGATAAGCAAGGACTAAGATAATAATCACTTTATTATTGCCTCTCGAGCATATTCCCTTCAGTCTCCCACTTGCACTAGAGTCAATAATCTAGTATGTAAGCACTTAACACATATGGCATTCCGGTGTTATTAACATGCTTTGCATGTGGTAAACTTCATCAAAAGATCAGATATGTTCAGGTCCTATTGTATTTGCATGTCTTTGCGTCTACACGCATCACTCATTCTCTAATGAGATGGCTTTGTATATATCTGGTCAGCCGGTGAGACCTTAATTCCTCAGCTTAAACTAATGTTACTAACATTGTGAAAATGTAGCTTCATAGTGTTAACATTCTTGGAAATTCACCAAGTTCAATAAAGAACTACTTGACATAAAATACTCCTATTATTTGTTGTCAACACAACGATAAACTTAGTCTTTGTTGTAGTATCCTTCACAATACTTTAATTTTGAAACTCATTCAAATCCAGCATGGAACTTTCTTCCAGCCTATTGTGCCACCCTTCATCACATATTTTAATTGAGATAAATTATTTGAATAGATGACAAGACTATTAGTGTAACATATTACAACGAATATTTTGTCATTACTACATAGGAAAACATATCCTTAGCATTTCTTAAAATGGCATAAGGATCTCTCCTACTGTTGTCTAATCATCATATGAATTATCCTGTTATAACATTCTATAGCATATGACTCATCTGGTTGTGTACATAGCATGGAACACATGACTTAGAAATCTCAATTTCAATTATGCTCATCCCTCTCTCCCTCTCTCTCTCTTCGTTCAATTATGCTCATTTGTTAGTTTCCTTCCTCTCTCCCTCTCTCTCTTCGTGCGCATGGCAGAGATCGGCGACGATGGTGTGCTCACCTAGGGGTGGCGGTGGGCAGTGGCGTGTGGTCGAGGAAGTCGCAGGTGCTCGACGCGGTGCAGGCGAGCAATCAGTGGCGTCCGAGATGGCTCCAAACGGCGGCGCGATGCAGTGCGGCCGTGACGGCTCTGAGGACGGCGGCGTTGTCTCTGCAAGCAAACGGCCAAGGGGAAAGTTCAGGGCGGTGCTAGAGGGTACGGGGAACACGGCCAGGATGGAATGGCGCGGTGAGATTGCTCTAGGCGAGCTCCACCTTTTCAGGGTGTTCTCGGTGGCCGGCGGCGAGGTTTCCTCCCGTGTCGCTCACAGGGAGCGATCGGGATCGAGTGAGTTGGTTGGGGTGAGTGCGGTGGAGGTGGAGAGACGTGCGGCAAGGCAATGGTGTGGGGTATGCCTTATAGGCGCAGGCACGGGGTCATGGGCGCGTGCATGCTCTCGGGCACGTCGCGGATGGCACGGGAGCATGCTCCCGAGGCGTGCAACGATGTGCAACGGGCGGCTAAGGCACTAGGGCGGCGAGCACTGCTTCTAGGCGTCGAGGAGACGAGCTGGGAGCGATGCGGCGTGGCCACAGTGCGCGCGACGAGGCATGCACTGTGTGCCCGCGGTTGTCCCCTCCTCTTTTCTCTCACTCCGTCCCCTCTTCTTTCCTCTCCTCTCTCTCACTCTCTGGTTGACCACAAAACGGATCCAAGGCACCAAACCAAAGTACAAACATAGATAAACAGATATGACAAGGTCTCATCTCCCTAATTGCACAAAATCATACCAAAACAATCAACCTAACTTCTGTCAAAATACAAATTCAGAAAAGTTCAGAAAAAGACTTAACAAAAATTTGCTAAGTGTTGAAAACAGACAAATTCAACAAAAAGTTCCCTCACGATTAAATTATAAAAGGAGTCCAATTTTGGAAATATAAGTTGGACAATGTTAAACAAGAAATGAACTTTCAGGAACATCCTTTAAAACCAATTTTGGAATTATGGAAGGTTTTGAAAACAAGGTGGAAAAAGGTCAACTTTCTGTTTTTCTCTGTTTTCCAAAATAACTGTTTTTCTGTCTTATTTTCTTTCCACAAAAAAAAACATGCAATTGTTTATTTTCAAACTCCAAAAATCAAACCAAAGTTATAGATTTGTAGTCCACATATCATAGAACAATTATATGCCAAGAAAACATAAAATTGGATACTCTAACATATAGAAAACAAGTGTTAGAAAATGATACTTGGCTAGTTTTTCAGGGATAAACTTTAATAGAAAAACTAAAACAAAACATTCATATTTTCAATTGCCATTTTATTTTCTTGAATCAAACAAAGCCAAACAATATTGTTAAGTTGAAAACAACCATGATCCAACACTTGGGACAAAAATTACTCAAAGCATCATA
This sequence comes from Alopecurus myosuroides, assembly GCA_028641055.1. Taxonomy (NCBI): domain Eukaryota; kingdom Viridiplantae; phylum Streptophyta; class Magnoliopsida; order Poales; family Poaceae; genus Alopecurus; species Alopecurus myosuroides. Next base: position 99,579,402 of record CM054061.1, read on the forward strand.
TGGAAAACATCACATAAACAATAGGGATCATCATGAAAAAATGATATTTGATTTGAAAGAAAAGGTTGCTTGCATTGCATAGATACTTAGGGTCACATACATATGTTGTCCACACAAACATAATACAAAAGTTTTGTTGGCTCACAAATTTGCCTTCCTTAACTATATTACAAGTTTTCCAAAATCTGGGGTGTGACATAGCCGGCGGCCCGCACCGGAGCACCCAGTTCGTCCCTTTGCTGACCTCGTCTCGCTTTGGTCCATCCTACAGACCAACGACGGTGATGGTACGGAAAGGAGGAGCCGCCCTTCTTCAACGGTGCCACCGTCTGGTCTTCTTCATCCACAATGCCAGGATCAAAGGTAAAAGACATTCCTCCTCGTCTTCACTTAGCGGTGTTGTCGATTTAGGTGGTCCTAATGTCAGATCCAACATAATTAGGACGGAGTGATTCAAGCCTGGATTCTCCTGATTCACAAGATCGTAGTCGGGCGCACCGCAACTCCTCTGGTCACATGGGGTTCTATATTCGCTAGAGATCATGAGAGGATTGCTAATCTTAACTACATCTAAAACAACAACGAGGTAGAGGCTGTCCAGATGCTTTGAATGGGTAGAGCCCTCTTCTATGAATTCGTCAAAAGGTTCAGAGAGGGTGGACTGTTGAGAGACAACATCCACACCTATGTGGAAGAGCAAGTTTCCATGTTTCTTCATGTTCTAGGCCATAACTAGAGTGATGCATAACACGTTCAGGAGATCCTGTGAGACCATCTCCCGCTACTTCAAACATGTCTTGTTTGCTGTTGGCGAGCTCAGGCATGAGATGATCAAGTCACCTACTGGACAAACGCCTACGAAGATTAGAGACATCTACAGATGGTATCCATATTTCAACGTACGCACTACTCTATTTTCCTATATGAGGACCAGATTGCTATGGCCAGTTGATGACTCCTCTTTCATCATGTCTCAGGATTGTATTGGCGCCATCGATGGTACTCATGTTACTGCTAGAGTGCCACGATCATAGTCTAAGTCCTATAGAGGGAGAAAGCACTACACCAGACAGAATATGCTAGCTGCTGTTGATTTTGGTCTCAAGTTCACTTATGTGCTAGCAAGTTGGGAGGGATCAACACATGATGCCACCATTCTTTCTGACAACATATGTCAAGACCTGATGGGATCAATATCCCTGATGGCAAGTTCTATCTTGGTGATGTTGGTTACGCATGTCGCCCTGGTATCCTTCCACCCTTCCGAAAGACAAGGTACCATCTAAACGAGTTTAGTGCAAGGTTTGGCCCAGATACTACCAAGGAATTGTTCAATCTCAGGCGCTCTAGCCTTAGAGTTACGGTCGAGAGAGCTTTTGCTGCACCGAAAAATAGATTCAAAATCCTTGAACAGATACCATTTCACCTTTTTACCACCCAAGTGAAGCTAGTTCTTGCGTGTTGCATTCTTCACAACTGGATCCTTGGATGGAGCTTGATATGTCTCAAACGTATCCATACTTTCTGATGTTCCATGTTATTTTCATGCCTTATGCTACATGTTTCTTATACACTTTATGTCATTTTTATGGATTTTATGGGACTAACCTATTTACAAGATGCCACACGACCAGTCCCTGTTTTTTTGCTGTTTTTGGTTTTAGAAAACTTGTTTTGAAAATATTCTCAGAATTGGACGAAACAAAATCCGAGAGTCTTAGAAAGTCGTCACGTACACGGAGTCCGGAGGAGACCCGGAGGGGGGCCTCAGGGCCCCCACACCATAGGGCGGCGCCCCCCCTCCCCCGTGGCCGTGCCTGGAGGTGGTGTGAGCCCCCTGGCCACCCACCGATGTTGCCCTCTCGCCTATTTAAACTCCTCCATGGGTTAACCTAAAATATCCGAGTCTTTTCCACCAAAAAGATCCGTAGCTGCCGTCATCATCAACCCTAGTACGGGAGGGTTTTGGAGCTCTCCCTGGCACCCTGCCGGGAGGGGGAATCATTACCGGAGGGCTCTTCATCACCATGCCTGCTTCCGGAGTGATGCGTGAGTAGTTCATCCCTGGACTACGGGTCCATAGCAGTAGATAGATGGTTGTTCTCTCCTCTTTATGCATCATGTTTAAATCTTGTGAGCTGCCTAACATGATCAAGATCATCTTATTGTAATGCTACATGTTGTGTGTCAGATATATACCAAATATGGGTATAGAAGATGGTAGGCCAAGTGCCGGATTACCAGGGTGGCCTAAGTGGTAGTGGGCTTAGGTCCATTAGGCGGCCCAGTAATCCGACGCGCAGAAGCCGGATTCTAGAAGAACCCGGATCACAGACCATGTGATCTGGCTTGGAGGAGAAGACGGATTCCTTGCTTTCCAAGTTACAAATTACCGTAGTTTTCTAGGTTTCCTATTCTGTAAGCCCTAATCCGGCTATTATATAAAGCCGGACGGGAGATAGACAAACGAACGAGGAAACAGAGAAGCTCTACGCCAACTCGCCGAGAAGCTCATCCTTGTCGAGTAGCTTAGATCCATACCCTCACATTGAAACCCTGTTTACGGGCTTTAGTCCCAATTAGTGAGAAGTGCAGGAGTAGGCACGTCGTACTGTCGCGACGTACCGAACCTGGGTAAAATCCTGTGTTCTGTGTTACTACGCTATCCCGTTACCCCACGTCTCTACCGTAGTCTCATGGCACCCCCGTCTATGAAAACTACTACGATGCCTCGACAGTTGGCGCCCACCGTGGGGCAAACGACGTCAGGCGTAAGATTCCGATCTGGGATACTTGGCGGAATCGGAAGATCAATCACTGTCGGAAGCCTGGAATTCGACAACGACGTCGGGCGCTTCCTCGACAACGGATCCTACATACCGGCGCAAAACCACCTGGTAAGTGCCTGCGTGCTACCGATAGGATCTGCTAACATCTTTATCGGGCTAACTGCAGAAGCAATGGGGTTTTGCGGTGGAAGCAAATTTATCCCACCCGCCCTATACCCAGTCGAAGACGACTATGATGCCGGATTCTGCTCAGATCGCCGACACAAAAGTGATACACACTTTATCGGCATGGTGCAATCCGAAATCGCCGAAAACATGGATGATGGAAATCCCGTGCGAGAGGCAGACAACAACGCACCCGTCATGGAGACGGAAGATCAAACACCCGTCACAGAGGCGGAAGACCCGACATCCGTCAACAAGACGATGAACTCGGAAGCAGAATCCGTGCTTGCCGCCATTGAGGCGAGGTTGGAGTCGGAGACCGGATCGGATAACTTCGACTCTGAAGACGAAGATGAGGACGCCTTCGTAAGAAAGGTTAAATCCTTTCAAGAAGGATTCCATGAAGTCTTAATGGAAAAACCGGCTGATACCACGGACGCCGGCAGCCAGGAAAGCCCTAAAACCCCTCCGCCAGTGGAAGAGAGAGAAGACGGAGAAACTTCTCCGATATTCCCCAATGTCAAGGAGATGACAGAAGATGAGCCTGTCAAAAAACCTCCCTCTTCCAAGAAAAAGCACCGTGCTTCTAAAAAACTCCAATACAAAATCCGGAAGAAAAAATCAGCTGATCTCGCTGATGATAACCTGGAAGTTTGAGATGTTAGCGGAACAAAGCCTGCGGAGAAGAAATCTAAGGAAATCACTGCTCCGCCAATGACGGAACAGGAAGAGAAAGAGCTATTGCAAACACCAGTGGGACCAGATGAACCCCCTAAGATGCTGGAAGCCAGGAGACAAGCTTTCCAACGGCAACAGCAACATCTACTCAGATCTCGGCAACATCTCCAACAAACCCATAATGACATCAAAGTCATGAAGGAAGAAATAGAGGAGTACGAGAGAAAGCATAGATCCGCGTTAAAACCTACTAGGTTACCCGGAATCGCAAGACCGGAAGAACTGCCGCCAAAAGAAAGGTTCCATAACCCATCTTGGCAAAAGCAGGTAAACGGCAAAGATGCCAAGGGCGAACCAATATACAAGACCGCAGCAGAAAACGCGGAAGCAGCGTTCGCGATTCTTAACAACGATCTGTATTCCAACGGGGAAAAACTCCAAGGGGTGTATGCTTTCCTAGGAAAAGCATTGCAACAGCAACAGCGCGCTCAAGAGCGATCAGGGAGGCTGCATGATAACTCCGCCCTATGCAAGACAGCTACTTGCGCTGCTGGAGCACCTGGACCGGAAGAACCCGGGGATTCAGACAACTCAAAAGATAAAAAAGAGGATCCGAGAAAAGACAAGAAAAACCCCGACAACCGGGATGCAGCGTCTAAAACCGGATCCCATCTCCCGAAAGATGGGTATAAACCCCATGATCGGGAAGACAAACACCGGAAAGACGGCAAAATAATGCCACCTCCGAGAAACCCAGCTGAGAAAGCTGGAAGATACGATATACCTCACAGGCGTGAGAGATCCCGGACACCGCCTAAGGACAAAGAAAGGCACAGGAGTAGAACTCCGCCTAACCCAAAAGGGCGTGAACACGGAAGAGATAGAAACAATCCCGGAAGAGCGCGTTCGCGCAACAATGGAAGAGAAAGGAGCAGATCCCTTCCGTCCATTCAGCCGGAAGATATTCTGCACACATTGACAGAGCAGAAAAAGATGATCTATACTTTGGTCCTAAATGTTCTACCGACAGGATCCGAAGAATAACGCTGCATTCTGGCTTTGCCAAGGTCGGTCCAACGTACCAGAAATACACTGGCAGCACAAACCCGGATACCTGGCTCTCGGATTACTATACAGCCGTCCAGATCAACAATGGGACAGACCTGGAAGCTGTCAAGTTTCTTCCCCTAATGCTGCTGGATGGAGCCAGAGATTGGATCAATGGATTACCGTCACGAACAGTCGATAGCTGGGACGATATGGCTAGAGTATTTACTCAGCATTTCCGGGGAACATACAAACGCCCGAATAGCATCAACCAGCTAAACCGTTGCACGCAATTTGAGGATGAACCATACGTGGATTTCATCTCCAGATGGACAGCAATGAAGAATAGTTGCTCTGGAGTAACTGACGTACAAGCAATGCATGCTTTCGTCAATGGCCTAAAACCCGGACTTGTACCGTTCATGGTTGGTTCCAAAAAGCACAAGGATCTCGGATCCATGCTTACAACCGCCAATGAGCATGCCGCAGTCGAGGATGACATCAGAGCAAGAGGAGGCAATATTGAATCGCTGATACTTGCCAAGAAAACCCCTCGTTCTGACAAAAAAGCCACTCCAGAAACAACGACAAAGCCCAAAGAGGTGAACATAGCCTTTGGAGGAGAAAAGGGAAATAAGTGGAAATGACGCAACCCAGATCCAATCAATTACACTCCAGAGGAGTGGGAAAGGATTAAGTCGGAACCTTGCGTTCACCACTCGCAATTTGGGAAACCCACCCATACAAACGCGCAATGCCGGCTGAATAAGCACATGAAGGGCACTGCAGGGTCCGGAAATAAAGGGAAAGGTTCCAAAAGGAAACCCGCCAAACAAAAGCCAGAAGCTGACAAAGAAGACAGTGAATCGGACACTGACGAAAAAATCCAGGAACAACAGCGTAAAGGCGAACCCAAGTTTCCGAGGGTTGATGGAGAAGCAATGCTAACTTTCTTAGCAACCCCATCAGCAAAGGTGGCAAAAAGAACACTTCGAGAAATAAACGCGGTTGTGCCGGCAACCCCGAAATTCTTGAAGTACTCTAACACACCAATAGTCTGGGATCAGTCTGATCATCCCGGAAATATCCCTGAACCCGGCACACAAGCTCTTGTTGTAAGCCCTATTGTTCAAAATACCAGGCTAAGAAGAGTGCTGATGGATGGAGGATCCAACATTAATATAATATACCTGGATACACTGAAGCACCTGAAGATTTCCGAGTCTCAGCTCAACTACAGCAATATACGCTTCCATGGTATCGTCCCTGGCAGGCAAGCACGATCCCTAGGAGAAATTTCCCTAGATGTCACCTTCGGAGATAAAGATCACTTCCGGCAGGAAAGAGTATCCTTCGAAGTAGTGCCGTTCGAAAGCGTGTATCACGCAATACTCGGACGTCCAGCTTTCGCCAAATTCATGGCAAGATCCTGTTATATTTATAACAAGCTGAAGATGCCAGGACCCAAGGGAGGAGTAATCACTATAGCTGGTGATTTTAAGCTGGCAAATGAGTTGGAAAAAGAAAACGCCCTTTGCGCTCAGAGAGTTATAGCAAAGGAAGAACTGAAGGAATTAGCCAAGGAGGTATCGCCGTCAGAAATGCCGGCAGGAAAAGAAACTCGGAAGCCAACAGACAGCTTCAAGGCATCCGAGAATACAAGACAGGTAATCCTAGATCCCAAAGATCCGACAAAGTTTGTCGTCGTAGGGACTGGGATGACTGACAAATAGGAAGGCGAGCTCATCAAGTTCCTCCGTGAGAACTGGGATATTTTCGCCAGGTGTCCAGCGGACATGCCAGGTGTACCCAGGGAACTTGCTGAGCACCAACTTAAGGTTATTCCTGGATCAAAACCCGTCAAACAAGGTCTCCGTCGATTTGACGGAAGAAAACGGAAGGCTATTGGTAAGGAAATTATCCGGCTTTTAGCAGCGGATTTCATCAAGGAAGTGATCCATACTGACTGGTCCGCAAATCCGGTATTAGTACCGAAGAAAGACACTACTGCTCTTAGAATGTGTATAGATTACACAGGCTTGAACAAATTGTGTCCGAAAGATAGGTTCGCATTACCGCGAATCGATCAAATAATAGATGCTACAGCAGGCTCTGAGCTTTTGTGCTTTTTGGATGCATACTCCGGGTACCACCAAATACGCATGAAAAAAGGAAGATCAAATTAAGACTTCTTTCATAACCCCATACGGGACGTATTATTACGTAACCATGCTGTTTGGCCTGAAGAACGCAGGTGCAACCTACCAGCGTTGCATGCAACGTTGTTTGCATAGTCAGATTGGAAAAAATGTCCATGTTTATGTGGACGATATTGCTGTCGTAACCAAGGAAAAAGATACACTCCTTGAGGATTTGCGAGAGACTTTCGAAAACTTACGCACCTACAAGATGAAGTTGAATCCATCTAAGTGCGTATTCGGGGTTCCCTCAGGAAAACTTCTGGGTTTCATCGTTCCTCACAGAGAATAGAAGTTAACCCGGAAAAGATCAAGGCAATCTTGAACATCACAAAACCTACCTGTGTCAAAGATGTCCAAAGATTGACGGGTTCCGCAGCTGCCGTTAGCAGATTTATTAGTCGGCTGGGGGCTAAAATCTTAACATTATACAAGTTGTTGAAGAAATCCGACAAAGTCAAGTGGATAGCAAAGCTTTGGAATACATAGCAGTTATGTCTCTTCTATAATTAGTTCAATATCTATGTAAACATCTTTTGAGATCATGAAATAAAGTTGTTGGATTTCTGGTATCCATGTTTTTTACATGTTCATTATAGTAAAAGCATGTTTCCACCTTCTCTATTTCCCAATGATCTTACAAAATACTCAATGTTAACCCGAATTGTGCCCGTGTACTCGGCGTTAAGTAACTGAATGTTTTTTCAGCCTGCTAACGGCTAAAGGAAACTTGAATTGCCTGCGTGCCCAAGTTTCGGTAAAAAAAAAAGTTCCTTGTTTCTCTAAGCATTATCTGATTGCGCATGTGTTGGGTTGCTGGAACTAGTTAGTAAAAATGCCTTTAGCATGGTCCATGTTTCCGAGTTTAAACTGATTGGTTACTCCCAGTTACTCGGCATGACGATTAATATTGCTATTTGAGCCATTTCAAACACTAAGGACAGTTAAAACATATATGCCAGAGAACTTAGAAGATAAAGGAATAATAACGTCCAAAAAACCTTGCAAAAAATTTCATAACTAATAATTGCAAAAAGGCGGAATTTTTTCATTCATACAAATAGAGGCATTACATTGCAGATTACATTGAAAGAACAGTAATGCTCCTATTGTCTATTTTTTGCCATCCAGGTCAAAGGTAGCCCTTCAAGCATCGGATTCCTCCTCGCTGCTGTCGTCTTCGGGGATTGGAGGGATCTCTTCTTCTGGATAGTTGATGGAAATATTTACCATGGAGGCAACCTGGGTGGCGTGGCCTTTGATTTCATCAAAGATGGTATTTCGCTGAGTGTCCGTGTATCCCTGAGGGACACCGGACGCCACGCGCCAGGATTTAGCACCGGGGTAGTGCATGCGCATAAGGCCGAGTGCCATACGCGCACCACCCCGTGCAGCGGAACGCAGGATAGAATCCCTGGATTCCGCCACCTCCATGATGGCTCCCGGAAGTTTTTCAACCTCCGAGAACTCCCCAGTCCTTGCGGGAAGAAACTTGTTCACCAGCTGCATTCCAGCAGCACGGATCGAAGTCCACATCTTCCCAAAGGCTTGGATCCCTTCAAGCCGGGTACCATCTGGGATATCTCCTGTTTTTTCCGACAAAACAATCAAAAGTGTTAGGCAAAAAACAGAGAAGAAAAACAAGATATGGAAAAATAAAAAAGGTAACGGAAAATTACCGATAAGCTTGTCGATCTCGGAGATTTCCTCCAGGCGAAGGTTCAGAGCATTCTCTAAATCCTGAATGGTGGATTTATCCTTCTCCGCCTGTTCAGAAGCCTTGGAGTTGGCAACTCCAAGGGCCAAGTTGCTGGCTTCCAGATCCTTTTGAGCCTTCACAAGATGCTTGTGAAGCTCCAAATTCTCCTTTCGGAGATTCTCGGCATTGCCGGCATCTTCAGCTATTTGCTTGGCCTTAGCCAAAGCAGCTGAAAAGCAAAGAAAATTCCGGATTTAGAAAATTTCTGGAATAAGTACTTAGACAAAAAATTGAATTGCAAACCTCAGAAGAATAATGTATACCTGATGTTTCCGATAAAGCGAGCTGGGACGATGCCAGTTCCGCCTCTCTCTCCTCAAGAATGGAAAGGAGATTTCTAACCTCCTTATTCTTGATGGTGAGTTTGTTGAAAACTTCCATGTTTATGGTTTCGGCGGTTTGCTGCAACATAGCAAGGAAAAGAATGGTTACAAAAAGCATCAAAGCAAAACAGGCATGCAATTTTGTTTAATGCTTGGGGGCTAGAGTTACATACCTGGCTCATTCGGTGCAAACCCGCCAAGTTTTCCTGGAACTCTTTTGCGTATTCCGCAAAAGCAGTTCCGGCCGCGCTTAGGCCGTCGTTGATAATCTTGAAGTCTTTGCCAAAGGTGGGAATCTCTTCGTCGAAAGTCCGAGAAAATTTCTCCACCTCTGGAGCCGCCCTTTCCCTCGTGTCCGTGTCCGACACAACGGGCTGGCTAGGCTCTGAGGGCTTGGTGGTGGGGGCTGCAGTTTGCTCTTCCGCCATTGTGGACGGCGTGTTCGGGGCAACGGCGGAAGAAGGTTGACCGCCTCGGCTGGAAACAACCTTGTGTTTCTTCAGCTTCTTTGGTTTTAAACTGGAGGGAGGCAGGCTAAAAACAAAAAACCCGAAAAAGTTAAAAAAACCGAGGATGAATGAAAAGTTCTCATGAAAAAGAACCCAGATGAAAGAACCTGGAAGTGGCGACGGGGATTCCATCAAGGTCGATAATTTCCTCAGAGGAAATAATCTTCTTGCGCTTGCGTCCACCTGTAGCGGTGGTGCGCAGCGCGTCCAGCTCTGCCTCGGATACCAAGTCCGAATCTGAAAGATCCGCGAACTGTCGGACGAACAAGATCAAAATCAGAAGCTAGAAAATCCGAGAAAAAGTAAAACTGTACCCAAATGACTGAAAAATTACCTTGGGAACCGGATTGTCGGCCGTATACATTGGCCGACTCGCTTCGTATTGGTCGCGTGATGCGACCAATTGGTTGATGCGCCGTCGAAGCTCCTTTGCGGGCCAATCTTTGGTGGTTGTCCGCATCGGGTCCTTGACTCCCGTGTATTTGCACAGGAGACGGCCGCTGTGGTTGGCCAATGGCTGGATTCGCCTAATCAGCCAGCATAGAACCGTGTCCATGCCGGTTAGAGGCGGATCCATGGAGGTGAGCTTGGCGATGCGCCGCTTGATCTTTAGTAGATCTGGCGGCAGAACTTGGACGGCTTCCGTTCCCCAATTGTCTTGGGGAACTGCGGCAGAGTTCACGAAAGGAGGAACCCCGACAACTTCCTTAAGGAAAGGCACGTCGGGGTGATAAAAGAAGGAACCCGTCCAAAATTTGACGGATTCCGAAGTTTTTATCTTGGGGGAACCAATCTTCTCGGAATCTCCGAAGAGTGAAAGATATGGTCCCGCAAGTCGGGAGTGCGCCCTCCGAAGAGTTCCGCTTAACCCCGAAGCAGTAAGTCCAGAAATCTAACCTAGGTTCTAGCCCTAAGTAGCCCTCGAACAAAGCCTGGAAGCCGGCCATGTAGAGGATGGAGTTGGGAGGAAGGTTATGGGGCTGGATGTTGTAGTGAGAAAGGATTTGGAGGAAGAAGGAAGAAGGTGGAAGTCCCATACCTCGAAGAAGGTGGGAACAAAGAAGGACCCTTTCGCCATTTTTTGGCGTAGGCTCGGTCTCGTCTTCTGGAAGCCGCCATTTCTTCTTAAGAACCAGGCCCTCCTTTTCCAGGTTTGGAAGGAGAGCCAGAGGAATGCTGCAGGCAATCCAGTTGCCTGCAGACTCCGCTTCTTCGTCTGCTCCGGCAGTGGCAGAGGCGGCAGCCTCCGCGGCGGCGAGTTCGTCGCCAAGGAGTTGGATCTTCTCCTCCGCCGTTTCTGGAGCAAACGGCGGGGAGGCTGCGGAGCTCGATCCCGCAACGTCCGCGGCGGCGGAAGGATTTGCGTCACCCGCCGCGGAGGCCGTGGTCTTCTCCGGCTCGCCGTCGGTGTGCTTGGGCGATCCCAGTTGCAGATCTAAATCGCTGATGAGCTCGTTGATGGCGGCGCGGGTCGGCGATGACGGCGAGGAGGCCATCTTGTGGTGGTGCGTTGCGTTCCGGTGTGCTTGGATGCTAAGAGCGCCTGGGACAAGTGCTTTGCTCTCGAGCTCGTTCGCGTCAATGGCGTGGGCAGTGGGGAGTGAGGAAAGTTTTCGTTGAGGACGAGGACGACTATTTATAGCCGGAAAACCGTTTAGATGCGTGCCAATGGCCATTTTTACCGTTGGATGTTTGCCGCGTGTCGCTCGCCGGGAAATCCGTGAAATGAAACGACGGAGTAATGATGATTATCTCCTCGTTTCCCGCGCGAATCTGTCAGAGATACGTTTCTGGGTTTTTCCGAGTAAATCTCAAACATCGCTTACGTCAGCATGATTGAGTGCGCTGACGTAGGAAGTTTCTTCTCCGCGAAGGATCGTGAGAGAAAAGCCGGATTTTCAGGATTCCGAGTTTCATGCCACCATCTTTTTCAAATGAAGAATAAGAAGAATCAAGACTGCTGAATCAATATTTCTCGGACAAGGAACATTTGGCGAATAGCGAAGAATCAGAGTTTTGATCCTTCTTGGGGGCTACTGTCGGATATATACCAAATAGGGGTATAGAAGATGGTAGGCCAAGTGCCGGATTACCAGGGTGGCCTAAGTGGTAGTGGGCTTAGGTCCATTAGGCGGCCCAGTAATCCGACGCGCAGAAGCCGGATTCTAGAAGAACCCGGATCACAGCCCATGCGATCTGGCTTGGAGGAGAAGACGGATTCCTTGCTTTCCAAGTTACAAGTTACCGTAGTTTTCTAGGTTTCCTATTCTGTAAGCCCTAATCCGGCTATTATATAAAGCCGGACGGGAGATAGACAAACGAACGAGGAAACAGAGAAGCTCTACGCCAACTCGCCGAGAAGCTCATCCTTGTCGAGTAGCTTAGATCCATACCCTCACATTGTAACCCTGTTTACGGGCTTTAGTCCCAATTAGTGAGAAGTGCAGGAGTAGGCACGTCGTACTGTCGCGACGTACCGAACCTGGGTAAAATCCTGTGTTCTGTGTTACTACGCTATCCCGTTACCCCACGTCTCTACCGTAGTCTCATGGCACCCCCGTCTATGAAAACTACTACGATGCCTCGACATTGTGTTTGCTGGGATATGATGAATATTGAATGCTATGTCCAGTTATTATCAATCTATCATGTTCTTTCATGTGTATGTTATTTATGATCTTGCATGCTCTCCGTTACCAGTAGATGCTCGGGCCAAGTTGATGCTTGTAACTCCAAGAGGGAGTATTTATGCTCGATAGTGGGTTCATGTCTCCCTTTCACTCACGCTCAAGTGACAGAAACGTAACGGGTGGGGATGTACTGTTTCCATTAGGGAGAAAACAACAATGCTTTGTCTAAGGATAATTTTATTGTTTACATTACACACTCTGCTTAATACAATTATCTGTTGCTTGCAACTTTATACCCAAGGTTTGCTCAGATGACACTCTGAGGGTGGATTATTAGTCATAGATGCAGTTGGATAACGGTCTATGTATCTTGTTGTAATGCCCGCATGAATCACATAGTAATCATCATGTCATGTATATGCACTACGGTGCAGCCTTTATATCTGTCAATTGCCCAGCTGTAATTTGTTTACCCAGCATGTTATCTATCTGTTTTGGAGAGACACCTCTAGTGAACTGTGGACACCGGTCCATTTCTTTACACTGATATACAACCAATGTTTTCCTACTGCAATTATTGTTCTCTTTCTTCTACTGCAAACAAGTACTACTTTCCACACTATACATCTAATCCTTTGTTTCAGCAAAACCGGTGAGATTGGCAACCTCACAGCTTCGTTGGGGCAAAGTAATTTGATTGTGTTGTGTAGATTCCACGTTGCTGCTTAACCGGTAGTGCGCCCTGCCAACATCAGTTGCATCAACCTTCAGAAGTGATTTCTTTCTCCTACTGGTCGATTCAACCTTGGTTTCTTTCTGAGAGAAAACTTGCCGCTGCACTCTTCACACCCTACACTTGGGGTCTCCCAACGAGCATCAACCTTCATCAGAGCTTCGATTCCCATGTCCAGATGTCATGCCTGACGGTGTTGACCTCGGCCATGGTGTGAATTGGGATGATAATGAAGCTTGAAAGAACAAGAGGATGTAGTGGGTTGAGGCAATATGGGAAAAGAGAGGTACCTCGAGGAACTTAAGAAGAAGAAGAAGAAGAGGAGGAAGAAGAAGAGAAGGAGAAGAAGAACTACCACCCTCTGATCACCAAACTGAACTGCTACTATTCGTATTAGCTAGAGCTATACTGATGAACTGTTATTCATATTAGCTAGGGCTATACTGATAAACTGCTATTCATATTAGTTAGGGCTGACTTTTAAATAACCCCGTACTAGTTATGCATGAACATCTATTTCGAGCTCTTCCTTTCATGATGTGTAGTGTGGTAACCTGACCATTTGAGAGAAGAGGTGAGCACAAATCAAACCGGATGCAACTAATCCGTGAGCATTGCTTAGCCGAACCCATTTGTGCCTCTCTACAACCTACCAAACGCAGTGCACAAAAGAAAACTACTGATGTGCGGTGCAGACTACCTAACATGTAACACAATAAGAATTAGGGGGTGGCTCTCCGGCTAGCCCTCGAGAAAGCCCCACAGATAAGAAAAGCATACAACCTACCAAACACGTCCTAAGCAGTGTGTAAGTGGACCTATAAAAGGAAAAAAAAAATCCGATTACACCTCTGTCATATGTGCACGCCGTTGTACTATGTGTTCCAAAGAATTTGGTTCACTCGTGTTTTATGCCTTTTCACGTGAGAGGCCATCAATACGGGACTTGATTGAGTCCCAAAACAGTGATACTATACCTACGGAATAAAATTTACGGAGGAACTCTACGAGATTAGGTGGGTGGTGTCAGGTAATAGGCCACCCGAGAGAAATTCAGCCGCGGTAGGATGAGGAGGAACGAATCAGACATGAACACGTCGGTCCGTAATGTTTCCGTAGGGGTTATGTCCGTTCAGCATTTACCTGTCCCAAAATATACCACCGGTTTCTACGGATTTGGGGTAACGCAAAACCCACGCGCGCAGCCGTCAGGCAGGCAAAGCACAGGTGGCCGGACGGCGGGCCCATTTATAGACGGCTAGAGAGGGGACTTCGCTGCCGTGGCGATCAATGCGAGACAGAGCAGAGAGGAGAGGAGAGCGCAAAGAAACTGAAGGGAACGGCGAGGTTTTGCCCCCAATCCCCTCCCCCTCCCAACCCGCCCACCTCGACGCCGCCGCTCGCTCCAATCCACCAAATCCCTGTCGTCGCCGCTACAGCAGCGTAGCCTCCGGATGGCGAGCGCCGCCGGCCCCATCGGCGGGTTGCGGGAGAAGGACGAGATTGCGGATGTGGAGATGGAGATTCTGAAGCCGCCGCAGGAGGCGGCGGCGGAGCGGCCGGTGGGGCTGAAGAGGGCTAGGAACTCTGCGAACGGCAACGCTTCTAACGGTATAGCGTCTTTATCGTCCTTTACATGCATGCTTTACCCCGGTTCATATGCTGCCTGTTCTTCTGGTTATGGTGCGTGATTGCTTTGAAACGTTAGATCTACGAGGGCAAGGCGCAGGCAAGAGATCCAGTGGCGAAAGGCTCCCTTTTTATGTGGTTGATTATTGGTACTTGATAGGTTGTGTGAAAGGGGTTCTGGGTAGGGGTTGGGGATGGAGCTCTGGCAGAAGGCCAGAAATCCGACATGCCGTTATGTAGGGTTTGGCCTGGAATGCTGAGTTGGAACCGAGCTTCTAGTGCTTGCTTTTTCTACATAGGCTTTAGTGCCTGTTTCTGCCGCCGACACTGATATGCTATTTGGATAAATGGGTTATGGTGAAGTCTTGCTGATGAGTATGGTTTGACTTGATGGCAGGCGGCAGCGGCAGCGCTCGATCCAGTGCCCTGCCAAGTGAAGGAATAGAGATAGAGCGCTGGGGCTGTGGGGTTATTAATGGGCTTCGACCGGTGCATCTGGCCTCCTCTCGTGTCCTTGCCGTGTTGCCGCCGTCCCCGCTGCGTATCGCCTTTTTTTTTTTTCTTTTCTTCTAAATCGGAAAAACTAGGACACACGAGCGACACTCTTATCGGGGCATATCGGCCGGATAGCGTATCAGGTATCATGTAAAAGCGTGTTTGTCATGGACTCTTGGTGTAGCAGCTGAGCAGCAACTAGATGGTAGCTTGATGTGGTAGTACTATCGCAGATCCAAGCATTTTGTAGGGAAGCGATCTGTCAAGTGGCTTTTGAGGCAGTTTGTTGTCATTTATTGTCGTTTCTGTATATCGTCTAGATTACGCCATAACTTGGATCTAGGCCAGTTGGCTGTGGGGTTGCGTGACGTTAGTGTAGACAATTGGATTTAAATAATTAATTTCATGGAAGATTAACGATTTAGATTCCTTTTTGTCGCTTTGTCAACCAACGGTTTGACTCAGCAATTGTTGAGGGAAACCCTCAATTTGTTAGGAGCGTAGAATATTTGGTTACCTATCAAGTCGACTAATTAGCAAATATGATGAAGTGGCCTGTCGTCGCAATATGTGCCCTTGTGTAATTTGTGATTACTGCTTTGGTGATGTTAGGGAAAGGGTAAATTGTTGTGCAACTTATTGCTCCAGATGAGTCAGCGGCTGCCCAGGCTTGCATACTGATATGAAACAGATTTGCGTGGCAAGTTATGGGTCGTATGTTCTTCTTGAGAAGTATTTAGGTGTACATTTGATTAGCTTAAGGCTCACAACCTCGTGGATCACAAATATGAGGATGAAATGGACAATTCTATTGGCATTCACATTACAGCAGGAAAGTCTTGTCTTGGAGTCATGAGAATTGTATAGTGTAAAGCGTATTGTTGTGAATCTTGGAATAGAAGAGGAAGAAAGACCTAGCACTATTGGACACAGTAGACCTTTCTATTACCTCTAATTTCCTGGAAGCTTTCGAGATTCTCTTCTATTCTTGCACTACTAAGTACTATCCTTTCACCTAGACTCTCTGCTTGCCATCACTCTTGGCTAACTTGAACTCCACAAACTCCAGCAGAAGCTTGTCCAAGTGGCTATTGCTGCTGTTCTTGTCCAGTACATCCATATAGACAATAAAATGCATGAACCAAATTTGACCTGTATCATGTAATCAGCTATGAGTGACTGGTTTGTTTGCCCTTACAGTGCCCTTCAGTTCAATCCTATTTACTCATCATTGGTTCGGCCATCGGAGTTAATACCCTACACTGTTTTTTTTTTTAATCTGGGATTATTATATCCAACATCCTGTGATTAAACCATTGTCTGTGTTCATTTAGTGTTTGCTCAGAACTCGCACTTTCTGAAAGTTAAAGCTTTTCAGCTTCTGGGGTTCATTAAAACTGGAAATAAGCATTGAAATCCCGTAGTCCAGAGTCAACATTACTTGGTTATGGAGCCAATCGTAGGGATGTTAAATCATAATTTGTTTCATACATGGGAAATCTTGCGCTGAATGATTCTCAGTTAGTGATTTGATGCATTGTAATGGTATATAAGCATTTCTGTCTGCTGGAATAAAGAAAAATCCTTTGGTGAGATGGTCAACAGTATTGGGATTCAGCTATTTGGAATGGTCAACAGTTTATTTGAGATTAATTGTTTTAACTGACTTCATAGAATAGAATGGATAGTACGAAGAAGGTAAAATATAGGTACAAATCTTCTCCGAAGACCACTATGATGAATATGTTGTATATATGCTGCAACTTGGATCTCATAGTAAACATACATTGCCTAGGTTCTATTGGAGTGACTACTGCTGAGAAGAAACCAACTCTGCAACCTCATAACAATGTCAAATTTCCGAAGAAAGGTGTGAATGGAAATCTTCTTCGTCCGGACATTGATGCTACTTCTAAAACAGGAGGTCTTTATCTGCATGCTACACATGGATCACAGACACTGTTAGATTCTAATGCTTTAAGGTACATCCATTATTCTTGCTACTCTTGTGTGCACTAGGAATTTAAAACCTTTGAACAATATTTCCATCTTTTCTGTGGTGTTTGACAAATACATAGTGCTTGTAAGCTCGTTTATCTTACACGCCTTAAACGATCATTTGGTTCACTAATTCGCTAAACACGTTTCACAACCTAGATTTAGTAGCTCATCTCCTGTTGGAGATCCGAGGAGCAAAACCAGAACCCCTACGAGAATATGTACCTTTTATGCTCAAGGCCATTGCAAGAAAGGAAAGGATTGCGATTTTCATCATGAAAGAGAGGGTCCTGGTTTTGGTAACCTGTGCAGTGAAGAAAAAAAGGCTGGTTCACTTGCACCAGTTGGTATTGAAAATCATAGAGGTATGAGCTTTTTATAGGATAATCTTTAAAAAATATCTTGCAGCCACAAACTTTTGATTGCTCCATAAATCTAAGGACTTCTGATTGCTCCCATCCGTGCTCAGGGTCTGAAGAAGGATCTGAAGCACAAGGTTTATCGAACTTGAAAGATCTGCACTCCGAGGATTTTGCTGCTTCGTCGAAACATGGGCTATATAGGACCCTCATTCATTCTTATGGTGAAGAGCACAGGGGGGTGGCACATAACTCGCCGACCCTTAAGGTTTCAGAAGAGAGATCTTGCAGAACCGATGATTTGTGGACTGCAAAGCCTACCAGTCCTGGAAATGAGCTGCTGCAGATCCCAGGAAATGAGCTGCTGCAGATCCCAGTAGTTCAAGAGAAGAATGAAGAACCTTATTTCATGGGACGCCGTGCTTGTTTGCCTTCTGATAGCTACTTGGATGGTAGGGGAACCTTACCCAGATTGCATTTAGATGGAGGAAAGCTGCTGTCAGATATGGGCAAAGCTTCTCATGTATCAGGAACTTACCTTGAAGTGCAACCATTACATCCTGATCATCGGTATCGATCACTTGACTATCTCCAATATAGTGAGAAGCTATCTGCTTATGGTGGACCAACAGAGAATCTTCCTTACAAACATCTGAAAGAACCTAGTTCAAGCCTCGCCTCATACAGTTCAAATAGTATAACAGGGTTCAGAAATCCAGGCCACAATAGCTCTGGTCATTTCTTGGGTAGTCAACCTTTCCGAGCAACTGCTCACCTAGGAATGCCATCCCTCCATAAGTTAACATCTGCTATTGAGAATGCTGGTCTCCATAAAGATGTTGGATTTGATAAGGTCTGTGGTACATCTGAGCCTGCTTTACTTGCAAGCAGTTCACGTCAACCTGGGCACCTTTCCCCAATCAAGGACGAGCCTTGGATAACTTCAGTGCCTTTTGTACCTCTTGTTGATTTTCCTGTCAGTTCATCACCTTCATATAGTCAATATGACCCGGTTGTTGACAGTATGGACCTTCCCAAAGTTAAACGTATTAATATTCTCAAGTCCTCGAACATATCTTGCAGCACTTCAAGTCAGCACACTACTGGGAATGTTGTTATAGATGGAGATACCGACAAGTCATTGAATTATGATGAAAAGTTGGCAAGGAATATGTCAGCCAAAGGGTCAAATGAGTTTGCAGGCTTGGTTGCACCTGAACGCTCTAGTCTGGATGGTGATACTATGGTGAAAGCTGATGCAGCAGTTAACGAGAAAACAAGAGTTTTCCGTTTTCATGTGGCAGAACATGTAAAGGAGTTGCTGAAACCATTTTGGAAAGAAGGCAATCTGAGTAAAGATGCTCATAAACTGATAGTGAAAAAATCGGTTGATAAAGTTCTTGCTTCAGTTGAGCTGCATCAAGTACCAGCTACTAAAGAATTGATAACTGATTATATAACAATGGCTGGAACAAAGATTGAAAAACTCGTGAAGGTAAAAAACTTGAATATGTAGTTAAATGACACACATAGCCGTTAACCTTCCTATTATTGATTCCTATCTATTTATTTCATCACAGGCATATGTTGATAAGCATCGTACTAGATGAGATCCAAACTTTTAAATGTTGAGCTACACCACCCATAGACATGGGGTTTCAGCCAGATGCCTTTCTAATGTGATCAATCTACAATGCAATGTTGTTAGGCCTGATCAGTTTCTGTTGGCAGTACTAGATATTTCCTACTAAGGTATTCTGTTGCATGACCCTGGCTGGTTTGTAGACTTGTCTAGACTCCGTAGTAGTACTTAATATGGTGAAATTTTAATCTGATATGTCTGGCTGTAGCTGAGTGGACACCTAATGCAACAGATCTTGAATCTTAACTGCATATGTGGTTAATATATGGCTACTTATATAATTTGTTTGGTGAAGTATTCATCTTGCTTAAAGTGCAATGTCCCCGTCGTCCGTTCTGTTTGGTGAAAAGTGTAACCCATTACGATTTGAATTTTGATTGAGGAAGATGGAAGGATAATAGTTTTTTCAAGAAAGACACCCAAAGGGCATCTTAGATTTGAGGGGCGTGTTTGGTTACTCGCAACCATTTTGAGCATCGTGAGCCTGTGAGGTTCGCTGTTTGGGTTGTTTTCGTGCAAGTATTGCATTTGGTGATGTGCAAAGCCCGTGATATGGTAACCTTTCGGGCTGAGTGGTGAGCTTACCCATCACTCGACCAAGAATGCCAACACAAACAACACATCAAACAAACAACACATCAAATAAACAACAAAGTAAGTAATACCACATAAACAGTTCACAAACCACGTTAGTACACTACGAGTTCAACACAACAACCGCTCGTGATGCACCACAAGTTCATCATCCTAGGAGTTCAGTAGCTCGTAAAATACACAACAAGTCCTAGCTAATTGAGGGGATATAGATAAGGACCTCACACAAAACACATCACCACCATCACCATCATCAACTCCTCACATGTCATGATTGCATATGAAGAAGCTAAACCACTACAACCTGCAATCAGGTGTCATCTGAGGGTAGTTGATACCTTGCGCTTTGTTTTCTAACTAAGAGCAAGGTGTGGTTCATTCACTTCGGTTTGCGGATTGGGATAACAACTGCCAAAGATGATCTTCATCTGATCATAGTTGGTGCTAGACCGCTACAACTTGCAATCAGGGGTCATCTGAAGATGGTTGATACCTAGTTGATACCTTGCGCCTTTTTCTCTAATTGAGAGCGAGTTGTGGTTCATTCACTTCGGTTTGCGGATTGGGATAACAACTGCCAAAGATGATACCTTGCGCCTTTTTCTCTAACCGAGAGCGAGGTGCGGTTCATTCATTTCGGTTTGTGGATTGGGATAACAACTGCGAGAGATGATCTTCATCTGATCATAGTTCATAGTTGGCCTGAAGTGACAATAGAGTTTGTGGGACATACGAAGAAGTGAATCTAATGAATCCGTCGAAATATAATCTAACCGCGATGTGGAGTAAGTACCACTCATAAGATTTTTTTAAAATTTTGCACAACATCATCTACCTTGATTTCCACTTACTCACTTACTCAGATGGTTGTACACCCGAGAACTGTTGACCTTACCCATAGAACTGGAAATTCTAGAGGAAACTGGTTCGACTCCGCAAATCCCCGTGCAAAACTGACCCCGTTAGGGACAAGCTCATAGATCCCATTCGGGACGAAGGTGGATAGAAGAAGTGAGCTCGTCATTCCTTTAGACCTTCGCATTGCGTGGTACCTATCACACACCCGTTTATATTGAAGAGGTTGAGCCTCCATTAGAGACAAGCTCATATCCTATTCGGGACGAAGGTGGGTAGAACAGGTGACAACGTCATGGCTTTAGACCTTCGCATTGTGTAGTACCTATCACGCACCCGTTTAAAGTGAAGATGTTGAGCCTCCATAGTGTATTCCTGCATCACCGCATTGCATTGGGAGACAACACCGAGGTACTCGATAGAACTAGGGAGTTAGGTGTCCTACTTATGTTACCATTGCAAGCATGCATAATGAGGGAGTTAGGTGTGTCCTACACAGGTTACCATTGCAAGCATGCATAATGAAAATCAACACAACGTTAGATCATTGCTAAGCTTGCACCAACATGCTATTACGATTAAGGGGATCGTTGGTTCTAGGATGAGCAATACATCAAGTATAACTAATTCTCGAACAAACAATCACCCTTATTCGTTCACATTGAATACATGAAACACGACACTAGATCGATGGACTACCATATAACAATGTTGAACATGCATGATCTTCGTTGCATGCTATCATGTACAAGCGCAACGTTGGTACAAGGATGCGAACTACGCCGTGTAGAACCAACCCTCGCAATGAAGCTCCCTCAGCTCAACATGCTACCAAGCACCAGCAAACAACTACACATGACCAAGATAGCATCTGATGATCGGCAACATCGACACATAAATTCGCGAAATAAACATGGAAAACTTGTCGTATCCGACACAACAACATCAACATAATCCCTGCCAACAAGCGAAACATACTATACTAATCCTCACACAATTCAAGCCGGCAAACCTACTGTAGAACCTTTAGACAGTTTGATATTAATTATAGCCATGAAAGCAGTGGAGGAAGAAGAGGGCATCTCCGAGAAGCGGAGGAAGAAGGGTTGCCGTCGACGGGAGAAGATGGTGTCGCTTACTTGCTCATCGGTGAAGAAGCTTCATGTCCGGGAGGGGAGAGCTTAGGGGGGGGGGGGGTGGGGGGATGGTGGCGGTGAGCCGAGGATGGGTACATAGGGGAGCGAATTAGCGGACGGTGGCGGAATTTCTCCAGTCGTATTATTGCGACCTTGGCGCTATGTTTCGCCTCTCCACATGCGCCGGGGGTTGCTCTAAGGAAACGGTCGCATTGCATCTCGTGTTTCTCGGAGGTCGGGTTACGAGATGCTTCAGAGTTCGTGCAAGCCAAAATCTAGGTGTGGCCCGAGCAAGCAAAGAAGACCAAATTGCATCCCAGAGCCTACTTCGAGGGCTTACGAGCAACCAAACACGCCATAATGATAAGGAAAACAATAGTCTTTACAGTGGGAAGACAATCAGATGCAGAAAGACTAGTAAAAATAAAATTACTTAGAAAAACTATAGCTTTCTCCCTTCGACGGCACACCACATGCCGAAGATTGAGAGAACCGAACCATTAGCAAAGGAAAGGGACACATGTAAACACCCTCGTTATACTAGGCTTTAAAGAACGCAATAGCCACTCGCCGCTAGAAACTAGATCTAATAAAGTGTTGTAGAAACATTGGTTGGAGCTTCACCCCATGCAGTACAGGCTTGCAATCCATCACCACCGATCTAAAGAATTAAAGAAATGAGACCATGCCACAAAATAAAACATAAGATGTCGAATTCGTTGCACAAACAACCAGCCGATTGCTCTCCTTGATAGACATACCAACTACCATGATCTCAGGGGAGCCAACGGATCTAGTGCCACACACACTCTTATAGGCCCTTCGTCGGTGTTGGATCAGACATTGTTGAGATAGAGAGAGGTCGGAGAGACCTTACTCTAACACACCATCACTACCACCACTACCACCACTTTTTCAATGCCAGTAGGAAAATAAAACCTAAGGAAAAGAAAAATGAAACATATGGATTCCTCTTGTCGTTGACAGGACACCCGACTGGGCATAGGAGGGGCACCTTTGGCGGCAACTAGGATTCGGAAAAAATGTCCCTTTTTGGAGAAGGATCAATAGTTCGTTGTGGAACAGAAATGCACAAGAGATGTTAAAGACAAAAGACGTAGATGGGAGGGGAGTGGTTAGGATTTGTCCATGCAATGGCTTAACTTCTACATGGATATTATATAGAGCAAACAATGCTCAACATAGTATGAATTCTTATTTCGAACAATACTTAAAATACCTTGGGCGTGAGATATTTATACATACTCTTGGTCGTACTCATCGAGGTGACGAGGTCAATGTTGTATTCCACGACTTCACGTCTTGGATCAAGAGCTCTGGCAATCTAGGCTGTTATGAGAGTACCGGTTTGCATAATGAGAGTCAAAGAGGTGAGCTAGAGAGAGAGAGAGAGAGGAAATGAGTATTAAGCCAAACCAAGAAGAGAAATCTAGAGACACGGGTTATAAGTGTGGGGCATGCATGTTTGTGAGTGATGTTAGGTGACGAAAATGATTCAAGTAATGTGAGGATCATTGTTTGTTGAGTGACGAAACCATGGCTTAGGGATCAGAGGAACCATGAAATGAAGGAAGACTAGAATAATGAAAAGGAAGTAAGGAGGAAGAGAGCAAGTTTGAGAGATAGGTAGGCATGATGATATTGGCTACATTACTTGTTATTGTAATTGTGCGTCGAAAAAGCAAAGGGGAGAGGCGGTATAATGAGGGGTTAAAGACATCGGCGCATCTTCACCTTCATCAAGTCTGCGAAGAAATATATAACAGACATGTTCACACTCATGAAGTACCGATAATCAAGCACCAGTTGACCCGATGATGAGAGCAAAAGCCAAATCGCTTTGCTAAAGTGGCAACAGGTGAATCTTCTCAATGCTTCTCTCTTCGATTTGCATGAGAACAAGCTACCGTCTAAAGTGCATATTACGTGTTATTAGGTATGAAGGATATATTGGCAAAGGAGTTTTGGGCGCACGAAGGAGAAGAAACCAAACTAAAGGCAAGGGAGGATGGATTGCGCGCCAACAAGTTCACTTACTGACATGGGCTTAAAGATGTTGTCTTGGTGTCGCATGAATGCTAAGGTGCTTTTGGATGGTAAGGCGTCGCACTTGCCTTAGCCATCTAGCATATGGTGCCATAGAAAGTGTATGGCGTCTTTGGGGTCTCTGGTCTCTGCCCTAGCTGGTCGTCGTTTTAGTCGCTCTTAGGGCTTATAAACAACGATTGGCCATCTCTTTGCTTTTGCCTTTGCCTCCCTTCTCCAATCTTTGTTCTATTATGGTCATTGTTGAGGAAATCATTAACTGGTAACTGCTCTGTTGCTTAGCGAGTAGGGGATTAATAGGCTAATAGGCCAGTGAATTAGTTTATCAACTACTCGGTGACCCTTCGAGCAAGGATTAACCGGCCGATTTCCTGAACACTGATTATGGTTGTTGTGATAAAAGGGTAATATGATGGTGTTGTTTGGTGTTATCATGGGGAAGGAGGGGTTGTATGTCATGGCGAAGGGAGGTATTGCGGGAATTAGGGAACAAGAAGAGTAGATGGGTAAGATGTGTGTTATACAAAATGGCCGAATTCAAAATGTCTTGTGTTGTAATTGCTTTGTTCATAGAGAGCATGTTTGGTACCCTACAGATCCTTGGGCCGGGCCCTGACCCTCGAATTGCAAAGACGACTGCGCGTTTGGTTGCATGCGACCTAAAAAGTGGCCCGCACAAACATTAAAGCATGGCTGGGCCATGCCCGCTAGGAACGGTCGAATCAGCCGTTTCCCTGGAGCCAGGCCGCACAGTGGCACAATTAGCGCTACGCATACGGCTGGGCCATGCCCGCTAGGAACGGTCGAATCGGCCGTTTCCCCGGGCCCTGACCCTCGAATTGCAAAGACGACTGCGCGTTTGGTTGCATGCGACCTAAAAAGTGGCCCGCACAAACATTAAAGCATGGCTGGGCCATGCCCGCTAGGAACGGTCGAATCAGCCGTTTCCCTGGAGCCAGGCCGCACAGTGGCACAATTAGCGCTACGCATACGGCTGGGCCATGCCCGCTAGGAACGGTCGAATCGGCCGTTTCCCTGGAGCCAGGTACGCATACGACTTTGCTTCCGCTTACTCTCCCTAATTCTATTTAGCTAGTCTCTTTTAATCAACGCAATATTAGCTCGATTAAAAATAAACTCTACACGAAATATATGCGTATTAGTGACAAGGTCCCATTTCGGCGATCATTTTCAACTTTCGTTAACCTTGAGCTTCTAATTTTGTGTTCATGTTTGCCAAAAGTTTAGACGTATTTCGTCAAATTTCAAATTTGTCGCACACAGTAGACCGTTTGAAATTTCCTTTCACGAGTAGGCTCACCTCACCAGTTCACACAAGTCATATGTTGTAAGTTTTGTGTTTTGATGGTCGTAGATGAATAAATCTTGTACCATATGTGCGCGTATTTGCATTTGCTCTGTGCTTTGTGTACGTGTCTTCTTGAACCTCTGCTCGACCGTCGGCCGCCGTTGTGAACTCCGTTGTTCTACCAATGTCGTGTGGTGTTCATGATATGTTTTCTCACCTACCTCTGTATGGGATGCGCTGCATCGTCGCCACTCGCAGCCGAGGCAAATTCTGTCGTCGCCGGCGTGGTGTGCTGGTTAACTGGTTAACTGGACATGTTTGTGGTGTGTTTGTTACTAAACATGTCCATGGTGCGTGTCACACCTGACCTCTTCTCATGTGCGTGTCACACCTCACCTCTTCAACCTCTCTGTGATCTACTCTCCATGGCCGTCATACACAATTGCCGCAAACTTCGTCGACGACCTATGTCACCAGCGTCAGCGCCATCGTCGTGCTTGCCGCTAGTCATGGCTGTCACATAAACATGGCTCTTCCCCTGAACTTCGCTGACATGTCGTGTCGTCATCCACGTCGGTGCGTCTCATTGGTCTGTCACGTAGTGTGGTTGTGTGCGGCAACTCCGTCCATATGAAATTGGGTGAGACTAATCATTGCATCAACACAAGCATGTTTTTTGGTTGCTCTTGCATAGCCAGGGCTCTCGTTCTCTAATGCAGACAACTAACAAGATGCACAACACGTATTTGAGGGTTGCTCACTCCGGCCAGGCCCTGGAGAGAAAGCCCCATAGAGCCAAGAAATCCATGCAGTCTAACAAACACGCCCAAAATGTTGAACAAACATGCCCAAAATGTTAAAGGCGACGTCGCACCTCACCTTAAGCGCCAATGATAGTCATAGTGGGAGTTGTCCCCTAGCCTCGGCGTGGCCCCTCAAAAGCCATGGTTCGTGCATTGTTTAGACTAACCCATGTGGGTTGAATGTGACATAAGCATTGATCTATCGCTAATTGGAGCATGTTACGTACAACAACGAAGTTACTTGGAAGCATAATGAAGGTGTGGCAGGCCAAAGCCATTTGGTTTGAATCCGATTGGTCATCAACATCGTAAGGTGCTGCTCTTTGCGAATCCTAGCATACCCTAGGTTGGATGGGTAGGCCCACCACTTCACCTTTTCACTTTCACTTACGCCGAGGCCAAGTCAGTGCCGGGCTCCCCTCCCCCAAAACAACTGTATGTGGAGTTTCACCAAGATAGTGGTGGGACCCTGTCGGGCTGCCCCCCCTCAAAACAACTGTATGTAGGAGTTTCCCATCGCACAGCTCGAATCATTCTTAGATGCCCCAAGTGGCATCTTTCCTTATGATTTGGTGGTTCACACACGCGCAAACAAGAATCAGCCACAATAGCAAAGAACTATGACCGATAGAGTCAAACACAGATCGTCCAAAATGATGACTTTTTGCGATGTCCCAACTCCCAAGGATCGTTTAACATGATCCACCGGACCTAAAAATAGTCTCGGGACTCTAAAAGTGTGACACGGGCAACGCCATCGAGTTCCAACGATGTCCTAGTAATTGTTTACCGGGATCCTAGTAATCGTTTACCGGGAATTCATGATCCACCTGACTTGGCAATCATCTCGGGACCTCGAAACACTATGCGCCCACGAAAACGGCTAGCAAACGTGAAAATGGTTAATTTGTACGCCCTATACCCGCTTAAGCACTTTACGTGATCCACCGGTCCTCTAAACTACCCTAGGCCCGAAACTGATATGCCTCTTCCCTTGAGGTAACTTTCACCTAGCATCCATTTTACTAGTAGGAAATAGCTTAGCAGTGGCGTGCTAGTTTGGCATTTGGTCGCGTGTAGTAGGCACATGAGTAATAGATATGGGCAGCATGCCGTGGACACGCCACTGTATTTTACGAGTGGTGTGCACCAGACATGCCACTAGTAAGGTTTGCCAGTGGCTTGCGGTGAACACGCCGCTGGTACATAAAATGAAATCGAAATATGAAGACTCCGCCGAGAAGCAAGCGCCGACACTGGTTGTGGCCTCAACGACGACCCTAGGTTCTCAATTTAAAAAAGGAATTCGAACGAAGCCAATAACTTTGCTTTCATTTCTCAGATGTATTTTACAAATCTAAATGGCACTTGCAAATCTGAACGCCAATCTAAGAGACACATTTGGCTCAGGCCTTGAGGACTTGTATGCTGCTAGCCGACCTAGTCTGAGCCAATGTTGAAAACCGGCGATGGCGGCGACGGTGCTCGGGATGCTTCGGTTGTCGCCTGCATACCTTGCCACTGCTCGACGGGCTCATCCTAGAACGGATCCTCCCCGAAAACATCCTCCTCTTTGGAGCCGGAGCAGGCCAGCTCGTCGTTGGACGTGAACCACTCGTCAGGCAGCGAGCAATTGCCGCCGGTGGGAAAGAAGTTGCCTTGCCGGCCCTTGTACCCTAGCCTCATGGCTTCATCCTTGTAGGGCGCCGACATGACGTACTCGGACGATGGCGAAGATTCCAAGGCAACACATGCAAGCAAAGATGGATGTAGTCGAGGCGTGCCTTGCCGATGAGGGCGCCGCCATCGGAACGTGGACAATGCTTGTTGTCCGGCAGCCGACAGAGGGGTGTTGCCGCTACTCGTGTACCTCTTGGGCCGTCAAAAGAGGGCGGATGTTGGAGTGGCTCGACTGGGTGCCGGAGCGCCATGAGCATGGTGCATCTCACGGCGACACATCTAGGGAGTGGGGGAGGAGAGAGATCTAAAGGGTGGGCTCGGCTGTGGGATATGAGATCTGGGGAATGATCGCGACGTGCCTCGATTCTTAAGGCCAGGCGCGCCGCGCGCGCGCAATTTCACAGGGGAGCGCACACATTTACGGCTTTGTGGGAAGCTGCACTATCGCGGGCTTGTCTAAGAGGCGGTAGAGCTTAGTGTCCAGCGAAGCCATTAATAGAGTTGACAACTCTCCTCGGCGCAGGTGGGCAATCCCCGCGCCAGGCGAGCGGTCAGCTTTATTAAAGACACGTCGTATTCGGTTAGTGGCACGTCATCGATACGAAATGTACACGCCACACTACCCATATTTTTCGAGCCAATGGGACACATGGGTCCCATGCACCATTGGTCGCCGCTCATACACGGCTAGAAGTGCCGTGCGCGAATCCGGCATGCCACTGGTGACGTGTTATACAAAAGATCGCCACTAGTAAGCCGATGTACTATAAGGATACTTCCTACTGGTGTTTGGATCTTTCACACTATCTTTATCGAAATAATACGGAAGGACCTATCAAAAAATCGACAACAAAGTCGTTTATCCTAAACAAGTTGGGGGTAAGCTAAAGATGAAACCCAACCGGTGTCAACCAGAGCGAAGAGACAAAAAAGTATTCAGAGTATCTATGTGGTCCTATCAAGTGCCATATCTCTAGATACATTCCATCCCTCAAGGTTCCTTTTTACCGCCTCCTTCCATGTCAACTTTGGTCGCCCCCGCCTCTTAGCATCTTTGCTAATCTTTAGAATCCCACTATTCAATGGTGTTGGACTCTTAGTATCTTTGCTACCCTTTAGAATCCCACTATTCAATGGTGCTTTAGGGGGGCTCTGTTGGGTATGCCAACCACCTTAGTCGGAGTTGGGCAAACTTCTCGTGAAGCGATGCCCTTCCTACCCTATCATATATTACTTCATGACTAGGTCATTTCCATCTTATCGTAGTCCAACATTTTGCTCCATGTAGCATCGTAGGTATGATAGAACTTGCCTTTTAGCTTTCATGGAATTTTGTTGACTGTGGGCATACCCTTTGGATGCCCCACCATTGGTATACCGGGTGTGGCCCAGCCGAAGACCCACTTGGCGGCCCATCAATACTCGTGAAGTCCACGTAGCTGCTACCAATCTCTTGGAGCACAAGACAAGGGCTCGAGTACGTAGTCGACTAGGACTCATGTAAACACTGCAAGGGAGGAGAGAAAAGGGGAGATTAGAACAAGGACAGAGAGAGATCCATACGCAGAGACCCACTTGGCGGCCCATCAATACCCGTGAAGTCCACGTAGCTGCTACCAATCTCTTGGAGCACAAGACAAGGACTCGAATACGTAGTCGACTAGGACGCATGTAAACACTGCCTGACTACCTATATAAAGCCAGGCAGAAGGGAGGAGAGAAAAGGGGAGATTAGAAAAGGAGAGAATACACCGGAGGAATCATTGTAACCGAAAACCCTAGTAGTCCACCACCGCTCACCTCTCTTCGAAACCCTAGCCCAACAAGCATGGGATATGTCGTGGTACCCCCACGGCACTTGTCATAGAGAATGCTAGATGCTTTTCACCACTTCATCCACCGAACTTTAAATATGGGGCTAATATCCTCATCTATACAACCATTGCTTTGCAGCATGGATCCCAATTATCGAAAGGTGATCCTCTTGGTCATTATTTGTCCTTCTAGGCTAAGTTTCCTCCTCGCACCCAACAACACTGAAGTCACACCTCATATACTTGGATTTGGTCCTATTGAGTCTAAACCCTTGGATTTCAAAGTCTCTCTCCAAAGATCTAATTCCTCTTGGCACCCCCTAGTTTCATCTACTACCACCACATCATTAGCAAATAGCATACATTAAGGAATATTTATCCATTGTGACCTCGTCCACCACTAAGGCAAAAATGTACCGCCTCACGGCATAGTCTTAATGTTGTCCTATCGTAATTGGAAAGGTATCCCGTTAAAGTAGTCTCTCCAGTTGTTTGATATCCTCATCTTTCACTAGAAGTCAGATTAGCTTCATCTTTGATGCATGTAACTTGGCTGAGACACCTTGTCTTCCTCTCATGAATTTACCATCTCGTAGACGTCCCTTTCACCTCCACACCCTTCTTCACTCACAACTCGCCTTGGTTTCTTTGTACTTCTCCATGTAGCTTGTGCTTCTATCATGATGCCAACTCTTGTAGTAGTTCTTCACCTTAGCGTTTTGGCCGTCTTCATTCCACCGCCAAATGAATTTAGGCTTGTGTTTCTTTGGGCACCCCAATCACCCCCTAGGTACCTTCCAGATGCAAGTTGCCATCTTCACATCTCCCTCTTTGGATCCTCTCGCAATCATCCTCTCCTTGAAGGCCTGTTGCGCTTTGCCTTTGAATTTCCACCACTTTGTTCACTCCGAATATGCACGTGAAAGCGAAAATTAGCCTCCACAAGCTTAAGCTGCGCCACAACAGACTCCCAGTATTACATTGCAATCCAAGCAAGGCCGCATATCCATTCTATGTATGCATCATAAAAATACATAAAGGGCTTCCACAGGAGCCCATAGGGCAAATAAACCATTTAGATACTTTAAATTTGACTTAACCACTCGCTAAATTCCAGGAGGTTGAAGCGAAGTCCTCACTTTTAACAGCTCCAAATTGTGCATGACCAAATAAATAGCTACCATATCTTTCATGACGTTTATCATCTTTCTTCTGCTTATTTGAAATTTTCTAGTGGAACATATGACCTATGCACCAAAAAGGGAGTCTTATAATTTGTATTTCACCTGGAAGCTTTTGTATTAGATAAGTGAGTTTTGTTTTGTTAATGAATTTGCATGCACTAAGGGCTGGTTGAGCTAGGGCCCGATTTTTTGCTTTATCCACAATCCAACTTGTGTTCCCTTAGCCAGCTGAATTAAGTTATTGTCCCTTTTTGTAACATCAAAAGGGAAAATCCCTTTTGCTCTTCCCAAATGCTAGTGTACAAATGTTTCCTATGTCTAGCTCTTTTTTTCTTCAAGAAAATTGCATCATGCTGTCAAACTGTTTGTTGACGATTGATGTTTTTGTAAGTCTATTACTTGAATCTTGATAAATGGATTTTCTTTTCTGCAGCCAATCTGAAGTGAACTTGACTCAGGGAAGCGTTAAATTTTGCTTCTTAAAGGTTACCAGATATTGAGGTCCTCCTTGAGCCTGTTGATTTCTTCATTTTATCATCACTGATGAAATTGACGAGAGCTATCATAGCATGAACAGGTATGCATAATTAGTTCCTGCATTTGGTGTAAAGAGAATATTTCCTTAGCTTGCAGTTATCAATACCTGAATATTTTTTTATTAAGTTCTGCTCCAGCGAAAATCTTGTGTTTTTTTACTTATACTTGATCCAGAAGTAGCATACTATTCCTTCCCTTTGCTATGTCCTTATGTTATTCTACATCGTGCTTGACACGTTCCATTATATTGTTTTCAGTAAGTCACACTGCAGAAAAATACACAGAGCTGATCCGCCTTCTCCGATTTTTGGCGACCTATGTTGTCATTATTTATTCCTTGCCCATTCTGCTGAAAAGGTATACCACACTGTTCCTGTATTGCTATAACCCCTAAGGCACAAAGTATTTATAGTGCCTCTTTTGTGTTATTGTTCTTGTTCAAAATGTCACCATAATGGCGAAGTTTCAAATATGATGTTTTTCTCCTGCTGACTTCTGATTTGAACCTACCCATTTGATATGGAACCCTAGCCGCCACCTCCAAAGAACCTGATTTTTTATTAAAAAAATAATAATTGGTGACATGGGTTTATAATTTGGGAAATATAAGTGACACACTCGTAGCTATAGGAGCACAATTTTGTTGCTAACAGGGCTGCCAAATATATTTTTGCTATCTGAAGGTACTAGATGGAACCTTTTGGTAGCATATGTCAGCTATCAAATATGTGAGGTATACATGTAAGTGATAAATCCTTATCTGTAACATACCCCATGCAGTCTGGGCCTCTGGGGGTGCTACTGGTAACGAGGGTGACAAGGTTTAAGGCTTAAGCTAGTTGATGCATCCGACCAAAACTGGAAGCCCAACAATGCTGCTATAGAGTTTGTACCTTTTCCATATTGCAAGTTTTGTAGTCTCCTTCAAAAGTTGCTGAATTGTGTTGTTTCCTGATGGTCTGCCGTTTTGCCGAGATGGTTTTCTAAATAAAAACAGGATGCGACTTGTTCAGAATATATATATGCTTACGAAATAAATTGCTCAATATGCTCACCTGGTAAAATTGAATGCTCATGCAGGGTCTTAAATGACCAGAGTACAGTGAGCATTTCACTGATTTTCTATGGATTCCTTATAGCCAGCACAAACCACAAAGTATCCTATAGGGGAAGTGTGAATGAATATTTGGGCAGTATCCAATTGGACTTAATGGTTCTTCTGTCGAATTTCTATGCTATGTTGATCCATCCACATCGTGCAAACCTGTTCTGTCATGCTACATTTGTCTGATTCTATCTATAATCTGTCTTTGGAAGTGTGAATGAATATTTGGGCAGTATCCAATTGGACTTAATGGTTCTTCTGTCAAATTTCTACGCTATGTTGATCCATCCTAATATTTCGGCTCTCCCTAGTGTGTAGTTTTTTCCTAGTTTAGTGTTGCATCGTGCAAACCTGTTCTGTCATGCTACATTTGTCTGATTCTATCTATAATCTGTCTTTGGAAGCCTCTAAAGTTTGCACTGATGTTTGGTTCAGGATTAAGGAACACACTTGCTACTGCTCCCTGCTCCTTACAATTCTTATGTGATCCAATTGTTCATTTAGCTCTAAGGCTATCCGGATTCAGGACATGCTGTTTTATTCTGCGGAGTTTCTTATCAGCTATGTTCTTGAAGCTGGACAATGCTCCAGTCCGAAATGCTCTCTGATAAAGAAATGTTTATATTGAAACATGTAAGGAATACCCAGAAATTCCGGATACATACTTCATGTCCTGTCTTGCTTCCTTTATTCGCATGCACATCACATGCTCCAGGAAGGCACTGAACACCGAAGCCGCATGATTTTGGCCTCTTGAATGGTCTGCTGGCAGCTTGCAGTTTATCTTGGGACTTGAATGGGTGTTACACGTGCAATCTATGAGGAGGGGAAGTCCAGTACCACGAGAGTATCTTAGTTTTTTTGTTCTTTCTTTCAGTTTGAGACCATGCACACTATGCTAAAGCTGTAATATAAAGTTTAATGTCAAGCTCAAGCATTTTCTCTTTTTTCGTTTCTGGCTGCAAGAACGCATTATGTGCTAAAAGTCTAAAACAGATCTCTGTGACCATATATGCTCTTGTCAAGTTTGACATATTGCTTCACTGCAATCTCACTTTGGTGTTGTAATCCAAGTTTTAGTACATGTGTATTGTTCGTCCATTCAGCTACTGTAATGGAGTGTACATTTGCACTTGTCAGAACAAAAGACAGACATATGCTTGCTTGCATGTCCAAATGAATATGGAGAATCATGATTTAGAGGCCGATTGGTCTTATATTTTTGCTATTGGAATATTCTGAGCAGATGGCACGTCTTATCAGGTTCAGAATGTTAGAAGCTGAGCTATTTGGTACTACCTGTGTTCATGAAATTAAGGGCTATAAACTTTTTTTTGAAGTCAAGCTATAGTGTTTGTGCCAGCGTGCCCAAGGTGCGAACAGGTTTGCTGATTTTATTTTTCTGTCGAGAGAAAAAGGGATGGTGGCAGAAAAGAGAGGGTCGTTAGATGGATGGGGAGTGCAAGCGCAGGGTGTGAGCAAAGAGGGAGGGAGCGGTGCACGCAAACCCTACCCGCGTGTTGCACCGAGCGAAGAAAGATCCTCTCCCTCCCTCTCTCTCTCTCTCTCCTCCCTCTCTCTCTCTCTCTCTCTCTCTCTCTCTCCCTCTCCCTCTCCCTCCCTCTCCCTCTCTCTCTCTCTCTCTCTCCCCTCTTGGTGTCACATCTCCCCTCTTGGTGTCACATCTCCAAGGATTCAGGTAGCAAAATACACCGACACAGAGATAATGAGAGTTAAGGTGCGAAGAGTAGAGCAATTTAGGTGAGAAAACAAGAGTAATTGGATGAAATAGAGAGCTTGCTCTAGCACCAATGGCGGCTAGGGTTCGGGTTCTATTAATACAAACCAGATAAGGGTTACAATGCACCACACCTAGCTTTATATCGAAACCTAGCTTGGACGGAAATGCAACGTAAAAGTAGGTAGTATGTAAAGCAACAAATATTCAAATGTGCTTCGAAACGGCGGGAAGCCGTTTGCCGACATCATTTGAACTGGCTCCCTTCGATCTTCATGAACGAAGCGGTACCGGTGAATTTTGGTCGTTTGGTAACTGACGAAAGACCTAATTGTCTCTGCTTAGGTTTAGAATTAGACGATCATTCCTTAAGATCACACTTGTCCTCAAGGGTGGAGATTTGGGAAAATCCGCATGATAAACGCATCTTCCTGGGTAGCCGTCGTAGCCGGCAAGTTTGTCCACTTGATGTTACACTGCACCGTTGCTTCATTTTTTTTCTAGGGATTGTTCTGCTGTTCTACGCCGCATAATCTATTTTTTTTGCCCTACGTAGTTTGACAAGACCACTATGCAGATAACGATGAATGCCCATACATGCATTGATGAAGATCACAACTCACTGGGCAGCGGATTCGATGTAGTCGTAGAATAGTTTTGAACAATAGTAGATCCTCACAACTAGACCTAGTTGCAAGGATGTCGTCTAAGCTTCCCACGTCAAGGATCACACCTGTAATCCCTCTTATAGTGTGCACAAGTACGCTCGTGTCAACATGTCAGCGCTCCGCCGTCAAGGACCCAGCACCGACGAAGAGACAACATTTCTGCGTTGTTAATTGATAGCACTAATCAACTGCGATTAGAGCTATATGATTCTCGAAGTTTTTCGATACACGAGAGAGAATAGTAATTAGAGCTAGGTCTAATCGGGAGAGGACACCCCAAAAAACCAATTAGAAGAAGATCTAATACAATTAGCGCTGCTCTAATTAGAAGATCTAATTAGTCCCTCTAATTCTACTAGAGATGAAGGGGCTTGAGAGACAATTGTTCTCAATATTGTGTTTTGCCTCAAGCTTTGGGATCCTTTTTATAGTTGGAGGGGAGGGCGAGCCTACCTTGGGGGGCAGGGGGAGGAGACTTACTCCAGCTAGGAGTGGGGAGGGGGGGGGCTTGGCCGCACCAAGGAGGTGGTCGCACCCCTCTCCTAGGTGGAATCGGATTGGGCTCCCCTTTGGAGAGTCCAACTCCACCCTTCCCCCTTTTTACTTTCCCTTTTATTTTATTTTCCATTCAAACATAATTAGGAAAAACTCTGGAAGGTTCCATACGCCATGTTTGGAGGCCCTCGGGCCCACCTGCCAGTCCCACCAGGTGGTGCGGCCATGGGGGCGAATCTACCCCCTCCGGCACCCCCCTCGTCGATTTTGTCCGAAACTCTTACAGAACCTTATGAACTCTATAAAAAAAATTATCGAACTTATCTACTGATGTTAGAAACATATTTATAACATCCCAGGTCATCTCATGTCCTCTGTTATCTCTCATATAAATTCTTTCTAACATCGTCATCATTTCTCCCTTATAGTAATTTCCCCGAAACCTCTCCGATTGACACTAGACTTGTTTCTGTGACATCGTATCGACATCGAACATTCATAAAGCCAATACAAACATCTTTATTATCTCAATAGGTTGGCACGTTTTAAGCGTGTGACCCGTAAAGACTCGATAACACATAGACATGTTCGGAAACTTACCGAACAATAACCAATAGCGGGACCGTGGACGCCTATGATGGCTTCTATGTGTTCACGAAGGTCGAGGGAACCTTACAAGTTACTCATTGCACTTATTCCCTTAACTTCACGATATGAACGATATCATGAGGCGATACTATGTTATCTAGTCTGATCAAACTCTTTGATCATAATACATATATAACTCGTTACTGATATCGTTCTCTTTTCACATCCATATCCTTGATGTGCGTGTGATAAATAACATATGTTTGGCCATACGATTGGTTGACATTGGTAATACTGAGAGGGACCAGAGCATGTATATCTCTATCATCTAAAGGATTTAAGTAATACTCTTGAACAATCTCAGTTCCATTACACTTTCTAGATTATATCCAGACATCAACTTTATGATCCACAGTTACGGCAAGATGGTTGATGACATCCAAAGTACAACTTTCGATCGCGCGGTCACTAGATATTATCATAGTATAGGAATTATATTCAATGAAAACTTCATATGTAATTTTCTAAATACAATACAATTGCTTAGTCTCTTTTAGCAAGATCATATACTTGGATCGGTTCAGTACTATTGTTACCCTAACAATAAACTCTTATGTTTTGCTAGAGTTTTAACCAAGTCCATGATAAGGAAAACGTGATCATCTCACAAACCATAAGATAATCTTGGAGACAAGATTAGGAACTCTTGTTTGTTTATGTCTTCACACCTGCACAAAGATTTTCCTTTGAAAACTCATTTTTCAAGTGCTATAGCGGTTGTAGCATGATGCCATAAACTTTATTCTGAACTTGGATATAGAATAATAACTGAATATAATTGTCTCCAGAGTATATCTCCAACACTCTTCCACTTGCACTAGAGTCAGTAATACTCTAGTTAGTATGATGCCATAATGAAAGGATCGAAGAGGTTGACTAGAGGGGGGGTGTGAATATGAAACTACAAATTTTACTTTATTTTGCAATTTAGTCTTGCTCAAATATAGCTTGTCTATATTATACAACTAGGTGAACAATCATATATAATGAGCAAAAGATTATTAGCAATAGATAGATAAGCAAGAAACTAGTAACAATAAGTAAAGGTAAGCTGAGAGAGAATCGAACACAATGACGCATAGATTTATCCTTAAGTTCACTTCCCAATAGAAGCTAGTCTCCGTTAGAGCGGTGTGGTGCCACCAAAGTGGAACACCGAATAGCCGTCAAATGGCACACCATATCTCCTTCGTAATCTACCATCAATGTGGAGAGGTACAAACCACTATGTTGCCGTTAAGGTTGACAATTAGAATCTTCACAAGGATGAGGCACACTCCACAACTTGGAGGGTCCTCATCAAATCCACCAAGCCACCAAAACTCGACGCTTCAAGGCCGAGGCACACATCATAACTCAATTGGTTGCTCTCGACATTGTCTTCATGACTACCAAAGTCTCGAAGGACCACAAGCTCCTAGGATTCCAACAAACCCAAAGAGTAGCAAGTTCTTCAATGGAATCAATGCGGAAATCAAATCGCTTGCGTAGGAATGTGGATCTTGGTCTTCTCTCTCAAATCCCCAAAGGGAAAAGTGTTTTAGTGGCTAGATAAAGATATCTATGGAGTTTAAGCTCTTGAACAATGGTGGGATATTTTTGGTCGTGGTGCCCTTCTCAAGGTAGGAGAAGGGTTTATATAGTGTCACCTGGAATCTAGCAGTTGCTGGAAACTAACACCAGAGTCTCTGGACCAGGTGTTGTCCGGAATATTCCGGCCTAGACGGATACCTCCATAAGTCTTCGGGCTTACTCCTGCTATACTCTGGAGGGGGCACCAGAGGCAAATGCCAAAGCTTAGCAACTTAACCCCAGTCCAAAATATTTGTGGCCGGAGTCTCCAATTGTCATGAGTCCAGATACTCCGGCGTTTTCATAGCCAAACTTTCTAACATGATGTTGGGATGTGTATGTGGATATTATAGTGTTAAAATGATTTCCCGATATCATCCATTGATCAACCACCCAAATTAATATGATCCCTATGAATACTCAACTAGGGGCACCGATCTTCGTTCTTTTATCCTTTTTGAGTGGCTTGCCACGCAAATACACATAACTAATTAGGGATATAAATGTGCTTTCAGTCTCTCCCTTTTTTGTGTTTGCTGACAACATAAGTATTTGCATTAAAAATTTATATGATTCGAGTGATCCAACCATGGTAAGTAAAATATAGACAAGCTCCCCCTAGATGTAAGCACTATTTTAGAATTTGCCTTTGAATACAAGGTGCTACACTTAGGATCAACACTCCACCTATATTTTAGAAACCAATGCTATGTGCAAGCGATTTAGAGTTAAGTTCTATCACTAAGAACTTGCACAAATAATAAGACATAATACATATTATTTAAAGACTAGAGAGAAGATATGTAGATCGACGTCTTTAACCAAACATAGATAACCGAGGCATTGCATGTCTTACAACACACATAAACATAAGCAAATAATCCAAATAGTTCAACTATGAAAATAAAAGGGGCACAATCTCTATAAGAAGCAAATGAAATCATCAAAGTTGTGTCCAACCCTTGCAAATACCCGGCGATATCCTAATAGAACTACTTCTCCCCCTTTGGCATCAAGACGCCAAAAAGGGAAAAGAGCGATGCTGCGATCCCATGGATCAATCGGATTCCTCATCCTCGCTCTCCTCATCCTCAACATACTCAGACTCCTCATCTTCATCATCATCAACTGGATTCTTCCCATGGTCCACATTGGAGGTGGATGGCTGAGAGGTGACTTCACTGAAAGCAGAGCAATTGACTACATCACAGTTCCGCTTGTTGTAGGAGATGGTATTGTGAGATTTGTCACTTGAGGACTCATCATCATCCCTAGGTGCTTTCCCCTTGCCCCTAAGCTCATCAACTTCCTTTTGAAGAACCCCTTGGTTGTGGATGATGCACTTGCGCTCAACATAGGCATCATAATTCTCCTTGTGAATAGCAGTGGTCATGCACAACATAGTGCGTTGGAACCAGTTGAGCTTCTTGACATTTTTCTTGGTTGGTGGAGATGGATGAGAAAGATCTCAATAGGGAGTGGCATTATTCCTCCTAGATCGAGGTTCCAGTTCCATATCCTCCTTATCCTTGCTATATGCAAATGGAGCACGAGAGCCACTTGCCCTAGAACCACTCGGGCGAGAGCCACTGGGAGAGCCATCATGAGAAAGAATCTGAAGCCTCTTTGGCTTGTTGTTGCGAGTGTTCAAACCTTCAACTTTGAGAAGAATGAGCTTCATCACATAGGGAACATAGATAGAGGTCTTCTTCTCCATAATGGCATGGTACATCTCACACTAGCATTATTCAACACCAAAAACGGTTTCCACTATATTATAGGATAAAAAGGGTATCTTTTTATATCCATAACTATCAAACCAATGGGGTTCATATGAGGTCCAACACTTATCATGACATTACGATGTATCCCATAAGGTCTTATACTAGAAGAGTTTGATAGAACAAAGTCATGTCTATTATCTCTATTATGTGTCGGTCTATCTCATATTTTATCTCATCATACATCTCATAAGAAACCATATTAATGTCACAGGAGGTATCACATATACCTTGATATTTATATTTTCCAAACGAACAAGGGATTTTATCCATACCTACATCTTTACCTTTCAATTTTCACTTGGCAATTTTGGTGGTGTATCTTCCTAGGTAGATCATATTGTTCTTCGGAGGATCTGGTTCTACCAACTCTTTCAGCTCATTTACCCCTTTCTTCCGCACCCACTTTTTCAAAGGGATCATAGCAGTTGGTCTCTTATGGTCCAGACTGGTTCCTACAACACATTCTGCACCATTAGAATTTTCAACAGTTTTTATCAATAGCTCTTTCTCCAGTGTAGCCAAGGCTATAAACTCCTCTCGCTATTCATGTTTCTCCCACTTAGTCTCGGGTACCTGCAAATGTTCTATATATCTCTCAAGCACCTGCATAATATCATTATTATCCATATTGAAATTATTAGTCAGTGATTCTAAGTTCCCTGTGTCTCAGAAGTTTCTAATGCAAGTATAATCGGTATTAGTTTTTCCTTTGTCACCAAAATTTGATTCCTAAATCTCTTTGTTAATGATTTTACTACCTAGGAGTTCGCATGCTTCTTTCATAAGAAAATGCCTCCCGCAGATAGGTCTAACTCATTTTGATTTTAGCTACTAAGTCCCATGTAAAAGGTACGCACCACTAACCAAGGTGGTAGCTCGTGGCGAGGACAATAATCGAGTAACCGACAAAAGTTTAGATACCCACGAGTAGACTCTCTCCTGGTCTGCTCTTGAAGTTGGTAATCATACGTATCGCCCCATTCTATTTCCTTTCTGGATAAAAATAAGACAAAAATGCGGAAGATAGTTCTTCCCAATTGTTAAATCTATTCTTTGCATGTGACTTATACCATGAGTATGCTTTATCAATAAGAGTGTGATTAAATATTTTAAATCTCATCTCATCATCTGTAAATACGTTAAGCCTAGAAGTGCCACATGTTTTTTCAAAGAAATCAATATGATTGTATGGGTATAGCTGTACAAACGGGCCGGGCCAAATGGGCTGGCTCGAAGCACGGCTTTTTTGGCACGACACGGGCACGACACGACACGATTTAGATGGGCCGCGGCACGAGCCCGTTAGTGCTCGGACCGCTCCTGATTTGAGGCACGTGGGTCGGCACGGCACGACACGATATAAATGGGTCGGCACGCGGCCCGGAACGAGCACGCCATGGAACGATTAAATTAGAGGGGGTTAACCTTTTTAATAGGAAAAAATGCGTTTTTTCAGACTAAATTAGTCCTCTAATGATTAAATATGGCTAAATAGCTCTAAATTGATACAAATCACACTTAAAATAGGCTAACTATGCCCCTAATTAGCCCCTAACCAAGAAAATATTGCTTCCCCACTCCTCCCGGCCCCACATTTCGAGAAAAAAAAATTCCCGCCGCCCCCCCTCCTCCCAGCCCAACGAATTTTGAAAACTTGAATTTTGCGCCCTTTTAGTTGGGCCAAACGTGCCAGGCTTTAATTGGGCTTTCGTGCCGAATTTAGGCCTATTGGGCCGCTAAGAGGCCAGCGTGCCGTGCCTCCTAGCGAATTCAGGCCCATGGGCCAGCACGAATAAGCCGGGCCGTATACGGGTCAGGCTTTTTTCGGCCCGACTCATGCCTTGCCGGGCCGCCCGTTTGGCCAGCTATATGTATGGGTATTCCGTGCCATCACCTTTATATAGTCTACTATAAAATATGTAGGAAAACGGGGTAGGCTACACTAGCGCAAATCAAAATTTCTACCGTGTCAACCAAGATCTGCTGCAAGATATAGATCACGAGATTACCACTAGACGCGCTGTGCCGATCTCGGTGAAGCGGGTCGGGGTAGGGTAGTCGTACGAATCCTCCGGATCCCATCGCTCCCACGAACAGCTCCTCTTGGCGGCTCGTCCGAGTGCTACAGATGCAGCACCTCTATCGGTATCCACACGTGCGGCGTGGAAGCACCGCTCGCCGTACTGCTAGGTCCGCGCGGGCGGCAGGGGTGTGGAGAGACGGTGGCTGCGGTGGAATGTGGTGCGGAATTAGCAACCCTAAAACACACAGGCTCCTCTCCTTTATATAGACGTCCCCATAATGGGCTGCCACTAAAACACCCACTCTAGAGTCCATTTCCAGCCCATTTCGGATCCAATCCGAATTCTGCTTCTTTTGCCTTAAGTGTGTGACCCTATAGGTTCACGCATGTTTAGACATGACACGAGTACACCTACTCGACCAATAGTTGGTAGCGGCTTCTAGCAAAACGGGCCAACTCCCAAACGTGCATAAAGATCATATCGGACGAACCATCACATGTTTATGCTATTCCTTTTGCCTCACGATATTTGATCATGCTCTTAGCTGATCACTCTTTCTCGCTCTTGTGAATCGGAATCCCTTTCCAGGTTAACTATTAACCTTATTCAGCATGGCCATGCATTTCTGGATCCGATCACTCGAGGGGCCCAAATAAATATCACTCTCTGGTGAAGAGAGGGGAAAATCCCATCTTGACTGACCATGCCTTGCAGCATGCTTCATGACAAACCCGAAAGCTACCTTTATAAGTACCCTGTCATGGTGTAGCGTTTGATAGCCCCAAAGTAGGTCGATTCACATCTCAAGAACATGTGACAATCTCAGGTCTAAGGACAAAGCAAGCACAACGTGTAGAGAGCGAATTATTAGCATTGTTGTAATGTCTCAAGTTGGGTCAGTCCAACACCATGTTCGTAACATGAGTTCACATTATTAGTTTGACATCACCATGTCTATGACTTGCGAAACATAGCCATCAACCAATACATGTGCTAGTCTAATGTTCAGGTGTGTCCTCACATGAACTCCGACTAGGGACTTATTTAGAATAACCATGTAAGTAAAGAGTTTCACAAAAAAGTCACATACTTGCCAATCAATACAAATGTACTATTCAAGGCACATTATTACAAATCATGGATACATAGATATATCATCATCTCTATGATTGCCTCTCGGGCATATCTCCAACAAAGTAGACTAAGCAAAATAGTGTTAATATTATACCATTTTTCATTGGTTTCAGAACATACCTTCATAAAAGCATCAAGTTGTGGTCGTCCTGAGTATTGAAAGGTGTCAATAGGATCTTGACCCGCTTCCATGGTGTCCTCTTTAAACCTATAGAAATTCAAACCAAAACAAACAAGTACTGAAAGCAAAAACTAAAAGCTCTTAGCTCCCCGACAATGGCGCTAGAAAATAGCTTGATGCCTGCAATTGCACAGGGTTGTTATATCTAGTTTCGAAATAAGAGTATCAAACCACGATGGAGCTATGGAAATAGTTCCGTGCAATTAGCTTTGATCATCTACCTCCTTTTGTGTTTTCCTGAATTTCCTACAATCTTAATACGTGTCGAGAAGATGATAATAGTATTGGTTGGATTAAAAATAAAACAATAAACTAAAAAGTAAAATGAACAAAGACAACTAATGAACGGTTGAAGTTATTAGAACTGCAATGAGGCTAAAAGCTTTCTCGGGGAGTATGGTTCTACTAATAGCATATTTATGAATTGATTAGGAATGAATTATGTTTCAACGTAAATATTTTGTGAGGGCGAAACTCCGTTTATTAGTGTATCCCGACTTCCTCGGTTAACACACTACTCACAACCACCATGTATCCCAGATGATAATCGATACAACTACTGGTACCAGTGATTAAGGGTCTCCCCGTGGATGTGGTATATTTTTGGTGAGTTCAAATTTCTGTCCTGTTATACTCACTCGTCAGTCTGCCTCAAACCAACACGAACAATCGCATCATGACCGTAAGGCAATATATTATGAGGTGCACAACTCACAATAGCACGATGATTGTTACCACAAATTATTAAATAAGAAATAAAACATATTTATCTCAATCCATAATAGTGCTAGGGTTTTCCCATATCCCCAAGAACTAATGAAAACTACTCACACATGAAGGCAATAAACATCATGGGAATTGCATTGCAAATGGAGGATGAATGTATGAATGAATACACGTGTAAATCCACAACTAGAGGTTCTCAAATTATAACGATACGGGGTGGAGATGATATCATGTAGATGTAGATGAACGCGATGGTGATGGAGATTGATGAAGAGGCCTTCACGATGATGTAGTTGATGGAGATGGATTCCCATCTCTGAATTCCTCGTCCGGAGACCTTCCAGAGGCTAGGGTTTGGTGTATTTTTGAGGTATGGCATCTGGTCTCTCTCCCATCTTTAATCTTGATGGAACAGGGTTAATATGCTGGCCAAAAAAAGTCAAACGCACCATGGTATGGTGGGTGGTACGGTCGGTACTCACGGTACCATGGTTGTTATGTGCTACTGACTTAAACTGGTACGGTCGGCGTTTCCGTTTCGCCCTCCGTGCTGAGCTGCTTCATCAGGTACGGTCGAGGTGACCGTACCGTGACTTTTAAGTGCTCTGTGTTTATTTTTCTTCTGGAACATTTTGACGGTACGGTCGTAATTGACCGTACCATTACTCGTTAAGTGTTTTTCTGGTTCTCCTTTGACTTCTGCGAATTTGTGCTTCTTTGGATTGGTCTTAAATGTTGCGATCTTCTCGTATTATGTCCAATTATGCTTATTTATGCCTTATATGAAATGTCTCTCCAGGATTTTAATAATCTGCATACACAGACATAAACGGTGCAATTTGGCTCAGTAAAATACCAAATTCCCTATGTCGAGTGTTCTTAGTTAGGTTCATGGCAAGGGGTGACATAAGCCTGCTGACAGAGCCGTGGGTGGAAACGTGGGAGAGTGGAGACGAGGACACGATTTACCCAGGTCCGATACGTCGCAACTAAGATGACGTTCCTACTCCTGCAATCTAACTAAATCAGGGATGAAACCTGAAGTATACAAAATACAACGTGAGTAGGGTTTCGCTAACTCGGCGAGGATGAGCTCTGGGTGATCTAGCTTCTAGCTTATCCGACCTTGCTTGTGCTTCTCCCGTACGACTTTATATAGATAGCCGGACTAGGGCTTACAGGAAGGAAACCTGGAGTACTACGGAAAGTATTCCTATTCTTGGAAGTATGGCATCCGGCTTCTTCTCCAAGCCGGACCACGTATTGGACCGTGATTCGGGATCTTCTAGAATCTGGCTTCCTGTGCGTCAGCTTATTGGGCCGCCCAATGGACTCTATTCCATTACCTTTGGGCCACCCTGGTAATCCGTCCTTTGGCCGATGCCGGATATACCCATATTTGGCATATATACGACAGTAGCCCCCAAGGAGAGTTAAGACTTCCATTCGTCGTCCTTTCCAAGATTTCATGATTTCGGGAAAATCGGCCTTCAGTCTTGAATCTTCTTATCGACATAATTTTCATGCCAAACTCGGCTTTCCGGAATCCGGCATTTCTTCCATGAATCTTTGCTTAGAAGGAACTTGTGACGTAAGAGCTAAAATCATGCTCACGTCACAACCGCTCATCTTCAGTCAAAGTCTGGAAACATATCTCTGCCTGATTTGGCGCGAGAACCGAGGAGATGATCATCATTGCTCTGGCTCATCGTATCCCGGATTTTACTGCGAGACATGCGTCGGGTA
The DNA here is from genome assembly GCA_028641055.1 of Alopecurus myosuroides. Lineage (NCBI taxonomy): Eukaryota > Viridiplantae > Streptophyta > Magnoliopsida > Poales > Poaceae > Alopecurus > Alopecurus myosuroides. The sequence goes on from CM054061.1 coordinate 99,624,156, forward strand.
TCCAATGGCTAAATTAGCCGTTGGGCTAATCTCAACAAAAAAATGGCTATAAATACTTCCTCGCTGCCTCCGTTTCATTTTCTTCCTCTCGCCAAAATTCACTCGAGACCGCACCCTAGAGCTCCCGTGCGCTTCCACTCCTGAGAGAGAGAAAGTAATTTTCTCGCCGGCGTTCTCACCATCAGCAGTTTGTGCTCCAAACTGTGGCTGCGCTTCCACCAAATAGACGCTGGAGACAACGCTCGCGCCCTCGAGGTCACCGTCGATCTGCCGTTTGTGAAGCCTGCCGCCATAGTGTCAACGGCGGAGGCCTCATCTTCTTCTGCTCTGGTGGCTCCCCCAAGCGCCCCCACAGCAACGCCGAAGATCCCCACAGACGCTTCGGTGGGCAGAAACCCTAGTTCCGGCACCGGATCTGCGCCTCCTCCACCCTCAACTACTCTGCCTCCTCGTGTCCCCAAATCGTGAGATTGAGAAACTGATCTTCGCACCGACGAAGAAGCGGGAGGCGAAACCGCCGGCGGAAGCGAGGAAGACGAAGGGGGTGAAGTCGGCAATTGGAGCCAATGCAACATTGCACCGGCTCTTGTGAAAATCTTGGAGAAGGATGGTTTCATCCTAAAAGATAAATGGCGATCGGAGAGCGAGGACGCAGAGCCCAACCAAAAGACGGGGAAAGGGTAATCCTAGCTTTCCACGTTCTGCGAGGTATGAGATTCCCACCGTCCGCCTTCTTCATTCAGGTTCTCCACCACTACGGGGTTCAACCCCACAATCTTCCCCAAAACCCCATCCTATATATAGCTGGCTTTCAGGCTTTATTCGAAGGATTCCTAGGAATGGAACCTAGGCTAGATTTTTTCCAGTATTGCTTCTACGTTAAGCGTAATACTTTCGATGGTCTCCCTCCTGTCTGTGGGACCATATCTTTCAACCTATGCCATGGAAGGAGGTATGGTTTCCCAAAATCAAAACATCGAAATCCGTCAAATTTTGGATGGGTTCCTTCTTTTATCAAGAGGATGTCCCGTATCCTGGAAAGGATATGGGCATTCCTGCTTTCGACCATTCCGCTGCCACTCCCAGGGACAACTGGGCTCTAGATGTCGTCCAGGTTCTTCCCCCAGATCTCCTGTGAATCAAAAGGCGGATCGCCAAGTTGGTCGCCTCTTCTCTGCCGCTGAAAGTGCATTTATGCATTTGATCTCTTTTATGTTTTGGAGTTGATAACAACACCATTAAGTATCTAACTGTGTGTCTAACTAATTTCAGGGACATCAATTTGACGCAAAAAAGAAAGAGTGGAGAAAGCCAAAGCCAACGAAGTTGACACAGTCCCGCGGTAGTACCGGCCGCCCCAGCAGTAGTACCACTCTCCCCAATAAGTGGTAGTACCGCGGGTAGTACCCCTAGAAGTACCGCCAAAGTGATTTTGGCTACTGCATCCACCGGTACTTCAGTGGTACTGGTCTAGTAGTACCGCTGGTACTTAGTCTCGTTCGGAGCAACACGCCCCAAGGTGGTAGTACCGCTACCATTAGTGGAAGTATCGTTCCTTCCAGGAAGCGGTAGTACCACTGGTAGTACTGGTCGAAGTACCGCTGATAGTCCAAAACATATCTACTTTTCCGAACACTTTTCTTATTGTCTTCTTCTAAACTTGTGAGTTTTGGATACCACTAACACGGTCTAACGTTGTTTTCAGCAGAATTACCTTGGTGTCTCGTTTTTGTGCAGAAAAATCAACTTCCGGGAAAATGCCCAGAAAGAATCCCATTGGTCCTAAAACAACAGAAGACCCCGGGAGCCAGAAGGGGGCCAGGAGAGGGGCCAGGAGGGGGCCACACCACCCCCTGGCGCACCCCCTTGGCCGCGCCGCCAGGTGGTGTGGGCCACTACCTCACCCCCTCGGACTCCCCTTTCGACTACATATGCCCCGTAACCTAAAAACTGAGGGGGGTTTGTCATATTCCACAGAAACACAATAGAGCGCCACCGCCACCTCGAAACTCGATTCGGGGATCAGAAGTTCCTGTTCTGGCGCCCTGCCGGGACGGGGATTCGAAGGAGGTCAACGCCATCGACACCGCCACCTCTTCTCCATCAACCATCCATGATTCCCCCGTCCATGTGTGAGTAAACACGATGTAGGATGAGAGGGATTGGATGAGATTGATCATGTAATAAGGCCAGATTGTTAGGGCATAGTGGATAGTATCCGTTGTTAGTGTTTTCTACCGTTGTTGCAACTTGTTATGCTTAATGCTTGTCACTAGGGCCCGAGTGCCATTATCTCAGATCTGAACATGTTATTGTTTCATGAGTATAATTATGTTTCTTGATCATATCTGCAAGTTGTTTACACATGTCATTGTCCGGAACCCGAGGCCCCAAAGTGAAAGAAATTGGGACAACCGGAGGGGATGGTTGTGATGTGAGGATCACGTGTGTTCACAGAGTGTTAATGCTTTGCTCCAGTGCTTTATTAAAAGGAGCACCTTAATTACCAGTAGTTTCCCTAGAGGCCCCGCTGCCACGGGCTGGTAGGACAAAAGATGTTGTGCAAGTTTCTCATTGCGAGCACGTATGACTATATTGGAACACATGCCTATGGTTTGCCTACATGTTTGATGCTTTATATTATTATCTGCAATGCCCGTGTTAGATTATTACATGACCTATGTTATCCATGAAACGCCCATCCATCCATTCCCTCTATGCCTACGGTACTTCCCATACTGTTGTTACTATTTTACTACTGGTTGTTGCTATAAAACTGTTACCGCTGATAAATTGTTGCGAGCAAGTCTACTTTCAGGTGCAGCTAAATTGACAACTCATTTGTTAAGGCTAATAAATATTCTTTGGCTCCTCTTGTGTCGAATCAATAAATTTTGGTTTTACTTCCCTCGAAGACTGTTGCGATCCCCTATACTTGTGGGTCATCAAGACTATTTTCTGACGCCGTTGCCGGGGAGCATAGCTTTATTTATTTACTCACTTGATCGTGATATTTTTTTCTGCAAGCCATTCATCATGGGCAAGACTCGTGATGGAAAAGTTCCTATATTACCATCCACTACAAGAAGAGGTACAACTCTGAACACCTCTGTCGCTCTTGATTCACCGTCTGTTATGAGTAAGCTTCTTACTCCTCCACATCCTACACGTACTGTTACTTCTTCTGAGTCTGAGAATGTTTCTGATACTTTTGATGATGCTTCTACTGTGCTTGATGATACTGGTTCTCTAGGTCCTTTCCTAGATGCTACTATTTCTAGATCCAAACAAATTAAAAATGCTGAAATTTCTGTTGAAAATATTGGTACACCTATTAATTCAACTGAGCTTATTGATGATCATGATGAAACCTATATTGAACTTAATGATGATTTTATTGAAGAAGCTCGTGCTACTACTGGTGCAAGTGCTCTTAAGAGTCTTCTTGCAAGACATGCTGTGAAATATAAATGTTCTCTTGATGCTAAGTTTGCCACATCTCCCATACACATTGTAGACAATGATTATGATTTCTCTTTAGATTTATCTTATATATCTATTGTTTAGATGGAAACTTTTTGTGGAACTGAAAGTAAAAGTGTTATGGAACACATGAATGAGCTTTCATCTTTGAGTAGTTTATTTTCCGATGATACTAAGTTGCGTACTTATTTTGTTACCAAGATCTTCCCTTTCTCATTGAAGGATGAAGCCAAAATTTGGTTTAACAATCTATCACCTGGATCTATTACTAATCCTATGGATTTGGTTAATTCTTTCTTTCAAAAAAAAAATCCTGCTAGTGCCCAACATGCTGTTGTGCAGGATATCTTTAACTTTGAGCAAATTGAAGGAGAAAAATTGCCTGAATCTTGGACAAGGTTTTGTTCTTTAATAAGAGCTAGCCCAGGATATCCATTACCTAAAAATGAGCTCCTAGATATATTTTATAATGGACTAACTGTTGAATCTAGGACATACCTGGATAGTTGTGCTGGTTGTGTTTTCAGGAAAAGAACTCCAAAAGAAGCTGAGGAATTAATGGCTAAAATAGCCAAAAATAATGATGATTGGAATATACCTGAGCCTACACCTACACCAGAGCCAACACCAATACCAACACCCAAGAAGAGTGGGATGATTGAATTAAATGATGAAGTGATGAAGGAATCCAAGAAATCTCTTAAAGAGAGGGGTATTAAATCTGAAGATGTGAAGAATTTACCTCCTATAGAATAATTATGTAAGCATATTCCTCATCCATCAGTAGTTGAGGTATAGTCTCTCCAATACTTTGATAATAGAGATATTCCTTACTCTAAATCACCTGATCAATGCTTAGATGAATTTTATAATTATGTTGTTAAGCAAGAAAACTTTAATAGGAGAGTGCAAAATCGCCTTATGGAAAACTCTAGAGCTATTGATAATTTGCATGGTATTATTGAAAGAACCTCTTATGATGTTAAAATGCTTGTTAAACATTTTCAAATGGTTCAAACTCAAATTGATCAACTTACTAAAGCGCAAAAAGACATGCTAGCTAATGCTGCTAGAGATAAACATATTTGTGGAATAATTACTAGAAGTGGTGTTTCTACTCAAGACCCCTTGTATCCTGAAGGACATCCTAAAAGAATTGAGCAAGATTCTCAACAACCTTAAAACAATAGTTTTCCTTCTAAGAAAAAGAAGAAGAGACATAAAAATGTTGTAGAATCTCCTGAACCTGCTAAAGATCCTAACAGTATATCTATTTCTGATGCTGAAACTGAAAGTGGTAATGATAAAACCGATGCTTCTGATAAAGAAGAACTTGTAGCTGAACTTAAAAAGCAAACTAAAAACTGCAAAGTATACTAAGGAGGATTTCATTGCTAATAAACATGGAAATGAAAGAGAGCCTTGGGTACAAAAAGCAATGCCTTTTCCTAACAAGAAACATAAATCAAAGGAGGAAAAACATTATAACAAGTTTTGCGAGTGGATGAAACCTCTGTTTTTTCAAATCCCTTTGACTGATGATATTAAATTGCCTCCTTATTATAAATATATGAAAGATATTGTCTCCAACAAAAGGAAGATTCCTAATGAGGAAATTTCCACTATGCTTGCTAATTACTCTTTCAAGGGAAAGGTTCCAAAGAAGCTTGGAGATCCTGGTATTCCTACTATCCCTTGTTCTATTAAAAATAATTATGTTAGAACTACTTTATGTGACTTGGGAGATGGAGTTAGTGTTATGACTTTCTCTCTTTATAAGAGACTCTCTCTTGAAAAATTGATACACACTGATATATCTTTTCAAATGGTTGATAAGTCTACTACTATTCCTGTTGGTATATGTGAGAATGTTCCTGTGCAAATTGCTACTAATTGTTTGATTTTAACTGACTTTGTTGTGTTGGAAATGCCTGAAGATGATAATATGTCTATTATTCTTGGGAGACCTTTTCTTAACACTGCAGGGGCTGCTATTGATTGCAATCAAGGAAAAGTAACTTTTACTGTTAATGATAAAGAGCATATTGTTTATTTTCCCGAGAAGATTGATAGAAGATATGGTTTAAATTCAATTGAAAATATTGAGAACATCAAGATTGGAGAATTTTATTGTCTTATTCCAATACCACCAAAAGAATATGAAATTATTATGATTGGGGCTATGTCTATCAAGGTTGAGGTAACACAATTATTTAGTGATTAGCAAAGTTTTGCTTCATATGAAAATTGTTCTGGTAACAAGACTTGATCACCCTTGTTAACAAAATGATTGTTAATAAAGAGGACAACATTTTCACTATGTTTTCACATTCCCCATTATGTTTTCACCATGTTTACTTCTGTTATCACATTGCTACTTAAGTACAATCATGTTTTCCATCATCCATATTCATGTTTTCATCATGATTACTGTGGTTATGCATGTTTTCACCACCCATACTTTTGTTTTCACCACCTTCACATTTGTTTTCCTTGGTTATTTTTCCATTGGAGTGTAATAGAACCTCTGTAGTTCTGGTTTTGGTTTTGTTTTCCACCTTTTCACTTTTGCTTTCTTGGTTTTATTAATTATTAAAATTCTGGAAATACCTCAAAAATAAAGTTTCTCAAAAAATTCCAGAAAAATTATAATAAAATTTTACGTAAAAATTAAGGCAGAGAGCCACCTGGGAGGCCCTAGGGGGACCCACCAGTCAGGCACACCATGGGGTGGCACGGCCTGCCCCTGGTGGCGCCAGCACATGGTGTGGGGCCCCCTGCCCCCCACTAACTCTCTCCCCTGACAAAGTACCCTCTCTCACCTCCCAAACTCAACACATTTCCTGGAACCCAAGTTCTTGTTGTTCTTCCTTGATATTTTTTGATCTCTTTGCTCAGCCCATAATTTGTGCTGAAATTTGGTGCATTTGCTCTCCGGTATGTGACTCCTTCGATTATCCAAGTAGAATTTTGTTTAGTGGAGTATTTCTTGAGTATTTTGGTACCATAGGTGACAACTTATGTGAGTTTGCATGCTTGATTTGAGTAGAAATAATGTAGTTTGATGCATGTTTAGCTCTCCTATAAGTCCCCATGGTAGTTTCCACCTTATAGTTGCTTGAAATCAATTTTTGTGATGATTGTTGAAAAATTTCAGAGATGGAGCACAATGTACATCAACTAAACCAGCATGAGTTGGAGTTGCATGAGTTCATGCTCGTGCACCATGAAGAAAGAGTGTTCCCATCGATTTATCCGTGTCAGGAATTCATGCGGATTACAGGAATTCTACAGGACTTCAATACCCTTGTGCATAATGCAGGCTTGGATCGTTTCATTGAGGATGAACCTATCCAACATGTGAAACTAACTTTGTCTGTGGTGCAGGATTTTCACTTTATATGGCCTTCAACAAAACCTATGGTCCACTATAAAATTTACAATAAAGTTGTAGACTTGCCTTTCAGTGATTTTTGTGCAGCTATCAAGGTACCAGAGTGGGGTTCATGTGAGAAGATAAGAGGGCATCCTAAACCACTGCTGGAATTATATGAGGAGATTTGCCAAGGTAGAAGCTTCACAGGGGAAAGTGGTAAAATACGAGAAATTCAACTCACTAGCATTCGATACTTATTTCATTTCTAAATGTGTGTTAGGTCGAAAAACTGCCAGCAAGCTATCTGTTTATGATTTGGCGTTTATTTTAGCTGTCTTAAGACGTGATAGGTCTTATAACTTTGGTGCTTTAATTGCTTACCGTCTCTCGCTTAACCGTGAGAAGGGCGTAATTTGTGGAGGTCTTATTGCCTCACGCTTGCTAGCTTTGCATGGTTTGGAGCCACACCCTCTAGACCTGCATTTTCCTTTAGAGAGGCTGAACCTTGTTTCCATGGTTCAAGATAAGTTTCTTTCTACCCATGCTCACTTGCGCAATTTATCTTTTGAAATAACTTTCTCCAAACAATCCAGGTGGAGAGTAACTAAAACTGTTAGAAAAGTACTTTTGCCTGCACCTCTTTTGTTCAATCTTAATGACAGGCAAGGATGGATGCTTTCTGAGAGTGAGCTCGATACATACATTGAGCACCACCCCCAGAAAGGGGAGGATGCCGGAGAGGGGCGACAATAGTGAATTCGTCCAGCCCTTCGACACCACGGGGATCCTGTACCAGCACTCCGGTTATGACTATGCGCCCGCTGCTTCATCTTCTTCTTGGGCGCCCGAGTACGACCATGCAAGGGACGACTCACCACAGTAGGGATATTTCCCGCGTCGTGATTGATCTCCACTATGTCCAAAAGCCTAAGCTTGGGGGGAGGTATACCAACATCACACTCTTCTTTATATCATGTTCGGTCGGTTCTTTGTATATCCATATTTTTGTTTCTTTCGTTTGTTTTTGTTTTCTTTCGCTTCTTTTGTTTCTCTTTGTTTTTATTGTTTTTTTCTTGTTTTCCAAAACACAAAAAGACCAAAAAAAATATTTCTGTTGTTTCTCTTTATTTGCTTCTTTAGTTTCTTTAGTTGGTTTGTTTTCTTTTCTCGTTTTGGTTTAGTATTCAAAAATCCAAAAATATTTTGCTTTGTTTGCTAGCTTATTCCTGCTCTTGTTTTAATTCAAAAACCCAAAAATATTTGTTGTTCTTCTTTGGTTTTGTAAAGTTTGTTGCAGAGTTCACCGAACTTCCGTGTCTCCATTGGAGCTTGATTATCATTCTATATTATTCAATCCACAAGTGAAGAGCAGTAATGAGGATTTACGACAATCCGAGTTGTGGTGAGAGGCTGGTATGAACTCTATTTGTTTTATTTTTGTACATATACTCATCGTGTGAACATGCTTAGTACGTTCATGTAAGGTGTATGTTATTTAATTGATGCTTAGTAGTTTGTGATCTCACGTGTTAGTTCCAACTTATTAATATAACATAGCATGTCGTACGAATGTTTGCTTGCATTGTTTTATTCATAGAAGGGTATGACATTGTGGTATCTCCCTCTGATTGTTTCGCTTGAATTGACTTGGCACATGCTCATGCATGCTATGAATGAAAACAAAAAGTCACTTAAGCCTCGATGATTTATTTTTCCTTAGAGTATTTGTATCATTTTTATGCCCTTGTTAATTTTTTTTGTCGCAAGCATGATTATGACATTTGTTGCTCTCCTGATTGTCGCTCCCCGTCTATTGCTAGCCTTCACCTGTACTAAGTACGAGCTCTACTCGTGCATCCAACTCCTGAAAACCAAAGTTTGCAAAATGTGTCCACCATACCTACCTATATATGTGGTATTTAACCGCCACTCCAAGTAAATTTCTCGTGTGCTACCTTTAAAACCTTCGAAAAATTATTCCTGTTTTGTGCCCCTGTTTTAGCTCATGAGAACGTAAATAGAGAATCTTTATCTCACTTGTTGATTGGATTTCACACCCTGGACTAGTGGCTTCATCCGCTTATCCAATGATAGAAGAGCCGACAGCGGGGTGCCCAACCCCAAATTAATACAACAAATTCTCTTCACTCTTTTTGCCCCTGATTTATCAGTCAAAGCATAATTGTGTAAACAAAAGAGAAAGAGGGATGACCTTCTACCCAGATGCGTCCTTCTATGGGAGCCACTCTTGTGAAGTCTAGTTGGCTTGTGACGTACTGTATTGTTTGTTTACCATTCGTTGACATAAGCATACACCTCTCTTAAAAATGTTTTCAATACCTCTGTTTAATAAAATAAAAAGCTCTAGCACATGAGTTAATCCCTGCTTCCCTCTGTGAAGAGCCTTTCTTTTATTTTTATGTTGAGTCTTCACCTTCTCTCTTTATGCACTTTCTTGAGAGCATGGCAGTCATTCTTAGTGTAATGTGCTTGTCCTAAAACACGGTTGATAGTGGTATAACTTTGATGCTTGTATCTTTGATATCTTTATTTCTAGTCTTCATTTGAATTTCAGAGGTGCCCTGGCATTTATGTTTTGCTCCACTATTAAGGGCAAGCGAGTACACTTTATCATACCCTATTATGAGCATTGTAATCTTGCAGATTGATATACTTCATGTTTTCTATTATTAGTTTTTTGGCATCTTTTCATGGTTTGCATAACTGTTGGGTGACTTTTATTTTACATACATCTTATTATGAATTGCCTCAACACTTGATCATGTAGTGATTATATTTGCATCATATGAAACAAATGTGTTTGTAGAAGTCTTTTATCGCACTCAGTTTGAATTGCTTGAGGACAAGCAATAAGCTAAGCTTGGGGGAGTTGATACGTCCAAAACGTATCTCCTTTTCCGAACACTTTTCTGATTGTTTTCTTCTAAACTTGTGAGTTTTGGATACCACTAACACGGACTAACGCTGTTTTCAGCAGAATTACTCTGGTGTCTTGTTTTTGTGCAGAAAAATCAACTTTCGGGAAAATGCCCAGAAATGATCTCATTGGTCCTAAAACACCAGAAGACCCCTGGGAGCCAGAAGGGGGCCAGGAGAGGGGTAGGAGGGGGCCACACCACCCCCTGGCGCACCCCCTTGGCCGCGCCGTGAGGTGGTGTGGGCCACTCCCACACCCCCTCGGACTCCCCTTTCGACTACATATGCTCCGTAACCTAAAAACCGAGGGGGTCGTCATATTCCACAGAAACACAACAGAGCGCCGCCGCCACCTCGAAACTCGATTCGGGGATCAAAAGTTCCTGTTCTCGGCGCCCTGCCGGGACGGGGATTCGAAGGAGATCATTGCCATCTACACCGCCACCTCTTCTCCATCAACCATCCATGATTCCCCTGTCCATGTGTGAGTAAACACCGCTGTAGGCTGAGAGGGATGGAAGGGATTCGATGAGATCGGTCACATAATAATGCCAGATTGTTAGGGCATAGGGCCTAGTATCCATTGTTAGTGTTTTCTACCGTTGTTGCAACTTGTTATGCTTAATGCTTGTCACTAGATACCGAGTGCCATTATCTCGGATCTGAACATGTTATTGTTTCATGATTATAATTATGTTTCTTGATCATATCTGCAAGTTGTTTACACATGTCATTGTCCGGAACCCGAGGCCCCAAAGTGATAGAAATTGGGACAACCGTAGGGGATGGTTGTGATGCGAGGATCACGTGTGTTCATAGAGTGTTAATGCTTTGCTCCGGTGCTTTATTAAAAGGAGCACCTTAATTACCAGTAGTTTCCCTAGAGGCCCCGCTGCCACGGGCTGGACAAAAGATGTTGTACAAGTTTCTCATTGCGAGCACGTATGACTATATTGGAACATATGCCTATGGTTTGCCTACATGTTTGATGCTTTATATTATCTGCAATGCCCGTGTTAGATTATTACATGACCTATGTTATCCATGCAACGCCCGTCAATCCATTCCCTCTATGCCTACGGTACTTCCCATACTGCTGTTTTCCGTAATTGCTACTGCTGTTACTATTTTACTACTGTTGTTATTTTATTTCTACTGCTGCTATAATACTGTTACCACTGATAAACTGTTGCGAGCAAGTCTACTTTCAGGTGCAGCTGAATTGACAACTCATTTGTTAAGGCTAATAAATATTCTTTGGATCCCCTTGTGTCGAATCAATAAATTTGGGTTTTACTTCCCTCGAAGACTGTTGCGATTCCCTATACTTGTGGGTCATCAACCGCCATGGAAGTTTTTCTCACGGTAACGTTTACGGTACTAGGGCGGTAGTGGCCTAGTACTATCGCCAGCCATTTCAATTTTATATCGATTTTATGGCCAGCGGTAGTACTGGTGGCTCTACCGGTAGTACTGCTAGTAGAAGCGCAGTGGTACTGTTGCAGTTGTACCGCCTGCTTCCAGTTGCTGGTACGTCCCAGTATCGCTTATGTTACCAGCGAGCAGTAGTACCGCTGCCCCCAGTGGTAGTACCGCCAGGCGTAAAAAGGGTCAAATGACTAGTTGAGAGGAGGGGGTATAAATACCCCATACCCTTCTTCCCCAAGGGGTAGCTCGTGAAGCATTCAAGTCCATCATGTATTGAGCCTCCAAAAGTTAGATTTCTCCCAATCCCTCCACCCAAACTTATTGATACTTGGAGGGTTGAAGGAGAAGGCCCCGATCTATATATTCACCGACCGAATTTCATTTGCCCCCTCATTTGCTAGAGGGGATCTAGTCTAGGGTTTCCTCTTGTGGAAAACCTAGACCTCATTGATACTTGTGGTGATTCTTGGGAGCCCCCAATTCGGTTGTGGGTGTGTGCCTCAAGATTGTTGTAAAGGACTCGATTCCCGCCTAAAAGGGGATCAAAAGTGGAAGGTGAACCAAGCCTTTGTGGTGTTGTTCATCGGAGAATAGGGTGAGGCCTCTATCGCGTGGAGTAGGCCTTTGTGGAAATCTCACACCCCTCCAACAAGACGCACTCCCCTAAAAAAGGAGGAACTCATGATTACATCCTTGTTTCCGCGTGCTTCCTCTATCGGTTATCTCGTTCCCTCTCCTTTACTACTTGTTTGTATCTTGTATCTTGTTGTTGTTGTTGTTGTTGTTGTTATCATATAGGAAAATTCTCCGTAGTTGCATATCTAGAGAATTTACCTTTGTGTCAAGCCTTAATTTGAAGGAAAATTAAAATTGGGCGTAGCACCTATTCACCCTCCTCCTCTAGGTGCCCATACTATACGTTCAATTGGTATCAGATCCTCGACTCTTTTATTGGGCTTAACCGCCTAAGAGTTTTAGTATGGCGACCGAAGGGGAAGCCGCCGCGTTCGTGGCTAGTGTCACTATGGATGTCAAAATGAATGAATTGCAATAAATGTTATTGCAACTCATGAAAGCCAAGGGCCTGAAATCCTCATCAGCTATCCCTCCGTAAGAAATTCCGAAGAACAAGGAAGATGAGGAGGAGGATGGTAGACAATCTAAAAGTGAATCCCACTCTAAGAACAAAACTTCTAAGGGATCGGATGATAAGGGCAATTACCACAATGTCGAGGACGATACTCCCTCGATCCTCCCGTCCCACATCCTCATATTAACCCAAGAGGTGAACCTCCTAAAATTGATGCACATCCTTTTGATCATTGGCAATATCTTATGAAAACTCACTTGAACTCTTCTTGTATTGAGCTATGGAGGGTCACTCAAGATGGATACAAGCCTAACGACCCCAAGAACTTGAAAAGAAGAGAAGTGGTAGATTGCCAACTCAACTACACCGCCTTATCTATCATTCAACAAGCCATGGGCCCAATACACATGCCTAATCTTCAACAATATTCCACCGCCAAGGAAACTTGGGATGCTCTTGTCACCATGTTTGTGGGCAATGAGAGCATGCAAAGGAATATGTATGATACCTTGTTCAATGAGGTTGAGGGATTCTATATGCTCGATGGTGAGATCCATGAGGATATGTACCGAAGACTCAAGACCCTAGCTACTTCCTTTAGTGCTCTTGGCGCTAAATAAGTTTATGATGCTTGTATCAAGAGGAAGTACATCAATTCCCTCTTTCCATTTGAGCCAGTGGATGTGAAGATCCTTTAAGGGAAGCACAACTTTGCTAAAATGACCTCAACGGAGGTGATGCAAGAGATGGCCTCCTTCAAGGTGCAATCAAAGATAGCCCATGACACACGTGCTCGTGCTATTGGGATGCACAAAGGAGTCTCCATTGATTTGAAGGCCAAGGTGGTGAGCAATACGATGGATCAACATGAAGAGATTGCCTTGGAGGAACATTTGTCCCCGCTCAAAGATCAAGAATATGATCCCGTGCTAAAGGATTGCATTGCTCTTGCGGAGAAAAAGTTTTGGAAGAATCCTCCCAAGGCCAAGGCATATGTTGAGGAGAAGACCAAGTCTAGATATGGAAAAGAAGGGACTAAAAAAGTGATAGCTTGTTTCAATTGTCAAGACAAGTATCACTTTGTTGCTGAATTCCCTTCGAGAATAGGGAACACCATGGAGGAAATATAGTCCTCAAGGATAAGTCAAAGGTTCCCAACAAGAAACCTCAATTCAAGAAGAAGCCTTTCAACAAGAAGCCATCATCTATATATGTGTTTGTGTCTCAAGAAGAGTATGACACTGGCGATGATGACGAAGAAGAAACCACGAGTGAAGTGGCCGCTATTGCTATTGCTATTGCATCTTCATCATCTTCATCTCTCTTTGAATCCCCCAATGAGAATCTTCCTGAACCCTCCTCTAAGTGCTTCATGGCTAAGGCCACGAAGGTATCATTTCCTTCTTCCGCTAAAATTGCTAGTTCTAGTGTTGAAGATGAAATTGCCTCCTTTAACATGTATGTGATTAACTTGCAAGGGGGAACAAAAAGTATTTCACCCTTCTCATGAGTCAATTGGGAGAGGCCCAAAGATGCTCTGGAGAAGAAATGTGAAACCGAGAGTAATGATTGCTTCGAGAAGGGTTCCCTCTCTAATGCTCTTGAGGAGGAACATGAGCTTCGAGTATCTCTTGAGGAGAGACTTGAATCTATTGAAGAGTCACATAATGAGTCAATTTCTAAGATCACTAAAGAACGTGACCATTCTATTGATAATTACAAGAGAACTAAAAAAATAAGAAGGTTGAGCTTGGTGTTGGTCATGAAAAACTAACCGAGGAGCTAGAGAAGCTCACCGAGGCTCACAAGGCTTTGGAGAATGAACTCTCTACCCTCAACATGTCTCGTGAACAACTTAAAACTCAACTTGATCAATTTAATATTGCTAGTACTTATACTTCTTCTTGTGATCATGCAAATATTATTGAGGAGAATGCTAGGTTGAAGGAAGAGCTAGCAAGAATCAAGGCAAGGGCCCTAGTGTCGAGAAGGTTGTGGCTTCTAAGTCACAAGTGGTTTCCAAGCCACAAGTGGTTGCTCCTAGACCACAAGTTGGAAAGCAAGGTCTTGGCTATGTATCCAAGAGTAAGAACAACAATAGAAGAACAAGAACAAGGCCAAGCCCGCACAAGCAAAGAAGAATCTTGGTGCTAGTGGTATTGTCATTAGGGACACCACTACTCGTAGCAACTCCGCGGGAACTAAAAATCCTCACCATTTCCTATCTGTTGATTATTATGGTATTGTGCAAGCTAAATATGTTGGTCCTATTAAGGGTTACATTGATTACTCTATTTGGGTTCCAAAGACCCTTGTTGCTAACATGAGAGGACCCTCCTCGGGTCCTAACTCAAGTCAATGATTCCTTGTAGAGATATTCTTCCGATGGTGCAAAATGGATACTTGATAGTGGGTGTACAAGTCATATGACCGGAAGCAAAGAAATTGTGACGGAGTTGAAGCCAAATCTAAATCAAGCAACCACACTTATGGAGATAAGTACAAGTGTGAGGTAACCGTGTTTGGCAAGGTGGTTGTTGCTCCTAATATCACCCTTGAAAATGACATGCTTGTCGAATCCCTTGGTTTCAATTTGATTTCAGTTCGTGCTTTAGGGAAGATGGGTTTCTCCGTATTCTTTGATCCTGACAAGGTGATCATCTTGTGGAGAAAGTATCTGGATGTTTCTTACATTGGTCATGTCGAAAATGAGTTGTATGTGGTGCACTTTTCAGAGTCCACCAACTCTCAAACGATGTGTCTCTTTGGTAAGGCCGGCGTGGGGTGCTTGTGGCATTCCCGCCTATCCCATGTCAACATGAGAACTTTGCAAAGTCTCCACAAGAGTGGTCTCATCCTCTGACTTAAAGAAAATGTTTCCTTTGCCAAAGATCATGTGTGTAGGGCTTGTGTTGAAGGAAAAATGCACGACATCAACCATAAATCCAAGACTATCATTTCATCAAAGAGTATATTGGAGCTTCTCCATGTTGATCTCTTTGGTGCCGTGCGCGAGGCATGTCTTGGAGGCAAGAAGTATTGCTTGGTGATAGTGGAAGAATATTTAAGATACACTTGGGTATATTTCTTCAAGTAAAAGAGTGATACCCAACAAACCGTCATCGACTTCTCCAATCAAGTGCAATGTCAACAGAATCTTCCTATCTTGGCCATTCGGAGTGATAATGGCTCCGAGTTCAAGAACTACACCCTTAATGAGTTCCTTAGTGAAGAGGGTATTCATCATCAATATTTCGCTGCATATACCCCTCAACAAAATGGTGTACCGAGAGGAAGAACCATACTTTATTGGATATGGCTAGCACCATGTTAGCGGAGTTTAACTCTCCATAATATCTTTGGGCCGAAGCTATCTCCATCGCTTTCCATTCGTCAAACCGGCTCTACATTCGCAAGGGCTTAGTGAAGACTCCATATGAAATTCTCACCGGAACAAAACTAGCATCTCCTACTTCCGCATCTTCGATTTTAAGTGTTTCTATTTGATCAAGGAGGGTGTTTGTTTTTCTAAATTCCAAGATAAAACCATTGAGGGTACATTTGTTGGTTATGGTGCCGAATCCCACACTTATAGAGTCTGTGACAAGGCCTCACGAATTGTCATTGAGTGTTGTAGTGTGGTTTTCGAAGAAAATGATGGCTCCCAAGTTGGGCAATTTCGTGTTTCCGATGTAGATGTTGAAACGCCTTAAGAATCCATAGGAAGGATGGGTGTGGGATTCTACCGCCCCATCGAGGGACACCTTGTGGCGACTAGAGAAGAACTATGCTCTACTCAGGTGGAGCCCTCGTCTACATTGGAAGATCAAGCCCAAGGAGGAAGTGTTGCACTAACCCAAGAACAAGTTCAAGACCCTCCCATTCTTGACCAAGTTGCTATGCAAGAACCAATCATTTCTACTTCTCAAGCTAGCCAAGGTGAAGGCCAAGATCAACCTTCCTCGTCTCAAGTTGATGCAAGTCATGATGATGATGATATTGATGATCAAGGCCAACATTACGGTCAAGACGGGGACCCAAATGATAAATATGATCAAGTGATTCCTCCTTGCAATAATGAGGAGATCAAAGTCTGTTGTGCTAGAAGGATAAGAAAAGCCTTGAAGCGTATTGATGCATCTGATAACATGGTGTTGGAAGATGTTCAAAACAATAGATACACAAGAGCTCAATTGGCAAGCTTTAGTGAGAATCCAGCTCACATATCCATGGTGGAACCAAAGAAAGTGTTTGAAACTCTTGAAGATTAGGATTGGGTGCAAGCTATGCATGATGAGCTCAATAACTTTGAGCGCAATAAAGTTTTGGAAGCTACTCCCTCCGTTCATAAATAGATGACTTCCATTTTTCACATTTAAATGTACATAGACACTAAAACATGTCTACATACATCCAATTTTTAACAAATAGAAGTCATCTATTTGTGAACGGAAGTAGTAGTTGAGAAGCCTAAAGATTGCCACAATGTTATTGGCACCAAGTGGATATTCAAGAACAAGCAAGATGAGCATGGTATTGTTGTTAGGAACAAGGAAAGATTGATGGCTCAAGACTACACTCAAGTGGAAGGCATTGACTTTTATGAAACTTAAGCTCTCTTGGCATGTCTTGAGTCCATCCGTATCGTCTATGCTTCTTCTTACAACTTTAAATTCCAACAAATGGATGTCAAGAGTTCCTTTCTTAATGGTCCATTGAAAGAGGAGGTATATGTTAAGCAACCTATGGGTTTCGAGAACCCAAACTTCCCTAACCATGTCTAGAAGCTCTCTAAGGCACACTATGGACTTAAACAAGCTCCACGTGCGTGGTATGCGCACCTTAGAGAGTTTTTGCAAGACCGTGGGTTTGAAGTGGGGCAAATTGATCCCACCCTTTTCACAAAGAGGGTAAAGGGAGAGATTTTTATATGCCAACTCTACGTGGATGGCATTATCTTTGTCTCAACTAACAAAGCGTTCAATGATGAGTTCTCAAAGCTTATGACTGACAAGTTTGATATGTCTATGATGGGAGAGCTCAAATTTTTCCTTGGCTTTGAGATCAAGCAATTGTCTCGTGGGACTTTCATTTCTCAAGCCAAGTATACCCAAGACATGCTCAAGAGTTTTAACTTCCAAGGTGCAAAATAGAAGCCATCCCCTATGCAAGTCAAATGCCACCTCTAGCGCAATCCGGATGGTAAAGATGTGGACCAAAAGTTGTATCGTTCTATGATTGGTTCTTTGCATTATCTTTGTGCATCTAGGACCAATATTGTGTTGAGTGTAGGTGTGTGTGCAAGGTATCAAGCGGCTCCTAAGAAAAGTCACTTAGTGGCGGTCCATAGAATCTTTCGGTATTTGGTTCATACCTCAAGGTTTGGTTTGTGGTACCCAAAGGGGGCACAATTTTCTATCAAGGGCTACATAGACACGGATTGGGCCGGTGATCAAGATGATATGCAGTCTACTTCTGGGGCATTCCAATTTCTTGGTAGGTCTTTGGTGAGTTGGTCTTCCAAGAAGCAAAATTGTATATCTCTCTCCGCCACCGAAGCCGAGTATGTGGCGGCCGCTAGTGCTTGTACCCAATTATTATGGATGAGGCAAACCCTCAAAGAGTATGATGTTCACTTGGATAAGTTGCCACTCTTGTGTGACAATGAGAGTGCCATCAAGATTGCCTACAACCCCGTGCAACACACAAGGACGAAGAATATTGAGATTCGTCTTCATTTCATTCAGGATCATGTGACAAGAGGTGATATTGAGCTACCTTATGTACCAACCAAGGATAATCTCTCAGGCATTTTCACGAAGCCTTTAGATGATGCAAGATTCATGTATTTGAGGAATGAGCTAAATATCATCGATTCAAGGAGTTTGACTTGAGGATCTTCCACACACCCCTATAGTTGACTATGTGTTTGGGTTTAGGTGCATGCATGGAAATAGGGGGAGTGTTATCCTAACACATTGGTTTCTCCCCCCATTATTCCCAAAGAAAAAATTCGTTGTTATCCCTCTATTTCTAATGTTGAATTGTGAGCTAAAATGTTGACTATTGGCAATGCACCCAAGATATATCTTCGCGGTGTCATACCATGGTCTCTTACATGGTGTCTTAGGCCACCAACCTCTTCCGAGGAAGAGTTGGATCTTAGTTCGTTTTATTTGTGTTTGTTTCCATTTTCTTTGTGTTGTGGTGCTTAGGAAACACACTCTCACTTGGCTTTAGTTGGTTGTTTTTCTTTGCAAGTTTGAGTGTGTAGTACCTTCCCAATTTGAGCTCTTATCCCAAGCCCCATGTTTCCTCCCTCAAACATTTTCTAGTCTAACAATTTAATATTTTGATCTCTCGTCGGAAAGAAGGAGCCCGGCTAGCGGTACTACCGCCAGCTGCAACGATACTACTGGGAGCAACCAACGGTACTGACGCCGTTAGAGTTCGTGCCTAGCACGAACTCCAGCAGCGGTACTACCTCGCGGTACCGGTACTCCTAGGTGGGCGGTACTACCGCTGGGCATAGCAGTACTACCGTTGCGGTCAAAATCCGTGGGGTTAAAACGGCTCTGGGAGAGGGAGTTACCCCCATCATCTCCCCTCTCCCTCACCCGCACCCCATATCATGATTTCTCCGCCACTTCTCCTTCCGTCCGCTGGGGAAGGATCTCTCTGGCCATCGAGTTCTCCTCTCACACCGGGGAAAGTACGGGGATCACCTCCAACCTGTTCTCCATGATGATGAGCTCTGGAGCAGGTGCAGGTAGTTCCAAGGGAGGAGGTCGTAAGCGTTCGGCTAAGAGGTCTCGCAAGAATACCAAGAAAGATGAGACCCTGGAAGTGATGCCTCAAGGCAATTTGACTCGTAGGCAGAGGTCTGTTCTGACGAAATCTCAGGTGGCTAGGGACAAGTCTATCTCACTCATGCCATATGAGCAATTCCGTAAAGAGAGGAGGACCAATCCGTACACCAAGCCAAGGGATCCTAGAGCAAATGAGTGCTTCTGGACTCGCCTCGAGGAGCGCATCTTCTATGAGGAGTATCCACTGAACAAGAACAAGGTCATGCCTCAATTCTCTATCAATGTAGCCTACATGAGATCCAAGTTGGAATACTTTGGAGATGCTCTTGATATTTGTGAGGATTTTGGTCTTCTGGACTTCACTGAGATCAATGAAGACTATGATGAGAATCTAGTGGGCCAATTCTATGCCACTTTGTACTTCCACACTGATGAGAGGAGGATCACATGGATGACCAAGGACCAGAAGTTCACTGCTACTTGGGTGGAGTTTGTTGTTTTGCTGGGTCTCCAGGACTTTGGGGGAAATTCCTGATGCTTCCTTCTCCACCACCTTCTTCCGGGTTCCTTACCCGGAGAAGTCCATGCCTCCTCAAGATATGTATGATCTTTATATCTCTGGACGTGTTATGGTTGGATTCTCTAAGAACCTGCTGCCTGTGCATGACATCTTGCACCGGATCTTTCGGAACACTCTTGCTCCTCGTGTTGGAAACTTTTATCAGATCCATGGCTCTCTTACTGGTCTGATGATCTATACTCATAAGCACCATGGTGATGGTCTGAGGATTGACATCATGTATATCATTTGGAATGAGATGTACAACTCTGTGATGAAGAGAAGGGTCTCGGTGTTTGCGGCTTTGGTGTTCAGGCTTATTGCTACCACTTGGCGCCGTGCTCAGCTTCCCTCTGCTCTCTTGGACAATGACCAAGAGCTCACTACTCACAGCGTCAAGGAGCTTTGTGTCAAGAAGAACTTGCCTCCTCTGCTTAGTGCTGATGATCTTGGTAAAGACACTGATGGTACTAGTGACTCAGACTTTGAGATGGTGGGAAGGGCCCAGAAACAGAGACTTCGCAAGTGGATGTCCAAGACTCTGAAGAAGGTTTTATGTCGTCAGGTTGACATGGATAACAAGACTTACCTTGATCATGTTCGTAGCAAGAAGGAGCGTCAGCCGACACGTGACAGATTTGGACATCTTGGTGTGCCCGTTGTCCATGGGTCCGAGGACAAGATTACTGGTTCCAAGGAGTGGAAGTCTAAGCAAGGTGGCTCTTGGGTGGATCCTGATCTTCTTGATGATGCTACCACTCCCCATGAGCCATGGACTCGTGGTGACACTGATGATGATGCTGAAGACATCAACTCTGAGTATGAGCGCAATCTAGGAAGCCCTACACGTGCCCCTAGCCCGAGGGAGTGACCTCCATGGACGTTAGCATCACCTCTTCTCTTTTTGGTACCTTGATGCCAGAGAGTTCTATTTAGGCTCATTTGTTATTTGCTTGGGTGCTTGTGCCAAACTTTCGTGTTATTCTCGGTGCTCTTTGTGGTGAACCTTATCTCGTTGTGATCTTGTGTTTGGATCTTATCGTTTTATTTCTATCACTTAAGTTCGTGGCAAGTTTTTGTTATTGTTATACCTCTTATCTTGCTAGGCTTCTAAAAAATAGGGGGAACTCAAGTTATTAAAATGGAATAAAAAGTTTGCCTCAAAATAAAAGATTCATGAATTTTCAAATTTCCTTAAAAGAATTGCTCCGCCTAAATTTTACGAAATCTCTTAGTGGTGTTGTCATCAATCTCCAAAAAGAGGGACATTAAAAGTGCATTTATGCATTTGATCTCTTTTATGTTTTGGAGTTGATAACAACACCATTAAGTATCTAATTGTGCATCTATTAATTTCAGGGAACATCAGTTTGAGGAAAAAAGGAAGAGTGCGGAAAGCCAAAGCCAACGAAGTTGACATAGTCCAGCGGTAGTACCGCGGGTAGTACCGCTAGAAGTACCTCCAAAGTGATTTTGGCTACTACATCCAACGGTACTGGTCCAGTAGTAACGCTGGTACTTAGTCTCGTTCGGAGCAACACTCCCCACGGCGGTAGTACCGCTACCATCAGCGGTAGTACTGTTCCTTCCAGGAAGCGGTAGTACCGTTGGTAGTACCGGTCGAAGTACTGCCAGGGAAGTTTTGCTCACAGTAACATTTACGGTACTAGGGCGGTAGTGGCCTAGTACTACCGCCAGCCATTTTGATTTTATATCGAGTTTATGGCCAGCGATAGTACTGGTGGCTCTACCGGTAGTACCGCTACTGGAAGCGCATCGGTACTGCAGTGGTTGTACCGCCTGCTTCCAGCTACTGGTACGTCCCAGTATCGCTTACATTACCAGCAAGCAGTAGTACCTCTGGCCCCAGCGATAGTACCGCCAGGCATAAAAAGGGTTAAACGTCTAGTTGAGAGGAGGGGGTATATCCCCTTCTTCCCCAAGGGGTAGCTCATGAACCATTCAAGTCCAGCATTTATTGAGCCTCCAAAAGCTAGATTTCTCCTAACCCCTCCACCCAAACTTGTTGATACTTGGAGGACTGAAGCAGAAGGCCCCGATCTACATCTTCACCAACCGGATTTCATTTCCCCCCTCATTTGCTAGAGGGGATCTAGTCTAGGGTTTCCTCTTGTGGAAAACCTAGACCTCATTGATACTTGTGGTGATTCTGGGAGATTCTTGGGAGCCCCCAATTTGGTTGTGGGTGTGTGCCTCAAGCTTGTTGTAGAGGACTCGATTCCCTCCTAAAAGGGGATCAATAGTGGAAGGTGAACTAGGCCTTTGTGGAATTGTTCATCGGAGAATAGGATGAGGCCTTTGTGGCGTTGAGTAGGCCTTTGTGGCGAGCTCACACCCCTCCAACGAGACGTACTCCCTTAAAAGGAGGAACTTGGGATTACATCCTTGTATCCGCGTGCTTCCTCTATCGGTTACCTCGTTCCCTCTCCTTTACTACTTGTTTGTATATTTTTGTTGTTGTCATATAGGTAAATTCACCGTAGTTGCATATCTAGAGAATTTACCTTTGTGTCAAGCCTTAATTTGAAGAAAAATTAAAATTAGTCGTAGCACCTATTCACCCCCCCCTAGGTGCCCATACTATACGTTTAGCCGCTCGCAAGAATGGACACTGTCCTTTACTGGCTTGGAAGGCGGATCCAGCCCCTTTCCATCCGCGTCGATCGTCTTCTCTACGAGTACAATGGCCTGAAAGACGCCATGAAGGTGACTTCGACAGCAATGTCGGAAAAAGTCCTTCGGAAGCTCGTAAATCATTTGGTGGCTACCCATGACCAGTACATGGAAAGCCTACAAATGTTTCACTCGGAGAATCCTTCTCCCAAGGTAATACATGCTTTTCTGCCTTTGGAAAGGATTTCATATTCTTGCCTTTACGAATGTATACTAATAACTTATTTGCGTTTTTGCAGCTTGAAACTCTCACAAAGGATCAAATTTTTTTTGCAGCAGAGGAGGAAACATTGAAATCCCGCTTTAGTGGAAGGAAGCGCAAGAAAATTGCTACTTCCACCGAAGTTATTGATCTTGACGGTGTTGCCATCGCAACTTTCAGATACTTTGCCTCTTTATGCTTTCCTTCTTTCCTGCAAAAACTTCTATATCCATGGTTTTTATTCCGTCTTTCTTCCTTTGTAGTCTCTCTCCAGCTCCACTGAAGGGGAAAGGACGGAAGAGGCAAAAGGTACTCTCTCGCCACGGGAAGCCTTCCCCGGCCGTCGCCCCGGATACCCCAATGGCGGATGCTTTAAAAAACCATTCCGCCCCTATAAAAGAGTCAGAATTCCCCCTCCCTAGTCAATCCTACTAGCCCGATGCATCCACGCCGGATGCGCTAGAAAGGGTGGCGCAACATGAGGAAGGAGGGCCATCCGTCATTAGGATTGACGAAGAAATTCACTCTTATACCAGAAGTTTAAGGTAAAGCAAGAATCATGCTTTGACGAGAATGGCTTCATGCACACATGGGACAAAAATCAATTTGTCAGAGCCCCCTTGATCCGTCCTTGGCCACAAGGCGGCTTAATCATTCGGAATAATTACGCTTTCTCGCCTCGGCATGTCATTCAAGACATAATTCATCATATGGGGATCTCCTTCTTTGAGCATTCCAAGGAGTTCACCGAGATGTTTTCTGGGCTTTAAAAGATGAGCTAGGTATGCTTCCAGCCCCCAAGTATTAAGACGAAAGTATTCTTTTTCGTATTAACAATTTTAGGATTTCATGTTCATCTTTTGGTTTTAACCAACTTTTCTTTCCTTATGCTTTTAGCAAACTGCCAAGACCATCAATATGAAATTTCTCAACAAACTCACTTTGAAGAATAAGGAGGTGAAATCCCTCCTTGCTTTCACTGAAGCGAATGAGTCCGAGATTGCTGAACTGCAGAACCAATTCAAGGAGAATGCCTATAAGCATACTTATCAGTTCCTTGTTTTGCTTTTTTATCTTGTGAGCTTTTCTTTTGAATACTTTCACGTTAATGTTTTCTTCTTCTTCCATTTCAGCCTTACTTGTTGAAGCTAGGCAAGCAGCTGTGGATGCTGGCGATGCTCATCAGCTCCATTTTCAAAATTTGGAACTTAACAAAATCAGTGTGAAGATTCAAAAAGAGTTGGACAAAAGACGGAAAGCGCTCGCTCTTTCCGAGTCTCAGCTTAAGGCCCAAGGCGAGAAAGACAACACCACCATTAAAGATCTGAAAGCTTCTCTCCATCTTCGCCTTGAGGAAGTGGCCGATATTGATAAGCACATTCTTGGTAAGTTTTTTTTTAGCTTTTACCAGTTTTTTCATTCAGTTTCAAAGTGCATAATTTTCTTCTGAACGTTTTCTTATATATGTCTTTCTGTATTTTGCAGCAGAAGGCGATTCTTCTTCTCGGTTCGATCGCATCCGAGCTTTCGGAGTTTTCTTCAAGGATATAAATAAAGCCGAAAGGAAACTTGTCAGCAAGTGCCTTCCGGACAAAAAAGACGAACACTCCGACATTGGGAAGCTTTCGGTGACATTCACCAAAGTCATCGCCAACGCGAGTCTTTGGTGAAATCTGCCGCCTTCGGTGGAGTGCACATGGCCTTAGGGCTCATGAAAATGCATTACCCCACCGCCAAGACATGGCGCGTCGCCACCGACACTCCTCAAGGTTACACTAAGGCGCAAAGGGAGGAAATTTTTGACTCCATCAAAGCGCACGCCTCTGATATGTCTCAAACATATCTATAATTTCTTATGCTCCATGTTGTTTTCATGCCATATGCTACATGTTTTCTATACACTTTATGTCATTTTTATGGATTTCCTAAAACTAACCTATTAACAAGATGCCACGGAGCCAGATCCTGTTTTCTGCCCATTTTGGCTTCAGAAAGGTTTTTCTGGAAATATTCTCGGAATTGGACGAAAAAAAATCCCAGGGTCTTAGAAATCTGTCACGTACACGGAGTCTGGAGGGGACCCGGAGGGGGGGCCTGGAGCCACCCCACCATAGGGTGTGTGGCCCCCTGGCCACCCACCGACATCGCCCTTTCGCCTATTTAAGCTCCTCCTCGGGTTAACCCTAAATACCCGAGCCCCCATCCACGAAAAGTTGCATAGCCGCCGTCATCATTAAACCTAGTTCGGGAGGTTTAGGAAGCTCTCCCCGGCACCCTGCCGGGAGGGGAAATCATCACTGGAGGGCTCTACATCACCATGCCTGCCTCCAGAGTGATGCGTGAGTAGTTCATCCTTGGACCACGGGTCCATAGCAGTAGCTAGATGGGTGTCTTCTCCTCTTTATGCCACCATGTTTAGATCTTGTGAGCTGACTAACATGATCAAGATCATCTATCTGTAATGCTTCAAGTTGTGTTTGCTGGGATCCGATGAATATTGAATGCTATGTCAAGTGATTATCAATCTATCATGTTTATGTATGATCTTGCATGCTCTTCGTTACTACTAGATGCTCTGGCCAAGTTGATGCTTGTAACTCCAAGAGGGAGTATTTATGCTTGATAGTGGGTTCATGCCTCCCTTTCATCTGTGCTCGAGTGACAAAAACGTGACGGATGGGGGATGTGTTGTTGCCATTAGGGAGAAAACAACAATGTTTTCATTGTTTACATTACACACTTTACTTAAGGCAATAATTTGTTGCTTGCAACTTAATACCCTAAGTTTGATTGGATGACTCTTTGAGGGTGGATTATTAGTCATAGATGCCATTGGATAACGTTCTATGAATTATGTTATAATGCCCGCATGATTACATAGTAATCATCATGTCATGCATATGCACTACAGTGCAGCCTTTATATCTGTCAATTGCTCAGTTGTAATTTGTTTACCCAACATGTTATCTATCTTTTATGGAGAGACACCACTAGTGAACTATGGACCCCGGTCCATTCTTTTACAGTGATAATACAACCACTACAAACACTATTTTGTTTACTGCAATCACTCTTTCCTTTTCATTCACTGCCATCATTGTTCTCTTTTCATTTACTGTAAACAAAAATTGCTTTCCACACTATACATCTAATCCGTTCTGTTAGCAAAACCGATGAGATTGATAACCTCACTGTTTCATTGGGGCAAAGCATCTTGGTTGTGTTGTGTGCAGATTACACGTTGTTGCTGAGCTCGGTAGTGTGCCCTGCCAACGTCAGCTGCCAAGAACCGTCATAAGTGATTTCTTTCTCCTACTGGTCGATTAAACCTTGGTTTCTTTCTGAGGAGAAATTTCCTGTTGTGCTCTTCATACCTTCCTCTTGGGGTCTCCCAACGAGCGTACATCTACGCGCATGAGCTTCCAAAATCGCTCGGATGATCTTCACCATCACATTTTACCCGGAGGAAGAAATTCCTTCGACTCTGAAGAATCCGAGCAACAACGATGAATATGACGACAACGAAGACTTTGTTGATGTCATCTAGATCCATGCCCCACGGATGCTGAAAGGCGAAAGAATGATTACTTCTTTTAACATTGTAATACTGATATGTAATGCATTCTGAATGCCTAATTTGTATGAACAAGTTATGCTTTTGCAGTTTAATTTATCTTTGCAAGTTAATTTCTTCTCCCTTTCTTTTAAGTTCTCTGTTTTGTATGCTTTAACCTTTCTTAGTGTTTGAGTGAATCCGAAAGTATGAAAACTTCACACCGAGCAACCAGGTTAAGAAACCAATCAGTATAAACTCAGAATCATGAGACATACTTAGGCACCTTAACTTACTAATCTAGTGACCCAACGAACAAACAATCAGATAATACTTAAGAAAATAAGGAGCTAAAAGTATGAATTCCAAACATGCAGGCACAATCTGGTGTTTAGTAGCCTTTTTAGGCCGAAAGCGTTCTGCTTTCATAACTCCGAGCATGCAGGCCAAAATTCGGGTTAACATTGACGCAAACTGAAAGATCATTGGGAAATAGAAAAGACGGAAACATGCTTTAATGGTAAAAGACAGAAAAATAATTGGCATGCTTTTTCCGACAAACTTTATTTCATGATCTCAATAATGTTTACATAGAATTGTACTAGGTATAGAAAAGATGTAACAGCTGAATGCTCCAGGGCCTTTTTGTCTCTCCTAGCTCTACATTTATGCTCCTTTTCCTCTTGCGATTTGAATTTTTTGGGTTATCTTCATCATCCTAAATATCTACAAGGTAATATGACCCATTTTTCATAGCTTTGCTAATGACAAAAGGTCCCTCCCAAACTGGGGCTAACTTGTGTTTTCTTTCATGCACCCGTCTTAGCACTAAGTCGCCTTCTTTAAAAGAACGATGCTTGATTTTCCGGCTATGATATCTCCATAGCCCTTGTTGATAAATGGCGGATCTCTGCAAAACAAATTATCGTTCTTCTTCTAAAAGATTGACGGCATCCTGTCATGTGCTTTCGGCATCCTCCTCGTCATATGCCTGCACTCTAGGGCTATCATGGATCATGTCCGTTGGCAGTTTATGACCCACAAGTATAGGGGGTGTATCGTAATACTTTCGATAAATAAGAGTGTCGAACCCAACGAGGAACAGAAGGTGTTGACAAGCAGGTTGGATAGAGAATTCACTGTAATTACTAGCAAACGGGTTTTTTGGTTGTTTTGGATAGAGTAGATAAATAAAGTGCGAGCAAATATATAACAGTAATAATAATTGCAACGAGTGGCCCAGTCCTTTTGAGAGCAAAGGACAAGACGATTGTCCTACTTATGATTACCAAACGTTCTCGGGGACACATGGGAATATCGTCAAGTGCTTTCGCTTCATATAGTTGATTAATATTTATTGGTTCGTTAAGTGTTGTGTGGGTGAACCTATGCTAATGCACCACCCAACTAGGACTAATACATACTTGTGATTATACCCCTCATAAGCATCCGCAAATACAAGAAAGTAATTAAGATAAATCTAACCACAACCTTAAAACTCCGGGATCCTACACTCCCTCGTGCAATGGTTTCCTAACGGCGGTTTAGTTTTCTGTCACTCCGGCAACCCCACAATTAGTAGCCAAACACACAATGAATCCTCCTAGGCCCATAAAGGTGAAGTATCATGTAGTCTACGTTCACATGACACCACTAGAAGAATACGACCACAACTTAAATACCGAACCACGAGATATTACTTCAACATAACTTCACTACTAACATCATGACTTCTCCCATGTCCTCAAGAACTAAACAAACTACTAACGAGACATCATATGGATCATAATCAGAGGTGATATAATGGATAATAACAATCTGGTCATAAAGTGCAAACACCGATAAATCTTGCAAGAATCAACTACTAACAAGTAATCCACACCGCGAGAGAAATCTAGTGGAAAACAACGATAAATAACGCTAATTGTTATAGCGGGATGAAGGTGGATGATGAGGGTGATGGTGTTGGTGATGAGGATGATGATCTCGATTACGACCGGAGTGATGACGTTGACGATGGCGATGATTTCCCCTCTCAGGGGAGGAATTTCCCCGGCAGATTTCTCCCTGCCGGAGAGCTTTTCTGTCTCTCTGTTGTTTTCCACCCGAGGCGGCGGCGGAATAATTCTTCGACGATGTTCTGGGGCTTAGGGTTCCCTCAGGGTCAAGTACGCCAAAGGGGCGCCTAGGAGTGGGCCGGGGGGTTCAGACAACCCCTAGGCGCGGCTAGAGGGGGGCACGCCGCCTGGTGGTGTGGGCCCCATGTGGCCCCCCTCCGGGTGCCCTTCTGGCTGGCTTCTTCCTTGATACTTCTAAGACTCCTCCTGTGTTCCCCCTCTTCTTCCGATCTTCTAAAATAGGGTGTCCTGACGGTGCTTTTTCCATCAGATTTCTGGTTCCAGTGTTTCTTCTCCCATAATTATTAAACATGCAAAATAAGATGAAATAACATAAGTAATGTATCATATCATGACATATATCGATGAAGAAAAGAAAATAAAGATATAAAATAGTGATGCAAAATGGACGTATCAACTCCCCCCCCCCCCCCCAAGCTTAGACCTCGCTTGTCCCCAAGCGAAACTAAACTCGGTAAACATGAACCCAGGTTTATGGAGTGAGGTGTCGATAAATAAAATACGGACAAGAAGCATCACAACTATCAATACACTAGTCATTCTAGAAAGTAACTCCCTCTCATATAATTTAACTTGAAACAAGTAAATGGAGTCACAATAAAGGTGCAAAAAGGAAATCAAAATTGGTGAAGGCAAACTTCGTTCTTGGTCAGAGAACAATTAACAATGTACTCATCATTCAACCAGAGTCTTTATATTAGAGATTATATTTGCAAAGTTTAACATGCTCAATCATAACAATTTCTTTGCAATCATTGATAACTTTCAAAGTGGTATTCGAACAGATTTTTTTTTTACTAAACAAGGAAGAATAAGGAACATGATTGAGTAAATCAACATATAGATGGATGAGTCACAACAACTCAAATGCTTGCTTAAGACATAAGGAAATAGGTTTAATGACTCAGCATAAAGGTAAAAGAAAGGCCCTTCGTAGAGAGAAGCATGGATTAACTCATGTGCTAGAGCTTTTATTTAATAAACACAGCTCTAAAATGTTTGACAGTCCTCCCAACCTTTCTTAAACAAACCATGGCTAACCGAATCCTTGGGTGCCTGCCAACAATCACATACCATGGAGGAGTGTCTAATTTTTAGAGAGGTATGTCTATGCCAACGAATGGCAAACAGAAAATACAGTACGTCACAAGCCAACTAGACTTCACAAGAGCGGCTCCCATTGAAGGACGCAACTAGTATAGAAGGTCATCCCTGTTTCTCTTTTGTTTACACAATTATGCTTTGACTAAAAAATCAGGGGCAAAAATAGTGAAGAGAATTTGTTGTATTAATTTGGGGCTGGGCACCCCACTGCCAGCTCTTCTAGCATTTGGATAAGAAGATGAAGCAACTAGTCCAGGTGTGTAAAGTCCAATCAATAGGAGAGATAAAGATTCTCTATTTGCGTCCTCATGAGCTAAAACAGGCACACAAAACAGGTGTAATTTTGAAGGTTTTAAAGGTAGCACACAAGCAACTTACTTGGAGTGGCGGTTAAATACCACATATAGGTAGGTATGGTGGACACAAATGGCATGGTTTTGGGCTCAAGGTTTGGATGCACGAGAAGTATTCCCTCTCAGTACAGGTTTTTGGCTAGCAAGGTTGGGTAGCAAGCATAAGAGTTGAGAGAAAACAAACAACCATATATATGATAAAACCAATCGTGCAATCTTCCTTGAAAATACAAACAATCTTACTTGAGAATACTAAACTTATGGGCTAACAAGAAGGAAAGATGATGGAACAATATATCTACATGAAACTCCCTCTTTTCTACTTAAGTCTCAAAGTATTGTTGCCACTGACCAATGCTAAGTTTGCCAAAACCAACTAGATTAACTTGATGCTCCAATATTGATACCAATACTAATAACAAGATCAACCATATAACAGAAATTGCAAGCTAAAATAAAGTGTAGAAGATGATGAAACTTCTCATTAATATTCCACTACGACAAATCAAACCAAGGGATAAAACGACAACCAACTAAAGAGTGATACTTCCATACTGCAAACCATACTATATGATATTTTCTCTACTCGGGATATGACTCTACTAAAAGCTAAAAAGGTGAAAGATAAAGGTGTGATACCGCGGCACTCCCCCAAGCTTGGAACAAGCCAAGGGGATGCCAATACCAATGACGAATTAATTCTTCTGTGGTGGTGGTGAATACTTCTCAATAAGATTATCAATTGATTTCTTCAAATCTTCAATTGTGATCAATACGGTCCGCGTGCTTGTCATACGGTGAATCCCAGCCATAAAATTTTTCTTCCACACTTCCTTAGGTCGAGAGATTCCTTCATCTGAAAGTAGTGTCCTTGGAGCTAAATAGTGACGTGGGGCCTTCCCTATAGTGCTCATCCTCGCCGTTTGCTTGAAAGGTTTTGCAACCACTCCAATGCTTGCAATGGTGACGCGTGGATGCACTCGTGATTTTTATTCTGCATCTCCTTTAGCTCCACTCTCGATCTCCTCCTCCGGCTTCCGGTCTTGGAGATCATCTTCCTTCGGTTCCTTCCCCTTGTTGTTGTTTGTGGAGACCATGGTGCTTCTAAAACTGAAAACAGATCCTGGCAGAAACAGCTCGAAACAGAAACACGACGAGAAAACGATATACGGGCGTCGGGGAGTCCGGGGGATTAAATAGCAAAAGTATGCGTAACGAAAGGAAAGTCCAGGTCGAAAATGAGTCAGAGAGGGGCTCCAGGGCGCCCACACCATAGCCAGGCGCGACCAAGGGTGGGCCTGCGCCCAGGCATGGTATGGTGCCCACGGGCACCGTCTCCAACTTTTCTTCCGCTCGGTATTTTTCATATTTTCCAAAAATCAATAATTTATAACTTAAAAGGTATTCCGCCAAAATTTTCTTAACAGAACTGTTACCTATTCGAAAATGGAATCTACCCCCTAATTAACTTCCGGAATCATTACTTGAATAACATCAACATCTTCATCATAAGAATCCCCATAAATATAATGTTTGAGTATTTTCCCATTTACCACTTGTGTAGTGTTATCTTTATGGGAATCAATTTTGATTGCACCCAAACGATACAATTCTTCAATAATATAAGGTCCTTCCCATCTGGAGAGTAATTTTCCTGCAAAAAATCTGAGACGAGACCGATACAATAGAACTTTCTCACCAACATGAAAATCTATTTTAAGGATTCTTTTATCATGCCATTGTTGAACTTTATCTTTAAAGAGTTTAGCATTTTCATAAGCTTCACATCTCCATTCATCTAAATGATTCAAATCAAGCATTGTTTTCTTACCAGCAAGTTTAAAATATTTATTAAGTTCTTTCACTGCCCAATAAGCTTTGTGTTCTAATTCTAAAGGCAAGTGACAAGCTTTTCCATAAACCATTTTATAAGGAGACATACCCATAGGATTTTTATAGGCAGTTCTATAAGCCCATAAAGCATCATTCAACTTATCAGACCAATTCTTCCTAGATTTATTAACAGTCTTTTGCAAGATAGATTTAATTTCTCTATTTGATAATTCTACTTGTCCACTGGTTTGAGGATGACAAGCTGAGGAAACTATATGATTATCATCACATTTAGCAAGGGTTTTTCTAAAACCACCATGAATAAAGTGAGACCCTCCATCAGTCATAAGATATCTAGGCACACCAAACCTAGGGAAAATAACATCTTTAAGCATTTTGAACGAGGTTTCACCATCAGCACTTTTAGTAGCTATAGCTTCTACCCATTTAGTAACATAATCAACAGCCACATGAATATGTGTATAACCATGTGAAGGAGGAAAAGTACCCATAAAGTCAAATCCCCAACAATCAAAAGGTTCAATAGCAAGGGAATATCTCATAGGCATTTCATTACGTCTAGAAATATTGCCAACTCTTTTACATTCATCACAAGATAAAACAAATTTACGCACATCTTTAAAGAGAGTAGGCCAATAGAAACCTGATTGTAGAACCTTTTGTGCGGTTCTATCTCCAGCGTGATGTCCTCCATAAGCACTACCATGGCACTTTTTCAATATTTCTCGTTGTTCATCATATGGAACACATCTTCTCATAATACCATCTACTCCTTCTTTATATAAATGTGGGTCATCCCAAAAATAATGCCTCAAATCATAGAAGAATTTTCTTATTTGTTGAGCTGTAAATGTTGGAGGCAAATACTTGGAAATAATAAAGTTAGCATAATCAACATACCGTGGACTATCATGGGATTTTACTTTTATTGCAGCTAGTTGTTCATTTGGAAAACTATCATTAACAGTAATAGGATCAAAAGCAATGTTTTCAATCTAGACAGGTTATCAGCAACGGGATTTTTGGCACCCTTCCGATCCACGATATGCAAATCAAACTCTTGTAAAAGCAACACCATCTAATAAGTCTAGGCTTAACATCTTTCTTTTCCATAAGGTATCTAATAGCAGCAGGATCAGTATGAATAGTAACCTTTGAATCAACAATATTAGGTATAAACTTATCACATGGAAAAACTACAGCTAAGAACTCTTTT
Source organism: Alopecurus myosuroides (assembly GCA_028641055.1). Lineage (NCBI taxonomy): Eukaryota > Viridiplantae > Streptophyta > Magnoliopsida > Poales > Poaceae > Alopecurus > Alopecurus myosuroides. The sequence goes on from CM054061.1 coordinate 99,656,952, forward strand.
TCAGTAGTAGCATAATTCTTTTGAGCAGCATCAAGAGTCTTACTAGCATAATGAATAACATTCAATTTCTTCTCTACTCGTTGTCCAAGAACAACACCTACAGCAAAATCACTAGCATCACACATAATTTCATAAGGTAAATTCCAATCAGGTGGTTGAACAATAGAAGCAGTAATTAAAGCCTTCATTAAAGTCTCAAAAGCTTCCTTACAATCATCATCAAAAACAAAAGGTACGTCTCTTTTTAAGAAGATTAGTAAGAGGCTTTGATATTTTAGAGAAATCTTTAATAAACCTCCTATAAAAACCAACATGACCAAGAACACTACGAATACCTTTAACATCCCTAGGACAGGGCATTTTCTCTATTGCTTCCACTTTAGCTATGTCTACTTCAATACGTCTTACAGAAATTTTATGTCCAAGAATAATTCCTTCATTAACCATAAAGTGGCATTTCTCCCAATTAAGAACAAGATTAGTCTCCTCACATCTCTACAAAACTTTATCAAGGTTGTGCAAACAATTATCAAAAGAAGTTCCATGGACGGAGAAATCATCCATGAATACTTCCACAATTTCTTCACAAAAACCATGAAAAATAGCAGACATAAGGACAAGTAAAGGTTGTTTTCTTTTGATCTTTTGCCCTAACAGCAATTTGAGAAAACCCACAATAACTATCAAGAAACAAAAAATGATTTTTCTTAGACAACCTCTCTAGCATTTGATCAATAAAGGGTAAAGGATAATGATCTTTCTTAGTGACTTTATTAACCTTTGTAAAATGAATGCACATTCTTTAACCAACTACTACTCTTTGTGGAATAAGCTCATTGTTTTCATCTGGCACAACAGTCATTCTTCCTTTCTTAGGGACACAATGCACAAGGCTCACCCATCTACTATTGGCAATAGGAAAAATAATACCAACGTCAAGGAGTTTTAATACCTCATCTACCACTTCCTTCATCTTAGGAATTAAACAACGTTGATGTTCAACTACTGGCTTTGTATCATGTTCAATATTAATAACATGCTGACATATAGAGGGAGATAACCCTTTCAAATCATCAAGAGTATATCTAATAGCTCCACTGTGTTTCTTTAGTATTCCCAATAATCTTTCCTCTTCTTCACCTGAAAGTTTAGCACTAATAATAACAGGATATATTTTCTTATCATCAATATAAGCATATTTAAGATCATCAAGCAAATGTTTTAAATAAAAGACAAGATCCTCCTTGGGTGGTAATGTGGTTCCCAAGTCTTCCACATGTAAATTGCATTTCAGTATCACCGGTTGACGAAAAAGAATATCGCAATCTCATTTCTTTCTTCCATAAATACCTCACTTCCATGGTCCTCCATATATTGTTGTAAAGCATTGTTAGGAGCAAGAGCAATAGAAGAAAGTTGTTCAACTTTAAAATTCTCATCAGGCAATTTAGATTCATAAGGTACTCTAGCAAATTTGGAGAAATTGAACTCATAAGATTTTCCATCAAATTTAGTCAATATCTTCTCCCTCTTACAATCTATAATAGCACTACAAGTGTTCAAGAAAGGTCTACCAAAAATAATAGGACAAGTTTTATTAGCGGCCTTACCAAGTACTAGAAAATCAGTGGGATATTTAGTTTTACCACACAAAACTTCCACATCTCTAACAATACCAGTCGGAAAGACACTTTCTCTATTAGCAAGCCGAATAACCACATCAATATCCTCAAGCTCACAAGAACCAATTTCATGCATAATTTCTTTATAAAGATCATAAGGTTTAGCACTAGAGCTTTCACCAATGTCACACAAACCATAATAGCAATGATCACTAATCTTAACAGAAATCACAGGAACACTAGTTTTCTTAGGTTTATGAGGATGGGAAACAATATTAGAAGCATCCTCACAGAAGACAATGTGTTCATCCTCTACATTTACACAAACAAGATCTTTTACTATTGCTACAACAGGTTCAACAGTTATTTGTTCATCGGGTTCAATAGATTTCTTCATGCTCTTATTAACCACACTAGCTACAATAGAGTGTTTTTTTACCTTAGCAGGGAAAGGCATTTTTTCAATATAAGGCTCAGGAACAGCAGGATTAACAACATGCACTTCTATATTACTAGCAGGAACAATATCTTTATACAGTGCATGATATTTGTGATAATGCTTTTTAGGAATATCAAGATAGGAGGCAAAAGCTTTAAGACAGTTTGCAAAGATTTGAGAACCAAGACCACAAACAGCACTAACATTATAGAAATCATCAGTTCCCATAAAAGATTTAATGCGTTGATAATCATAATTTATATCTTACTTTCTACCTTTTTCATTCTCCCATATTTCAGTGTTTTCTTGAATACGGTCAATAAGATCCCATTTAGCTTCTTCCTTCATACATGTGAATGATCCAGAACAATAAGCATCCAATAAATCCTTATAATGAAGAGAAAGCCTTGCATAAAAATTATTGATAACAATATTACTCGGGAGCTCATGAACAGGACATTTAAGCATTAATAACTTCATTCTCCCCCACGCTTGGGAAATACTCTCTCCATCATGAGGCCAGAAATTATATATTTGATTCCGGTCTTTAGGAATCTCACTAGGAGGATAGAATTTAGAATAAAAGAGAGGAACAATTTCCTCTCATCCAATAGATTCACCATTCTTCAGTAATTTGAACCATTCAGCGGCTCTGCCTTTCAGCGATAAAGAGAATAATTTCCTTTTAACTTGATCCATTGTAATACTTGCACACCTGGATAACTCGCATAATTCATGTATAAAGAGCAAATGATCACCGGGATGAACAATTCCATCTCCATAATAGCAGTTATCCATAACACGTCCAACAATTTTCATAGGTATTTTATAAGGATCTAATTCAGCAGATAACGGGTCACTTACTAACCTAGCAGTGATAGTAGTAGTACCCCTTAACAGAGAACCAAAAGTATTCTCCATAATGAAATAAAACAGCAGACAGAAATAAAAACAACACTTACAGTAGAAGTTTCTCTTACCAATTCCACTTACCAATAGCACTTCACTCCCCGGAAAAGGCGCCATAAAATAGTCTTGATGACCCACAAGTATAGGGGGTGTATCGTAGTACTATCGATAAATAAGAGTGTCGAACCCAACAAGGAGCAGAAGGTGTTGACAAGCAGGTTGGATAGTGAATTCACTTTAAACACTAGCAAACAGGTTTTTGGTTGTTTTGGATATATTAGATAAATAAAGTGCGAGTAAATAAATAACAGTAATAATAATTGCAGTGAGTGACCCAATCCTTTTGAGATAAAAGGCCAAGCCCATTGTTCTACTTATGATTACCAAACGTTCTCGAGGACACATGGGAATCTCGTCAAGTGCTTTCGCTTCATATAGTTGATTAATATTTATTGGTTCGTTAAGTGTTGTGTGGGTGAACCTATGATAATGCACCGCCCAACTAGGACTAATACATACTTGTGATTATACCCCTCATAAGCATCTGCAAATACAAGAAAGTAATTAAGATAAATCTAACCACAACCTTAAAACTTCGGGATCCTACACTCCCTCGTGCAATGGTTTCCTAACGGGGGTTTAGGTTTCTGTCACTACGACAACCCTACAATTAGTAGCCAAACACACAATACATCCTCCTAGTCCCATAACGGTGAAGTATCATGTGGTCGATGTTCACATGACACCACTATAAGAATAGCACCACAACTTAAATACCGAACCAAGTGATATTACTTCAACATAACTTCACTACTAACATCATGACTTCTCCCATGTCCTCGAGAACTAAACGAACTACTCACGAGACATCATATGGATCATAATCATAGGTGATATAATGGATAATAATAATCTGGTCATAAAGTGCAAACAACAATAAATCTCACAAGCATCAACTACTAACAAGTAATCCACACCGGGAGGGAGATCTAGTGGAAAACAATGATAAAGACCACTAATTGTTACAGTGGGATGAAGGTGGATGATGAGGGTGATTGTGCTGGTGATGAAGAGGATGATGATGGTGATCTAGATGAAGCCCTGAGTGATGACGGTGACGATGGTGACGATTTCCCCTCTCCGGGGAGGAATTCCCCCGACAGATTTCTCCCTGCCGGAGAGATTTTCTCTCTCTGTTGTTTTCCACCCCGAGGCAGCGGCGGAATAATTATTCGACGATGTTCTGGGGCCTAGGGTTCCCTCGGGGTCAAGTACGCGAAAGGGGGAGATGAGGAGTGGGCCAGGGGGTGATACGTCATAAATGTATCCTTAATTTCTAATGTTCCATGTTGTTTTCTTGTTGTTTCCCACATGTTTGCTATACACTTTATGTCATTTTTATCTATTTTCCGGACTAACCTATTGACAAGATGCCACGGAGTCAGTTCCCTGTTTTCTGTTGTTTTTAGCTTCATAAAGTTGTTCTGGAAATATTCTCGGAATTAGAAAATTCGAAGTCTGGAGGTCCTAGAATTCCCGAAGGTTCCACGGAGTCCCGAAGAGACCTGGAGGGGGCACGGGGGGCCCACACCATAGGGAGGCGCCCCTGGCCGCGCCATGGGGTGTTGTGAGGCCCCCAGGCCTCCACCGCCTTTGCCCTTTCTACTATTTATACCCCCCGACATATAACCCTAAAAATATACCACTTCGTCCCGAGAAACACCCGAGGCCTCCGTCATCGTCATCCCGAGATCGGGAGGGTTCTGGAGCTCTCCCCGGCACCCTGCCGGGAGGGTAATTCATCACCAGAGGGGTCTACACCACCATGCCCACCTCCGAAGTGATGCGTGAGTAGTTCATCCCTAGACTACGGGTCCATAGTAGTATCTAGATGGTTGTTCTCCCCACTGTGTACCTCATGTTTAGATCTCGTGAACTGCCTCACATGACCGAGTTCATCTTTATGTAATGCTACATGTTGTGTTTGCTGGGATCTGATGAATTTTGAATGTTATGTCTTCTGATTATCAATCTATCATGTTATCTTCATGCTTATGTTATTTATGATTTTGCATGATCTCCGTTATTAGTAGATGCTCTGGCCAAGTAGATGCTAGTAACTCCAAGAGGGAGTATTTATGCTCGATAGTGGGTTCATGCCTCCTTTGCTTCTGTGCTCGAGTGACAAAACCGTGACGGGTGCAGGATGTGTTGTTTCCATTAGGGAGAAAACAACGGTGTTTACCTAGTTTACATTGTTTACATTACACACATTGCTTACTGCGATAATCTGTTGCTAGTAACTTAATACCCAACGTTTGTTCGGATGATATTCGGAGGGTGGATTATTAGACATAGATGCAGTTGGATGACGGTCTATGTATTTTGTTGTAATGCCCGCTTTAATCACATAGTAATCTTTATGTCTTGCATATGCACTACGGTGCAGCCTTCATTTCTGTCAATTGCCCAGCTGTAACTTGTTCACCACACATGTTATTTATCTTTCACGGAGAGACACCACTAGTGAACTGTGGATCCCGGTCCATTTTCTCATACTGATACTACACACACTACTTCTACCGTTCTCACACTGTTTTCATATTGCTGCTACTGCTTTCATACTGTTTTCCTACTGTTTTCCACACCATACATTTAACCTCTTTGTTTTCAGCAAAACCGGTGAGATTGACAACCTCACTGCTTCGTTGGTGCAAAGTGATTTGATTGTGTTGTGTAGGTTCCACGTTGCTGCTGAACCGGTAGTGCTCCCTGCCACGTCAGCTATATCAACCTTCGGAGATTGCTTGTCCTCCTACTGGTCGATTTAACGTGGGTTTCTTTTCTGAGGGAAACTTGTTGCTTCACTCTTCACAATCTTTCTCTTGGGTTTTACCAACGTCAGCCTCCCGTCAAGGCACACATCAAGTTTTCTGGCGCCGTTGCCGGGGAGGAAGAGAATTTCTGCAAGGGGAGTCTCTCACTTCCAATCTCTTTACTTTGTTTTTGTTTTTCTTGGTTTACTTTAATTTGTCTTGTTTGCTTCTCTTTATCAAAAAAACACAAAAAAATAGTTCTCATTCTAGTTGTTACTTTTGTTACCTCATTTTTATTTTTCATCATGTTGTTGCCTAAGTTTACCCTAAAAGATCTGCCAGTAAGAAGTGGTTTTATACCTGAAAAGGATACCATTAAAGAATTCTTTGATCATGTTAGTAAGCATGATAATTTTGAGGAAAAGTCCATAATAGAACTTGCTCCAAATTCTGAGACTGCTGCAACTTCTTTAGTTCACATGTTAGAAGCTAGGTTTGTTAACCTTCATCCCATATTACAGCATATGTTCCTCAACTTGAATAACATTGAAGATGTTGAGAAAAGGAACTTTATCTTAGAAACCACGCTTACAGAATTTGGAGATGTTGCTATAGAAGTTAGAAAAGTCTTTGATCGTTTCAATATGCTAGGTTCATGTGTAGACATTGTTGGTGCTCTTGAAAAAACTGAATCTAAAAATGAAAAGGAGGATAAAATACCAATACCCTTTAAATTGGTAGCGCTGCATGAATCCCAAGAAAAGAATTTTTATTGGATTGTTTCTGAGAATTTATTTGATGAGAATAGTAAGCCTAAAAGCTCTAAGAGAGGAGCCTCTGAAACTTACTTAGATGAAATACAATGCATTATTAAGGAATTGCCAAATCTATATTTGAATGCCCCTCCACATGAAAACACTTGATTCCACTTCTCTGGGCCTAGCTAAAAGGCGTTAAAGAAAAGCACTTCTTTGGAGATAACCCATGCTTTTATTTTTTTGCTTTGTTTTTCTCTGTTTTCTTTGAGTCAAGGGGTTGTATACTTATGTAGCAACTCCTTTGTATATTTATTTCATGTTTTAGTTCTGCCAAGTAAAGTTTCTGACGAGAGTTCGAGTTGGTTTTTGGATTTCTGCGCAGGAAACAGATTTCTGTTGTCCACTGTAAAAAATCGTATAAATCACACAAAAATCAGAATGACCTGAAATTTCTTGTGCTTATTCATCGGCTAATTCCGAAACTTTTTGTTCTTTAAGTTTTTTTATCTTTACAGACTGTTATGGTTTTGACAGATTCTGCTATTTTTCTTGCATTTTCTCTTTGGCGATGTCAAGTGGATTTCTTTGCTTCACGAAACATCAGTGGTTGTAGCTAATGTTTAAAAGTATCAATAGTACTTGTGAACTGACATAACCCATGGATTTTTTATTGTTGCACTAACCCTCTAATGTGAATTACTCTTTGAGTGTGGTGTGAAGGAAGTTTTCAAGGGTCAAGAGAAGAGGGTGATATATGCGATCAATAAGAGTGCAAGGTCAAAGCTTGGGGATGCCCACGTAGTTCATCCAAGCATATTTTAAAAATACTCAAGAATCTAAGCTTGGGGATGCCCAAGCCATCCCCTTCTTCATCAACAATCTATCAGGTCACTTCTGGTGAAACTATATTTTTATTCGGTCACATCATAGGAAGTTTCTTGGAGCGTCTGTTTTTTTCTTTCCTTTGTTTTATTTTGTTTTCCTTGCTGCAATACTATAGTTGACCTAGCATTCCTTGTTTGGGAGAGATACACGCTCCGCTTTTTCGTTTGAATACTTGCTATGCTAGTATTCTTAGTTTTTCTTCTAGCTGCTGCAAAAAATCATGTTTAGCTCTTGTTTTCTTTGCATCTCTTGTTTAGAGATATTAGTTTTAGTAGTGTTATGTGAGTAATCTCATGTTTTATTGTTGTAGAATTTAGAGAGTTTTTGTTAAAGCATGTTTTGTATGGCTCTTGTTGGGAAAAGAAACTTCTGCTTGTAGTAGAATTTATAATGGTGCAAGTAGAAGCTTGTATAGACTGTGGCTAGACTTGTTTATATCATGCTAGATGTTATTTTAATTCTAAAGACTTGTGGTTATTTAGTAGCATGATTAGACTCAAATAGCTGAGTGTTTAATGTGCCATTTAAAGAATCATGAGTTATTCTTGTCATACTGAAGTATAAATTTGTGGTGTTCTCCTTTGAATGTTTTATTTGGTTGACTTGGCGCATGCTCACACCATGTTTATGACTATGAACCAGTCACTTATAGCCTCCATGATCATTTAGTTTTTGAACTTGTGGTACCACTTATGCTTTGATTAATGATGTTTATGTCTCTATGCATGATTATGGCTCTTATGCTCTCTTTATTTGTCGCTCTGAGTCTTTTGCTAGCCTCCACCCGTACTGAGTATGAGCTCTACTCGTGCATCCAACTCCCAAAAACCAAAGTTTTCCCATTGTGTCCACCATACTTACCTACATGTGGTATTTAAATGCCACTCGAAAGTAAATTGCTCATGTGTTACCTTTAAAATTTGAAAATTACTCCTCTTTTGTGCTCCTGTTTTAGCTCATGAGGACGTAAATAGAGAATATTTATCTCGCTTGTTGATTGGACTTTCACACCCTAGACTAGTGGCTTCATCCGCTTATCCAAGGATAGAAGAGCTAGCAGCGGGGTGTCCAGCCCCAAATTAATAACAACAAATTCTCTTCACTATTTTTGCCCCTGATTTATCAGTCAAAGCATAATTGTGTAAACAAAAGAGAAAGAGGGATGACCTTCTACCCAGATGCGTCCTTCTATGGGAGCCTCTCTTGTGAAGTCTAGTTGGCTTGTGACGTACTGTATTGTTTGTTTACCATTCGTTGACATAAGCATACACTTCTCTAAAAAAAATACACACTCCTCCAGGGTATGTGATTGTTGGCAGGCACCCGAGGATTCGGTTAGCCATGGTTTGTGTAAGATGGATGGGAGGAGTGTCAAACTTTTTATACCTCTATTTAATAAAATAAAAGCTCTAGCACGTGAGTCGATCCTTGCTTCCCTCTATGAAGGACCTTTCTTTTACTTTTATGTTGAGTCTCCATTTTCTAACTTTATGCACACTTGACAGAGCATAGTTGCCATTCTGAGTTTTATGTGCATTTGTCCCAGAAACATTATTAATTGATTAATGATGTGTTATTGCTTGTTCTCTAATTATTTGTTGTAGTCTTCCTCATGAACTTTGAAGGTGTCCTGGCATTTATGTTTTGCCCCACTCTTAAGGACTAGCAAAATATCACTTTGCCATGTATTCTCTATACTTGAAACAAACGTATAGCTTTCGTTGCATTGTTATTCATTATCTTTTATTTGTGTTACTTCTCATGATGCAAGGTGATTGCTATGCTTTATTGTTAAAATTCTATTTATCATGCTTGTGTTAAAGTTCTATGATCTCATGTTACTTATACTTTTACATTATTGATGATCAAGTTTATGTTGGTAGCATGTCACCTTAGAAATTATGTGTTTTTAAGCTTGGGGATGTTGATACGTCATAAATGTATCCTTAATTTCTGATGTTCCATGTTGTTTTCTTGTTGTTTCCCACATGTTTGCTATACACTTTATGTCATTTTTTATCGATTCTCCGGACTAACCTATTGACAAGATGCCACAGAGCCAGTTCCCTATTTTATGTTGTTTTTAGTTTCAGAAAAGTTGTTCTAAAAATATTCTCGGAATTGGAAAATTTGAAGTCCGGAGGTCCTAGAATTCCTGAAGGTTCCACGGAGTCCCAAAGAGACTCGGAGGGGAGCAACAGGGGGGGCCACACCATAAGGGCGGTGCGCCCGTGGCCGCGCCATGGAATGGCGTGGGGCCCCTAGGCCTCCACCGCCTTTGTCCTTTCGCCTATTTATACCCCGACATATTAACCCTAAAAATATACCAGTTCGTTCCGACAAACTCCCGAGGCCGCAGTCATCGTCATCTCGAGATCGGGAGGGTTCTGGAGCTCTCCCCGGCACCCTGCCGGGAGGGGAATTCATCACCGGAGGGGTCTACACTACCATGCCCTCCTCCGAAGTGATGCATGGATAGTTCATCCCTGGACTACGGGTCCATAGCAGTAGCCAGATGGTTGTTCTCTCCACTTTGTACCTCATGTTTAGATCTCGTGAGCCGCCTCACATGATCGAGATCATCTTTATGTAATGCTACATGTTGTGTTTGCTGGGATCTGATGAATGTTGAATTCTATGTCTTTTGATTATCAATCTATCATGTTATCTTCATGCTAATGTTATTTATGATCTTGCATGCTCTCCGTTATTAGTAGATGCTATGGCCAAGTAGATGCTAGTAACTCCAAGAGGGAGTATTTATGCTCGATAGTGGGTTCATGCCTCCTTTGCATCTATGCTCGAGTGACAGAAACATGACGGATGGAGGATGTGATGTTGCCATTAGGGATAAAACAACGGTGTTTACCTAGTTTACATTGTTTACATTACACACTTTGCTTACTGCGGTAATCTGTTGCTAGCAACTTAATACCCAACGTTTGTTTGGATGATATTCGAAGGGTGGATTATTAGACATAGATGCGGTTGGATGGCGGTCTATGTATTTTGTTATAATGCCCGCATGAATCACATAGTAATCTTTCTGTCCTGCATATGTACTACAGTGCATCCTTCATTTCGGTCAATTGCCCAGCTGTAATTTGTTCACCACACATGTTATTTATCTTTCACAGAGAGACACCACTAGTGAACTGTGGACCCTGGTCCATTTTCTCATACTGATAATACACACACTCTTCTACTATTTTCACACTGCTTTCATACTGCTGCTACTGCTTTTATACTGTTTTCCTACTGTTTTCCACACCATACATTTAACCTCTTTGTGTTCAGCAAAGCTGGTGAGATTGACAACCTCACTGCTTCGTTGGGGCAAAGTGATTTGACTGTGTTGTGTAGGTTCCACATTGCTGCTGAACCGGTAGTGCGCCCTGCCACCTCAGCTTCATCAACCTTCAGAGATTGCTTGTCCTCCTACTGGTCGATTCAACCTTGGTTTCTTTTCTGAGTGAAAACTTGTTGCTGCACTCTTCACAACCTTTCTCTTGGGGTTTACCAACGTCAGCCTCCCGTTAAGGCACACATTAGGGGGCCAGACCACCCCCAGGCGCGACGAGGGGGGCGCCGCCTAGTGGTGTGGGCCCCAGGTGGCCCCTCTCCGGGTGCCCTTCTAGGTGGCTTTCTCCTCGGGACTTCTAAGACTCCTCCGGTGTTCCCCCTCTTCTTCTGATCTTCTGAAATAGGGTGTCCTGGCGGTGCTTTTTCCATCAGATTTCTAGTTCCGGTGTTTCTTCTCCCATAATTATTAAACATGCAAAAAAGATGAAATAACATAAGTAATGTATCATATCATGAAATATATCGATGAATAACAGAAAATAACGATATAAAATAGTGATGCAAAATGGACGTATCAGCAGCATAACTTCTGCACCATAAACCAGGAAAAAGGCATCTGCCTCGTTGATCTATTCAGCGTTGTGCGTATGCTCCAAAGCACGGAAGAAAATTCTTCTACCCATGCTACAGATGCTCTGTGAAGAGGAGATTCGAGTCTTGGGGGTATACAAGATTTAACTATTCATACGTTAAACCTGGCCATTTGATTATGGGTGTGCCAGTGATGCTAGATCAAGGCGGATTCCCGTTTGCCGGCAATATTTTGCCAGCTCTCCAATTGCAAAGTTTGTCCCGTTATCCGTGATTATGCTATGTGGGATGTCGTATCTCATGACTATGTCTATGATAAAATTTCTGGCAGTCACACCGTCAAGATTTTGTATGGGTTTAGCTTCCACCCATTTGGTATACTTATCCACTGCAACGAGTAGATGTGCAAGTCCGCGTCTTGCAGTTTTGAACGGACCCATCATATCTAGCCCCTAGACCACAAACGGCCATGTTGTGGGGATAGTTTTGAATGCTTGAGCCGGCATATTGGTCTGCTTGGTGTAATAATGGCATCCAGCACATGTATTAACTATGTGCTCTACATCTGTCTTGGCTATGAGCCAGAAAAACCCTGCTCATAATGCTTTCTTAACTATGCTTTTTGATTGAGCGTGATGTACGCAATCTCTGGCATGATTTCTCGCAGGATTTGTCGTCCTTCTTCCGGCGAAACACAACGCTGGAAGATTGCGGATGTACTGCGTTTATACAGGTAGCCATTAATTGTCGTGTATCCTTTGCATCGGCGCTTTATCTGCCTTTGCAAGACTTCATCTGCTCTGTCCAGGAATTTCTGATCGACTAAGAAATTCAGGTATGGTACTGTCCAATACGGTATTACGAGCAGGACCTCAATTGACTCAGATACTAAGGGACGGTCTACATCTCCGCCTTTTATTGATGGTTCGTACAAATGTTGGATGAAAACACCGGGTGGTAATGTTTAGACTCTTTTCGAGCCCATTCGGGCTAAAGAATCCGCATTCCAGTTTTCTTCCCGCTTGACATGATTTACCTTGAAACCTAGGAAGCATATGGCGAATTCGTCGACAGTTCTCCGATATTCCGCCATTATGGGGCTTTTGGCATCCCATGTCTCGTTGAGCTGGTGATGTACTAAATCCGAGTCTCCATTGCATACTATGTGTTTGACGCTTATTTCCTTTGCAATGTGCAATCCATGAAGTAGTGCCTCATACTCTACCACATTGTTACTGGCATTAAAATTCTTCTCCGATATTCCGCCATTTTGTCGCCTTTTGGAGATTTTAGCACCACACATGCACCGGCGCCTTCTTTCATTTTGATCCGTGTATGATCCCATATTCCGACTCGGGCATTGGCGTGTTTTCCATTGCTTCTGTCCAATCGGCTACAAAGTCTGCCAACACCTGGGATTTAATTGTTGTATGGCGTTGGTACTTAATTTCGAACGCAGCAAGCTCAATTCCCCATTTGGCGACTCTGCCTGTTGTATCCACATTGTTTATGATATCCCCTAGTGGTGCTTTGCTTACCGCTGTTATGGAGTGTACTTGGAAATAATGACGGAGTTTTCGTGATGTGAAAATACGCCATATGCTAGTTTTTGATAATGTGGGTAAATTTGTTTGTCTGGAATACTTTGTTCGTCCTTCCGCCTTTCCATGATTATCACTGCACTAATAACCCTATTTTTTGCTGTTAGATGCAGCAGCATTGGTTCTTCCTCCTTTGGGGATGCCAAAATCGGAGCTTTCATTAAAATTTCCTTTAGCTAGGCTAACGCTTCGTCTGATTCTTTTGTCCATACAGACTTATCGGATTTCTTCAACAGTTTGTATAATGGCAGAGCTTTATCACCAAGCCGGCATATAAACCTGCTCATGGCGGCTGCGGAACCCGTCAATCTCTGGACGTCTTTTAGACAGGTAGGCCTTTTGATGTTCAGAATTGCTTTGATCTTTTTTGGGGTTTACTTCAATCCCTCAATGGGAAACGATAAAACCCATAAGTTTTCCACAGGGAACCCCGAATACGCACTTTAATAGATTTAACTTCATTTTGTAAGTGCGTAGGTTATAAAAAATTTCTCGTAAATCTTCAAGGAGCGTATGCTTCTCCTTGGAAATGATGGAAATGTCATCCACGTAAACGTGGACGTTTTCCTATTTGGTCATGCAAGCATCTTGGCATGCAACGCTGATATGTAGCTCGAGCATTCTTCAGGCCAAAAGGCATGGTTATGTAATAATACGTTCCATAGGGCGTTGTGAAAGAGCTTTTTATTTGGTCTTGTTCTTTCATGTGTATTTGATGATACCCGGAATAAGCGTCCAAAAAGCATAAGAGCTAGAGCCAGCAGTGGCATCTATGATTTGATAGATTCGTGGTAAGGCGTACCTATCTTTTGGGCACAATTTGTTCAGACATGTATAATCTATACACATCCTAAGGATAATGGCATCTTTCTTTGGGACTAATACTGGATTAGCAGACCAATCAGTATGAATAACTTCCCGGATAAAATCAGCTGCTAAAACCGGATTATTTCCTTGCCAATAGCCTTTCGTATTCTTCCGTCAAAACGATGGAGAACTTGTTTGACGAGTTTTGATCCTAGAATAACCTTCAATTGGTGCTCAGCAAGCTCCCGGGGTACACCTGGCATATCAACAGAACACCAGGCGAAAATGACCCCCATTCTCACAGAGGAACTTGATGAGCTCGCTTTCCTATTTTTTAGTCATTCCGGTTCCCAATACGACATATTTAGTCGGATCTTTGGGGTTTAGGATAACCTGCTTTGTATTCTCAGATGCGTTGAAGCTGTCGGCTGGCTTCCGACTTTCTTTTCATGCTGGCATTTCTGTCGGTGATACCTCCTTTGCCAGCTCTTTTAGTTCCTCCTTTGCTATGACCTGCTCAGCACAAAGGGTGTTTCCTAGCTCTAGCTCATTTGCCAGCGCAAAATCTCCTTCTATTGTGATTACTCCGCCTTTTGGACCTGGCATCTTCAGCTTGTTGTAGATGTAACATGACCTAGACATGAATTTGGCAAAAGCCGGTCGTCCGAGTATTGCATGGTATACACTTTCGAACGGTACTACCTCAAAAGAGATCATCTCCTGACGGAATTGATCCGCCTTTCCGAAGGTTACTTATAGGTAAATTTCTCCTAGGGAAGTTGTTTTTCTGCCATGAACAATGTCGTGAAACCGTACATTGCTATGCTTGAGCCGGGTTTGTGACAGATGCAGTTTCTTCAGAGTGCTTAAGTACATAATGTTGATGCTCGATACTTCGTTCATCGACACTCTCCCGAGCCTTGTGTTTTTGCACAATAGGGCTTACTATCAGGGCATGTGTGTCGGGTTCTGGAATATTACCGGGATGATCTGACTGATCCCAAATTGGCGTCTTTGCGTACTTCAGATACTTTGGAGTTGGTGGAATGACGGTGTTAATTTCTTGCCATGACCGCTTCACCTTCTTGGTTGATGGTGTCATAAGGAAAGTTAGGTTACATTATCCTTCGACCCTTGGGAACTTTGGTTTGCCTTTCCGCTACTACTCCTGGATCTTGTCATCACTATCAGACTTACTTTCTTCTTTTTCAGATTCCGACTTTTGCTTGTTGAATTTCCTTTTGGAATTATTCCCTTTGTTCCCGGTTCCAGCGATGCTCTTCATGTGCTTATTAAGCTGGCATTGCTTGTTTGTATGGTTTGTCTTTCCCAACTGTGTGTGGTGAATGCATTGTTCCCCTTTGATTTTTTCCCACTCTTCCTTCGAGTAGGAGATGGGTTCCTTGACTTCCACGCTTTTGCCTTTCCATCTACTAGAGTTGTCTTTCCAAAGGTTGCATTTACTTCTTTGGGCTTTTGCTAGACCTCTGGAGTGGTTTTTTTGGTCAGAGCAAGCCGTCTTGTTGAGTTTCACAAGTGCGTCTATATATCTGCCTCTTGCTCCGATGTCATCTCGGTCGCTGCATGCTCATTGGATGTTGTTAGCATGGAACCTAGGTCCTTATGCGTTTTTGATCCAACCATGAATGGTACGAGTCCGGGTTTTAAACCATTGATGAAAGCATGCATTGCTTGAACATCACTTACTTCAGAGCAGCCATTCTTCATTGCAGTCCATCTTGAGATAAAGTCGACATATGACTCGTTTTAATATTGGACGCATCGATTCAACTGGTTAATGCTTTTGGGGCGTTTGTACGTGCCACGGAAATGCTGAGCAAAAATTCTAGCCATATCCCCCAGCTATCCACCATTCTTGATGGAAGTCCATTAATCCAGTCACTCGCTCGATCCAGCAACATCAGGGGCAGGAACTTCACAGCTGCCAAATTTGTCCCTTTGTTAATTTGGACGACGGTATAGTAATATGAGAGCCATGTATCCGGGTTTGTGCTTCCGGTATATTTTTGATAAGTTGGCCCGACTTTGGCAAAGCCAGCATGTAGATTGATGCTCCGGATCCTATCAGTGAAACACTTTGGACCGAAATACAGATTATCTCTTTCCGCCTTATCGGCGTGTGCAGAATACCTTCCGACTGAATGAACAAAGGGGATCTACTTCTCTATGATCCATTGTTGCGTGAATACGCTTCCCTATATCTTCCGGCACCCCGTCCTTTGGAATAAGGCGGAGTTCTACTCCGCACACATTCATTGTTCCTTGGTGGGGTTTGGGATCTCTCACGCTTGTGAGGGTGTTCGTGTCTTTCGACTTTATCGGCCGGGTTTCTTGGAGGCGGCATTGCTTTTCCGTCTTTCCAGTTTTTGTCCTCCCGGTCCTTATCGAAATGGGGATTTGGCTTATTCTCGCCTTTCGGTGGATGGAACCCTGTCATGGATGTTGTATCCTTGTTATCCCGGATTTTCCTGTCCTTCTTAGGATGTTCATTCTTTCCCTTTGAACTTCCTAAATCTCCAGGTTCGCTTGGATCAGGTGCTGCAGCGGCACACGTGGCAGTTTTACATAAAGTAGAATCATGATGTAACTTATCAAAACGTGTTTGGCCTCGCTGCTGCTGTTGTAATGCTTTTCCTAGGAAAGCATACACCCCCTGAAGCTTTTCTTCGTTGGAGTAAAGGTCGTCATTGAGGATGGAAAACGCGGCTTTCGCATTCTCGGTTGCAGTCTTGTAGATACGCTCACCCTTAGCATTTGTGTTGTTAATCTTCCTCTGCCAAGACGGGTTTTCAAACCGCTATTTAGAAGGCAGTTCCTCCGGACTTGCGATTCCGGGTAACCTCGTGGGTTTAATGCCCGATCTATTATGGCGCTCATATTCCTCGATTTCTTCCTGCTGTTGTTTGACGACGGCCTGGGTTTTGTGGAGGTTTTTCCTAGTCCAGAAAAGAAGTTGCTGTTGCCGCATTATGGCTTGTCTTCTGGCTTCCAGCACTTCCGGCGCCAACGGGATAAAGCAGAGCCTGCAGGTCGAAGGCACTCCACGGCTGCGTGGGGGAGTTATCCACCATCCTCCTTCCATCTCTCAATCTCTCTCTCTCTCTTTCCCCTCTCGGTGTCAAATCTCCAAGGATTCAGGTAGCGAAATACACCGATACATAGATAATTAGAGTTAAGGTGCAAAGAGTAGACCAATTTAGGTGAGAAAATAAAGTAATTGGATGAAATAGAGAGCTTGCTCTAGCAACGATGGCGCATAGGGTTCGGGTTCTATTAATATAAACCAGATACGGATTACAATGCACCACACCTAGCTTTATATCGAAACCTAGCTTGGATGGAAATGCAATGGAAAAGTAGGTAGTCTATAAAGTAACGAATATTCAAATGTTCTTTGAAACGGCGGGAAGACGTTTGCCGACATCATTTGAACCGGGTCCCTTCGATCTTCATGAACGAAGCAGTATCGGTGAATTTTGGCCGTTTGGTAACTGACGAAAGAACTAATTGTCTCTGCTTAGGTTCAGAAATAGATGATCATGATAATATTTCCCTTCCTTAAGATCACACTTGTCCTCAAGGGTGGATATTTGGGAAAATTCGCATAATAAACACAACATCTTCCTGGGTAGCCACCATAGCTGGCAAGTTTGTCCACTTGATGTTCCACTTCACCATTGGTTCATTTTTTCTAGGGATTGTTCTGATGTTCTATGCCGCAGAATCTATTTTTTTTCCCTAAGCAGTCCGATAAGACCACTATGCAGATAACGATGCATGCCCATACATGCATCGATGAACATCACAACTCACCGGGCAGTGGATTCGATGTAGTCATAGAATAGTTCTGAACAATCGTAGATCCTCACAACTAGACCTAGTTTGTAACACCTGGGGTGTTCCCCCTAAGTTAGAAAGTGGGTTGTTTTTCTTTTTTGCTTTGCATCACATGCATCATATGCATTGCACCATGTTTTCAAAACAACTCAAAAGTTCAAACCAATTTAAACTTTCAAAACATGTCCAAAATTTCCAATTAAAAGTTGCAAACTAAACAACTCAAATTGTTTTTCAATAGTTTTGAAGTTGAATTTATTTAAATTGCTTGTTAATAAAAATTCCTTTTTATCAACACCCTAATGGCAAATTCAAATTCAAATCAATTCATCCATAATTGGCATGTTCCAAATGTGGGTTTAAAAATTAAAATCTTGCAAACAATTAAATTCAATAAGTTTTCATAATTGTTTGAGTTTATTGAATAAAATTGTTCAAAAAATCAAATCCTTATGAACCCTATTTGAAATTCAAATAGCCATTTTAAATCTTTTGGCCATTTCAAATTTTGGGAAATAATGTTAACATATCTTTGATCTTGCTGTTAGGTTTTTTCAATAAAAATTTTATTCATAAAATAAATAAAAAAACCCAAACCCTATTCTATTTCTCTCTTGTTCTTTCCTACAAAAAAAATGTGTAAACAGAAAAAAAAAAACCAAGAGAGGGGAGGGCAGGCCAGCTTGGTGGGCTGAGCCCACCAGCCCCACGAAGCCAGCCCACCCCCTCATGCCTTCGTCATCCTCTGTACGGGAGGCGCACATGGGGGGAGCGGAGCTCCCGTGGAGGAGCTTGCTCCACGTCTCCCCCCTCCTCCATAAATTCTCCCGGAGCTTCCTCTCCAACCCTAGGTCCCATTTTTCCCTCTGTCTCCTTCCTCCGCCGCCGCCTCCATCTTTACCCCGCTACGCCGTCGCCATGGACACCGAGGGCTCAAGCTAGGGGCCCCGATGATCTACACCTCCAACTTCGTGGTGGTTGCGCCAGGAGGGTTGCGCCATCGTGCTCGTGGATCGGGTGCAGGGGCAGCGCCGGAGACGCAAAGGAGACGCCACGCCAAGTGCCTCTTCCCGGCGGTCACCAGCAGCACGTCCTCCTCTCCAACCGGCCGTCTACGTTGTCGTCATCGGGTTCTGCTTCGCCTACAGCCCCACGGTGAGGAGACCAACCTCCCAGACATCCTCCCCGCTTCCCTTTTGGCATGAGGACGTGGATCCATGGACGACCGCCTCGGACCACCTCGCACGCAAGCTGCTCGACCACTGTTCCGAGCGGCAGCACCGTGTCCACCTCGCACGCACCGTGTCTACCTCGCCCGCACGTTGCGCCCCTATGCAGCAGCATGTTCCTCAGCCACCGCGCAGCACGCACGCAGCACACACGTCGCGCCGTCCGGCGTCGCTCCAGGTTCAGTACTGAACCTTTCTGTTCAGTTCAGAAATTTCCGCGCCGATCCATTCAAAACCACGAGCCCACCCATTCCATCACCAACCGCACATCACCCCACTGGTTAGCTCCCTTGCGTGCGCCCAACAGGTGCTGGATTCGATCCCCCCCCCAGGCAGAAAAGCCACACCTTTTTCTGCCCCTTTTTCTTTTTTGCCCGAATTCCAGAAAAGCAGATCTGTTTCTCTAATTCTAAAATCAATATAAAATTGAATATTGCTCCAAATCCAGTGATTCAAGTTTCTGTGGATTCAAAATCTTGTGCTCTTTCCATTAGTAACAAAATTGCAACATGTTTCTGTAATAATTTTTGCACTAAATAATTAATTACTGAAAATGCAATTAAAAGTTGAAACTTTAGAATTTCATAACTTTAGTTCTGTTCATCCAATTTGAACAAGCTTGGGCTCTAAAAATTTGTCTTAACAAACTCTACACATTGATATTTTATTTGGTCAAAATTGAATTAATTTTGAACATGTTTCCTTCTGTTTACTAAAAAGGGCAGAATAAGAATGCTTATGAAAAATGGCATAATAAATTCAATAATAACCCAAAAATTATGTTTAATAGCTCAAAATGTTCAGTGAAACATTTGCTACATCTTTTCAACCTTTTCAATACAATTTGTTTACTGTTTTCCTATTTAAAAGTGGTGCAATAATTCAACACTTTAATTAAACCTTTTAAATTGCAAAATTCATAACTTGGGAAATTCAAATCCAATTCCAACATGTAAAATATGTTTTCCATGCAAAATTGAATAAGATTTCCAAATATAAACTTTGTTTTCTGTTTTGAATAATTTAAATTGCTGAGAACAACTATTTCTTAATTAATGCATTTAAAATTGTCAAATTAATAACTTGCTCATTTTAAATCCTTTTTCGACAAATGAAATATGTATTCCATCTAAAATTTTGTGTTCTTTCCAAATATGAATTTTGTTATCTATTTTGAACAATTAAAATGGGTGAAAACAACAAATGTTTGTTTAAATCATTTAAAATGCCAAAGTTCATAACTTAATAAATAAAATTCCAAACTTGGTAAACAACATATCAAACTGAAGCTATTGTTGTTTTCTTATTGTTTTCATCATCCATGCATCATTCTAATCAACTTTCACATGTTGGTTATTTGTAGATCATTTAATTCAACATTAATTCATGGGCTTTTCCATATGCAATCCAAATTGCATATGGGCCCATTAAAATATGATTACCATGTCAACTAGTTTATCTTTAATGCATCCTTAAATTTTTCATGCATCCATATCTTGATCATGCTGGATCTTTTGCCGTAGAAGTAATTGTTGCATCCGGTGTTTGTTCTAGTTCATTGCTTCTTCTCGGATAGGACGTTGAGATGATGTGAGCAACGACAAGTTCTTCGGATGTACCTCTACTTGCTGGATTCCAGGCAAGTATACTCACTTGGTACCTATGGATGCCTTTCATCACTTGTTACCGATTCTTCCCGTTGCCTTTATTCTAGCCTTATGATTCGATGCTTGTGTCTCGATCCTATCATATGTTTACCTTGCAGACATGATATAGCCTTCCTTCTACTTCCTATTAACCGTTGTTTGTTTACCTTGTTGGCCCTCGTGTCGTAGTTGTATGCTTAGTGTTGTTTGCGCTCAAGTCTTGTTGTCCGTCTTATCACCTGTTTAGTTTGATAGTTGGGTTTCAACTTAATCAACAACATGTTAATGTTTTGGGTAATATTAATTTGATGATAAGGCACCGGCAGGAAGCCCGGCGTGGTTTTGAAGCCTGCTAGTGTCGCACTTAATTAGGAAAAGGGTCTTGTCTACTGATCCATGATGAGCGCACTAACCGCATGTGGGAAGCGAGTATGGGCGCCCCCCGCAATTCTGATTCGATTCGCATCTCGTCCAAATCGCCACACTTAGTTCGGGCTTTCCATTTGATGCATGCATATGCAGGTGCGAACCCTTGGCGCCAGGGTGGAACTTTTGTAGTCGGCATTTAGGGCGGCGTGGTCTTAGAGTGTTATGAGGGTCCCCCTTTTCTTCGTGGGGGCTCGATTAGCCGCGCACGCACAGCACGTGGTTCTTTGGGCTTGATGCGAAGAAGAGTTGGGTTGTGTTGAGTACCTCGCTTGGTGGGTTGATCCCCCGTCTGGCGGGTTATTCTTACGTCTACGGCCAAATTGGTGCATCCCTGCAGGGTTAAATCTTCTCGAGAAGCCGTGTTGTCCGCGGTTATGGATGACTTGGTGAAAGTGCTGGCTAACAAGTACTCAGACAACTTACACTTAATGATGATAACTTGACTAGTAAAATAGATTACCTCCACCATAAAAATGAATGTCACCCTAATCAACCGTGTGAGTTTCCTTGGGTTGCTTCCTTAGTAGGGGGTAACATTGGATGGGTATTGTTTGGTGAGTAGTTATAGTTGGTTATGATACGCTATCTTATCCCTTTCTTGTAGCCGGATGTTGTAGCGCGTCTCTGTAGTTAGTTAGTGCAGCCCGTTGCCGCTTCGTTGCAATAATCCCTTCCTTTCCGTTGTACCCAAAGTATTTGTATCTTGTGATGATTGGTTACGCTGGTATCTTGTGAGTATGGTTTATCCACTTGCCTGTACTTAACCGTACTGACCCACGAATCCATTTCGTGGCTGCATATTCCACATTGCAGTCAACAGGTTTGAAGTCTGACGATGTTAGCTTGGGAATCCCTCCGGTTTGGCCTGGGCAGGGATTGACGCCATCCGTTATCTTCAGGACTCTTAGTCCAATTTGTATCTTGTCCGTAGTCGGACGCCATGTTGTTTCTTCCGCTGTTATTTGGATCTTTGTATTGTATCAGTTGTATCCTTGACTCGTTTGAGTCGTCTTGTATATATCTTTTCTGTTGTTGTTGTGGATTATTCGTGAACTGTTGTAATGTTATCACAAGTGGCAACCTGGAATCGGTTATTATGTGGATTTTGGCGGGAATGCTGAAATCTGCATAGTGCCCGATCTCGGGGCGTCACAAATGGTATCAGAGCATGGTTTCCGATTCCCGATATTGTTTCGATACGAATGGTTATCGAAGCAACGGGTCCGCAAAGCCTGTAGGATAACCTCGCTAACGGTCGTTGTTTCTAGAGTGTCAAAAACTATTTGTGCAAAACCTGTTTTGAAAACATCTCAATAGGATTCTTGTTTTCTCCTTATCTCTATTCTATTTCCCCTCCCATCTTATTTGTTTTGGAGTCTTCCCCCCTTGTCTATCTTTCAAAGTATTAGGATCCTACGTGGGTGGACGTTTTCTGAGCCGTTAACCTAATAGGTTCGATCATCGGAAGATTCTTGGTGGAAGAACATCGCCATCAACCCGAGCAAGAATCTCTTGTTAGTGGTGTCGAGAAGCCCTTGTTAGTGGTGTCGAGGAGATCAGCTGGAAGCATGAAGAATCGATAGTCGAATTTCTTTCCCCTCCCGGGTTAGCAGGTGGATTGCGAGGGCGCAATCCCTTGTTAGTGGTGTCGTCTGTAACACCTGGGGTGTTCCCCCTAAGTTAGAAAGTGGGTTGTTTTTCTTTTTGCTTTGCATCACATGCATCATATGCATTGCACCATGTTTTCAAAACAACTCAAAAGTTCAAACCAATTTAAACTTTCAAAACATGTCCAAAATTTCCAATTAAAAGTTGCAAACTAAACAACTCAAATTGTTTTTCAATAGTTTTGAAGTTGAATTTATTTAAATTGCTTGTTAATAAAAAATCCTTTTTATCAACACCCTAATGGCAAATTCAAATTCAAATCAATTCATCCATAATTGGCATGTTCCAAATGTGGGTTTAAAAATTAAAATCTTGCAAACAATTAAATTCAATAAGTTTTCATAATTGTTTGAGTTTATTGAATAAAATTGTTTAAAACATCAAATCCTTATGAACCCTATTTGAAATTCAAATAGCCATTTTAAATCTTTTGGCCATTTCAAATTTTGGGAAATAATGTTAACATATCTTTGATCTTGCTGTTAGGTTTTTTCAATAAAAAATTTATTCATAAAATAAAAAAAAACCCCAAACCCTATTCTATTTCTCTCTTGTTCTTTCCTACAAAAAAAATGTGTAAACAGAAAAAAAACCCAAGAGAGGGGAGGGCAGGCCAACCTGGTGGGCTGAGCCCACCAGCCCCACGAAGCCAGCCCACCCCCTCCTGCCTTCGTCATCCTCTGTACGGGAGGCGCACATGGGGGGAGCAGAGCTCCCATGGAGGAGCTTGCTCCACGTCTCCCCCCTCCTCCTCCATAAATTCTCCCGGAGCTTCCTCTCCAACCCTAGGTCCCATTTTTTCCTCTGTCTCCTTCCTCCGCCGCCGCCTCCATCTCTACCCCGCTACGCCGTCGCCATGGACACCGAGGGCTCAAGCTAGGGGCCCCGATGATCTACACCTCCACCTTCGTGGTGGTTGCGCCAGGAGGGTTGCGCCATCGTGCTCGTGGATCGGGTGCAGGGGCAGCGCCGGAGACGCAAAGGAGACGCCGCGCCAAGTGCCTCTTCCCGGCGGTCACCAGCAGCACGTCCTCCTCTCCAACCGGCCGTCTACGTTGTCGTCATCGGGTTCTGCTTCGCCTACAGCCCCACGGTGAGGAGACCAACCTCCCAGACATCCTCCCCGCTTCCCTTTTGGCATGAGGACATGGATCCATGGACGACCGCCTCGGACCACCTCGCACGCAAGCTGCTCGACCACGGTTCCGAGCGGCAGCACCGTGTCCACCTCGCACGCACCGTGTCTACCTCGCCCGCACGTTGCGCCCCTATGCAGCAGCATGTTCCTCAGCCACCGCGCAGCGCGCACGCAGCACGCACGTCGCGCCGTCCGGCGTCGCTCCAGGTTCAGTACTGAACCTTTCTGTTCAGTTCAGAAATTTCCGCGCCGATCCATTCAAAACCACGAGCCCACCCATTCCATCACCAACCGCACATCAACCCACTGGTTAGCTCCCTTGCGCGCGCCCAACAGGTGCTGGGTTCGATCCTCCCCCCCCCCAGGCAGAAAAGCCACACCTTTTTCTGCCCCTTTTTCTTTTTTGCCCGAATTCCAGAAAAGCAGATCTGTTTCTCTAATTCTAAAATCAATATAAAATTGAATATTGCTCCAAATCCAGTGATTCAAGTTTCTGTGGATTCAAAATCTTGTGCTCTTTCCATTAGTAACAAAATTGCAACATGTTTCTGTAATAATTTTTGCACTAAATAATTAATTACTGAAAATGCAATTAAAAGTTGAAACTTTGGAATTTCATAACTTTAGTTCTGTTCATCCAATTTGAGCAAGCTTGGGCTCTAAAAATTTGTCTTAACAAACTCTACACATTGATATTTTATTTGGTCACAATTGAATTAAGTTTGAACATGTTTCCTTCTGTTTACTAAAAAGGGCAGAATAAGAATGCTTATGAAAAATGGCATAATAAATTCAATAATAACCCAAAAATTATGTTTAATAGCTCAAAATGTTCAGTGAAACATTTGATACATGTTTTCAACCTTTTCAATACAATTTGTTTACTGTTTTTCCTATTTAAAAGTGGTGCAATAATTCAACCCTTTAATTAAACCTTTTAAATTGCAAAATTCATAACTTGAGCAATTCAAATCCAATTCCAACATGTAAAATATGTTTTCCATGCAAAATTGAATAAGATTTCCAAATATAAACTTTGTTTTCTGTTTTGAATAATTTAAATTGCTGAGAACAACTATTTCTTAATTAATGCATTTAAAATTGTCAAATTAATAACTTGCTCATTTTAAATCCTTTTTCAACAAATGAAATATGTATTCCATCTAAAATTTTGTGTTCTTTCCAAATATGAATTTTGTTATCTATTTTGAACAATTAAAATGGGTGAAAACAACAAATGTTTGTTTAAATCATTTAAAATGCCAAAGTTCATAACTTAATAAATAAAATTCCAAACTTGGTAAACAACATATCAAACTGAAGCTATTGTTGTTTTCTTATTGTTTTCATCATCCATGCATCATTCTAATCAACTTTCACATGTTGGTTATTTGTAGATCATTTAATTCAACATTAATTCATGGGCTTTTCCATATGCAATCCAAATTGCATATGGGCCCATTAAAATATGATTACCATGTCAACTAGTTTATCTTTGATGCATCCTTAAATTTGTCATGCATCCATATCTTGATCATGCTGGATCTTTTGCCGTAGAAGTAATTGTTGCATCCGGTGTTTGTTCTAGTTCGTTGCTTCTTCTCGGATAGGACGTTGAGATGATGTGAGCAACGACAAGTTCTTCGGATGTACCTCTACTTGCTGGATTCCAGGCAAGTATACTCACTTGCTACCTATGGATGCCTTTCATCACTTGTTACCGATTCTTCCCGTTGCCTTTATTCTAGCCTTATGATTCGATGCTTGTGTCTCGATCCTATCATATGTTTACCTTGCAGACATGATATAGCCTTCCTTCTACTTCCTATTAACCGTTGTTTGTTTACCTTGTTGGCCCTCGTGTCGTAGTTGTATGCTTAGTGTTGTTTGCGCTCAAGTCTTGTTGTCCGTCTTATCACCTGTTTAGTTTGATAGTTGGGTTTCAACTTAATCAACAACATGTTAATGTTTTGGGTAATATTAATTTGATGATAAGGCACCGGCAGGAGGCCCGACGTGGTTTTGAAGCCTGCTAGTGTCGCACTTAATCAGGAAAAGGGTCTTGTCTACTGATCCATGATGAGCGCACTAACCGCATGTGGGAAGCGAGTATGGGCGCCCCCCGCAATTCTGATTCGATTCGCATCTCGTCCAAATCGCCACACTTAGTTCGGGCTTTCCATTTGATGCATGCATATGCAGGTGCGAACCCTTGGCGCCAGGGTGGAACTTTTGTAGTCGGCATTTAGGGCGGCGTGGTCTTAGAGTGTTATGAGGGTCCCCCTTTTCTTCGTGGGGGCTCGATTAGCCGCGCACGCACAGCACGTGGTTCTTTGGGCTTGATGCGAAGAAGAGTTGGGTTGTGTTGAGTACCTCGCTTGGTGGGTTGATCCCCCGTCTGGCGGGTTATTCTTACGTGTACGGCCAAATTGGTGCATCCCTGCAGGGTTAAATCTTCTCGAGAAGCCGTGTTGTCCGCGGTTATGGATGACTTGGTGAAAGTGCTGGCTAACAAGTACTCAGACAACTTACACTTAACGATGATAACTTTACTAGTAAAATAGATTACCTCCACCATAGAAATGAATGTCACCCTAATCAACTGTGTGAGTTTCCTTGGGTTGCTTCCTTAGTAGGGGGTAACATTGGATGGGTATTGTTTGGTGAGTAGTTATAGTTGGTTCTGATACGCTATCTTATCCCTTTCTTGTAGCCGGATGTTGTAGCGCGTCTCTGTAGTTAGTTAGTGCAGCCCGCTGCCGCTTTGTTGCAATAATCCCTTCCTTTCCGTTGTACCCAAAGTATTTGTATCTTGTGATGATTGGTTACGCTGGTATCTTGTGAGTATGGTTTATCCACTTGCCAGTACTTAACCGTACTGACCCACGAATCCATTTCGTGGCTGCATATTCCACATTGCAGTCAACAGGTTTGAAGTCTGACGACGTTAGCTTGGGAATCCCTCCGGTTTGGCCTGGGCAGGGATTGACGCCATCCGTTATCTTCAGGACTCTTAGTCCAATTTGTATCTTGTCCGTAGTCGGACGCCATGTTGTTTCTTCCGCTGTTATTTGGATCTTTGTATTGTATCAGTTGTATCCTTGACTCGTTTGAGTCGTCTTGTATATATCTTTTCTGTTGTTGTTGTGGATTATTCGTGAACTGTTGTAATGTTATCACAAGTGGCAACCTGGAATCGGTTATTATGTGGATTTTGGCGGGAATGCTGAAATCTGCATAGTGCCCGATCTCGGGGCGTCACATAGTTGCAAGGATATCGTCTAAGATTCCCACGTCAAGGATCACACCTGTAATCCCTCTTATGGTGTGCACAAGTACGCTCATGTTAATGAAGGGAATATGCCCGAGAGGCAATAATAAAGTGGTTATTATCTTATTCCTTGTTTATGATGAATGTCTATTTCTCATGCTAGAATTTTATTAACCGGAAACATTTATACATGTGTGTTTAGTAAACAAACAATGGTTCCTAGTAAAGCCTCTCTTTTAACTAGCTCGTTGATTAATAGGTGATCTAGGTTTCTGATCATGAACATTGGATGTTGTTAATAACGGGGTCATGTCATTAGGAGAATGATGTGATGAACATAGACCCAAATTAAGTATAACAATACGATCAAGTCATTTAGTTTATATTGTTATATCTTGCATACGAAGTAACTTTATTCCTTAGACCATGAGATCATGTCAATCACTAATACCGGAAGGGTGCTTTGATATCATCAAACGTCACGCCATAACAGGGTGACTATAAAGGTGTCGTTGGGTATTCGGAAAGTATTAGTTGAGGCTCATGGATCAAGAGTGGGATTTGTCCAACCAAATAACGAAGAGATATAATCTAGGCCCTCTTGGTGATATCACATTGACACCGCTTGCAAGCACGTGACTAGGTCACAAGGATGTCATATCATAGAACGAGTAAAAGAGTACTTGTCGGTAACGAGATCGAAAAAGGTACGGTTGATACCAATGATCAGATCTCGGACAAGTAAAATATCGCGAGACAAAGGGAATTAGTTACAATGTTGATGGTTCACACGATCACGAGATTCATCATTGAATATATAGGAGTCATCACGGATCTCCAGATCCCGCTGTTGATTATTGATCGGAGAGGTTTGTCGATCATGTCTATGTTATTCACGAACCGTAGGGTGACACGCTTAATGTTTGATGACGCGATTGAGTGGATACGTAATATCGGAGAAAAGTTTGGACAACACCGAAATTGTTTCGGGGAATATTGAAATAGTCACCGGAATTGTTTCGGGGAATATTGAAATAGTTCAAGGTGGTATATGTTAATGTTTGATTAACAAATAGTTCAAGGGGGTAAGTGTTAATGTTTTTTAATAGGATTAACAAATATTAAAATAAAGAAATGAAATTGTTTTATTTATTTATTAAAGAAAACCCTTGGAATTTTGAGTGGGAATTGATGAGAGAATAAGTAGGTTGAGTGGAGACTCCACCCACATGATGAGAGGAGAGGTGGAGGCACCAAAATTTCGTGGCTTCCTCCCCCTCCTATATAAAGAGGGGTTGGACCTCCCTCTCCCCACACACTTGGTGTCATCTCCACCTCCATCCTCCTACTGCTCAACCTCATGTTCATGCGCTTGGCGAAGCCCTGAACAAAGTTTTATCTACCACACCACGTCGTCGTGTTGCTGGAGTTCCGGGGGATCCTCTACTTCCGCTGCCCCGTTGGATCGAGGGAACGGAGGTCGTCATCAAGCCGTACGTGTGACCAACCACGGAGGCACCGCCGGATTGTGGTGAACATTTTCTCGGTCTTGAGATTGGTGTGAGTACGACTATCCAACAACGAGATTCGATCTCGTAACGCTTAGAGTCTTCGAGGGTATGTTTTCCTAAGACTCTTTCTCCCCGTTGCCTTCCATCTCCGAGATTAGATCTTGGCCTTCGGGTTCATCTCGTGTAGGAATTTTTTTGTTTTATATGCAACGAACCCTTCAGTTAAACCGTCAGCGCTCCACCGTCCAGGACTCGGCACCAACAAAGAGACATCATTTCAGCGTTGCTAATTGGTACCACTAATCAACTGCGATTAGAGTTATATGATTCTCGAAGTTTCTCAATACACGAGAGAGAATATTAATTAGAGCTAGGTCTAATCGGGAGAGGACACCCCAAAAAATCAATTAGAAGAAGATCTAATATAGTTAGAGGTTCTCTAATTACAATATCTAATTAGACCCTCTAATTCTACTAGAGATGGAGGGGCTTGAGAGACAATTGTTCTCAATATTGTGTTTTGCCTCAAGCCTTGGGATCCTTTTTATAGTTGGAGGGGAGGGGGAACCTGCCTTGGGGGCAGGGGGAGAAGTCCTACTCCAGCTAGGAGGGGGCTTGGCCGCACCAAGGAGTTCACCGCTCCCCCTCTCCTAAGTGGAATCGGATTGGGCTCCCCTTTGGAGAGTCCAACTCCACCTCTTCCCCCTTTTCACTTTTCCCTTGAAACATAATTAGGAAGAACTCCGAAAGGTTCCATACGCCATGTTTGGAGGCCATGGGGCCCATCTGCCAGTCCCACCAGGTACTGCGGCCATGGGGGAGAATCTGCCCCCTCCGGCACCCCCTTGTCGATTTTGCCCGAAACTCTTCCAGAAGCTTATGAACCCTATAGATCAAATTATAGACCTTATCTAATGATGTTAGAAACATATTTATAACATCCCGGGTCATCTGATGTCCTCCGTTATCTCTCATATAAATTCTTCCTAACATCGACATCATTTCTCCCTTATAGTAACTTCCTCGAAACCTCTCCGATTGACACTAGACTTGTTTATGTGACATCGTATCAACATCGAACATTCATAAAACCAGTACATACATCTTTATTATCTCAATTACAGGTTGGCACGTCATAAGCGTGTGACCCGTAAAGCCTCGATAACACATAGACATGTTCGGAAACGTACCTAATAATAACCAATAGCAGGACCGTGGACGCCCACGATGGCTCCTGTGTGTTCACGAAGATCGAGGAAACCTTACAAGTTACTCATTGCACTTATTCCCTTAATTTCACGATATGAATGATATCATGAGGCGAGACTATGTGATCTAGTATGATCAACCTCTTTGATCATAATACATATATAACTCGTTAGTGATATCGTTCTCTTCTCACATACATATCCCTGATGTGCGTGTGATAAATCACACTATGTTTGGCCATACGGTTGGTTCAAATCGGTGATACTGAGAGGGTCCAGAGCATGTATCTCTCTATCTTCTAGAGGACTTAAGTAATACTCTTGAACGATCTCAGTTCCATTACACTTTCTAGATTATATCCAGACATCAACTTTATGATCCCGAGCTATGGCAAGACGGTTGATGACATCCAAAGTACAACTTTCGATCGTGCGGTCACTAGATATTCTCATAGTATAGGAATTATATTCAAATGACAATTTCATATGTATTTTTCTAAATACATTACAATTTCTTAGTCTCTATTTGCAAGATCATATACTTGGATCGATTCTGTACTATTGTTACCCTAACAATAAACTCTTATGTTTTGCTAGAGTTTTAATCAAGTCCATTATAAGGAAAATGTGATCATCTCACAAACCATAAGATAATCTTGGAGACAAGATTAGGAACTCTTGTTTGTTTATGTCTTCACACCCACACAAAGATTTTCCTTTGAAAACTCATTTTTCAAGTGCTATTGCGGTTGTAGCATGATGACATAAACTTTATTATGAACTTGGATATAGGATAATAACTGAATATAATTGTCTATAGAGTATATCTCCAACACTCTCCCACTTGCACTAGAGTCAGTAATACTCTAGTTAGTATGATGCCATAATGAAAGGATCGAAGAGATGGACTAGAGGGTGGTGAATAGGAAACTACAAATTTTACTTTCTTTTGCAATTTAGTCTTGCTCAAATATAGATTTTCTAGATTATGCAACTAGGTGAACAGTCATATATGATGAGCAAAATACTATTAGTACTAGATAGATAAACAAGAAACTAGTAACAATAAGTAAAAGTAAGTTGAGAGATAATCGAACACAATGACGCAAAGATTTATCCTTAAGTTCAACTTCCCAATAGAAGCTAGTCTCTGTTGGAGCGGTGAGGTGCCACCAAAGTGCAACACCGAATAGCCGTCAAATGGCACACCGTATATCTTCGTGTTCTACCACCAATGTGGAGAGGCACGAATCACTATGTTGTCGTTGAGGTTGACAACTAGAAAATTCACAAGGATGAGGCACACTCCACAACTTGGAGGGTCCTCACCAAATCCACCAAGCCACCAAAATTAGATACTTCAAGTCCTAGGCACACATCACAACTCAATTGGTGTCTTTCGACAATGTCTTCATGACTACCAAAGCCTTGAAGGACCACACGCTCCTAGGGTTCCAACGAACCCAAAGAGTAGCAAGTTCCTCAATGGAATCAAGGCGGAAATTAAATCGCTTGCGTAAGAATGTGGATCTAGGTCTTCTCTCTAAAATCCCCAAAGGGCAAAGTATTTGAGTGGCTAGAGAAAGATATATATGGAATTTAAGCTCTTGAACAATGGTGGTGAGATATTTCTGGTCGTGGTTTGCTGGAAACTAACACCGGAGTCTCTGGACCAGGTGTTGTCAAGAATATTCCGGCCTGGACGGATACTTCCATAAGTCTTCGGGCTTACTACGGCTATACTCCAAAGGGGGCACCAGAGGCAAACGCCAAAGCTTAGCAACTTAACCCCAGTCCAAAATATTTGTGGCCGGAGTCTCCAGTTGCCATGAGTCTAGATGCTCCGGCGTTTTCACACCGGAGTCTCCGACCTTGGTACCCTGGAGTCTCGGAGTTGTTTCCCACATCCACTAAATTCGTTTGGCTAGAGTTTTCTCGAAATTTCTATGATGATGTTGGGATGTGTATGTGGATATTAAAGTGTTAAAATGATTTCCCGATATCATCCGTTGATCAACCACCCAAAATAATATGATCCCTATGAATACTCAACTAAGGGCACCGATCTTCATTCTTTTATCCTTTTTGAGTGGCTTGCCACGCAAATAAACAGAACTAATTGGGGATAGAAATGTCCTTTCAATCTCCCCATTTTTGTGTTTGATGACAACATAAGTATTTGCATTAAAAATTTATATGATTAGAGTGATCCAACCATGGTAAGTAAAATATAGACAAGCCCCCCTAGATGTAAGCACTATTTTAGAATTTGTCTTTGAATACAAGGTGCTACACCTAGGATCAACACCCCCCTATATTTTAGAAACCAATTCTATGTGCAAGCGATTTAGAGTTAAGTTCTATCACTAGGAACTTGCACAAATAATAAGACATAATACATATTATTTAAATACTAGAGACAAGATATGTAGATCAACATGTAGTCTTTAACCAAACATAGATAACCGAGGTATTGCATGTCTTACAACACACATAAACATAAGCAAATAATCCAAATAGTTCAACTATGAAAATAAAAGGGGCACAAGCTATATAAGAAGCAAATGAAATCATCAAAGCTTGTGTCCAACCCTTGCAAATCCCTGGTGATATCCTAATAGAACTACATCTCTCCCTTTGGCATCAAGATGCCAAAAAGGGAAAAGAGCAATGCTACGATCCCATGGATCAATCGGATTCCTCATCCTCGCTCTCCTCATCCTCAACATAGTCAGACTCCTCCTCTTCATCATCATCATCAACTGGCTTCTTCCCATGGTCCACATTGGAGGTGGATGGCTGAGAGGTGACTTCACTGAAAGCGGAGCAATTGACTACTTCACAGTTCCGGTTGTTGTAGGAGATGGTATTGTGAGATTTATCACTTGAGGGCACATCATCATACCTAGGTGCTTACCCCTTTCCCCTAAGCTCATCAACTTCCTTTTGAAGAACCCCTTGGTTGTGGATGATGCACTTGCGCTCAACATAGACATCATAGTTCTCCTTGTGAATAGCAGTGGTCATGCACACCACAGTACGTTGGAACCAGTTGAGCTTCTTGGCATTTTTCTTGGTTGGTGGAGATGGATGAGAAAGATCTCCATAGGGAGTGGCATTCTTCCTCCTAGATCAAGGTTCCGGTTCCATATCCTCTTTATCCTTGCTATATGAAAATGGAGCACGAGAGCCACTTGCCCTAGAACCACTCGGGCGAGAGCCACTAGGAGAGCCATCATGAGAAAGAATCTGAAGCCTCTTTGGCTTGTGCTGTGAAGTTGCGAGTGTTCAAACCTTCAACTTTGAGAAGAATGAGCTTCATCACATAGGGAACATAGATAGAGGTATTGTTCTTCAAAATGGCATGGTACATATCACACTAGCATTATTCAACACAAAAAACGGTTTCCCAAATATTATAGGATAAAAAGGGTATCTTTTTATATCCATAAGGATCAAATCAATGGGGTTCATATGAGGTCGAACACTTATCATGACATTACGATGTATCCCATAAGGTCTTATAGTAGAAGAGTTTGATAGAACAACATTCATGTCTATTATCTCTATTTTGTGTTGGTCTATCTCATATTTTATATCATCATACATCTCATAAGAAACCATATTAATGTCACAGGCGGTATCAGATGTACCTTGATATTTATATTTTCCAAACGAACAAGGGATTTTATCCATACCTATATCTTTACCTTTCAATTTTCACTTGGCAATTTTGGTGGTGTCTCTTCCTAGGTAGATCATATTGTTCTTCGGAGGATTTGGTTCTACCAACTCTTTCAGCTCATTTACCCCTTTCTTCTACACCCACTTTTTCAAAGGGATCATAGCAGTTGGTCTCTTATGGTCCAGACTGGTTCCTACAACACATTCTACACCATTAGAATTTTCAACAGTTTTTATCAATAGCTCTTTCTCTAGTGTAGCCAAGGCTATAAATTCCTCTTGCTATTCATGTTTCTCTCACTTAGTCTCGGGTACCTGCAAATGTTCTGTATATCTCTCAAGCACCTGCATAATATCATTAGGGTCCATATTGAAATTATTAGTCAGTGATTCTAAGTTCCCTGTGTCTCAGAAGTTTCTAATGCAAGTATAATTGGTATTAGTTTTTCATTTGTCACCAAAATTTGATTCCTAAATCTCTTTGTTACCGATTTTACTACCTAGGAGTTCACATGCTTCTTTCATATCATATTTTAAGAAAACTCCTCCCGCAGATAGGTCTAACTCATTTTGATTTTATCTACTAAGTCCCATGTAAAAGGTACGCACCACTAACCAAGGTGGTAGCTCGTGGTGAAGACAATATTCGAGTAACTAATTAAAGCTTAGATATCCACTTAGAAGACTCTCTCCTCGTCTGCTCTTGAAGTTGGTAATCATACGTATCGTTCCATTCGATTTCCTTTCTGGATAAAAATAAGACAAAAATGCGGAAGATAGTTCTTCCCAATTGTTAAATATATTCTTTGCATGTGACTTTTACCATGAGTCTGCTTTATCAATAAGAGTGTGATTAAATATTTTAAATCTCATCTCATCATCTGTAAATACGTTAAGCCTGAAAGTGCCACATGTTTTTTCAAAGAAATCAATATGATTGTATGGGTCTTCCGTACCATCACCTTTATATTGTCTACTATAAAGTAGACTAAGCAAAATAGTGTTAATACCATACCATTTTTCATTGGTTTCAGAACATACCTTCATAAAAGCATTAAGTTGTGGTCGTCCTGAGTACTGAAAGGTGTCAACAGGATCTTGACCCGCTTCCATGGTGTCCTCTTTAAACCTATAGAAATTCAAACCAAAATAAACAAGTATTGAAAGAAAAAAAAAGCTCTTAGCTCCCCGGCAACATCGCTAGAAAATAGCTTGATGCCTGCAATTGCACAGGGTTGTTATACCTAGTTTTGAAATAAGAGTAGTGAACCACGGTGGAGCTATGGAAATGGTTCCGTGCAATTAGTTTTGATCATCTACCTCTTTTGTGTTTTTCTGAATTTCCTGCAATCTAAACACGTGTCGAAATAATAATAATAATATTGGTTGGAATAAAAATAAAACAATAAACTAAAAAGTAAAATGAACAGAGACAACTAATGAATGGTTGAAGTTATTGGACCTGCAATGAGGCTAAAAGCGTTCTCGGGAAGTATGGTTCTAACACTAGCATATTTCTGAATTGAATAGGAATGCATTATGTTTCAACGTAAATACTTTATGAGGGCGAAACTTCGTTTATTAGTGTGTACCGACTTCCTCGGTTAACACACTACTCACAACTACCATGTAGCCCAGATGATAATCGATACGCTTATTGGCACTAGTGATTAAGGGTCTCCCCGTGTATGTGGTGTCTTTTTGTTGAGTTCAACTTTCTGTCCTGTTATACTCACTCGTCAGTCTGCCTCAAACCAACACGAACAATCGCATCATGACCCTAAGGCAATATATTATGAGGTACACAACTCACAATAGCACGATGATTGTTACCATAAACTATTCAATAAGAAACAAAACATCTTTATCTCAGTCCATAATAGTGCTAGGGTTTACCCATCTCCCCCAAGAACTAATGAAACTACTCACACATGAAGGCAATAAACATCATGGGAATTGCATTGCAAATGGAGGATGAATGTATGAACGAATACACGTGTAAATCCACAACTAGAGGTTCTAGAATTACAATGATATGGGGTGGAAATGCTATCATGTAGACGTAGATGAAGGTGATGGCGATGGAGATTGATGGAGAGGTCTTCACGATGATGTAGTTGATGGAGATGGATTCCCATCTCCGAATTCCCCGTCCGGAGACCTTCCAGAGGCTAGGGTTTGGTGTATTTTTGAGGTATGGCATCTGGTCTCTCTCCCATCTTCAATCTTGATAGAACGGGGTTAATATGCTGGCCAAAACAAGTCAAACACACCATGGTATGGTGGGTGGTACGATCGGTACTCACCGTACCATGGTCGTTATGTGCTACCGACTTAAATTAGTACGGTCGGTGTTTCCGTTTCGCCCTCCGTGCTGAGCTGCTCCATCAGGTACGGTCACTCGTACGGTCGTCGTCACTCATTAAGTGTTATGTGTCTATTTTGCTCGCGGAACATTTTGACAGTACGGTGGCTGGTACGGTCGTAATTGACCGTACCATTACCCGTTAAGTGTTTTTCTGCTTCTCCTTTGACTTCTGCGAATTTGTACTTCTTTGGATTGGCCTTAAATGTTGTGATATTCTCGTATTATGTCCAATTATTCTTATTTATTCCTTATATGAAATGTCTCTCCAGGATTTCAATAATCTGCATACACAGACATAAACGGTGCAATTTGGCACGGTAAAATACCAAATTTCCTATGTCGAGTGTTCTTAGTTAGGTTCATGGCAAAGGGTGCCATAAGTCTGCTGACAAAGCCGTGGGTGGAAACGTGGGAGAGTAGAGACGATGACACAATTTACCCATATTCGGTACGTCGCAACTAAGGCGGCGTTCCTACTCCTGCAATCTCACTAAATCAGGGATGGATCCTGAATTATACAAAGTACAACGTGAGTAGGGTTTCGCTAACTCGCGAGGATGGGTCTCGGTGATCTAGCTTCTAGCTTATTTGACCTTGCTTGTGCTGCTCCTGCCCGGCTTTATATAGATAACCGGAGTAGGGTTTACAGGAAGAAAACCTAGAGGACTACGGAAAGTATTCCTATTCTTGGAAAGTAAGGCACCCGACTTCTTCTCCAAGCCGGACCACATATGGGACCGTGATCCGTTTCTTCTAGAATCCGTCTTCCTGTGCGTCAGCTTACTGGGCCACCCAACGGACTTTGTTCCATTACCTGCGGTCCACCGTGTTAATCCGGCCTTTGGCCGATGCCGGATACACCCCTATTTGGCATATATCCGAGACCCTATCTACTTATTAATAAAACAATAAGTAAAATAACACATAAAATGTATGCATCAATCGCTAAGAGAGGTTCCGAGAGGATAATCCGTATCGAACCCTAGCAAGGGCATATCAACTCTGCAAAACTCTAAAGGGTAGAAAAAAAGAAAACTATCCCTAGGGTTTCTGTACTTGCTGAAACCGGCAGCCATCGCCCAATTCCAGCGCCACCAAGGCGCACGCTGGAATAGACATAGAGCTTCCACCATTCCAAATCCAAAGAAGCACCACCGCGAACAAGGTTTTCTGATTCGATGAACATGCCTGTTGTCAGTAGAGAGGCACATGTCGTTGTGGCACGTCGATCGGTGGGCTCCCGGATCTGCCACATACCATCGACGAATTTGGGGAAGAACGAAATATCCACCATGTTTGGACCAACATCCTCGCTCGAGGGCATCCATCCCATCCTGACCGCTACAAATGCTAGTCTCGCCTTGTCTGGAGAACGGCGAGAGTACCAAGCCACCCGCTCCTCGGTGTCGTTGATTAGAGCACCGCCGAGATGGGATATTTATGCTCTAATAAACATGGTTGTGTGCATCAATTGATGTAGAGGTTGGGCATTATTAAAGGGTCTACTCTAATGTTTGACACATGCTGCAAGTGGAATTTTTTGGGGTGTGATTTTCTCTCTAGAAACACGATTTATAGGATGTCACACATGCATTTTTTAATTAAAAAGATAGCAAATGCTTTTTAGAACCGTTTGTTTGAATTATGAATTGTTTTCATCGTTGTGTTTCTCGTGTCGAGTTTATATAATATGCTATTGTTTCCAAGTGAAATAAAGTAAATTAAAATAAGAAGCTCATGAAAAACTAGATTCAAACAATATGTCAATGGTTTCAAATAATTCTGCCAAAATCAAAGTAAAGTGAATCTTGTAGAAAATGAAAATTAATTCCCATGTCCATTTTGTTCGCTTGTCCTTTTCCGCCCAGCTCTCGCTTCTCTTGCTAGGTCCTTGCGGTGTCCACTAGTTAGATCGCCGCCACCAACTACCTCGCCCCTTTCTCTCTCGTCGAAGTGCAGTGGCGGATCAACGATTTTGCGCTAGGGTGGGGCAAGTAGACATAATTATTTTTTTCTACTACCACAAATTAATGGAACATGCCAAAGCAATACGTGTAAAATTTAGAAAAATCATACTCCCTCCGATCCATAAAAAGTGCCGCTCATTTTGTACAAAGTTAGTACAAACTTTGTACTAAGTGAGCGACACCTTTTATGGATTGGAAGGAGTACAAAAAATAGGTTCATAGAGGCTCATGAACATCATAAATCAATGATTAGGTCTGAATTTTACATATAGCAGTATTACACATCTGCAATAGTTTACATAATGTAACAATACTACTATTTCTTCCTCCTATCTCGATAAACATGGCCATGGAATTCTCAATTATATCACCGCCTTTTATCTTCACGGAAATATGTTTCCCAATGAATATTTCCTCTTCATATTTCATGAATTCTACAATGGAAAACTAAATATATGTTCATCAATTATCCAATCACACCGAGTCAATTTCAATATTTATTAATCAGTGATAATGGATCAAGTTTCGACAATGCAATTTTTTTATAAAGAACAAATACTTCCTATATTACGTTATGTAAGATGTTATTACAATCAAAATATACTATTATATCGGTAGCAAAACATTTTATATTATTGATTGAACAGATTCGGTGACTATTGATTGAACTGATCCAAGCCTGCAATGGTACTATTGAAGGGTGGAGCCCTTACACAGCAATATTGGCAGAGTGCTTTCTTATGCCAAGCACGGTGACGGGCATTTCTTTTCAGCATTGTGCTAGGGATGCAAATATGGTGGTACATCAATTGAACGATAGATTTGTGCCGGATAGAGACCCTCCTCTGTTTATTGTGCCTATATCATATATATTCCGTTTTCGAGACTTTTGAGAGAGAGAGGGAGGCATTCAGGCGAATGGCTAAGTTAGTGGCTACCGTTTTATTTTTCATAGGCCAGCCTCGAAATAGGCTTTCGCCCCGCTTTATAAATAAAGCAACCGTCCCACAGAGTCAAACAAAGTCGCCGAACACGGCAAGCACAAAGCTGGGGACACAGCACAATACAGCGCAACGAAAGAAAACACGAACACACACGCACACACACACACACAAGAACACGGGTGAGGAGGGGGTGGTGTGAGTAGAGGAGGCGCCAACACCCAGCAAGCCGCCTCAGGGAGGAGACGTGGCAGA
Source organism: Alopecurus myosuroides (assembly GCA_028641055.1). Taxonomy (NCBI): domain Eukaryota; kingdom Viridiplantae; phylum Streptophyta; class Magnoliopsida; order Poales; family Poaceae; genus Alopecurus; species Alopecurus myosuroides. The sequence continues at coordinate 99,695,856 of CM054061.1, forward strand.
GAGGCGGCGCGGCTACAAGAAGTCTGTCGATGGAGTCGTCTAGCCGCGCCTTGTCCCACTGTCTACACAGCGGATGTCACTGCTGCAGAAAGGCCAAGAATTTAAAAGTAGAGTCGGTGACCCGTCTCAAGAAGATCTTTTCAATCACCATCTTATTACGCATCGTCCAAAGAGACCACGTCATCGTCGCAAACACCAACAAGAAGAGACGCCTGCCTCCTTCAGTATGGTGCGCCCGAGTTTCTAGAAATTCGCCGAGATCCGAGGTTTGCCAAGCAGGACCTAGGGCCTCCCGCACGAAGTTCCACATAAATCTGGCAGCAGGACACACAAAGAATATGTGTACTCGATTCCGGGGTCCTGCAGATAGGACACATCCCATCCCCGGGACCCTGGCGTTTAGCCACCTCCAGCCCCGAAGGCAGCCTATCCCTCAGAAGTTGCCAAACGAAAATATTAATCTTCAGCAGAAGCGGGGCCTTCCAAAGCGGAGAGGCCCACACACTAGTAGCTCCCCTAAACTGGGACCGGTAAGCCGACTTGACCGTGAAGGTCCCGGACTGGGCCAGCGTCCAGGACACCTGGTTCGGGGCCCCCGGCATCACGTCGGGAAGGGCCCCAGTAGCTCCGCCCATTCCGCCGCCTCCGTCGACCAAAGTTGCGTCTAAACGCAACGTCCCAAGTCCCTTGACGAAATGGCGTAGCCACCACAAGGGGTGGTTCCGCGCAAATCGCAAAGAGCCTCGGGAAGGCCAACCGTAGCGGCCGCTCCCTAAGTCACGGGTCAAGCCAGAACATAATACCCCGGCCGTCCCCCAGGGCAAACCGGATCCCGTTCCTAATGTCTTGTTTGAGAGCCTGGATAGACCTCCAAAAAAGAGATCTGTCCTCTCTCACAGGCGAGGAGTGGCCTCCCATGCAAGTACTTGGCTTTGAGGAGTTGAAGCCAAAGGCCCCCCTCATCCCTCGGGATGCGCCAAACCCATCTAAGCATGAGTGTCACATTCATTTTTCGGGACGCCACAATGCGTATGCCCCCAAAATCCTTGGGGGCGCAAACGTCAGCCCACTTAACCATGTGGTACTTCTGACGGCCATTGTTGTCTTGCCAGAAGAAGCGAGACAACTCTTTATCGAAAGCTGCATGGACCCCCTCCGGCAGAGAGTAAATACCCATCATGTATGATGGAATTCTCGACAAGCACGAGCCAATCAACACGGACTTACTCCCTTTGGAGCTGAACCGCCCGCACCAAGGCTCCGCCCTCCGTCTAACCCTCCCCGTGAGGGGCTCCACGTACCTAATTAGGATCCTAGAGTCGCTAAGCGGGACCCCCAGATACGTAACCGGGAAAGACGACAACTTGCAGTTGAGATTGTCCGCAATCCGCTGTTGCTCCTCAGGGGGGGTACCCAAGAACTATGACCTCGCTCTTGTCAAAGTTGATCTTGAGGCCCGACATAGCCTCAAAACACAATAAGAGGAACTTCAGATTGACAATATCCCAATCCGAGCCCTCGACCATAATCATGGTGTCGACCGCGTATTGAAGGTAGGTCACACCCCCTCCCGGGATGAGATGCCCAACCACTCCAGAGATGTGACCGACATCCTTGGCTTTATCAAGGATAGCCCCTAGGGCATCGACCACTAGATCAAAGAGGATGGGGGAAATAGGATCCCCCTGCCTCACCCCACAGGAGGGTCTAAAATAGGGGCCAATGTCCACATTAATATTGATCGCGGTATTTCCACTCATAACGAGTTGCATCATCCAGGAGATGAATCGGTCGTCGAAGCCCCTCTGCTGCATAACCTAGCGGATGAACGACCATTCCAAACGATCATACGCTTTCTGAAAATCTAACTTGAGAAACACTCCCCTAAGTCGGCTCACCTTAACCTCATGAACAATCTCATGTAGGGATAGGATCCCATCATGGATGAGACGCCCCTTGAGGAAAGAGAACTGGAAGGGTGTGTGAGATGCTCAGCCACTGGGGCCAGCCGCCTCGCGCACACCTTCGAGAAAATCCGCTGGATAACATTTATTACCGTGATGGGTCTAAACTGGCGTATATCCGTAGCTCCGGGAATCTTAGGGATCAGTGTTATCACGCCAAAGTTCAGGCGTGACATCACTAGTGTCCCGGTATAGAACTCCTGGAACATCGGCATGATCGCCGCTCGGATAGTCTCCCAGAACATCAGGAAGAAGGACGCCGGGAGACCATCCGGACCTGGGGCCGAGCCAGCTCTCATATCCAAAATAGCACTGTGAACCTCCTCAGGAAGGAAAGGTAGCAAGAGTGCCTCATTCTCAACCGAGGACACCAATGCCCCCCGGGTCCACAAATGGGCGGCCAGAGCCACCCCGGAGCGTGGGGTGGCCATGAAGAAACCCCTATAGAAGGAGTATATGTGAGTGGAAATGTCCTCGGCCGTCTCCAGCAGGACGCCGTCCGCCCACAGCAAGGGGATAGAGCACCTAGGCCTCCTCCTATTAGCAATGGAATGGAAGTAGGCTGTATTGGAGTCTCCCTTGAGAATCCAATTCTGGCGGCTACGCTGCCTCCAGAACACCTTCTCCACTTTAAAGATCTCCATAAGGGAGGTCTCCAGGGCATACCGCTGGCCCCACTCATCCGCACTCAAACCTCTTGCGGCCGCCGCCGCGTCAAGGATTTGGATCTGGGCCAACAGGGACGCCTTGTGCTTCTTGGTCTCCGCGCCCTTGTTAGCCCCCTACCCCCGCATAAACTGGCGGGACATCTTAGCACAGAAATGCCAGACGTCCGTCGCGTTATGCACCCGGGGGGGCGCCGCCGCGGCAGCTAGCCATTTCAGCTGAACAGTCTCCACAAACCCCGGCTGATCCAACCAGAAGTCCTCAAAGTGGAAACGGTTCGGCCTAGGGGGAACCACCCCCCTGTGGACAAGATCAGAGGGCAGTGGTCCGACCCCACCCTAGTTACTGCTCGCAGGGAGCAAAGCGGGAACGCCGCTTTCCAGTCAGCCGAGACCAACACTCGATCAAGCACCGAGCGAACCGGGTCCTCTTGGTTATTAGTCCACGTGTATCTAGCACCAACTCGCTCAATCTCAATCAGCGCCATGTCGGCAATGAAATCATTGAACATGCGCATCCTCGAGAAGTCGATATTGTCCGAACTCTTCTCGAGGGGTGAGCGAATCAGGTTAAAGTCCCCCACAACCACAACCGGGAGGGGGAACCGCTCAATTTTGGCCTTGAGTTCGTCTAAGAGCTCATCCGACCGCTGATGATCCGCGAGTCCATAAACGACAACAAGATCCCAACGAAGGTTAGTGCGTACATGGAGGAGGGACATACTGAGGAAGAATATCCCTCGTTCCATGTCCTCTACCTCAAATGTATCCTCCTTAGCTCCTAGGAGGATACCACCCGACCGTCCCGTCGCCGGGAGCCACTGCCAAGCAAACTTGTGTCGGCTTAGACTCTCCAGCTCCTGGATCAAGAAATCCTGGCAGATCGTTTCCTGAATGCCCACAATATCAGGGTCCTCGGTCCTAATGTAGTCTATCAATTGACGGCGCCGGACGTCCTGCCCGAACCCCCGCATGTTCCAGCCTAGAAGGTTTACACTCATTGGGAACTGGCGGGGGGTGTCCCCTTACGGGGGACCTGTCGGGCCCTACAAGAGGTCGAGGGCCTGGACGTATCCTTGGGGGGCCTCCCGCGCTTCCTCCCAGGAAGTGGAGCTATCACGGGCGCCTCCATGCGCGGTTTCCCAGGAGAGGGTCCACTGCCGGACCCAGAAGCCTCCTGTTCGGGTCCAGAGGGAACCCGGGGCCCTGGCTGGACCCGCTCTGCACTGGCGCGAGCAGCCGCCAGGGCACCCTCATATATCTCCTTGGCACGAATCGCCTCAATTTGTTCTACCCGGGGGCCACGTTCCCCTCGGAAAACCACACCGCTATCAGGAGCCACCTGATCCAGGTGCTCAATACTAACATAGTCGAGAACAGAAAACCTAGAGCCCGGAGGAGGGGAAGAGGAAGGGGGAATGGACGACGAGGTCTGAGACGTACCAGACTCCAGGCAGCGCGCCGCCTGACGGTGGGACGCCACCTCGACCATGGACGACTCCACGACCTCTCCTCCAGTCTTCGCCCCTGCGAGGTGCGCACTGCGGCAAGTCGTGACCCCAGGCGCGGGAGTGGTGGAGACGACCACACCCAAGGTACGGGCGTCCGGGCCGGGAGGCGCGGCCAGCCGAGCCGGGGACCCCTGCGGTGGAGTAGGAGGGGTCCCTGGAGAACGGGAGTAGCACACGACCCCTGGGGACCGTGGCGAGTCCGGAGCAGCCACCTCCATACTCGCCCCACCTGAGTCAGCCGCCTCCTCTCCAGACGGTGGAGGAGATCCTCCGTGAAGGGCATCCGCCACGAGCCCTGCCAGGTCCAGGGACCCCGGCCCCTCACATAGGTTAGACCCATACTGAGAGAGCGAGGTGCCCACAGAGAGCCGTGAGACCTGGCGATAGACGTCCACTGTGGCCAGTCTAGCCGGCGCACTCGAGGGGGGTGCAACCAGGGCGGACAACGTCGGCACAGGCGAAGATGCCTGAGCCACAGAGACCGTCAACACACGAGTAGCAGCCACCGTAGTAGCCCGGGAGGCCCCGGCAGCGGGGCTGAAGGCCCCGTAGTAGGCGCCACCTCCCTCTGGCCGGGGTCGGAGTCGTCAGCCGAGGAGTCCTCGTCGCCCTTAGAGGAACTGTCCAGGTGTGGGTAGGGGGAGCGATGTGGTGGGGGGTAGAAGCCCTCGCCTGGCTCCCCTCCTGCTCCACCTCCACAGAGAGCGGCTTATCCACCCCATCAAAGTAGAAGGGGGGAGAGTGCCCTAAAGCTTGGAGATGTCAGGGACTAGCATGCGAAGGCGGACAGGACTGCGTCCCGGCAGTGACGCCTCGTCCACCTCCTCAAGACGTTCCACAGCCTGCACAATCTGGTCGATGATGTGGATGGTCTTTTCCTCCATGGGGATCCCATGGATCCGAATCCAGACAGGGGCTAGCGACGGCAACACGGTCGGGTCGTTGGAGGATTGCTCGATGGAGACCTTGATGTTGCATCCAAAGAGCGTGATCGACTCCCCCCAAGACAGAGCCCTGAGTAAGCCAAGCGAGGGGAACTCGATGGCAAACTCCGTGGGGGAGAGCTCGGTCACCACCCACGGGGCCTAAGGCTCCAGAAGCAGGAACTCCGCACGGATCGAAGCCGCCGAGATCACCACCGATGGGGAGCGCTCCGGATCCGGGAGAACCGTCACCACGGCCAGGAAGTCGGGGCTGACATCTTCACGCCACCCATGTCGATGTAGTAGAATCCCGAGTCAATGCCATGGCCCAAGAGGGTGAGCGGCACACGTGGGCGAGGGTGGGGTGTCTCCCTAGGAGCAACGGCATGGGATACACCACTCGGTATCTCACCCGCCATCGCGTCCCTAGACAACACCGCACCACCCTCACCCACGGTAGTCCCGCTCCTCTTATGCTTGGGCTTCTTCTTCTTCTTTTTCTTGGGCGGCATCGTCGGCGCATCCGAGGTCGCTCCGTGGTTGACATGGCGGGGAGAACGAGATCTGCCCACCTCCCGGCCGCTCTCCCCCTAGGGCCATCGCGCCAATGCCCATGGATTGGGGGTCGGACCGCCGCACGGGGCTCACCATGCCGCAGCGACAGCTGGGCGCGGAGCTCCGCTTCCCGCGCAAGCTCACCGGCCACCACCTGTGATGGCTTGGCCACAGACGGCCGTTTACGGGCAGGCGCACGGGAGGGCCTCGAATCGGCCGGCCTGCCGGCGGCAGCGCCATGCGGACCCTGGGGACGGAGCTCCGGCGACCGGCGCAGGCCCGACGAACGTCCGCGCGGCAGCGACCTCCCCCTCGGCGAGCGCTTGGCCGGAGGGCGGTAGGGCAGCACCGGCGGCACGCGGGTGGGCAACCGGTTGCGTGGGGACGGCTGGCGGGTGCATGGGGAGAGCGGTGGGGGGACCGAGCCGTGCGGCGCAGCAGAGAAGGGCTTCGGGGCCGCTTCATGGCGACCACCGCCGCGTACGACCGGCGTTGAGGGGGCGGGGGCGGCAGGAGGCAAAGTCCGCGGGCGGAGGGTGCGTGGCGGCGGATCTGATCCGGGGAGGCAGGTAATTCCCGCGTTAGGTCACAGGCCCCTTTCGGGAGCCACATCCAGGCCGACGCCGGCCCAGCAGGCCCACCCGCAGGGAACCCCGCGCCTAGGCGTTGCGAACCCACCTCTCCCGTCCCAGCCGGACCAGCAGGCTCCGACGGACGGCCCAACCCGCCAGCCTAGCGTGCATCCTGGCTGCGCCAGGCCAGCACAGGCCAGGGGCCCGCGACCCCTCCAGCAGGCCTAGGGTTAGCCACCTGGGCCTGCCCCCGGCCCACTTCAGAGGTGCACGCAGGCGCGCCCCTGGTCCGCAGGTCCGCCGCCGGCGCTGGGGACGACGGGACCGAGGTCTCCGCCATCACCGGAGCAGCCGCCAACGGCCTCCCTCGACCTGGAGTCGTCACTCCCACCCCCGATCACCGAACCATTTTGTACTTGATTTTTGTTTTTAGGTACAATGGAGATACATTGGTTGCTTGCTCCATTCATAAGGAAGGTGTTCTCACCATCATATCATAGGAGTCAAGCTACGATGATTATCAAACTCGCATCCTCTTCATCACCAATGTCGTCTCGGTAACAAGTATCTATTTCATGCATACATATCTATCTTTCAACCTTGTGTAGGTTGCATCTTGGCATGAATTTCATTTGTTGAATTTCATTTGGCTCTTGCAAATGTCTTATCAAAAACATCTTTATTGCAACTATGAGTAAGCCGGGATGATTACATACTAAGGGGATATTTATAATCATTTTCATGATTCACCAATCCCAAGTATATTAATTTAGTAACTTCTACTTGAAGTCTCTCATATGCAATATTTATGAATTCTCAAAAACCATTTCAATCTTTTGTGATATGTGTTACCTTTCTCGAAGCATTCCAACTATCACTTTTCCCTTGTGATATTTGTGATGCTTTGCTGATTTTATTGTTTGTCCATCTATATCCCCTTAAGATTAAACTAAGCCTAGTGCTTTGCTTTTAAGAAAAAATATTATTGGTATATTTATGAACCTATCTTGGATATCATGTTCTTTACCCTTGTACCTATTTTTGTGTGTGCATATTTCTTTGTGGATATATATATATTTGTGATTGGTGTCCACTTAGAAACTTATACACACGAGAATAGTTACATCTTTAATTGATATTCTATTTCTTTAGTGACCATGTTTTATTGCTTTATATTACTTGGTGGTTCCTAAAAGGCACAAGCTTTGCTTTTCTTTTGGTATTCCTTTTGCATCTTATAAAGCTTGTGGACCTACGTGTTTTATCATTTGTTGGTTTGTGTGTATGGGAAAGACATGATATGCACTATGTGCCTCATATATTTAAAGACTATGATGAAGCATTTCTCATCCTATTAGTATCCTACAAATGTCTTTCCTTGTCACACTCACCTCTTTTGGTTGAGTAAATCTTTACTTGTCGCTTCTTGATCTTAATTGCTCAACTCTTGTTTGTTTGCAAGTTGCTTTGCTCCATTTCCAATCTATTATCTTGCTCTTGTTTGTGTTCAAAATTATCTAGAAGGGAGTGATGATTCCATGTTGTGCACATTATATAGTAATTCAAATCTAACATTGTGCATGTACCTTGGGGAGTTCCCTCTTGATTTTCTAGAACACTTGGTTGATCTTAACATAATATTGATTTTGGTCAATCGGTTTCTCGGATCCTTTGGTTGGTTGCTTCTTTATGAAAGTATCCTTCAATTTGACTTTGCTTGTAAATCTTTGGATCCTCAATATAGTTTGATCTCCCTCCATCTATTCCTAGTTGGATATATGCTCTTGATTTCACTCATATCATGAGGAATGCATACACTATGGGGGGGCTCTTATTATATTGGCCTTCTAATCTTTTTTCCCATTTCGGAAATGGATGCCAATGTGGGAGAAGTTTAGAGGGTTTAAGGGAATTTGGTTCTATGCTTTAGTTTCGTTCTTAAGCATTTGCCTTCCATGCTATTGCATCCTTGCTCTTTGTTTTGCATGGTTGCTTAATTCATCATATAAACCCTCGTAAAAAGGGATTGTCATCAATTACCAAAATGGGGGAGATTGAAAGTGCATGGTGTCCCATATGTGGTTTTGGTAATTAATGACAATCCTTATGGACTAATGTTTGCATTGAGTTATCCTTGTATATCTTGTCCATAGGAAATAATGGGGTTCATGTATATTCAAGGATTTACATGAAGAATGGTCATGGTTTGAGTTGAGCTTATTGCTAGTGCATCTTGAAGAAAAGTATTAGGTTATCCTTCATGGTTATCTTCAAGACATCATCATTTGAAGTGACAAGAAAAGATACAAGGTTGATCAAGCTAGTGATCAACACACAAAGCTACACGATGTACCAAGTGGGATTGTGTATCTCATGGTATGGTAAGCAATTGTCAATATAGCTTTGTGATCTAACCCATATATGTGTGTGTGGCATCTCTATGTGTGGTTAGGTATCTTTCCATGGGCATGAACAAAAAGGAATATTTCATATTGCCCATGGTCTATGTCATCGTCAAGCGGTGTTCGTCACCTAGCTTGATGTGGAAGCTCAAGTGAAGCATCTAGAAGAAATCCTATGCTTGATGCTTGCCACCCTTTTAGAGTTTGTGGCCTCGTGAAGATTTTCCATTAAGGGTCTCTCCCATAATGGTGTATGGGGGAGCATCCTCTCCCATAGTTGTGTATGGGGGAGCAACTTGCAACTCTTCATCAAGCGGAGCATGTGCTAGCAAGCACGATCAAGAAAGAAGATCCAACTTGAGAGAGTCAAGATCGTCATCATCTAGCTCAATTGGATTGCGCAAGGAAAAGGTATGACTTAGATAGGGTTTCTATTTTACCGGTCTCATTATGCTAGTTGGGAGACCAGATTATAGGATAGATAACCGTACTATCAAGAGGGGCTCTTGAATGCATATCTTGATCGTATCTATCGTAGAGAGCTCAAACCTTTGCATACTTGGCATCATACTTCTTGGTTCTTATTTGGGTTTTCTCCATGTAAGGTTTTAGATCTTGTCATGTTCTTCATGTCAAGCTCAAGTTCATCAAAAATGGATTTCGTATGAAAAGCTTATCGCATTTTTGTTGTTGGAGGTTTCTACCGGTTGTCCTTTATTGATAGGCCAAAAATTTCATCATTTGGTTTTATATTCCCATTTTGGACTATGATGTTTCTCTGCATATTCTTGTAGTGCTCGTCGTTGCGATTTCAGCGAGCCCAAGAACATCGAAAACGGAGTCCGGATGCAAAAGTTACGACCGTTTTCATATAGGGTGTTCTGCAGTTTTTTCCACCACCGGAGGCTCCGGTGGTGGCTCCGCCCGAAACCCTTTCGGGATGATGTTGGCGGAGCCTCCGGTGAAACCACCGGAGGCTCCGGTGGTTGGGGCATTTTTTTCAGCCATTTTGGTGTTCTAACTCATCCGGGGGGCGCAGGTTCCGGTGGTTCCACCGGAGGTTCCGCCCGTGCGCGATTTTTCCTCCAACGGTTGGATATTTGGGTGACCTATTTAAGGGGCCTTCTTCCCCAATGGTTCCCCAGCCTTTTGGGCAAGTTTGACCTCCATTGTTGACCTCCAAAAGCTTGCTATCTCTCAATCCCTCCAATGATTCTTACTTCCACTTGAGGGAAAAGAGAGAGGAGATCTAGATCTACCACTTCACCAATCAATCCCTCCTCTTTGTGAGGGGAATCTATTGGATCTAGATCTAGGGATTCATTTGTTGTTTTCCTTGTTCTTCCTCCTTCCTCCCTCCATAGCATTAGTTGCTTTGGTGGGATTTGGGAGAGAAGTTCTTGACCACTTTGTGTGTTCTTGCCATTGCATTAGGTGCATCGGTTTGAGTTCCCCACGAGATTCGTGAAAGAGAAGTTCGTGAGCTTGTTACTCTTGGGTGCTTGGTCACCGGAGAGATTGTTCCTCTTGGGTGTATTGAGCACCCTAGACGGTTAGTGCTTGGGGCTTCCACCTTGTTGCAAGAAGCTTCGTTGAGAGCCTCCAATTGAGTTGTGGAGATAGCCTCAACCCCGTGTAAGGTTTGGTCAACGCCTTCAAGTCGACCTCATAGTGGAAACGAGCATCTCCCTCACCGGAGAAGCTTAAGGAGAATAAGTTCTGCACATCCGTGCTATTGAGGAGCGCCTAGGTGGCTCCCCACCTCTCCAACGAAGACGTACTTCCCTTGGAAAGAAACTTCGGTAATCACACCGGTGTCTCCTTGTGCTTCGGTTATTCTATACTCTAGCTCGTTACTTATGTATTTACCTTTGTGATAGCCATCGTGCTTGAAGTAATCTATCTTGCTATCTCATAGTTGTATTTCATGCCTAGCATAAGTTTTTGGTGCACATAGGTAAACCTACCTTGCATAGGTTTTGTGCTTGATAAATTAAACGCTAGTTTTATTCCGCATTTACTCAAGCCTAAACCGTATTTATTTTAAAGCGTCTATTCACCACCCCCTCTAGGCGGCATTCTTATACTTTCAGCGACCCGGTGAGGTCCGTCGACGCCGGACTCTCCGGGACCAGCATGGGGGCCTCGCCGCCTCGCCCCAGACGATCGCGCGGGCGAGCCTCACCAGGCGGCGTCGAGCAGCCTAGTCGCCTCCATGTCGCCGCCTAGCCCCATTCGTCCGCTCCCAAACCGTCCACTTGTTCCTGCAGCCGCAATAGGGAAAATCGAGTTAGTGCAGTAGAAACACATCTTCGTGGTAGGCCAGCCCAAACAGACTGGTTTTCGTTTTTCTCCAAGTAGACATATGGGACGGGCCAATTCTTGGGTGGGTCGTTCCACCATCCGTATAACGTATATCTCCTTAGTCACTAACCTTCCCGGAAACACTATATAGCGCTCATAGCACTCCGTAATACAGCACGCCCGTGCTTTTTCGCCTAGTTCGATTCTAGTGGGCCGGCCCATTAAGTGACGGAATAAGATGCAAAATATTGGTGCGACGAGGGATCGAACCTGCGATCGATCCTTCCGATCGACAGGACGACGCCACTGAGGCACAACATTGTTTTGTGTCCAGTACTGTTTTGTAAGCCTTTTTACCGTATTTTTTTTCTTCCTATTCTCAGTTTTTCTATTTTTCTTTTTTGTTCTTTTTCTTTTCCGTTTTATTGTTTTTTTGTTCAAATTTAAAATTTGTTCAAATTAAAATTTTGTTCAAATTTAAAATTTGTTCAAATAAAAATTGTTCACATTTGAGAATTGTTCATATGTAACATTTGTACATGTTTGAAATTTTTTTGTTTTTTATATTTTGTTCAAACCTAAAATTTGTTCAAAATTCAAAATAGTTCATATTTAAAAAAATCCACACATGATACAGCAGTATAGGTTCAAGCAATCTATTCTATCCTAATGGGCCGGCCCATTTGCCCGCGCTACAGGCGCTCCTTTGTAGCGCACGCTACAAGCTACATAGGGGAACCCAACCTTCCTTCGTTTGGCTCCATATCGAACGAGCTAAGCCAGGTAAAGTTTCCAGCCCAGCCCGTTGCCGCCGCCGCTCTCCTGCTGCACCGTTCCGGCGCGGCTCTTCACCGTCCACGCCCCCACCCTCCCACCCCCCTACCCTAGATCCGCCGGTGGTCGTCCGTCCCCGATCCGGCGCCGAGCACCCCCCTGACCTGGCAGTACCGCTACCTCCGCCTCTTCTCCCCCGGACCACGCATCCAGGAGCACCGTCGGCCCCGGCCTCGCACCAGCCCCGCCTACCCGACCTCGCAGCAACAAGCCCCGCCTGCGTACAAAGAAGAAAGGTAATTTTGCATCTCTTCTTTTGTACTAGTACGTGCTTGCGTAAGATTGCTTCGCTTGTGTACGTGGTAATGGTATTGCTGCTTAGTGGGTTTCTGAGGGCTTCTCTTCACATAAGTCGTCGGAATCCAGCCCACAATGAAACAAGCGACATACTTTGCACAATGCGTTGCTGTTATTGGGCCGGCCCGTCAGATGACAAGTGTCAACGATGTCTGCTTATACGTAGTACTAGTTGAGTGCCCGTGCGTTGCTACGAGAGAAAAAAAAAACGCCCAAACATGAAGAAAATGACAAAATTTCAGAGTTGGGTCTGAAGCATGACTAACACATAATTCCTACTCGGATAGCTATTTTATCCTAGGCAGTTGTTTCATATATATATGCTTAGCTATCATCTCCATGCAAGAAGAGGAAACAAATGATGATGTAGAATCTGGACACACACTTGGCACCTCCACTGTCGGCATCATTCCCCTTCTCCAGTTGCCCCTCGCCACCCGGGCCAGCCGGTGGCCTAGAACTGCCAAAGGTGATCTGGTCCTCATCTTCCTTTCCACTAACAACAGGAGTTTTTCTGTCCACCTTGGTTTCCTACCATCCACTGCTGTTGCCCCCTAGCTTGAAGGAATGTTCCATGCCTCGTGACCAACCTGCTCATTTTCAGTAGTGCTTTGTTCAAGTCGATCCATTGCCGTTTAAATATCAAAACAGTAGGTAGTTCCCAAAAATAGACTAATTTAGGCATAATTAAACTTCTTTGATCACGTATTGACACGATTTACTGTTCATTTTCCTAGTTCTAGGCAAAGTAAAAGTTTCATCTAAGTCTAACATATATGAAAATTTAAAAGAAATATAGGTATGGCGGGATATATCTTCTCCCCTCTCTTAAAAATCAAATGAAGGGAAGCATCTGCTACTTCAAAAAATAGCATGCAGAAAAGTCATGTGCATATATTTTGAGTAAGCAATCAAGTCGATTCCAGGTTACTGAACGCCATTGCCGTGCAACTACAAATTATACAAAATCAATATCACGTAGCTTGACCATGGGGCATGGGCGCATTCATGCAATACTATGTATGCGGCACAAGATTAAAGAAAACAAATCAACAAAAAACTTCTCTATTTATGCAGTTGGACCCATATAGAAATATTTGTGTGTACCTAGAACCAAAAGGCACTGCGTAACGTAATTAATATGGTTAGAAAAAAGAAGGCGGTGTGATTGTCACATTCCGTGGAATCTTTTAAAAACCACAACACTTTAGCCGGGTGATGGTCCAAATCGTTCAAACTCCTGCAAGAACAAGAAACCCTGATATCAGAATAAAACAGTCCAAGAAAAGAGCATAGAGACAGAGGATAAAATGATTTTCAAATATGAGAGAAAATTTAAAATGAAAAAAGGAATTTGTAGTAAACTTACACTAAAACAGTATGCATTAGGCAATGCAGGAAATGAATGAATGTTATGTATTTTTGCTATCTGCATTCTCTTCTTTCTAGGATTCAAGACAATCGACAACACAAACTGCATTACTCTGTAAATATCAAATACATATTGTCAAGTCTAAGCAGTGTCTAAGAACTATGATGCTACATTGAACATTAAAGGATTGCAATTTTCTTTACCTAATCAGTTATACCAGTGTACCTAAGTATTCTTTTATATGAAGATACCAAGTAAAACTAAAGAAACATCAAAAGCTTCAAAGCACAACAAATCAGCTTCTAAATCCCCACGGAACTAAGAGTGTGTGCAGTTTTTCTAATGGAGATTTCGGCAGGAGCATGTAGCACAGAAGAAGTATAAAACGAGAGTAAATGGAAGTGGAGATTTCGACAGGAGCATGTATAAAAATAGTTGAACAATGTAAAGGACGGTAAAGCAGAAATCACCAACACATATGAAGGTATAGATTACCTAATTAATCAGATGACATGGATAAAAGGCCGATTCCTGTCAAACAAAGATGCTCAAACATTAATAAACGGAGCTGAGCCGTTAAATATTGTCAAGGCAACATTACCGCTGACTCGGGGCACAAGCATCGAACTCTGCAATTACAATCACCAGCCACGCTTATTGTTGGAGCCACTCTTGCGGCCACGCCGCGCGCCGTACCGAGCATCTTCCCCCCAGGCCGCACCACCTGGGACGCAAAGGAGAGCTCGGCGTGGACGGACAGGGCGGCGTTTCCGGTGCCTGCAGGGCGAGGGGCAGGCAGAACGTGAGTTCTGCTGCTTCCAGGGCTTCCTCCCATGGCCTAAATGGCGCCTGAGCGTCGGGAACCAGCCGCGTGGCGACGAGGAGACAGGAACTGGAAAGGCGGCACCCCGCTAGTATCTTAAGCAGGGGCAGGTTACGATTGATTTCCTTTTCAATTTGTAAGCAGAGGCCTCCCTTATATTCGGGATGAATGTCGATGGGATGGAGGGAGGGTCGCACCGGCGGCACTGGGATGGAAGGAGCGCGGGGACGGGCGGCGACGATGCTGGAGGCGTGTAGGTCTGCCCGGCGGCCGCGCTGGAGGGGACTAATGGAGATTTTACGAGCCAGGATCGTGCGAAGCAGTTTTTCGTGGCAGTGTGCGTGGCAGGAACGATTTGGAGGGGTTGCACGTGAAGCGACGGTTCCGTCTTCTCCCTATATTTTTTTCTCTCATTCTCAACCCAGGCTGGAGGAGGGGTAGGACGTACCACAGTTGGAACACGGACACCACCAACCCAGCTTTAATAATAAAGATTACACTATGGTCAGCCCAACAGCACGGGTAACAGGAAATCGTCATATCTCCCGAAATCTCCTCGCCCACGACTGGCGCCACGACCGCGCCGCCCTTGCCGCCGCCCTTGACGTCCCTGCTCAGCTGCTCCTCCTCGCGCCATCCCGCGTTATCTGCCGCCGCGACGCTCTCCCAGCCGCCCGCCGCGCCTCCCAGTCGGCGCCTTTCTGCACACCCCTTGGGCTCCGCGGGCGTCCTGTTCGGCAGTCTCCAGAACCGCCGCCGCCCACGGGAGGCCCCCCGCCGTCGCCGCCGTCCAGCGACCCTGCCGCCCTCCGCCCTCCGCATCTCTGAGGTAGAATTCCCCATCCTTTTCTGATCTGCCCTCTCTCTGAGATAGACTAAGAATCTAAGATATAGTTCTGTTTATAGACTAGTTTAGGAACCGAATTGGACATTTAGTAAAAACCTTTGCTTCGATTTCATTTTACGGGAAAGCTAAGATGAGCAAAAGAAACAGAAATGTGACAGAATTTTTTTAAGTAGTGCAATTCAATTCGGTTCCTAAACTCATGGGATAGTTGCACTAAGATGTAGTCATGGGAGTCTCGGATCAACCAAATACTTGATTTGACACCACGTTCTTTATCATTTAGGCTATATATTATATTTTTTATATACTATCTTATTAGTTGAACCTGAATATTGTATCCCACTTCGTATTAATGTTCTGTTATGGCTTAAGCTTAAAACTGAGATGATTTTTTGGATCAAGTTTTTGCGCTTGGTTTTTTTTGGCCCAGGGCGTCAGCCATTCCTGGCTACGCCGTTGCTCAGGGATTCAGCCCTGGGCACTGTGTGCTCCTTTGCCTGCCTCTGGTATGGCTTCGGAACCCAGTTCTGCTGTTTGATGTGGATAATTGAGAGGACGCGAGAATTTTTTTATGAAGTGCCATGATTGTTCTCCCGATATGCGCTTGTTCTGTTGCCAGATTTGCTTTGACTGTTAGCATATTGCCCAAGCATCGTATTGACTTTTGGTATGATTCTATATATATAGTTTGACACGGCGAGTGTTCGCCCCTGTGTTTATGCGTCTAGGCATTTTACCCCCTCATATATTACCAGCAAGGATTTCCTTTTCCTTTTATTTTGTTGTTTCTCAGATATTGTATTGCCCGTTTCTTTTGTTCTGTAGTTTTTACTGCTGCTTTCTGAAGCTCGATGTTGTGACTTTGGCAGGTCAAAACAGTTTCTTGGAGGCCATAACGGTGGTTGGACATGATTGATGATTTTGCTGACTTCGGCGACATCGACGATGCCCCGGCAGAAGTGAAAGCCGCTCCAAAGTTTCTTCCAAAGGGGCGGGCCAAGCCCCGAAAGCCATCTGGGCCATCCAGACCTCTTGTACCCAAGCGTACTGCGGAAACAACCGATGAGAAGCTTGGAGCTTTAGGCCAAGATAATTTGTCTCAGGGAATTGCTACCAATCAAGAAATATCATCTTCGACCGTCCTTGGTAGCGAAAGGATTGGTGACGCGGAAGCTCGCGAGGGTACTCTTCACGCACCTTCTGAGGATGCGCTGACAGTTTCTGCTGTTGATACGATTTCCCAAAATGAAGATCACGATGATGACCAGTCTGAAGTAGCTGCACACCAAGAAAACTTGGTTGTTTCAGATACCCAAGCATCATCCATCCATTCAACTAGCAAGACATTTGATGATTTAGCTGACTTTGGAGGACTATCTGACACACATATTGAAGAGGAAAGAGTTGCAAAGTTCAAGCCGAAAAAACAGGTGAAACTCAGTAAGGCAGCATCCAAGTCACCGAAGACAGATCAAAAGGTGGTACCTTCCGCTGTAGACGTCATCTCACAAAATAAAGAGGACAGTGCTAATAATATCACAGGATGCAATGATGAGCAGGTACAAGTTTCTAGGCATCAAGAACATGTACAGATCTCAGATTCTCAGCCACCCTTGGGAACCGATGGTAGTACAATTGAAAATTTCTCTGACTGCGACCACATCCTTGAAGAACCTGGTCAAGAAGAAACAGCTGCAATTTCATCCAGGGATGTTGGGGCAAGTGATAATTCTGCAGCAGCTAATCTGAAGGTCGGGGTTTTTGCATCAGATGTGATATCTCAAGATGATAACCATGGTGAAGACCAGAACAGTGACCTGTGCCTAAAATCTAAAGATCGGGAAGCCACTACTGTTTCAGACACTGGTCCACCACATGTTAGTCCATATTTATAGGTTTACAAATCCATTAGGATTTTATCTAAATTCTCACATGTGATATGCTGATGGTCTGCCTTTGTTTGTTTTTAGGATACCGATGATACCTATGATTTAGACTCTCAAGGTCGGCTCATTAATCCTCATACTGATGACACTCAACCAATCCTTGGAGAATCCTCAGGTGTGCATTTGATTTACTTGTGGAACTTCTCGTTGCATGTAACGTTCTTGTAGTTCAAAGATTACCGATAACCTCTTTGTCTGTTGCATCTTACAGTTTTTTCTTTAGTTTTCGGGAAATCCTTATGTTCCAAATTGGCGTTGTGACAAGAGGGAATGAACTCTCATATGAATTTTGTTTGAAATCTGCTACTTTTTTCCTGTCAGTTGAATGGAGGATTTTGGTGTAGAATCTGCATTTGCACAAATTTTGTTATTTTTTTGTCGAAGTTTCCTTTCCATCATGCCCTGATTTGGTTCTTTTTCCCTTATATTTCTAGTAATCTTAATTAGCATTTGTTCCGCAGGTAACAATTTTCTGATGCATGCTCTAGTTTGAGCTTATCACTGTAGTGCCTGTATAAATCAAAATTTCTCAACACATTGCTAAAACATAAATTGCCAAGCTTCAGTACTTCTATTATTTCATATGTTCCCAATACCCTTAATCTTCTACGAAATAAAATAGAATAAAATATTGCATGTGTATTTGTTGTCAGTTTACGACTTTTTGTTCTCCATATTTTGAGTGATATTACTTGTGCTACCTTGCACGATGCCCATTCTGACCAGACAATATCTTCTGAGTTCTGAGTTGCTGACTGCATTGATTACTTTATATAGCTTTGACTACCTTTCCTGGTTCTTATTTTCTCATAGTGGGCACATATTTCTGATACAGCTGAAGCCACTGCTAAATTTCCACCTAGTGTTGGAAGGAAAAAGGGAAAACACAAATCAGTAACATTTGTTCTACCGGATGATTCCGAGGTGGTCGCTCCAACAGATATCAATTCTGAGGCTCGTAGTGACATAGGGACTGATGAAAATTTGAACACCTTGCCTCAGGAAACAGCTCAAAAGGTAAGGCCCCGTTTGGGAGCAACGTTTTTTTGAAGTATTCCGGTAATACTTTAGTTTCTAAAAATAATGAAGTATCGAATACTTCAAGGCGTTTGGTTCCAATGAATTTTGTTGTTTTCCAAACTGAAGTATGCTAGAAAATGCAGTTTTTCTGCCGTATTGGAGACTTCGGTCTGGACCTCTTTTTTCTAAACGGAGAAATGCATCTCGTCCTCTCGCGAAAAACGCATCTACTCCTCCCATCGTCTTGACGCCATTGATCCTGTTTTAGCGCTCCATAACCTCCGTAGTTGTCTTGTTGGTTCTTGGTTGCATGCAGATGTTCCCAGATTAGTAGTATACCACAAGGCATCACGGTCTTCATTAGCCGTAGCCTACTAGAACATGCATCGCGTCGTGGGCTCATGGCTACGCCGGCCGCACCTCCGCTTCCGCTGCGGTCGTGTGCGGCTTGCCGGACTGGCCTTCACGCCTTCTGCCGTCGAGCGTCTCCCGTGCGCGGTTCACCGACCATGCCTCTGCGGGCGCTGTCACCGCGTGTCTTGCCGGACTGGCCTCCGCGGCCTCTCCGGTCACGCCTTCGCGGCCGCTGTCATCGCGCCGATCATCTGACTGACATCCACAGCCGCTCGCTGGCCTCACTTACGCGGCAGCTGCTCAAAGGCCACGTTCGGACGTAGTTCCGGCACGTTAGGACGAGGTCCGCTAATGTTCGTGAACGGCAGCCTCGCAGATCGCCACACCACAGAGTGTGCGTCGTGCCGGAATCAACGATCCTCGCTTGGTCGATTTCATGTGGATGTAGTACCCGCCATGGGTTAGCTGACTATCCTGAAATGCTTCTTAAGGTCGAACCAGCTCTGGAAGGTGTGAACAGTTGAGCTTTAAAGTCCAAAATGTCCAGCGCACCAATCTTAAAATGCTTCAGCTTATCACCACCTTCATGGATGCGGCTTTGCATTTTATCGTCCTCCAGTTTTTCAGCTTTGGTTAGACTCCCTCCTGTTCATATTCCAGTGTGTGTTGCATGTTGCATGCAAGTCCATTCACTCATCTATCAGTCAAATGACCCATGCATGCACCTTACAGCTGGGTCAAAACATCCGTAAAAACAATACTTGCCAAACGCCTTGTAGTTTTTGCTAAAACTGAGAAATACTTCTGTATCACCAAACTGAAGTATTCATTGCCCAAGCACCCTAATACTTCAGTTTTGGAATACTTTAATATTAGAAAAACTTTGCTGCCAAACTAGCCCTAAGTCTGCTCAAATTTGCAATTGTGATAAGTTTTTTTTTTCTTTTTGGAAGAATTCTACTCTTACTTTGTTAATTTTTTCAGCATTGTCTTACTGAAGAACTTTCGGATGATCAGGAACATACTGACAAGGAGGGTCAATACCACGAGGAAGAGCCATCAGATCGTGGTGTTGAAGAACCACCAAAACTGAATGTTGGAAAACTAGATTCACCTATGAAACTAAGAAACAGGGAAACATCACAGAAAGTTGGGGTGTCTGAGCATATTACTGATGATCTTTTTGATGAACTATTTGCTGAACCTTCAGCAGCTGAACAAGATAATGGTAGTGGTGATGAGTACACTGCTGGAGAAAAGCAGAAGCCACAGAGAAAGTCAAGGGAGAAAGATTCACATCAAGAATCCACTACAGAAAAGCCAGCACAGAAGAACCAGCACAAAAATAAAAGTGAAGTACCGTCACGCCGTCGTAAGAGAGCCTCGAAAGATTTGACAGAGCAGCCTGAGAAGAAGCTTACTCACAGAATTCGTCAAAAAAGAACAAAAGGTATATGGCTAAAATAACAACCGCGCCCAAATACAAAGCATTAATTTTACATGATGTGAGCTCTTAACTCTTGCAATTTTGACATTTGTAGTTTCAGAGGTCCAAACCTTACTGGAAAAACCTGATCATGAGATAGATCGCATGAAGCTAAGTGTGACGCATCTCAGGTTGTTACAAGAGGCCAGAGAGCGTATCGAGGTGAGTTGTGTTGAGGCATGTTTTTTGGTTCTGTTTATGAAACATTACTATGCTGTTGTCTCATGATTTTTTTTCCGCTCTTTCTAGAGTAAAACAAATCCGTCAGGACCATCATCCTCTAATCAAAGGTGTGCTCTTTTTTCGACGTTAAATATTATGCATGGATATATTCCTTTTGTCGTGTTTAAGTGTCATTTCTTATTTTTTATCCAGATAGTGTAGTAAGATGACCAGTCGTTGACAGTAATGCTGCGATTGATTTGCAAGCTTTCTATTTATCATGTAGACACTTCACTGTTTCAGAGAGGTTGTTTTAACCAGCTCTACAATCACTTTTTGTACTGACTTCCCCCTTCTTTCCTTTTCTTTGTTGGTGTTTTTTCACAGTGGCTCCCTATATGGAGATACCAATGATTTTGATCCTTTTGGAGATAACTATGTCAATGACGGAACAGAGAATCATGGGTTACAAACTGAAACCAAGCTGAACTACCATTCCTACATGAACAGACAAACACGGGCCAGATGGACAAAATCTGACACTGACTTGTTTTACCAGGTATTTAGAAATCATCTACCCAGTCAACTATTTTCATGTTTTTTTTTGGTGTTGACGTTTTGTCTCTGACATTTTATCTGCTCTGGTCCAGGGGCTTCAACAATTTGGTAGTGATTTTGCAATGATACAGCAACTATTCCCTGATAAGTCCCGTGATCAGGTGCGGCAGAAGTTCAAATCTGAGGAGAAAAAGCATCCAATGCAAGTCCATGATGCTATACTTCATCGATCAAGAGGTTAACAATCACTGTACTTTATAAGTGGTCCAGCCCATTTTCTGATTTCTGATTTGATAGTGCTTAACTTAATGCTTCTGTTTTGCAACTGTTTACAGATAATGTGTATTTAAAACAAGTAATCAAACAGCTCAACATTGAAGATTTGCACAGAGACATCGGTGTTACACGTAAACAAGAGGTTGCCTCAAATGAAGGAGACGCCGGAAATGAGGTTTTTTTCTCAAACTAACATGTAAAAAATGTCGAATAGTGAATTATATTTCATAAATCTTTTTAATGTATTTTTTTTTCTGTTTTAAGAACATGTCGCATGATGTCATAACCGAGGAAGAGAATGGTCCCACTTGGTCAGATGAAGAGCTGGGCACGCACCAATCTGAGGTCAAAGAAGGGGAGCCTGTTTCTGAAATTGCTGCTGATGACGACCTGGATTGTTTTGACTGGTACTAGCATGATAATCATGCTGAAATAGGACATCATGATTCTTTCGTTCCTGTGAGCAAAGGACTTGGTTCTTTGTGAAACATTGTTGCTCACGGGATTAGAGTTACTGATTCAATATGGATGCAAATACTAATACAGTTGTTACGTCGTGTACAAGTTTATTCCAGTTTTGCTCCTACAAATGTCCGGAACCAGAAAGTTGGGATAGTGTTGAGCACAACTGTATTCACTCTTTATAGCCACAGGAGCATAATTTTTTTAGCTAAAAGGGCTGCTAACCAAACTTTGCTATTGAAGGTACTAAATTCTGAACCTTTTGGTCACCTATCAAATATGCGTGGCATATATGGATTCTTACCTTTCTGCAACATTTCTGATGCAGTATGGGAGTGCTAATGCTAATGAGGCGACAATTTATATATCTTCTGCTAGCTGATGCATTGGACCTAACCTGAAGCTCAACGTTGAAGCTATGCTCTGAATAGTTGTAGCTTTTTCTATGTTGCAAATTACTGCTGTACTCTTGAGTAGTTGTAGCTTTTATGTGTTGCAACTTTGTAGTCCCCCTCAAAAATTGCTGAACTTTGAAAAAAAAAAGTTGCTGAAGTTTGCCGCTCCCTTATGGCTCCTGCTAGTTGCAGAGCTGTGGTGTGCTTAGAACAGTATACGCCTATCAAATGAATTGATCCGTGCACCCGCTTGGTGATGCTGAATGTTCTTACAGGGAGCATTTCATTGCTTTTTTATATGTACTGTACAGCCAGATCCAATGGTTGGGAAATGTGGATTGGATTTTGGATTGTGCCCAGTTAGACTTAATGGTTTACTTGTGCAAATTGCTATGTTATGTTGACGCAATGTAATATGTGCTGGATGACTCTAGTATCGGGTTAGTTGGTTACATTGTGCAAACCTTTTCTGTCGTGCCATTTGTTGGTCGCTATTATCTTTCTGCCACAGGAAGCTTGTTAAAGTTGGGACTGAAATTCTGGTTCAGGGTCCAGTATATCACACATGCTACTTTTTGTGGTCAAACTGCTCATTAGCTTTGAAGTTGTCAGGATTCAAGGCATGCTCTTTTATATTGCTCAGCATCCTTCTTCAGTTACACTCCTAGACTGACATAACGAATAGCCATATATATATTCAGGAATTAAGGATGCATACGCAATTTCCAGCTCTGCTTCTTTCATTTATTTGTATGCATATCATTCAAGGTCCAGTGAGGCTTGGCGACATGACAGCGCTTCACCAAATCCCTATGGTTTTCGCCTATGGACCGGTCCCTAGCGTTTCATTGTGTGCTCGAATGAATGCTACACGTGCAGTGTAATCAATATATATGAGCAAGGGAAGGTCAGTGTTGCAACAGTGTGTTAGTACTTCCTTGCACTCTGCACATTATGCACAGTTCGACTCATTTTATCATCTCTGTTTTTTTGAACAACGGGGAGGGGCTGGAAGGCCCCCGAAGCTCTATTAAGCGGCAGACAAAAATACAAGGAGACCCCTAAAGAAAAGAACAATAAAACAAGGGACCCCAACTATTACAATCAAGACCCTGGAAGAAAAGGCAGAAACGCAATCCAGCCCTTCTTCTCCACTGCCGCTCCGCACAGACCTCGAAACGCGGCGGCCGACGACAACGCCGGGGACGAAACCACTTGGGCCACCGCCAGCCTTGAACGCCACGTTGAAGTCGAAGATCCTCCGCATCGGCACAATGGCCTGGAGGAAGAAGAAACCATGGTCGGCTCCCACCACCATGGCACGGAGAGGTCTCCAACGACCACAAATCGCCTCGGCAACCTTGCCTTGAGCGGGTCTTCTCCGTATGCGAGCTCCATCGACGAACCCCCAAGCCGCAGCACCCCCCTCCACCTCCGCCGCACTACCTCCACGGCAGCAAGAAACAGGGAGCAGAGTAGCCACTGCAGCACCAAAGGAACCAGGGCGCTTATTGAATCGAGCTGCGCTCACGCAACCCACACCTCTCCTTCACCTCGGAAGCTCGGTGAAGATGCGCCGCCACAACCTTCCTGTGCCACACCCCAACACAGGAACGGACTTGCTCGAAAAAGCAGGGAAGACAGCCTTATACGCCGAGATGACTCCCCGGAGCTCCACCGCCCGCCTCAGCTCCTGCCATCAGAGCTGTGTGGCGACGAAGGCCACGGTGAGCACGCACCAGATCTGGCTGATGAGAGCCGGTGCTCTGCTCGAAGACACAACCTGCAACAAATAAGAACAGAAAAACCTAACTACTTTATTAACAACCCAGGCAACACATCCTCGCCGACGCCGGACGGTAGAACCGCCGGGGTGGAAAGGGGAGTGCGCCGGGAGCGAACGCGGGCGGTGGAGGTCGACTCTCAAAACTCAGGAGGGGAAACTCTCCGTGCACGCCGGGATTTCTATCATCTCTGTGGTTTGTGGTTTCTATAACGACTACGTACCGACACTACGGGAGAGCACATCTTTCCCGTCAGCTTGATTCTTTACCGTGTGCATTCCATCGGGCACATGGCAAGGACTGACATGCGTGACCCACGGTGGGCGAAAAAAAGTGGGTTCAATATGTCAGTCTTTGTCGTGTGCTTGCACACGGCAAAGACTGACATGTTCGACCCACTTTTTTCCGTTCCCGTTTCGTGCGTGGCCAAGTGGGGGTGGGACCCACTTTGTTTCTTTGCCGTGTGCCACGAAAAAATGCACACGGCAAAGAGTTTGTTGCCGTGCAATTCTCTACCGTGTAATATTTGTCGTGTGCCACGATGAAAACCACACGGCAAAGAGTGTTTTGCTGTCTTTGCCGTGTGTTTTTGGCACACGGCAAAGAGGTTTTCTCCCGTAGTGCGAGAAACCAGCTAGTCACTCTGACACCACATAAGCTGAAGCTCCTGTCAAGTTTGAGAAGTGACTTGAGGTGTGATCTCCTCGGTCATCCATCCTCTGAATTCGCTGAAGGAAAACGCTCCAAGTTAATCGTATCGTGTGCTTGGTCAGGCTATCCGCCGGCTGATACACCGGGACAGTCCTGGAGACATACAATCACTTCTACTGTGCTCATACTGATGATTCAATTAGCCACTGGGACCCGCGTGGGTGGGAAGTGAAGTCGGATACTGCTATCGGAGTCCAGCTTCCGTATACAGAGCGGGTGGCTTTTGTGCATGGCTAGATGCTTCACTGACTGACAGCAACCGCTCTGTACGGGTATCAGATCAGGGACGCTCGATCTCACGCAAACGCCTTTCGCGGCAGCGGGCGCGCGAGGTTCCACACTTGCGAACGCGCTCCAACGGAGAATGAACGGAATGATCCGCCGAAATCCGAGACGTCACGGAGGATCCTCCGCCCGACCCGCTAGCGCCAGGAGCCAGGACGACTAGGCAGGCAGGCAGGCAGGCGCGTCACCGCGGAGGGGACACGTCCAAATCCACCTCACCCCGCGCGATCGTGCGTCCCCACAGCCCATCACGCACGTACGTACGCCCCTGCCTGTCGCGGTCCATCGTCGACGATCCCCCCAGCAGCAGGAGTAGTTGGCCGTATAGCAGCTCAGCAGCCCGTCCGTGTAGTACTAGTACTAGTACACTGATAATAAAATAAACAATGATAACAGCTTTAGAGGCGCCGCACCTGCGTCCTGCGTCCACACGCGCGATGGCACCACAGATTCCACCTACTGTTAAAGCGTACGTAGCGCCCGCGGTCAACCAAAGTCACGGCGAGATCTACCGCCGCTCGCTGACATGTGTTATCCATCCGGGGTCGACGGAGACGACGCGTACGGCTTATCCGGATTTTTTTTAACGATAATTTAGAAACAGATGAGAGGCACGCGGTGTCGCTGACCGGACAAGGAATCTGGAACCCACCCCACGCAGCGGCGACCCACGGGGAATACCCCCACCTGCCGATGTCTGTCTGTCACAGGCTCGCAGCTGCCTGCACGTACGCGTAGACGATCCGGCAGGGTCATGCGATCCACGAGCCAGCGAGCTGCGGCTGCGCGTGGGCGGGTAAACAAATCCGTCGTTGAGATCGGGGCCGGCGCGCTGCGCACCAGACAGCTAGCGCGGCGAGACTTGCTGGAGTTCAGACGCAAAGACGACGACCCCCGGCGCTGTACCTGACCCTGTGGCCTGCACACGGCGACGACCCACTGGCTCCGTCCGGGCTCGGGAGGAAACCGAGGGCGCGGCGCCGGCACGTACGCCCCACGTCTCTCTCTGGGCCGCGGTGGGCGCGCGGGTACGTACGTACACGCACGCGGCACGGGCCCGGCGGCGGAAATCGGGCCAGGACAGCGACCACGGGGGTGCGGGAACGTACTACCGACGTACGTACGCTAGCGATGTGCAGGCAGGCGCGGCGCGGCCGGTCGCTGGCGGTCCCTTTCCGGGTCCCCGCGCGCGCCGTGTCTGTCGACGGCTCACGCCGAATTATTCCGCGCCGTGCGCGACCAGATCCGTGCCGTAATCCGCCAACTATGATGCCACTCGCTCCGCCGCCGCCCGGGGCCCCGCCCATGCTACTAGTGTATTTTTTACCAAAAATGGCCCTTTGAGGTAACTAATGTCGAATCTGGCATGTTTGTGAAACTATTTTCATATCTGGCCCCTCGGTTCGGCGCCAATGCAAATGGAGCCGACATTGTGCAGTTCGGCGCCAACATCGTTTGACATTTTGACCAGTCAATGTAGGTCGGCTCCAACGCAAACGGCGCCGACCTAGGTCGGCTCCAAAGCAAACGGCGCCGATCTATGTTTTTCGTGTTTTTGACGGTCGCCGAGCTACACAACGTCGGCTCCATCCTCGTTGGCGCCGAACAAAGGGCCAGATATGAAAATAGTTTCACAAAGAGGCCAGATTCAACATTAGTTTTGTCAAAGGGCCATTTTTGGCAAAAAATACGCTACTAGTAGACGTGCACTCCGGGTGTCATCTCAGGGCGGGCGGGAGGTGTGGTAGCAGCAGACTTGCGGTCCTATTTTTCTAAAGCGAATGTGTCGGCCCGAGGACTGCATTTGGAAAAAGAAATACGGGGCGTCGAGAACGAATTTTCCAAAATTAAAAGAAAAAAAGAGCGGCGGCGAGTGGTCCTGCTGCCTGCTGCATCAGCGTCAGGCCGCCACCTTCCGCCGGGAGAACTAGTCTCTCCATTAGCAGCCGCTGAGAAAATAAAATACTACCCCTCTTAGGGCATCTCAAGCCGTTGCGCCCCCCAGGGCCAAAAACGTCGCCGTTTTGGGGCCGTCGCGGCGTCAAACGGCGCTAATCTGGAACCTGGAGTGGCAGCCTTCCCAGTCGCTCTCCGAGCCCAAGTTTCGGCCCAAAAAAACTCGATTTGAACAACTCGACGCATTTTATTGAATTCAGCAAAGTTCGTACAAGTTCGACGCAAATTTAAACTAAAAACATTGAGAAATAAAACTATAAACAGTGCGACGACTATCCTAGGCGTCGTCGTCTTCATCGTCGCCCTCCTCGCGGTCACCCTTTGCCACCATGGCGAGCCGGTTGGAGGGGCCAGCTTCGCCGTCATCCTTCGCCGCGCCGAGCCGGTGCAGCTGCGCCTGCTCGGAGGGCTGGCGGTTGCGCCGCTCGCTCTGCAGCGCCACCTGCCGCAGGTCGGCCTCGTACTGCGCGATGATGGCCTGCTGCTCGGTCGATGCAGCGTTTTCGACCAACTGCCGGCGCACCTCGCGCTCCGCCTCTTCCCTCTGGTGCGTTTCCAGAGATGCCCGAACGGCGGCAGCCTCGGCCGCCGCCGCCTGCTCGAGGCCGCCGAGAACCTGGTGGAACGCTTCCTCGTTCCGCGCGGTCTCGAAGGAGTGGAAGGCGGCGTGCTGTTCCGGCCACACCGGTTGCCTCCTCCTCTCCCTCCTCCAGCGCCGGGCAGCCTGCGCCGGCTGCTCGGGCGCCAGCTCTCCCTGGGCGGGCTGCTGCTCGGGCGCCACTTGCTGCGCCGGCTGCTCCTCCTCTTCGCCGCTGTCTGGCCACGCACCCAAAGGCGAGGCATCGTTGCTAGGTACGGCGAGGAGGAGGAGGCGAGAATGGGAGAACGGCGAGGAGGAGGAAGCGAGAATGGCAGAACGGCGAGGGACGAGCGCCCTTTTTATAGCCTGGTGGGCCAGTCCCTGCGCCGCGCGTGTCACCGCTGCCGCCCCCGCCATGCATGCACTGGCCGGCCGCCACGCCATTACGCCGGCAGCCTTTGACTGGGGCGCATGCACTGGGCGGCCGCCACGCCATTACTCCGGCAGCCTTTGACGGCGCGGGCGCCGAGAAGAAGGTCACGGTCGGGGGTTCCTGTTCCCGCGCTTTTCGTCGCGTCACTGACAGAGCTGGCCCGCGCGTGCTGCCGCGCAGTTTCGCCCCCCCCCCCCGGCCGAACCCAGTGGGCTGGGTTTGGCCTGGGTGCCGCGGCGCGAAATAGCGCCGAAACGGCGCTATTTGGGTTTCTGGGGGGACCGACTGGTGAGGAAACGGCGCTATTCGCCGCTTCCGGCGCGAAAAAGCCCGCCCGGGGGGGCTCTGGGGGGGCGAATGGAGATGCCCTTACACCATCTCCTCTCAGAGCATCTCTAGCATAGCCCTCAAACCAAAAAAAGAAAAACGCTTTTCAGTTCTCATTTTGTGATTCTACGGGTTGCGGAGGAAGAGATCGTAGCAGAACCCGTATAATGAACTGCAGATCGAAATTTTTCTTCATTCGGCGGCAATACATAGAACGAAATCGACGCGGGAATACATAAGAAATTAAACATTTAAGCAGATATGAATTAGGGTTCATCGCCACACTCTACATCTACTCGTCTGCGCCGCCGTTTTCAGTTGGAGGAGGAGGAGCTACAGCTTGCGCCGACATGCTCAAGCTGCGCCGCGACAATGGCTTCCCACTGCCGCTTCTTCCTCTGCGCGCAGGTCGCCTCCAGCTGCCTGGCGTTCTATGTGTCCAGGTGCCGCTGGTAGCGGCGGCGCCGGATGGACTGTCGGTGCTGGCGGCGGAGACTCTTCTTGATGCCGAGATGGAGGAGATCCTCCTCGGTCTCGACGAAGGCCAGCAGGCCCTCGCTGTTGTCCTTCTCACCGGAGTTGTCCTGGGACGAGCCATGGATGCAGCCATGCTCGCTGATGCGAGACACGACCTCACCGGCGGTGGGCGTGGCCGGTTTAGGGCCGGTGCAGGACTCCTCTGTGGCTCCATGGCGCTAATGCGGCAGCGATAGGACTACATGAGGCATGGATATGAGGAAATCGCTCACCAGAGCTACGAAGAGCGCTGAGCAATTGTGGCGGAGCGGTTTAGGGTTTGTGGAGCGATGGACCTGAGAACGGCTCAGGGACCTGTCCATATAGCGGCTGGAGGGGAGGATTTTTGGGCCCCATAGTCGCATTCTCAGGCCGAGCCATGTTTTTGGGTTCTGCTAGCGCGTGAAAACTGAAGCCAACTCCTAAAAGCGCTGGAATTTTTCAATTCCGACCCTTATAGGGGCTCTGCTAGAGATGCTCTTACAAACAACTCCAACCGGGCCGACCAAGCCGTCCCGAACGGACAATTTGCAAGAGGATTGGCTCAGAAACGGCCACCCAACCATGGAACCCAAAGCTATCCATGTGTCTGAGTTGTCTGGCACGCCCCACACCCAGCCCAATGCGGGGAGGGTTTGGGGAGGCTCGGGCCTGCCAGATGCGCTCGGCATGTAGTGGCTCACAATGCAGGCCACAAGAAGGCAGGCAATCGGAGCGGTACTGTCCACGCGTGTCTTGCCGGCTTCGGCCATTAAAAGCAGGTAGCCGGGCAGCACCTCGCCGGCTAAATAAACCCCATTCCCTTCGAACCCTAGACCCCCTACCCTCCCTTCTACCGCCGGTCTACCTCCTCTCCACCATGTTCTCCTCCTCTGAGTTCGACTGGTCCACGGACGACGAGCCGAAGAAGTCGCGGCCGCCGGTGGAGAGCTGCTTCTCACCGCCTCGGCCAACGACACTGACGACGAGGACCCCGAGGATGCGATGGCTTATCGTCTTAGCGTCCTATGGTCGCTGGAAGACACCACCGATAGGTCCAGCTCGAGCACAGTGGTGGCTAGTGGAGGCGGAGGCCAATGCAGGTGCTGGTCCGCTCGAAGTTACGCGTCTTCCTCCGCCAGCAGGAGGTCAGCCCCTCATCGACTCCCCCGCGGCGGTGGGCACCGACCCCAACGGTACAGGCTCCACATGGCTGCAGAATGGTACCGGATGGGGTCGGATGGAGGTTGCTTCCACAACACTCGCATCCTTCCCAACCTACATAGGCACTAGCGCCGGAGCGATAAGCAAGGGTGAGCAAGGCCTTCCGGAAGGTGAGGAAGGCTAGCCACACCATCGAAAAGACAACGACCATCGCGGGGGCTGGACCGAAGCTCTCCCCGCCGTCGTCGCCACCTGCAAAAACGAGGAGGACCTGGAGGCCGCCATCACACTCTCGAGGGCGGAGGCGGAGAGGAAGCGGAAGCAGACCGAGAGCGCCTGCCGCCAGTAGGAGAAGGCTCGTGCCCTCCGGATGATTTCTGGCAAGCAGGTCGTCGATGTCGACTTTGACGACTAGACTCCTATGTCGTTTTGTCCAAGTACTACAAGCCCGGCGGTAGAAATGGAAAGGGAAAGGGGCCGGCAATGTGAGGAGCCGCCGAAGCTATGTTGTTTTCGTTCCTATATTCTACCTGTATCAACTCTATATCTATGTTTCTATCTATATTTACGTCCGTGTCCGTTTATTTTAATAGATGTTGTATGGTTTGTATGGTTTGGGGGGATGGGTTTCGAGGGAGACGACTGGATCAACACGTTTTGGGGGGAGGGAGGAGGTGGTGACCGGGCGATGTCGATCGGACGTGTCCACAGTCAGTTTGAGAGACAATTTTGAGCTCTGTAGTTGGAGATGCTCTTACCAGGTATAGTGCTCATTTGTTTTGTTAGAGCATCTATAGCAGATTAATGAACGTGTAGCAAAAACGTGTTTCCCGTCGCACCAAAAAACGATATGCGGTTCCGCGTGGTCTCCGTCCAAACAAACACACTAAACTCGCACAAGCTCCACGCAGTACTGTATATCTGTTTTCATTTCCACATCCATATGAACACACATCCAAAAGCATACACAATATGAGAAGTAGCAATTAAACATTATACAAAAAGAATGTGCAATCTATTCCAATTAGAAGATGATTAAATCAAGCAACACCATAGTTGTCAAGATCATCGACATCACCACTGGGCATAGCACCACCATTGTCACCATTGACCTAAGAACCACTACCACCATAAGTCGAAGATCCACCACCACCATCACCACCATGGGCCATAAGATCTTGAAACTATGTCATCCTTCAGGACATGATCTCCATTCTTCCCATCTCGCAAAACTATGTTGTTTTCGGTTCCATGGCATTGGGATACATTATGAAGAAATGGTTCTCCTCGGCGAGCTTGTATTCATTCCTCCTTTCCTCTTCAAGAGCGATCTTGCGCTTCTCGAAGGAACATCTTGTGATCCACTTGATCTCCTTTTGATGGTTCTTTTTCTCAGCCAAGTACATCTTGGTTTCAAAAACCCTTTCCATCATGGTTTCCTACAACCTCATCATTGCATTAAGTTGGACCCTCAAGTTTGAGGCCTCGCCCGACCTCTTCAATGTATCTTTTCCCATCTTCCTTCCATAGGCATTTCCCTTGTTTTGTCCTCCCTAGGGGGAGGACAGGTATCCCGGTACTATGTTGTGGAACAAGTTCTCCGACTACGCGAGGTTGGTCAGTGACAGGTTCATCCCGCGCAATGTTTCGGCGAAGATGATGTTGATTCCGCCTCCTACGTCCATGAAAACCTTGCTCATCGCGAGCCCGCCGACCCGAGCTTCGAGTACCACGGCATCGTGGCCCGGTCGTGGGACTAGGGGTGGGTGGTCTTTTTTGGAAAAGGTAATGCTCATCTATGATCCTTTGAGATACTCGGGTGTGGCTGGAGGCAAAGTCTTGGCCAGATTCACCTGGCGAGTGGTAAACTTTAAGTTGGCTCGGCCAGATCATGTTTTAAGTTGACTCATAGGTCAAAATAATACAGTGGATAGCATCGCATACAACTCTTGAATGGACTATACCACATCACACCTCATTCTTGGCAAAAACAACTTAGACGGATGTAATGCTTGTGTTTGCATATTTTACGTGGCTGTAGGTTCTACGTAGCAAACCGTTTACTACCTACGAACAAAATTAGGCATGATTGTTCACGATGCTAGATTGACATTGCAGGGTGATTTAAACACACACATTACAAAAACGTCTAGAGCCTCAATCTAAACTAATTCATAACCATGACCCTATGTGGATACAATCCACATGCCCTGTCCATTATGTCGTCCACGAATCCAACTATAGCAAGACCAAAAACTACTTAAGCACTTCTTAGGACTAGACGAGATATACCAGTGGAAACTCGAACGTCCTAGGATTTCCAGAAGTTTGTAAAAATATCACTATGTCGTTGGAAACAAAACGACTGCAACTTATTGGGAAGCAGTCATAAACAATCTGAATATTAGAGAGCTTTCTAATATACTTACACAAACTTATGCAATACCCGCATAAATTGGTGCTCTAGATCTTACCATCACCTACGCATAGACCGATCTGATACCACTACTGATGTATGCAGCAAAATTTAAAATTTACCGTCCTACGTACCACACATGATCTACTATCGAGGTACATGCGAGGTTAGATTGGATCGTTAACAACACGAAGCGTGCAACGTGTGTCGACGACGAAGTCGGTGATTCTGATGAAGAGTCTCGCGGCTAAGCCTAGAGTTGGGACTATCATCGTCTCCCCATATCGTGCCTTCTGGATCCAGCAGAGTGAGGGTATCACGTGTTACCCCTCTGAGAGTTCGCACATGTACGTCTGTCAAAGTCCGGCAGTGCTTTACCGTACAGGGCTAATCACTACAGGTTCACAATTGAGGTGGTGAGATCCCAACACATGGGAGGGAGAGAGATAGATAGATAGAGAGGGAGAGAGAGAGAGAGGAAGATATTAGAGCAAGATCTGATCGGGAGAGGACACCTCAAAATCGAATTAGAAGAAACTCTAATTAAATTAGAGGAGTTCTAATTAGAAACCCTAATTAGTCCCTCTAATCAACTAGAGAGAGGCTTGAGAGCCAATTGTGTGTTTTTCCTAAAGCGCTTCAGGTCCTTTTATAGTTAGAAGAGAGGGGGTTTCCTTGGGGAGATGGAGTCCTACTCCAAATAAGAGGGGGGAGGAACCATGTCACTCTTCTTGATCACATTATATCACCCTCTTCTCTTGACCCTTGAAAACTTCCTTCACACCACACTCAATGTAATTCTCATTAGAGGGTTAGTGCACAATCAAAAATTCACATGTTCTGCATGGACACAAGCATTATCAATACTTTTAAACATTATCTACAGCCACAGATGTTTCGTGAAGCAAAGAAATCCACTCGACATAGTAAAAGAGAGAATGCAAGTAAAAAGGCAGAATCTGTCAAAACTAGAACAGTCTCTAAACACAAAAAAAATTCGGGGCACTTACGTTGCTCAGATCGAAAAAAATGTAAAGAAAAAAGTTTCAGAATTAGCTGAGGAATAAGCACAAACACTTTCAGGTCATTTTGATCTTTCTGTGAATTATGCGATTTTTTACATTGGACAGAAGAAATCTGTTTCCTGCGCAGAAATCCAAAACCAACTCCAACTTTAGCTAGAAAATTTACTTGTAACAACTAATACATGAAAATAAATATACAAAGAATTGGTACATAAGTATACAACCCCTTGACTCAAAGAAAACAGAGAAAAACAAAGCAAAAATAAAACCATGGGTTATCTCCCAGGATGTGCTTTTCTTTAACGCCTTTTAGCTAGGCCCAGAAAACTAGAATCAAGTGTTTTCAAGTGAAGAAGCATCCAAATTGTAACTTGTTCGAATAATAGAATCAAAAGTAAACTTCATTCTCTTCCTAGGAAAGTGTTCCATACCTTTCTTGAGTGGTAATTGATATTTAATATTCCCCTCTTTCATATCAGTAACAACACCAACAGTTTTAAGAAAAGATCTTCCCAAAACAATTGGACAAGAAGCATTGCATTCAATATTCATAACAACAATATCAACAGGGACAAGGTTATTATTAACCATAATAAGAACATCATCAACTCTCCCCAAAGATTTCTTTCTAACATTATCAATAAGACGAATATCCAAATAACAATTCTCCAAAGGTGGCAAATCAAGCATATCATAAAGTTTCTTAGGCATGACAGAGATACTAGCACCAAGATCACATAAAGCATTACAATCAAAATCATTCACCTTCATTTTAATGATGGGTTCCCAACAATCATCTAACTTCCTAGGGATAGAGGCTTCACATCTTAATTCATTTTCTCTAATTTGTATGAGAGCATTTGTAAAATGTTTTGTGAAAGCCATATTCATAGAACTAGCAATAGGACAACTAGCAAGATTTTGTAGGAACTTAATTACTTAAGATATGTTGCAATCATTAAAGTCAAGATAATTTTTATCAAAGGTAATGGGACCATTGTCTCCCATGTTTCTAAAAATTTCAGCACTTTTATCAGGAACAGTTGTAGTAGTTTCAGGCAATTTTGAACATTTAACGGCAGAAGTGGGAGTATTGCCAACACCAATTACTTTACCATTAATAGTAGAAGTTTTACTAGCATGAGAAGCTTCAGTTTTACTAGTGATGGTAATGGTGCAAACATTAGCTATATTATTCTTTCTAGCTATTTCATCTTCTCTTTCCCATCTAGCATGCAATTCAGCTAACATCCTAACATTATCATCAATTCAAATTTGAATGGCATTCAAAGTTTTGCTTTATTTAACATCATGATCCATAACCTTTAGTTTCAGAAAATCAACATCAAGAGCAAGGCTATCAACTTTAGAAGCAAGAACACCAATTTTGCCAAATTTTTCCTCAACAGATTTGTTAAAAGTAGTTTGTGTACTAATAAAATTCTTAAGCATGTTCTCAAGATCAGAGGGTACAATTTTATTGTTGTTGTAGTAATTACCATAAGGATTGACATAACCATTATTATTATCAGGAGGATATGGCCTATAATTGTTGCTACCAAAATTATTCCTATAAGCATTGTTGTTGAAATTATTATTTTTAATGAAGTTCACATCAACATGCTCTTCTTGAGGAACCAAAGAGGATAAAGGAACATTGTTTGGATCAATAGGATCATGGCTGTTCACAAGAATAGACATAATATCATCAAGCCTATCACTCAAGGAAGAAGTTTCTTTAACAAAATTTACCTTCTTACCCGTTGAAGCTCTCTCGGTGTGCCATTCAGAATAATTTACCATCATATCATCAAGAAGTTTTGTTGGTGCCCCCAAAGTCATGGACATAAAGGTTACTCCAACACCTGAATCCAGAAGGTTTCTTGAAGAAAAATTTAGACCTGCATAAAAGGTTTTGATGATAATCCAAGTAGTGAGTACATGAGTGGGACAATTCCTTACCAAAGATTTCATTTTTTCCCAAGTTTTAGCAACATGATCATTATAAAGTTGATTAAAATTCATCAAGCTAGTTCTTAAAGATATGATCTTAGAAGGAGGATAGTATTTTCCAATGAAAGCATCTTTACATTTAGTCCAAGAATCAATACTATTTCTAGGCAAAGATAGCAACCATTCTTTATCTCTTCCTCTCAAAGAGAAAGTAAACAATTTCAGTTTAATAATATCTCCATCTACATCTTTATATTTTTGCATCTCACATAGTTCAACAAAATTATTAAGATGTGCAGCATCATCATCAGTACTAACACCAGAAAATTGCTCTCTCATAACAAGATTTAATAGTGTAGGCATTATCTCATAAAAATCAACAGTAGGAGCAGGTGGAGCAATAAGTATGCTAATGAAATCATTCTTGTTTGTGCTAGTGAAGTCACACAACTTAGTGTTCTCAGGGGTAATCATTTTAGCAAGATTAAAAACATGATAAAATAACAACTAGAACAAAAACTATTTTTTTAGCATAAATACTCCCTCTTGGAGTTACTAGCATCTACTTGGCCAGAGCATCTACTAATAACGGAGAGCATGCAAGATCATAAATAACATATGCATGAAGATAACATGATAGATTGATAATCATAAGACATAGAATTCAACATTCATAAGATCCGAGCAAACACAACATATAGCTTTACATAAAGATGATCTCGATCATGTGAGGCAGCTCACGAGATCTAAACATGAGTTACAAAGTGGAGAACAACCATCTAGCTACTTCTATGGACCCGTAGTCCATGGATGAACTACTCACGCATCACTTCGGAGGAGAGCATGGTGGTGTAGACCCCTCCGGTGATGAATTCCCCTCCCGGCAGGGTGCGAGGGAGAGCTCTAGAACCCTCCCGATCTCGGGATGACGATGACGGCGGCCTCGGGTGTTTCTCGGGACGAAGTGGTATATCTTTAGGGTTAATATGTCGGGGGGGTATAAATAGGCGAAAGGGCAAAGGCGGTTGAGGCCTGGGGACCCCACACCACCCCATGGTGCGGCCAGGGGGCGCGCCGCCCTATGGTGTGGGCCCCTGTGGACCCCTTCCGGGTCACTTCGGGACTCCTTGGAACCTTCATGAATTCTAGGACTTTCGGACTTCAAATTTTCCAATTCTGAAAATATTTCTAGAACAACTTTTCTAAAACTAAAAACACCAGAAAACAAGGAAATGGTTCTCTGGCATCTTGTCAATAGGTTTGCCCAGAAAATCGATAAAAATGACATAAAGTGTATATCAAACATGTAGGAAACAACATGGAACATCAGAAATTAAGGATACGTTTATGACGCATCAACATCCCTAAGCTTAGTTCCTACTCGTCCTCGAGTAGGTAAACGATAAAAACACAAAATTTCTGAGGTGACATGCTACCAACATAAACTTGATCATCAATAATGTTAAAGTATAAGTAAGCTGACATCATAGAACTTCAACACAAGCATGATAAATAGAATTTTAATAATAAAGCATAGCAATCACCTTGCATCATGAGAAGTAACACAAATAAAAGATCATGAATAACAATGGAACGAAAGATATACGTTTGTTTCAAGTATATAGAAAACATGGCAAAGTGATATTTCGATAGTCCTTAAGAGTGGGGCAAAACAGAAATGCCAGGACACCTTCAAAGTTCACGAGGAAGACTAGAACAAATAATTAGAGACCAAGCAATAACACATCATGAATCAATTAATAATGTTTCTGGGACAAATGCACATAAAACTCAGAATGGCAACTATGCTCTCTCAACCGTGCGTAAAGTTAGAACAAGGAGACTCAACATAAAAGTAAAAGAAAGGCCCTTTGCAGAGGGAAGAAGGGATCAACTCATGTTCTAGAGCTTTTATTTTATTAAAGAGAGGTATAAAAAGCTTGACACTCCCCCCATCCATCTTACACAAACCATGGCTAACCGAATTCTCGGGTGTCTGCCAACAATCACATACCGTGGAGGAGTATCTATTTTTTTAGAGAGGTGTATGCTTATGTCAATGAATGGTAAACATAAAATACAGTACGTCACAACCCAACTAGACTTCACAAGAGCGGCTCCCATAGAAGGACGCATCTGGGTAGAAGGTCACCCCCTCTTTCTCTTTTGTTTACACAATTATGCTTTGACTGATAAATCAGGGGCAAAAATAGTGAAAGAATTTGTTGTTATTAATTTGGGGCTGGGCACCCCGCTGCCAGCTCTTCTATAATTGGATAAGAGGATGAAGCCACTAGTCCAGGGTGTGAAAGTCCGATCAACAAGTGAGATAAAGATTCTCTATTGACGTCCTGATGAGCTAAAACAGGAGCACAAAACAGGAGTAATTTTGAAAGTTTTAAAGGTAACACATGAGCAATTTACTTTAGAGTGGCGTTTAAATACCACATGTAGGTAGGTATGGTGGACACAATGGGAAAACTTTGGTTTTGGGTGTTGGATGCACAAGTAGAGCTCATACTCAGTATAAGTGGAGGCTAGCAAAAGACTAGGAGCGACAAATCAAGAGAGCACAAGAGCCATAATCATGCATAGCGACATAAACATCATTAATCAAAGCATAAGTGGTACCACAAGTTCGAAAACTGAATGATCATGGAGGATATAAGTGACTGGTTCATAGTCATAAATATGGTGTGAGCATGCGCCATGTCAACCAAATAAAACATTCAATGGAGAACACCACAAATTTATGCTTCAATATGACAAGAACAACTCATGATTCTTTCAATGACACATTAAACACCCTCATCTATTTGAGTCTAATCATGCTACTAAATAACCACAAGGCTTTAGAATTAAAATAACATCTAGCATGATATGAAAAAGTCTAGCCACGGTCTATACAAGGTTCTACTTGCACCAGTTATAAATCCTACTACAAGCAGCATTTTCTTTTCCCACAATCACCATTCAAAACATGCTTTAACAAAATCTCTCTAAATGCTACAGCAATAAAAAATGAGAGTACTCACATAACACTACTAAAACTAACAGCTCTGAACAAGAGATGCAATGAAAACAAGAGCTAAACAGGAATTTTTGGAGTAACTAGAAGAAAAACTAAGAATACTAGCATAGCAAGTATTCAAACGAAAAAAGTGGAGCGCGCCTCTCCCAAACAAGGATTTCTAGGGTCCAACTATATTATTGCATCAAGGAAAACAAAATAAAACAAAGAAAAACAAAATAAAAACAAACATACGCTCCAAGTAAACTTCATATGATGTGTCCAAATAAAAATATAGTTTCACTAGAAGTGACTTGATAGATTGTTGATGAAGAAGGGGATGCCTTGGGAATCACCAAGCTTAGATGCCCAAGTATTCTAAAAATATGCTTGGATGAACCACGGGGGCATCCCCAAGTTTTTACCTTTCACTCTTCTTAATCACATATATCACCCTCTTCTCTTGACCCTTGAAAACTTCCTTCACACCACACTCAACGAGTAATTCGCATTAGAGGGTTAGTGCAACAAAAAATCCATGGGTTATGTAAGGTAACAAGTGCTATTCATACTTCTAAACATTATATACAGCCACTAATGTTTTGTGAAGCAAAGAAATCTACTTGACATCGCAAAAGAGCAAATGTAAGAAAAATGGCAGAATCTGTCAAAATCAGAAAAGTCTGTAAAGACGAATTTTTTCGGGGCACTTATGTTTCTCAGATCGAAAAACTTAAAGAACAAAAAAGTTGCGGAATTAGCCGAGGAATTAGCACAAGAAATTTCAGGTCATTCTGATATTTCTGTGATTTATACGATTTTTAACGGCGGACAACAGAAATTTGTTTCCTGTGCAGAAATCTGTTTCCTGCGCAGAAATCCAAAAACCTACTCCAACTCTCGTCAGAAACTTTACTTGGCACAACTAAAACATGAAAATAAAGATAAAAAGGAGTTTCTACAGAAGTATACAACCCCTTGACTCAAAGAAAACAGACAAAAACAAAGCAACAATAAAACCATTGGTTATTTCCCAAGAAGTGATTTTCTTCAACGCCTTTTAGCTAGGCCTAGAAAAGTGGAATCAAGTGTTTTCAAGTGAATAATATGATCACATAAGAAATATGAATTAAGCAAAAGAGAGCATCCAGAAGCAAGTATAAAACAAATTTAAGTCTAACCCACTTCCTATTCATAGGAATCTTGTAAATAAATAAATTAGAGAAGCTCGAACTAGAAATCATGGGAAGGTAAAACAAGAGCAATCTCGAAACTTTCAACAAAAAGAGAGGTGTTTTAGTAACATGAAAATTCCTACAACCATATTTTCCTCTCTCGTAATAATTTTCAGTAGCATCATGAACAAACTCAACAACATAATTATCACATAAAGCATGTTTGTCATGGTCTAAAAGCACACAATTCATATCAAGCTCCAAAACAGTGAGATCAAAATTTAAAATCAGCTCCTCTTTTCCCCCACTTTTAGCAATATTAAAACAAGATGATTGATCACTCATAAAAGGTATGGGACACATTATAGCAATCCTATTTTCAGTAGCATTATAATTTATATCATCAAGTAACATAGGACCATCATCTAGAGTATGATCATATAAATTTTCTAAACAAACTTCCTCATTATCATGCATATCAATAGTTGGAATAAATAGAGGATTATCATAGGATGTATCAAAGTAACATGGATTATCATAAATAACAGTAGCAATATCATTCTCACAAGTTTCATCCATAGTAGTATCAAGGCCACAAGTATACCAGATATCAACTTCATCAAAAAGGCATATTTCAAAAGAATTAGTGGGATCATCACAAATATGAGTTAAAGAGTTACTATCATTGGGAGGTAGACATTGGTAGCTCCATTCTTCCTCCTCTTGATCATCACTCTCCTCCTCTTTTTCATCCAGTGAGTTTCCAGATTCAGCAGTTTCTTCTTCCATAGGTTCATGCACGACATTAGTCTCTTCCTTAGGTTAAGAGCATTTATTAAGATATTCCATTATATAGTAATTACAATCCTTGTAATTATCAAAACAATATTCAAGTATAGCATAAATCTCGTATTTATAAGGTGCATCGTCGATACTTTCAAGTAAATAAGCCATTTCGAATGCAACCTTCCAAGCATTAAATTCTTCAGTTTGTTTCCACATCATATAATTCATAATTTTCCTTAACATAAGAAGATATGGTAACAACATCGTTATACTCACACTGAAAAGGGAGGTGTTTATACCTCCTACAGCAGCAAAATTTATCAAAGCAATAAGTAAAATTATAAGTAGAGCACAAGTTTTTTTAGCATAGTCATGCAATTTATTAATTTGCTCCCATTAGTGTATTCCTTTTTGTGACAAGCGGTGTTCCTTATCATATTTTTGTTGTTCGTCTGTGAACCCACCTTGCCTATAAGATCTAGTTTCAAAGGCATCAAACATTGATGGAAAGCATGATAAAGCAAAAATAACAACTAGAATAAGAACTAATTTTTGTGTGTTTTTTATAAAGAGAAGCAAACAAGAAAAAGTAAAATAAACTAAGCAAAACAAAAAAAAAAGTAAAGAGATTGGAAGTGAGAGACTCCCCTTGCAGAAATTATCTTCCTCCCCGGCAACGGCGCCAGAAAACTTGAGGTGCCTTGACTGTATGCGGACGTTGGTAAACCCCAAGAGAAAGGTTGTTAAGAGTGTAGTAGAAAGTTTCCCTCAGAAAAGAAACCAAGGTTGAATCGACCAGTAGGAGGACAAGCAATCTCTGAAGGTTGAGGCAGCTGAGGTGGCAGGGCGCACTACCGGTTCAGCATCAACGTGAAACTTGCACAACACAATCAAATCACTTTGTCCCAACGTAGCAGTGAGGTTGTCAATCTCACCGGTTTTGCTGAAAACAAAGAGGTTAAACATATGGTGTGGAAAACAGTAGGAAAACAATACGAAAGCTGTGAAAGCGGTATGAAAGCAGTGTGTGTATTATAGGCAAGGTGGGTTCACAAATTATGAGAAAATGGACCGGGGTCCACAGTTCACTAGTGGAGTCTCTCCGTGAAAGATAAATTACATGTGTGGTGAACAAATTACAGCTGGGCAATTGACATAAATGAAGGCTGCACCGTAGTGCATATGCAAGACATAATGATTACTATGTGATTCATGCGGGCGTTACAACAAAATACATAGACCGTCATCCAACTGCATCTATGTCTAATAATCCACCCTCCGAATATCATCCGAACAAACGTTGGGTATTAAGTTGCAAGCAAAAGATTATTGCAGTCTGCAAAGTGTGTAATGTAAACAATGTAAACTAGGTAAACACCGTTGTTTTCTCCCAAATGGCAACAACAAGACTCATAGACCGTCATTCAACTGCATCTATGACTAGTAATCCACCCTTAGAATATCATCTGAACAAACCTTGGGTATTAAGTTGCAAGCAACAGATAATTGCATTAAGCAAAGTGTGTAATGTAAACAATGTAACATCGTTGTTTTCTCCCTAATGGCAACAACACATCCTCCATCCGTCACGTTTCTGCCACTCGAGCACAGAAGCAAAGGAGGCATGAACCCACTATCGAGCATAAATACTCCCTATTGGAGTTACTAGCATCTACTTGGCCAGAGCATCTACTAATTGAAAGTGCATTTGCATATTTGATCTCTCTTAGGTTTTGGAGTTGATAACAACACTACTAAGAATCTAACAGTGCGTCAAAGTATTTCAGGAAATGTCAGCTAGACGCAAAAAGGTGAAGAGAATTCCAAGACAAAGCCACCAAGATCAACTTGATCCAGCGGTAGTACCGGGCGCCCTAGCGGTAGTACCGCTCTGCACAGCAAGCGGTATTACCGCGCCCAGTACCACCAGAAGTACCGCCAGAGTGAAAATGGCTACTGCATCTAGCGGTACTTCAGCGGTACTGGCTCGGTAGTACCGCTGTGGTCATATTGATCTCGGAGCAAATCCTTGCTCAACGGTAGTACCATTACTGTCCGGCAGTAGTACCGCTGCTTCCAGGAAGCGGTAGTACCACCCTCAGTACCGGCCCTAGTATCGCCATCAAGAATTTGCTCACGGTAACGTTTACGGTACTAGAGCGGTACTGCCCTAGTACTACCGCCAGCCACTTTGATTTAATTCGAAGGTGTGGCCGGCGGTAGTACCGGTGTGCAGTCGTGGTAGTACCGCTGCTGGAGTACCACGGTACTTATGTTGTGGTACCACTCGCGCCCTGTGCCTGGAACACTCCAGTACCGCTCATGTTGCCAGGTAGCGGTAGTACCGCTGACCCCAACGGTAGTACCGCTAGGCACGAAAAAGGGTCAAACGGCTAGTTTGGGGAGGGGGCTATAAATAGCCCATCCCCTTCTTTCCTAAAAGGTTGCTCGCTCCAGCATTGAAGACAAGCATTTATTGAGCCTCCAAAGTTAGATTTCTCCCAATCCCTCCACCCAAACTCGCTGATACTTGGAGGATTGAAGGAGAAGACCCCGATCTACATCTTCACCGAGCCGATCTTCATTTCCCCCTCATATTCTATAGGGATCTAGTCTAGAGTTTCCTTGTGGAAAACCTAGACTCCATTCCTACACTTGTTGGTGATTTGAGATTGTTGGGAGCCTCCAATTTGGTTGTGGGTGTGTGCCCCAAGCTTGTTTGTAAAGTACTCGATTCCCGCCTCAAAGGGGATCAATAGTGGAAGGTGGATTAGGCCTTTGTGGCGGGGTTCATCAGAGAGTAGGGTGAGGCCTTTGTGTCGTTGAGTAGGCCTTCGTGGCAAGCTCACACCCCTCCAATGATATGTACTCCATTAACAAGGAGGAACTCGGGAATATATCGTGTCTCTGTTTGCTTCATATCGGTTACCTCGTTCCCTTCCTCCTTTACTCTTGCTTGTATTGTTATTGTGCTTGTCCTTGTCATATAGGTAAATTCACCGTAGTTGCATTATCTAGAGAATTTACATTTGTGTCAAGCCTAATTGTTAAAGAAAAATTAAAATTGGTCGTAGCACCTATTCATCCCCCTCTAGGTGCCCATACTTTACTTTCAATTGGTATCATAGCCTCGGCTCTTATATCGGGCTTCACCGCCTAAGAGTTTAAGTATGGTCGATGAGGCGTAGACCCCCGGTTCCGAGGCACCGGTCTCTATGAATGATCTCAGTGAGTTGAAAAATTCATTGACATCATCCATTGAGACCAAAATCGATGAGTTGCGTCAAGTCTTGATGCAACTCGTAGGACCGGAGATCACCGGCTCATCTCCTCCGGATGAAATTCTGGACGGCGCCAAGAAAGGGGTAGATGGTGAACTACCTAAAGATGCTTCTGCTGAAAACTCCACCGAAAAGGGTATGGAAGGAGATGAAGAATATCACTCCGTCAAGGGACGTTATTCTCCTGATCCTCCCATCCCACATCCTCATATAATTCCTAGGGGGAGATCCACCTAAAATTGATGCATTTTCTTTTCGTGAATGGAAATATTACATGGAGACTTACTTGAACTCTTCTTGTATAGAGCTTTGGAGGGTCACTCGTGATGGATACAAGCCTCATGACCCCAAGAACCTAACAAGAAGAGAAGCCGTAGATTGTCAACTCAACTACACCGCCTTGTCAATTCTTCAACAAGCCGTGGGTCCTAACCACATGCCGCATCTTCAACAATATTCCACCGCCAAGGAAACATGGGACGCTCTTGTCGTCATGTTTGTGGGCAATGAGAGCATGCAAAGGAATAGATATGATGCCTTGACCAATGAGGTCGAAGGGTTCTATATGCATGATGGAGAGAACCATGAAGACATGTACCGAAAAATCAAGACTCTTGGCACCGCGTTCTCAAATGTTGGTGCCAAGTACATTGATGATGCTTGGATCAAGAGGAAGTACATGATTGCCCTAATGCCATTTGAGGGCGCGGACTTGAAGAGCATTCAAGGAAGACATCATTTCCCTTCTATGACCTCAACTCAAGTTATGCAAGAAATGTGCTCCTATCAAGTGCAAACCAAGAATGCTCTTGACAACCTTGCTAGGGCCATAGGAATGCACAAAGGGGCATCGGTTGCTTTGAAGGACAAGGTTGTGTCTCAAGAGGTTGAGTATGAAGAAGAAGGCAATGATGTGTTGGCTCCATTGAAGGATCAAGAGTATGATCCTGTGCTCAAATATATCATTGCTCTCACCGTGCAAAAGTTTTGGAGGAATCCTCCCAAGGCCAAGAAATTTGTTGAGGAGAAGACCAAGTCTCGCTATGGCAATGATGGGGCTCAAAAAGCGAGGTCTTGCTTCAATTGTCAATATAAGCACCACTTCATTGCAGAGTGTCCCTATGAAAATAGAGAACACCATAGTGGCAAGCTCATTCACAAGGACAAGTCTAAGGTTGAGTACTAGAAACCTCATTTCAAGAAGAAACCCTTCAACAAGAAGTCTCCCACCAAGTTTGTGCTTGTGACTCAAGAGGAGTATGATTCCGGGAGTGATGAAGAAGAAGAAACCACAGGTGAAGTGGTCGCTCTTGCTATTTCTTCTACTCCATAGTCTTCATCTCTATATGAATCCCCCAATGAAAATCATCCTCACCCAAATGCCAAGTGCTTCATGGCTAAGGCCTCGGAGGTATCACCTTCTCTCAACTCTAAGACCCCAAGTGAACTGGAAAATCTTGCTACTCTTAGAGTAGAAGATGAAATTCTCTCTTTGGAACGTTTTATGTCTAACATAC
Source organism: Alopecurus myosuroides (assembly GCA_028641055.1). NCBI lineage: Eukaryota > Viridiplantae > Streptophyta > Magnoliopsida > Poales > Poaceae > Alopecurus > Alopecurus myosuroides. Next base: position 99,740,482 of record CM054061.1, read on the forward strand.
AAGGGGAGACCAAGAAGTACTTTCAGCATCTCATAAGCCAATTGGGAGAGGCCCATGAAGCTCTTGAGAAGAAAGGTGAGATTGAGAGAAGGGATGCGGATGAAATTGCATCCCTCTCTGTGACTCTTGAGGAAGAGCATAATGGTAGAGTTTCTCTTGAGAAGGAACTTGAATCTATTGAAGAAACTCATAATGAACTTGTTTCTAATATCACTAAGGAACGTGACCTTGCAATTGATAAATATAAAAAGGCTAAAAAGGACAAGGTTGAGTTTGGTGTTGGTCATGTTAAACTAACCGAGGAGTTTGAAAAACTAACCGAGGCTCACAAAGCTTTAGAGAGTCAACATTCTTCCCTCAAAGAGTTGCATGAACAACTTCAAACTCAAATTAATCAACTTAACAACCCTAGAACCTCTACTTCTTCTTGTGATCATTCAAATATTATTGAGGAAAATGCTAGGTTGAAAGATGAGCTTGCAAGGCTCAAGGGAAAAGGCCCTCAAGTTGAGAAGGTTGTGGTCTCCACCCCACAAGTGGTGGCCCCTAGTCCTCATGTGGTTGTTGCTAGACCACAATTGAGTGCTCCAAGGTCACAAGTGGGCAAGCAAGGTCTTGGCTATGTTGCCAAGAAGAAAAAGAAGAAGAAGAAGAACAAGAACAAGACCAACAATGGTGCCTCGGGTGGTATTGTCATTAGGGACAACACTACTCGTAGCATCTCCTTGGGAACTAACAATCCACACCATTTCTTATATGTTGATTATTATGGTGTTGTGCAAGCTAAATATGTTGGTCCTATTGAGGGTTACATTTACTATACCATTTGGGTCCCAAAGACCCTTGTTGCTAACATGAAGGGACCCTCCTCGGGTCCTAACTCTAGTCAATGATCTCTTGCAGGGCTATGCTTCCGGTGGGTCTAAATGGATAGTTGATAGTGGATGCACTAGTCATATGACCGGAAGCAAAGAACTTGTGACGGAGTTGCGCCCAAATGATATTCAAGCAACCGTCACTTATGGAGACTCGTCCTCGTCTAAGGTATCGGGGTTCGGCAAGGTTGTGATTGCTCCCGATATAACTATCGTGAACGTCATGCTTGTCGAATCCCTTGGTTTCAATTTACTTTTCGTCCGATCTCTTGGAATGATGGGTTTCTCCATCTTTTTTGATGAAGATATTGTGGTCCTTTTGAGGAGCAAGACTCTTGATGTCGCATACGTGGGACGTGTTGAAAATGAGTTGTTCGTGGTGGTTTTTTTAAGTCAACCAACTCTCTATCAATGTGTCTTTTTGGGAAAGGCAGATGTGGGATGGTTGTGGCATCGCCGCTTATCCTATGTCAACAAGAGAACTTTGCAAAGTCTTCACAAAGGTGGCCTTATTGTCGGACTAAAATAAAATGTTTCCTTTTCCAAAGATAGCGTTTGTAGGTCGTGTGTTGAAGGAAAGATGCATGATATCTCGCAGAAGGCCAAGACTATTATTTCATCAAAGAGGATCTTGGAGCTTCTCCATGTTGATCTCTTTGGTGCCGTGCCCGAGGCAAGTCTTGGAGGCAAGAAGTATTGCTTGGTGATTGTCTATGATTATTCAAGATACACTTGGGTTTATTTCTTCAAGTGCAAGAGTGAAACTCAACAAACCATCATCGACTTCTCCAACCAAGTGCAACATCAACACAATGTGCAAATAATGGCTATTAGTAGTGATAATGGTTCGGAGTTCAAGTACTACACTTTGAATGAATTCCTTAGTGAAGAAGGCATTTTTCATCAATACTCCGCCACTTACACTCCTCAACAAAATGGTGTTTCCAAAAGGAAGAATCGCACTCTCTTGGATATGGCAAGGATCATGTTGGCAGAGTATTCTTCTCCCCAATATTTATGGGCCGAGGGCATATCCACCGCATGCCACTCCTCCAGCCGCCTCTACATCCGCAAGGGCTTGGACAGGACCCCATATGAGATCCTCACCGGCAACAAGCCCAACGTCTCCTACTTCCGTGTATTCAGTTGTAAGTGCTTTTATTTGATCAAGGGTGTTAGGTTGTCTAAGTTTCAATCCAAAACTATTGAGGGTATATTTGTTGGTTACGGTGCCGAATCCCGCACTTATAGAGTCTTTGACAAAGCCTCACGGATTGTCATAGAATCTTGTAGTGTGGTTTTCGAGGAAAATGATGGATCCCAAGTGGCGCAATTTCATGTTTCTAATGTAGATATTGAAATGCCTCAAGAAGCCATAGGAAGGATGGGTGTGGGATTTTTCCGCCCCATCGAGGGACACCTTATGGCGACTTGAGAAGGACTATGCTCTACCCAAGTGGAGCCCTCCTCTACAATAGAAGAACAAGCCAGGGAGCCAAGTGATGTACCTAACCAAGAACATGTTGAAGACCCTCCTCTTATTGACCAAGTTACTACGCAAGATGCAACCATTCCTATCATTCATGCTAGTCAAGGTCAAGGCCAAGACCAACCATCCTCTTCATCCTCTCCTCAAGTTGAAGCTAGTGTTGAAGATATTATTGATGGTGATGATGATGATGATCAAGGCCAAGTTGGTCAAGACGGGGACCCAAACGATCAAGATGATCAAGTGATCCCTCCTCGCAATAATGAGAAGATCGAAGCCCGTCGTGCTAGAAGGATAAGAAGAGCTTTGAAGCATATTGATGCCCAAGACAACAAGGTCTTGGAAGATATTCAATCTAGAAGATCCACAAGAAGTCAATTGGCACATTTTAGTGAGCATCAAGCTCGCATATCTATGGTGGAACCAAAGAAAGTGTTCGAAGCTCTTGAGGACTCCGATTGGGTTGAAGCTATGCATGATGAGCTCAATAACTTTGAGAGTAACAAGGTTTGGAGATTAGTTGAGAATACCAAAGATTGCCACAATGTTATTGGAACTAAGTGGATATTCAAGAACAAGCAAGATAAGCATGGCATTGTTATAAGGAACAAGGCAATATTGGTAGCTCAAGGTTACACTCAAGTTGAAGGCATTGACTTTGATGAAACCTATGCTCACGTGGCTCTCCTTGAGTCCATCCGTATCCTTCTTGCTTATGCATCTTCGCATAATTTCAAATTGCAACAAATGGATGCTAAAAGTGCTTTCTTGAATGTTCCACTAAAAGAGGAGGTATATGTTAAGCAACCTCTGGGGTTCGAGAATCTCAACTTTCCTAACCATGTTTACAAGCTCGATAAGGCGCTCTATGGACTTAAAAAAGCACCACGTGCGTGGTATGAGCACCTTAGAGAGTTGTTGGATGACCGTGGTTTTGAAGTTGGGAAGATCGACCCCACTCTCTTCACAAAGAGAGTAAAGGGAGAGCTTTTCATATGCCAACTCTATGTGGACGATATTATCTTTGGCTCAACTAACCAATCTTTCAATAATGAGTTCTCAAAGCTTATAACTAACATGTTCGAGATGTCTATGATGGGAGAGCTTAAATTCTTCCTTGGCTTTGAGATCAAGCAATTGTCTCGTGGGACTTTCATTTCTCAAGCCAAGTATACCCAAGACATGATCAAGAGGTTTAACTTCCAAAATGCAAAGATCAAGCCATCTCCTATGCAAGTCAAGTGCCACCTATCTAGTAACACGAAGGGTAAAGATTTGGACCAAAAGTTGTAGCGTTATATGATTGGTTCTTTGCTTTACCTTTGTGCATCTAGTCCCGATATCGTTTTGAGTGTTGGTGTGTGTGCAAGGTATCAAGAGGCTCCTAAGGAAAGCCATTTAATGGCGGTCCATAGGATCTTTTGGTATTTAGTTCATACCCCAAGGTTTGGTTTGTGGTACCCAAAGGGGGCACCATTTTCTCTCAAGGGCTACACGGATTCCGATTGGGTGGGTGATCAAGATGATAGGAAGTCCACTTCTGGGGCTTGCCAATTTCTTGGTAGGTCTTTGGTGAGTTGGTCTTCCAAGAAGCAAAATTGCATATCTCTCTCCACCGCCGAAGCCGAATATGTGGCCGCCGCAAGTGCTTGCACCAAATTGCTATGGATGAGGCAAACGCTCAAGGAATATGACGTTCATTTGGATAAGGTGCCTCTCATGTGTGACAATGAAAGTGCTATCAAAATCTCCTACAACCCCGTGCAACACACAAGAACGAAGCACATTGAAATTCGTCATCATTTCATCCGAGACAATGTGGCAAGAGGTGATATTGCACTATCTTATGTTCCCACCAAGGATAATATCGCGTATATCTTCACGAAGCCACTCGACGATGCAAGATTCATGTTCTTGAGGAATGAACTAAACATCATTGATTCTAGGAGCTTGACTTGAGGATCTTGCACACACCCCTATAGATGAAACGTGTTTGGGTTTAGGTGTAGTCATGGACATAGGGGGAGTGTTATCCTAACACATTGGGTTCTCCCTCCCCCCATCATGCCCAAAGAAAATATTCATTGTTATCTCTCTTTTTCTAGTGTTGAATTGTGAGCTTCAATGTCGAGAATTGGCAATGTACCCAAGATATATCTTCGCGGTAACATACCATAATCGCTTACAAGGTGGCTTAGGCCACCAACCTATTCTCTTGAAGAGTTGGTTCTTGTTTGGTTCTTGTGTGGTGTTTTTCGTTGTGTCTGTTTTTCTCTCTCTTTTGTGTTTTGTGTGTCGTTGTTGTTTGGGAAACACACTCCCTCTTTTCCTTATTTGATTTTTGTTTTCTTGCAGAAGTTGGAGTGCGTAGTACCATCTAAGTCTGTGTTCTAATCCCAAGCCCAAACATTTCCTCCCTTAGACATTTTCTTTCCGAAAATTTTAATCTCTTTGATCTCTTGGTGGAAGGAAGACCCGGCTAGCGGTACTACCGCCAGTTGCGAGCGGTACTACCGCTGTAACTGACAGTAGTACCCAGCACACGGTACTACCTGGTGGCTTTGCGCGGTACTACCGCTGCAGGAGTTCGTGCCCAGCACAGACCCCGCAGCGGTACTACCCCTTGGCCCCAGTAGTTCCAGGTGGGCGGTACTACCGCTGAGCGCGGCGGTACTACCGCTGCGGTAAAAATCCGTGGGGATTAAAACGGATCTGGGAGGAGGGGGTTACCCTCATAACCTCTTCTCTCCCTCATCCCCTCCCCACATTGGATCTCGCCGCCGCCAAGTCTTCCATCCGCCGGGGAGGGCTCTCTCCGGTGATTGAGTGCTCCAATCGCACCGGAGAACGCCCGGGGATCGCTCCAAACTTCTCCTCCACGACGATGAGCTCCGGTAACCCCTTTATCTCTCTCCCTCGATTCAATCTTGTGAGATGATAATGGTTAAGGTTCTAGAGATCTCCTATTCTAGGAGTAGTTCGTGGTGATCCCCTGTAGAGAAAATCCCATACAAACCCTTGGTGCAAACTCTCTTGGTTGGACTCGGTTGTTCCCTTGGGTGCCATGGCAGAATCCGCCAGTAGCGGTACTACCGCTGGAAACAGCGGTACTACCGCTATGGCTGGAACTGCTGGCAGCGGCGGTACTACCGTGGCCCCCAGCGGTACTACCGCGTCCTAGAGACAGTGCATTTCTGGTTTTTGTGTGATTTCCTTCACATATCTTTTTTATTAAAGTTTTTCTTATCCCTGTGCTTCCACCCTATGCTTTCTTAGGAGCAGGTGCTAGTGGCTCTAAGGGTGGAGGTCGCAAACGTGCGGCTAAGAGGACTCGAAAGAACCCCGAGGAAGATGAGGCTCCTGAGGTCATGCCACAAGGGAATTTGACACGGAGGCAGAAGTCTGTGCTCATGAAATCGCAAGCAGCCCGTGACAAATTTGTTGCCAATATGCCCGATGATAAGTTCCGCAGGGAAAGGAGGACTAACCCCTACAACAAGCCAAGGAAAGCTAGGGCTAATGAGTGCTTCTGGACTCGTTTTCAGGAGATAATCTTCTATGAGGATTACCCACTCAACAAGAACAAGGTAGTGACTCAGTTTTCCATCAACGTTCCGTTCATGAGGTCAAAGATGGACTATTTTGGTAAGGCTTTGGAAATCTGTGAGGAATTTGACTTCTGGACTTCATTGAGATCAATGAAGATTATGATGAGCACCTCGTGGGCCAATTCTATGCCACGCTTTATTTCCATACAGATGAGAGGAAGATCACCTGGATGACCAAGAATCATAAGTTTTCTGCTTCTTGGACTGAGTTTGTTACTATTCTAGGTCTGGGAGATTCCAGATGCTGCCTTTCACAATACCTTCTTCCGTGTTCCTTATCCGGAGAAGTCTATGGCCCCCACTGAGATGTATGATCTCTATATCCCTGGCCGTGATGTGGTTGGTCAGTACAAGAACATGCTGCCTGTATATGACATCCTCCACAGGATCTATAGGAACACATTGGCTCCTCGGGTTGGCAACTTTGATCAAATCCATGGATCACTCACAGATTTGATGGTTTACACTCATAGGCGTCGTGGTGATGGCCTAAGGCTTGATGTGCTGGACATTCTCTGGAATGAGATGTATAACTGTGTGATGAGAAGGAGAGTGCTAGTGTTTGCTGCTTTAGTCTTCTAGCTCATTTCCACCACTTGGCGCAATGCCAAGCTTTCTGATGCTCTCTTGGATAATGACCAAGAACTCACTACTCACGCTATCAAGGATCTTCCTGTCAAGAAGCATGCCACTCCTTTGCTAGGTCCGGAGGATCTTGGTCCGGACACTGATGGCTCGAGTGACTCGGATTTCGAGATGGAGGGGAGAGCTCAGAAGAATAGCTTTCGCAAGTGGATGTCCTCAACTTTGAAGAAGGTTTTCTGTCGCCAGATTGATATGGAGAACAAGGCATATCTTGCTCATGTGCGTAGCAAGAAGGAGCGTCAGCTTACTCGTGACAGGTTTGCCCATCTGGGGGTGCCTGTTTGTCCAGGGTCTAAGGACATGATCACTTCTTCCAAGGAGTGGAAGTCAAAGCAAGGCAACACATGGGTGGATCCAGATCTTCTTGATGATGCTACTACTTCTCACGAGCCTTCGACTCGTGGTGAGACTGACGATGAGGTCGAAGATGTGGACTCTGAAGATGAGCGTGGCCTCGGCAGCCCTGCTAGTGCCTCTAGCCCCGACGAGTGACCTCCAGGGACGTTAGCATCGCCTCTTCCCTTTTTGGTGTCTTGATGCCAAAGGGGGAGAGAGTTCTATTTAGGATCGCTTAATTTTCTTGGATTTTGTTTGTGTTTTCAAACTTTGTGTGGTGTGTGCTTGTCTGTTGAACCATCTGGTGTTAAGTTTTTGTGTTGAACCATTTGGTGTTATGGATTTGGATTTTATGGTTATTATCATTATTTCCTTTTAGCAAGTATTTCTATTGTTACATCATTTGTATCCTTGCTAGGTCTCTAAAAGTTAGGGGGAGCAAACATTCTAAAAGAGAAAAAAGTTTGCCTCATTAAGCAAATTTTCTTGATGCATCACTCTCTCTCGAAGTGCTCGTCCAAAGTTTTTAGACCTCTCTTAGTGGTGTTGTCATCAATCTCCAAAACGGGGGAGATTGAAAGTGCATTTGCATCTTTGATCTCTCTTAGATTTTGGAGTTGATAACAACACTACTAAGAATCTAACCGTGCGTAAAAGTATTTCAGGAAATATCAGCTAGACACAAAAAGGTGAAGAGAATTCCAAGACAAAGCCACCAAGATCAACTTCATCCAGCGGTAGTATCGGGCGCCCTAGCGGTAGTAGCGCTATGCACAACAAGCGGTAGTACCGCGCCCAGTACCGCCAGAAGTACCGCTAGAGTGAAAATGGCTACTGCATCAAGCGGTACTTCAATGGTACTGTCTTGGTAGTACTGATGTGGTCATATTGATCTAGGAGAAAATCCTTGCTCAAGGGTAATACCGTTACTGCCTGGCGGTAGTACCGCTGCTTCCAGGAAGTGATAGTACCGCCCTTAGTACCGGCCCTAGTACCGCCTGCAAGAATTTGCTCACGGTAACGTTTACGGTACTAGAGTGGTAGTGCCCTAGTACTACCGCCAGCCACTTTGATTTAATTCAAAGTTGTGGCTAGCGGTAGTACCGGTGTGCACTCGCGGTAGTACCGCTTCTAGAGTACCACGGTACTTCTGCTGTGGTACTGCTTGCGCCCTGTGTCTGGGACACTCCAGTACCGCTCACGTTGCCAGGTAGCGGTAGTACCGCTGACCCCAGCAGTAGTACCGCTAGGCACGAAAAAGGGTCAAACGACTAGTTTGGGAAGGGGACTATAAATATCCCATCCCCTTCTTCCCCAAAAGGTTGCTCGCTCCAGCATTGAAGACAAGCATTTATTGAGCCTCCAAAGTTAGATTTCTCCAATCCGTCCACCCAAACTCGCTGATACTTGGAGATTGAAGGAGAAGACCCCGATCTACATCTTCACCGAGCCGATCTTCATTTGCCCCTCATATTCTAGAGGGATATAGTCTAGGGATTCCTTGTGGAAAACCTAGACTCCATTGCTACAATTGTTGGTGATTTGAGATTGTTGGGAGCCCCCAATTTGGTTGTGGGTGTGTGCCCCAAACTTGTTTGTAAAGGACTCGATTCCCGCCTCAAAGGGGATCAATAGTGGAAGGTGGACTAGGCCTTTGTGGCGGGTTCATCGGAGAATAGGGTGAGGCCTTTGTGGCGTTGAGTAGGCCTTCGTGGCGATCTCACACCCCTCCAACGAGACGTACTCCCTTAACAAGGAGGAACTCGGGAATATATCGTGTCTCCGTGTGTTTCATATCGGTTACCACATTCCCTTCCTCCTTTACTCTTGCTTGTATTGTTATTGTGCTTGTCCTTGTCATATAGGTAAATTCACCGAAGTTGCATTATCTAGAGAATTTACCTTTGTGTCAAGCCTAATTGTTAAAGAAAAATTAAAATTGGTCGTAGCACCTATTCACCCCCCTACAGGTTCCCATAATTTACTTTCACTAATAACAGAGAGCATGCAAGATCATAAATAACATATGCATGACGATAACATGGTAGATTGATAATCAGAAGACATAACATTCAACATTCATCAGATCCCAGCAAACACAACATGTAGCATTACATAAAGATGATCTCGACCATGTGAGGCAGCTCACGAGATCTAAACATGAGGAGAACAACCATCTAGCTACTGCTATGGACCCGTAGTCCACGGATGAATTACTCACACATCACTTCGGAGGAGGGCATGGTGGTGTAGACCCCTCCGTTGATGAATTCCCCTCCCGGTAGGGTGCCGGTGAGAGCTCCAGAACCCTCCCGATCTCGGGATGACGACGACGGCGGCCTCGGGTGTTTCTCGGGACGAAGTGGTATATCTTTAGGGTTAATATGTCGGGGAGTATAAATAGGCAAAGGTGGTGGAGGCCTGGGGCCCCCACACCACCCCATGGCACGGCCAGAGGCACGCCGCCTTATGATGTGGGCCCCCTGTGGCCCTCCTCCGGGTCTCTTCGGGACTCCGTGGAACCTTCGGTTATTCTAGGACCTCCAGACTTCAAATTTTCTAATTCCGAGAATATTTCCAGAACAACTTTTCTGAAACTAAAAACAACAGAAAACAGGGAACTGGCTCTGTGGCATATTGTCAATAGGTTAGTCCGGAAAATCTATAAAAAATGACATAAAGTGTATAGCAAACATGTAGGAAACAACATGGAACATCAGAAATTAAGGATACATTTATGACGTAGCATTCAACATTCATCAGATCCCAGCAAACACAACATGTAGCATTACAAAATGGTGATCTCGATCATGTAGGGCAGCTCACGACATCTAAACATGAGGTATAAAGTGGATAAGATAACCATCTAGCTACTTCTATGGACCCGTAGTCCAGGGATGAACTACTCACGAATCACTTCGGAGGAGGGCATGATGGTGTAGACCCCTCCGGTGATGAATTCCCGCCCCGAAAGGGTGCCGGGGAGAGCTCCAGAACCCTCCCGATCTCGGTATGACGATGACGGCGGCCTCGGGTGTTTCTGGAAAAAAGTGGCATATCCTTAGGGTTCAAGTATCGGGTGGATTATATAGGCGAAAGGGCGATGGCGGTGGACACCCGAGGAGCCCACACCACCCCCCAGGCGCGGGGAGGGGGGAGCCCTATGGTGTGGACCCCTCTGTGCCCCCGCCCTCCGGGCCTCTTCGGGACTCCGTGGAACCTTCGGGAATTCTAAGGCTTCCGGGATTTGAACTTTCCAATTCCGAGAATATTTTCAGAACAACTTTTCTGAAACTAAAAAACATCAGAAAACATGGAACTCGCTCTACGGCATCTTGTCAATAGGTTAGTCCGGAAAATCGATAAAAATGACATAAAATGTATAGCAAACATGTAGGGAACAACATGGAACATCAGAAATTAAGGATACGTTTATGACGTACCAAGGCGTCATTGTGGAGCCTAGGTCACATTGTATTTTCATCGACGGAAACAATCAAATTATGTCTCGAAGTTCCATCGACTCTAGCATGGTGTGATCTCGGTTGCCTCCTACCTTACACACACTTGACTTTGTTTGTACCTTTCTCGGTCCTCGTTGTTGTTCGCAGGCGGGATCAATTTTCCATGGCCCAAAGTGAGAGTGAAGGTGGTCCTCTTTGTGAGTGATAGCTTGGCGTGTTCGATGCAAGGAAGCATGGTTTCACCTCTAGTTTGTAGTTTCGGTGCCTCCTATTGGGAGTGTGGATACTACAACACTCTTGTTTTATCTTTGATCTTCTTTATAAGAGAGTTCAATTAGAATGCGTCGTTTCGGAGCTCGGGCTACATGAAACCTTTTATTTGAAAAATTCCAAAATTTTGTTGTAAAGTTTAGAAAAAAAAATCCTATATGTACATAATGATGAATTCTACTTGTTTGGAAAACCAATAAAAGTAATTTGTGTTTTAGGTTGAGCAAAAAAACGAGAATGGACCGGGCTGCACAACTGAAAATTTGTCAAAATTTTATTTTTATGTACCATAGAACACAATTTATTTCGTATTTTTTTTTTTGCACACCGGTGGAGTTGAGCATTATCTATATCAATAAATGCTCTCCTGATTTAAAAAATATTGAAACAAATATTTTGAATTTTCCAAAATATAGTCATCCATGGAGTCGAGATCTCTTTGGACTTTTCGGTTCGACTATTAATTTGTATCAATTCGGGCATATAGATTTATTTATAAAATGAGGTCAAAACCATTTTCGAGAACGAATATTTTGACTCCAGCGTGACAACGTCAATGTGTGTGTAGCTTTACAGAGATGTGACTTCACTAAATATACGGGATACTCTCCAATTTTCTTTCTACCACACACGTGCATCACGCCCTAATTATTGCGGCTCTTGGCTAAGCTAGTGACTAGTGCGACTGACTGGGGCCTAACGAACATCTTCCTGGAATTCAATATGTTTGGCTAATTTTGGCTATGCTGGAAACACGTAGTCCATAGATCCTCTCATCGGAAGCATGGCGGGAGTATGTTAATTGCGACCAAGAATCTCTTTATCATCATCATCATGAAAACATCAACTGACCCAGAGGTCCTAACAGAGCTCATTAGGATGCAAATCCAATAGTACTGTTCGTGGTACCATGTTGGCTTATACTATGTGGAAGCCGCCATTTAAAAATTACACTAGTGTCATATCTGATCGATGCACATGATGGTCAGATGGTGTAGAACCATCACTGTGTGCGGTAGAAGGAATACAATTCCAAGGCCGACAAGACATGGTATGGCATCCATGTATGCCACGATGAGGAAAGGCTTCGCTGATGTGACACCGGACACGAGCTGCGCGTGTGCCCTGGCTAAGGAACTAATTTGTCCGGATTTTGTTTATTTGAGCAGCCGTCTGGGAGGGTGTCCGTGCGCATTTGGTTCCTGCACCCTGCCGCAGTGCCTATCTCAAACCGGACTTGTTCCTTCAAAAAAAATTGTAAACAAGCAAATGTGCTTCCTTGGACGCGGCGCCAATGAAGACGTACGCGCAGAATGGTGGCTTGCGCGACGGGGTGCGCTCGGTAGCGGCGCTCGATGGGCTGGAACTCGAATGGCAGCCTGAGCGAGGCGGCGGCCGGTGGCCTCGAGGACGTCGAGCGAGGCGCCGAGGCCGGTGACCCGGAGCGAGAGCGGCCTGCAGGGGCGGGAGGCGAGCATGTGGAAGAGGCCCGGCCACTGCAGTCGTGGAGCGCGCACGCGGTCCTCGCCGAGGTCGATGACGTGGACGCGGTCCTCGCCGTGGAGCGCCTGCAGGATGGCCTTGTTGCCGGTGAAGTGCGAGAACGCCGAGGAGATGCGGCGGCTCCGAGCTCCGACGCCATGCTCGCGGCCTTTCCCCGGATCTCACACTCCGTCATCACGGCCGCGCCGAGCCCGTCCATCACGCTGCCCGGAGGCGCTAGCGCCGCGACGCCCTTGGCCGCGCCCACGCCTCCCAGACGACGGGCCGCGCTGGTCTCCAGCTTCCCCTCCACCGACTCGTCCGCGGCGAGCCTGCCACTGTACGACCCGCTGCGGACCGCGTCAAGGACCAGCACCTCGACGGCGCGGGCAGAGCCAGTTGCTGCGAGCTTCGTAGAAGGCCAGCACCTCGTCGTGGCGGACGCTGATCCCCGGCCAGCACCTCGTCGCTGCGAGCTTCGTAGACGGCGTGGGAAGAGCCAGTGGCGTCAAGGACCAGCACCTCGTCGTGGCGGACGCGGATCCCCGTCCAGCTCCTTCGTAGACGGCCACCTTGAGCCTCGCGGATCGTGTGCCGAACAGGGACGGCTTGGCCGCTGATGAGCCTGGCCATGCCGAAGTCGGCGACGTGGGCCTCCATGTCGTTGTAGAGGAGCACGTTGCTGGAGGCGGGCTGGAGTACGCCGTCTGCCTGGGCCGCTTCGAGCCCACGGAGGCGCTGCGGTTGCTGCCCAACCGCGGCAGGACGGAGATCAGCGGGTGCCGGAGGCGGCGGAGCGACGGGCACCGCGAGTGGGAGGGCGGCGACGGCGTGGAGCGGCGGCGCCGGTGTGGACAAGAAAAAGAAAGAGAGGAGAGAGAGTAGGTGGGTAGGTGGGGAGAGAGAGGCTGACATATGGGTTGGGTTTGTATTTCCACGGACAGAACAGACACGGTCTGTGTCGGCGGACTGCTCAAATCTGGACCAAATTTGGTATGGATTTGAGCATACACGGACAAAAAACGGACAGTTGTCCGTATGAGCAGCCCCGTAGGGGACTGGTCCGGGGCAATTGAGCACCCCCGCAGGAGATGTCCTAAGGGCATCTCCAGCCGCCCCTCCCAGAGGCCTCCAAGGGGCCTTTTTAGCGTCGGCAAAAGCAAAAAGCGCCGTTTTTGCACCAGCCGGCCCCCAGAAGTCCAAATAGCGCCGTTTAGGCGTTATTTCGCGCCGGCGTACCCAGGCGAAACCCAGCCCCCTGAGTTCGGCTTGGGGGGGCGAAAAGGCGGGACAGGCGACGCGAGCCAGCGCTGTCAGCGACGAGTGGGAAAAACGCGGGAACATAAACCCCCGCCCATGAGCTTCTTCTCGGCTCCCGCGTCGGTCAAAGGCTGTCGGCGTTTATGGCGTGGCGGACGGCATGCGCCCCAGTCAAAGGCTGCCGGAGTAATGGCGTGGCGAGCGGCAACGACGGCACGCGACGCAGTAAATGACCCCGCCAGAGCTACAAAACGCGCCCCCGCCGGCCCACTCTCCCCCATTCTCGACGTTCATCCCCTCGCCGCTCCCTCTCTCCCCATTCTCGACGTTCATCCCCTCGCCGTTCCCCGGAGATGTTGAGCTACGACGAAGCCGCCACCACCTCCGCAAGCACGAGGCCTGGGCGCTGTATCGGGCGGGGTATCCGTGCCCGCCCGATATGCGCGTCCCAAGCGTCGCCGCCGGGCAACCGCGGTGGCAGCTCAGCGTGGGTGGGATCCCTGTGCCCCCTGTCCCCTGCAGCGAGGCGGAGTTCAGGCAAGCCATCGACGAGGTCCGTCGAGGGCTGACGCCAGACTAGGCCCCGCAGCTGCGCTGGAGGGCGCGCGACAACGACGCCTTCTGGCGGGAGTACTTCCGACGCCGCCACGACGAGGACGTCGCCGCCGAGGGCAACAACGGCCTATCGAGGGCCGTGCCAACACCATCAGCCACAAGCGGTGGTGGGGAGGCGAGCACCGCACGCTCGAGTGGGTGCTCGACTACATCGAAACCGGCAACGAGCCCCCGCTGCAGATGCCGCCCCGCCCGCACCCCTCATGGACACCGCGGCAGATGAGATGGGGCGGGTCCTCGTCGGCCACCACCTCTTCCTCCGGCGTGCCCCCCCTCCGCAGCCGAAGGAGGTCGACTACATCGTCCTCGACCCCGACAGCGAGGACGAAAAAGAGTTCCAGCGCGCCCTGGCGGTGAGCAGGTGGGGCGACACCGCCGTAGGCCCGAGCGACCTGCATTACGGCGACCCCGGCGCAGGCCAGAGCAGGTGGGACAGCGACGACTCGGACGACGACGACGGCGGCGACGACTACGTGTACAGTCAGGCGATCGCGGCGTGCCTCGACCTAAAGTAGACGTAGTTTTTACGTTTTTTTAATGTTTTTTTTAATATTTTTAGTTAAATTATGCCGTATTTCTGTAAAATCATCGGCGAATCCATGAATTTGCGCCTATTTCAACGAATTCCCCGTTTTTGAATTAATTTGGGCCGAGCCTTGGCCTGGGGACGACTGGAAACCGTGCCCCCCAAGTTCCAGATTAGCGCTGTTTGGCGCCGCGACGACACCAAAACAGCGGAGTTTTGGGCCCTGATGCCCTAACAACTAAACAAGAAAATCACCGGTGTACCCGCGAAAAAACCGAACAAATGATGTACGATCGAGGCTACAACGTAGAGTACGTGCGAATTTACCGGCAATTCGTTGTGTCAAAAAATAATGTAGCAACTGGTAGTGCTTTACCGACGGAGAGCTACAGGAAAAACAAAACAGGCGGTGCCGCTGCAAGTTTTGAGACGGTGAGAACACGGCGAGTCGGAGCACGGCCTCGCGTGGTTGAGCGTACCCGAGGACGCGGACGTCGCGGAGCGTGGGCGCCCGACAACGTTACTGCCGTCCTGAGACCCACCTGGAATTTCGTGGCTCGCTTCCTCGCTTTCCGCGCTCCGGACACGCACACGCCGCTCCCACCTCACGCGAATTAATGTACTCCTCTACGTACGCACGAGAGGCGGTGCCTGCCCTGCCTGGAGTACGCGATACGGCGTACCCTCACCGGCCACCTTCCGATCCGATCCCGTCACCCGACGCGATCGTGGTCCTGGCCGCGCCGTAAGCGTGCGGTGTGGGGACGTCGTCGTCGTCGTCGAGGCTGGTGGCGCTGTCAGCCTGCCTGTCACCCCACGGCCTCACGTACCTCGCGCCCAGCAACCGGCTCGTGCCGGTCTACGCGCGCCACACTCCATACACGCCGCGCCTCCACCGCTTTCAATGCGCGCCGGGGCCGGGCCAAGGAAAACGGTTGGTGGCTCGATCGATCGCCGTCTGATCGTCCAGGCAACGCGCAGGCGGTGGTGCCGGCCGATGCCGACACTTGGCGCGGCTGCTGCCGCCTAACGTGACGTCGTCGCCTCACTCACCTGTCCCTCTCTCGTTTTACTTACGTACTCCATATTTATTTATTTGTTTATCGCCGCACTTTACGTGGTCGCGACAGCCTCAGCGGCGGGCGGGCTCACTGGTACCGTTTCTCTCGAACCGCGACCCCGTGTCCGCGAGACGTCACGCAGCCGGCGCCGACGATGCGGTTGGACCAGATCTTTAAACAAACCAAACTGACGGCGTGACTCACTCGAGAGGCTGCCTGCGGTGCCGTGCCGTGCCGCGTCGTCGAGAACACCACAGCCGGCCGCGGCGGCAGGCCACGTGCCTGCAGCCCACGCGGGCGGCGGATTTGAGATGCCCCGACCCGCACGCCCGCCCGAGGACGCGTGAGAGTGCCGACCGGGCCGCTGCTCAGGACACACGGATCGTGATGCGCGCGCCTGTCCTTCTGCGGGGCCCGCCGTGCCCGTGACGTGCTGCCACAACGTGCCGCCCTACGCACCGCCACTGGGGCCCGCGACCGGCGGCTTTGATGCCCTTTCTTTATGCGATCGGCTCGACCCGCCCGCTTTCGCGGTCCGGTACCTGCAAGATGATCTTTGTTTTGCTGCGATCCAAAAATGTATAGGCGTCCCGCTATTTCGGGTGGAAAGCCCAAGGCTACAGGTAAACTGCAATCTGCAAGCTTTTCCCGCAAAAAATAAAAACAAAATAAGGGCAAGCTCAGCTACTGCGGTAGTCAACCAAAACAGTTGGAGTACGAAAATACTGCAATCTTAGGCCTGGTTTGGCATCCAAATATTTTTAAGTATTCAACCATAAAATTATTTTAAATACTTAATTTGATGTGTTTGGTTGCACACGAATACTGTATTTTAAAAACTAAATTATTATCATTTTTTTTTTGCCTTTGAAAACTTCAGTTCTGACTTATTTTACCCTAAACTGAAGTATTAGTATAAAGTATTTATTTGACTTGCGGTTTAATGCTTTTGGCTGCCAATATTTTGATTTTAGAAAAACAAAGCTGCCAAACTAGGCCTTAACTTCTATTTGTAATACAATATCATATCTTTTGTTGATTCTCTTCCTAATTAATACTCCCTCCGTCCCACATTAATTGATTTGGATCTGTCAAAACATGAATGTATCTATATACTATAATATGTCTAGATACATCCATATTTTTGGCAAATCCAAGAAAATTAATTTGAGATGGAGGGAGTAGTTGTAAGTTTTAGATAAGATCAAAGCACTGCCATTTGAGATATATCCAACAAAAGAGCTCTTTTCCACGCGTTTTACAGTAATAAAGCCCATTATAAAAAAAAATCCACGTGTTTTACATGAAAATGTGAATGGCATGCCCATAAGCGCTGCCTAAGAGCCACTAACTTCAATACACATAGCTGGTTAACATGGGCTTAAATAATTTCAACAACACAAATTGTTGAATCAAACATTGATGTCCAACTCCGTTTCAAGTGGCGACGCCGAGAAAAATGTGGAGATTGAACCTCATGATTCAAAGAAGACCAAGATTGAGTCACAGCGCCGCCGTTGTAAGCCTCTTGTTATATACTCCCCCCGTTCCACAATATAAGATGTTTTAGACTTTTTCACATTCACATACATACACATGTATCTAGTCACATTTTAGTGTATATGTACACTCACTTTAGTATGTATCTAGACAACATGTGAGATAGCTAAAACATCTTAGATGATGGAACGGAGGGAGTATGTCTTTAGAGTATAATGATATATACATAATTTAGAACGTCGGGGTTGAAAGAGAGATCTCTTGAGCGCATGCGCTACTATCTTACAATTTTAGCTAATTTCGTGTTCTTATGCTCTTGACAAGAATATTGACCACCATTGCAGTTTTGATACAGTAGATTGTTTGTGGTCCTATTCCAATTTTAGTATTAAGTACATTTTGATGCAGTTAATAATACATCACTATAAAGAGCTCGACTAGACAGGGCTCGATGGTCCATTTGACACGTGTCACGTAAGTTTGCACCATGCCACAGTGCATCATACTACATGTTGCCATGTCTCTTTGTAGAATATATGTGTTTTACGTGATCGCCCATTATAAATTGGATACTATAATCAGTATACTACTCAAATACAATATAATTAATGGTACAATGTCAGCTAAAATTGAGTGAGAGCGAGCACATATCAGATTTTTTGTCATGTTGTACGACTAACGTCATTGTTATATGTCCGGAATTGCGGCAAATCTTAGGTTTGTCGTCGTCTCAAATAGTCATAGCTGTTGCAAGTAAAGTTGCATGCGACAAAGGAATAATGAGAATGGAGAAAGCATATTGTGATACGTATTTAGAGATATGTTATAAATGTAACGCTCTGGTGATGTGCATCGTATGTGTATTTTTTTGGTTAAATTAAAGGAATACTGTAATTCAGTTCCAACCCTATTTTGGAATATTTCATAGTGTGTCAACGCTAGTGTTTTTAACAATTTCGAATTTCCGGTGCACACAAACCCCATGCACCATTTCTCTCTAAAAAAAAGTAAAAACAAAAAACCATGCTGCACGCGTGGCCGAGAAGCAACCAAATTGTAACTGCTTCATAGGTAACGCATATTT
This sequence comes from Alopecurus myosuroides, assembly GCA_028641055.1. Lineage (NCBI taxonomy): Eukaryota > Viridiplantae > Streptophyta > Magnoliopsida > Poales > Poaceae > Alopecurus > Alopecurus myosuroides. The sequence continues at coordinate 99,758,697 of CM054061.1, forward strand.
TGCGTATCCTCAGGGACCGGGCGGAAAAGCGGCCGGGTAGTAGTACAAAATTGTAATGCCGGCACGCAAAAGACGAGGGGTGGCGGCGCGCGGACAGTCAAACCGCTCCCTGACTGCGCCGAGTTTTATTCCTTGTTGCCGCTCCACCACTCGCTCCGCATTTGCTCTTCTCTTTTTAACCAGCCGCTCGCCCCCTATAATAAGCCCCTCCTCTCCCCAGATCCTACACGCATCACGCACACACCATCCGCCCGCGCAACAGCAGCCGAAAAGGAAGGAAAGGAAGACATGGCGCCGAGGACGTCGGACAAGGCGGCGGCACCTGCTGGCGCGGCGACCGGGCTGGCGCTCGGCGTCGGCGGCGCGGGTGCAGGTGGAGGTGTCGGGCCGCACTTCAGGGGCGTGAGGAAGCGTCCGTGGGGCCGGTACGCGGCGGAGATCCGCGACCCGGCCAAGAAGAGCCGCGTCTGGCTCGGCACCTACGACACCGCCGAGGAGGCCGCCCGGGCCTACGATGCCGCCGCGCGCGAGTACCGCGGATCGAAGGCCAAGACGAACTTCCCGTTCCCTTCCGCGCTCGCCACCGCCGTGGCGGCCGTGACCGGCGACGGCAGCCGGAGCAGCAACAGCAGCACCGTGGAGTCGTTCGGCGGCGACGTGCAGGCGCCCATGCAGGCCATGCCGCTCCCTCCTTCCCTCGAGCTGGACCTGTTCCACCGCGCCGCCGCAACGGCAAGCAACGCCGGCGCCGGCGCCGGCATGCGCTTCCCTTTCAGCGGCTACCCCGTATCGCACCCGTACTACTTCTTCGGCCAGGCCGCGGCCGCGGCGGCGGCGTCCGGCGGGTGCCACATGTACAGCACGCCGCCGCAGGTGACCGTGGCGGCCGTGTCCCAGAGCGACTCCGACTCCTCGTCGGTGGTGGATCTGGCGCCGTCGCCGCCCGCCGCGTCGGCGAAGAGGGCGCCCGTCGATTTTGAGCTCGATCTGAACTGCCCGCCGCCGGCGGAGCTGTGATCGGCCGCCACAGGAGCTTTTAGCTGATATGACTTGCTAGTTTCTTTCGTTTCGTCGCCTTTTTTGTTTCGTCTCTAGAAGAAGAAAAAATCCGTGTGTGTCTAGGCGGTCCTCTCGCGTAACGGAGGGAGGCGAGGGCAGTTGTGTAAATACGGTTTCTTTTTTGCGCCGGAGAGGAGGAGTACAGTAGCTTGCGAAGGAAGACCAGCCAAGATTGTACTGTCGCCCAAGACAAGTCCTGCCGGCGTTGTTATTGCTCTACTTTGACAGCCTCAGGAAACAACCCACTCGTATTTATTAACTTACTTAATTGAACATTTTCTTATTTATTTTTTGCATCTACTCGATCTATCGATCTGGGTTCGTGTTGCGAAACCGAAGTGAGATGGGTGGAGTTAAGTGCGTTTCGGGTGGCCCGTGCGTGCGTGCGTTTGCGCCCGTCGTCTCGTCTCATCTGGCCTCTTGCTTGCGACCCATGCAACATGGTCATAATTGGTCGGGCGGAAGAAAGGAGGAGTGAGTCCAGTCACCGCTCGTGCCTGCTGCATGGATCCATGCTCCTCGCCCCTCGCGACGTGTCGAATTTACTACGACTACCACTGCCCCCGTCGGCATTGCGTTCAGGATCAGTCGCCATAAACACGACGATGCCGTTCCTTGGGGAAAAAGATTGTCGTTGTCTCCCCACCTTTTTAGCTGCTCGCGGCACAAGTGGACGCGCACAAATTGCTGTCAACACACACGCGTACTTACGTACGTGTAACACCAGGAAGATAAATCCCTATCGCCGTCTCGCTAACTAGGCGGCAGGCAGCCGTCCTGCCGACGGAGAAATTTTATTCCGCCCATGCTTTGGCCAGGTCTCCGCGCAGGCGCAGGAACTGTCCGGCGTCAGAGCCGAAGGAGAAAAATAATGCGCGCCGGGCCAGGCTGTTTTGTTTCGGGCTCGGCATGTGGATAACGAACGAACGAGGTAGAGGAGCGTGAAGGTTGTTTAAATAATTGTTAAAAGAAACAAGAAAGCGGGCGCCGCGGCGGCTGCCAGCAGTGCGGTGCCCACTGCGTGGCGGGTGGATCTTTCGCTTCCGTCGGTGTGGGTGTGGGTGGCCCGTACGGCGGGGGATCGCGACCGTGCGCGCGCGCGGGGTGGGGTGGTTGGTCGCCCTTTTTCCGCTCGTGACCTTGGGAGTAACGTGAGCGTGTGGGCGACGAGACGACGCGCCCCCACGGGCCACGTGTGCCGCCGCTGCCGGCCACTCCCCGCCGGACCGGGATTCCGGATGCGCCGCGCCACCCTGTGGCCCTCCTCTGCGCTCGCGGGTGGACGTGCCACAGCGTGGTGCGTGTACGTGGGGGCGCAGCGGATGGGGGGAAGAGACCTGGCGTGCGTGGTCGCGGCAGACAGCGAGGGTGCGGGCCCGGCGAGCGGGTGTGCAGTGATTCGCGCGGCGGCAGTTTCGCCCTCGCCCGCGGGCATGGGATGGGCCCCGCGCGCGGCGCGGCGCCTGCCTTGCCTCATCCATCACTCCACCCACGCAACAGGACGGACGCCGCTTTCGTCGCCTTGGCTTTTCTATTCTACTGCTTTTCCTCGTGCGGCGACGGCGGCGCCTTCGAGTAGTTTTCTTTCGTACTACTACTACGTGTTCGCGTCGCGTGGGAGGAGGCCGGGGAATTGGTTGCGCCGTGACTGGAGGCCGGCAGTATACTACTCTGCTCGTGAACTTCGTTGGCGGCTCGTTCCTTTGAAAGGGACGCGCGGTCCAGCCGGCGTGAAACTCAGGTCGCGTGCAATAAACAGTGCGTCGATCCGATATTTTTTCTCAAGAAAAAGTTTGCGTATCGATGCATTGACATAAAAGATCACGCCGTACATTTCAACAAATGCACCAAACAACTCTCGCTCTGAATGCCAACCACGCAAACTCACCTGCTCCAGCAACTCGTTCAGGGACAGAGACAAGGGGGCTAGCACGAGTCAGACCCCCTAATGGTTCGTCCCCCAACGTATTGCACCGGGTATTAATCGTATATAATACTGATATATATGTAGAATAATAGCTGCTGAGCACTATGTATACTCTTAGTATTTAAGCCCAAAACTATCAGCAATCCGTATGTACGCACCAAGCCCAGCAGTCAACAGGCAAGAACCCATCTAGCTGACTTCTTAGGCCAGAAATCGTTTGTCCATCTCCTCTCGCATATCACCATCGATCTGACTGGCCTAATGTGTGCTGCTCCCGCTCGAAAACCAGCGAATCTGGATGGCAGCGGAGTAGCGGAGGATATGGCGACGCCACTGATCTTCCTTGGTCGGACGCCCTATGTTTGTGACATGGGCCCGTCCCATGAAATCAACACCGAATTATCAATCAATACACAATACAAGCATGTACGTGCTGCTAATCTGATCAACTCCCTCTTATTTAATATTTTCAATTCTTTTTTAGTCGAAGAGATTCGATATACTAGTTCTTAAAAAGATGAATATAATAGATTCTTTTCAAGCTAATATTTTTAAAGCTCTAATCTGGAATGCCGCTAAAATTTCAGATCCACTTGTTGACGATAGTAGTAGATCTATACCCGAAATGTTAAGTGCTAGTTTTGTCCTCATTTGCTTAAATATGTGTGCTATATGATTGGAGATTGAGATACCATATATTCATGCCATGCTTTTGGCAAATATATGAAAATGCCATTTTACTTTTAGGCTTGCTATCTTGATAAATGATAGAAATATTTCACTTGCCAGAGACAATGTTTCGTCCCCCCTATATCTGAATCCTGGCTCCGCCCCTGTGTACAGAGCGGAGTTCATTCGAGTTCATCGTCAACATAGGTCATAGCTAGCTAGCCACAAACGCCATTTTACGTGGATCAAACTAAAAGTGCGACCCTAACCCTAAATTGACCCAAATTCAGCTCACCAGAGCTCCCAGGGTGCGTCTGCACCTTCGTTGGAGCTCCTTCACTCCTCATGACAAGTCGTCGACGATGACGGCCTTCTCCTTGCCCTTCGCGCTCATGCTGGCGACGGTCCTGCTCCATGCCCTGCTTGAGCATGAGCTCGTCAAGGTCGACCTCACAGCGGCGACGCTTGACGTCGGCTTGCACCTCCCGCGCGGTGCGTGCCTGTACCGCCGAGGTGTCAGTGGCGAGGACCACGTCGGGGACGAAGTCGTTGCGAGTCACCGAGTCGGCGAAGAGGGCGGGGTCGTAGACCTCAAAGTTGTCCTCATCCATGGTGAGCGGCTGCGCTGGCAGAGGAGTGTGCGGCGATGAAGTTCCCTCGTCGGACGAGCTCCAACCACAGGATGAGCTCCCTGTCTCGATCTACGGACGCGGCATGGGTGGTGTGGTGGTGGCGAAGGTGGCACGAGGAGGAGGTCAAACTCCTCCACCTCGAAGCGGATGAGGGAAGCCGTAGTTTGTGTATCGGCGCGAGCTGCAGTTCCACACAGCGTCGGCGGCGACGCAACGGTTGTGCCCGCAGTGCCACGGAGAGGTGCTCCATTCGGCCTTCTGCGGCCTGGATCTACGGCTACATGTGGAGATTGGGTGGCCGACGACGTGAAATCTGGGGGATGTAATGGGGGGAGGAAATGGGGATTGACCTACATCTGCTGTGTCGACCGGTCAAAATAGAGGCCGGGGCGGTCGATCTGGTGCGGCCTGTATTGCGCTTGCCGGCTGGCCCGCGAATGCAG